>OX451740.1:1134331434-1135531434 GCA_948472305.1 Vicia faba | reverse complement strand
GCTTCAACCGTGTTGGTATACCCCGCACAGTTCCCTCACAGTTTGTTGCTACTTTCTAAAAGGTATCCCCCGGATCCGGGTTAGGATCTATGAAACTCCCAAAACAGGCCCACAATATTAAATCAAGCAAAGCAAGCAATTGAAAACATGATGATGAACTATTCCTAAGGTACACCCCACTTATTAATTCCCCAGCAGAGTCGCAAGTTCTGTGATCGGTGGAAATAGAACTGACTGTTTTTAAGGTGGTTTCGCGAAATGTCGGGTAAGCAAGAGTCGCCACCATCTTTTATATTCTCCAACATGGAAAGGACAAAAGCACAGCAAAATTCCTTCTTTGAGAATGTTTCTCGGTTCGGGAGGTAGATTTATAGAAAGGGAAGGTGTTAGCACCCTTTCTATCCATGGTTATCCATGGGCTCTTAGGTACTTGCTCTTATGTTTTCAAAATTGTTTGCTTTTCAAGTGTGAGTGGGTTTTGAAAAAAAGTTTCGTTTGAAAATTTTCTAAGTAACTCTTGTATCTGTCCTCAAGAGTGTATGAAAAATTTGTTTGAAAACTTTTAGAAAGTGCGGGTGCGAAAAGTTATTTTTGTTTGTTTGAAAAGAGCAAGTACCCATGAGATCTACCTACCCTAAGGAATTAGGCTGTGTAAAAGTCCTTTAGATAGTGCTATCCCACCATTGAGAGGTAGGTAGCACCGTCGTTGGAGGTGTTCGGGTCAATTCGATTAAGGGACATGTGTGGTCACCGAAGCAATGGTAGGACACCTTAGAAGTAACCCTAATGTCCTAGATCCTTTGTATCCGAGGCAGCCGTTTCGAGGCAACTGGATCTTTTGGACAAAAGGGCAACCTCTAAAACACCCTATACTTGACGACCACATACGAGGCAACCAGTGAGGCGTACCCTAGAAGTGGCATGTACTTGTGTGTTGTTTTTCAGTTAATGTTTGTCTTGTATATGTTATTTGTGAGCTACGGATTGATTTTATTTACATGCATTCTTGCAGGCATATTAGCAGTTAGGGGTGCGAAAAGTAAATTGCGGAAATGTAAATCTAGCTATTACAAGGCGCAGGTCTATACATCGCCAAAAACCAAAAACCCGTTTTGATAATAAAGTGCGAGAAAAGTAAATAAAGCGGTAAAAACCTAATTAACTATTACATATCTGGAGACAGTTACATAAATAATCAAAATAAATAAATGCGCGCGAGTAGAAATTTAATCGGGGACGTCCTAAGGGTTTTGACCCTTTTAAGAAAAGAATTGAATTTTTGTCCTTTTTTATAATTAATGAAATTAAAACTAATAACTAATTAATTATTTGATTAAAGAAAGGAAAAAAATGTTTTTGTGTTTTTTATATTTTGAATGGAAAATAAAAATAAAAAGAATTAAAATTAAAAGTTAACCTAATTCTAAATTTATTTTAGTTGTTAAAAAAAAGATTAAAGTTGCCTATTTAAACTAATTAATTAATTATAATTTATTTACAAGACAAGTTAATAAATAATAAAATGTTTTTTTTATATTTTTTATGAAAAATATTAATTATGTTAATAATACTAATAATTAATAAAAAAGGAATTATAAAAGAAAAGAAAAATAAAAAGATAAAAAAGGAATAACAAAACCAAGGGGGTTTGGGCCAGATTAGAGGTGTTAATTGCAGTTTTTTGGCCCACTAAGCTCAGGCCTGTATTGAATTTTGAAATTTCCTGGAGATGCGTTGACTCATGAGCATGGTGCTCATCATTTTCTGGCCTTTGGAATTATCTTTGAGGCCACATGGCATCTGGGCACTGGAGACACATGATGGATTGCTTTTGGGAGCCTGTACACAATCACATAAGAAAAAAACAATATGGAATTTTGGGGGGACCTGGGAAAACTTACAGCACGATATGATGGACCTTAGGACGTGGCAAGGGTTGCTTTAGCTTCAGAGTATGGCAAAGAAGAGAGTCACGTTCTCCTTTTGGCCTGAAAATGCTTGCAACACTCCTTTTGATCTCACACTTTTTTTTGACACTTTTTGGATTTTGCTCTGGTCGTTTGTTCACACTCTAGGTTGTGAATGAGGCTTGCAAGGCTTGCTTATATAGTAATGAGTGAGAATAAGTCACATGATGAGCCTTTAACCATTGCAATGATGTTTTGGATTTTGTCTTAACCACCATTAAAGGCCTTTCAAACCTTGTTCAAAATTTGAATTTTCATGCCTAAATGAGCTTAGCACGAAATTGGTAGGTTGCAAATGCTTCATGAAGGCTATTCAAACCATAAGATACCATTTAATTAATTTTTTTAGATTTACTTGAATTATTATGGATTAAAATGAATTAAATCCATAAAAATTAAATAAAAATAGAAAAATAATTATTTGGTCTTGAAATTGATCATGGGACACGTGGGTGGCATGACAAGGCTGAATCAAGTGGAAAAAAGTGGGCCCTTTTGTCAAAAATTGAAGTTTCAAGGATAGTTGACTTTTGCCATTTCACAAAAATTTCCCAACTTCTCCAATGCATATCTTGCTCACTTTTGATCATATGAACATGTTCTTGGACATTTTGGAAAGGTCTTGAAGTCCTCTAACCAATGCCTTTAGTCCCATGTCATTTTGAGTTACCAATCTCAAGTTATGGTCTTTGACTTAAAACGCCTTTTTGTTGACTTTTGAAAATGACCTATAATGTTGAAATTGATAACTTTTTGTGAGAGCATTTCTTGGACTTGGAATGTGAATATGAGTTGTAGGAAATGTCATCCCCTTCAAAATGAGCATTGGATGGGATTTTTCTGATGAACCATGAAAAAGTTATGCCTTGGTCAAGTTACAGTTGACTTTTTCAACTGTCCAAAAATGGAAACTTTTGCATCTTGATGATTTTCGAGCCATGCTTGTGGAATCATGATCAAGACTTGATCCAATGATGATTTTGGCTTCAAAATAAGATGTTGACCAAAAATTTTGAATTTGACTGCCAAATGACCATTTTACCCCTATAGTTGATTGTGAAGAAATTAGGGTTTTTGACTGTGCAACTTGACCTTGTGAGCCTTGAAACTTGGCATGTAGGTGCTTGACAATGTATATGAGCATATGGGACTTGATTTAGCCCTTGAAAACCTCAACTTCCTTGTAAGAACCAAAACCCTAATCTTGACTGGCTTAGGAGGATGGTTGAACTGTGCAATCCTTGAGTAGACTTGAGCAAATTGAGATGATGCTTGTCAAAACTTTGAAGAATATGGGAGGGCAAATTTTGGGGTACAACAACGTCCAATGTTCATTTTTGATATATGCATTTGACATTGATTGCTAACTCATAAATACTTGCATGCGAAACCAAAGATTAATTACAGGTGACATCAGAAACAGGGGCAATAATGAATTGTCTAAGTGATCTAGTTGCTCTGTCCATCAAGGTACCAAGGTAGGTTCGCCTGAAGAACGTAACCAGAATACCTTCACTCCCTGCAGAGTAAGACAAGATTCAGCGATACTCTCCCCAAGCAGAGTTGGCCTCCCATCAAGGATACAGTATCTCCAGCAAGTCAGCAACGCTCTCCCCAAGCAGAGTTAGTCCACTGTCATCCTTAAGAAAGTTGGATATCCCCAGAAGATCTCAACAATCCCCAGCGGAGTATACAGATGTTCCTAAGCAAGCATCCCCGGCAGTCTTAATATAATATTGTTCCCCGGCGGAATCCAAACACCCCAGTGGAGCCATTTTCTCAGTGCAGTCCAAGAAGCTTCCCCAAGAGAGTTGAATCGTCCTCCCCAGTAGATTCTGGAAGCTTATCCCCAGTAGATTCTGGAAGCTTATCACCTGCAGAGTATAAACATATCTCTCCCGACCATGTTCAGAGGTTATCCCCCACCAGAGCCTATAACGGGGTTATCCTCAGCTAATTGCAACGGAAAGATCGCCCTCGGCGAAGTTCTTCCTATCCCCCAGTGGAGTTCATCAAATTCCTCAACAAAACTTATCAACGGAATCCCCAGCGGAGTTATCATCAAATCTCAGCGAAGTATCTCTCCCCACAGAATATTTCCCCGCAGAGTAATCTCTTCAACAAGTTTATTCCCCAACGGAGTCATCTTCTCCTACTGGTTTATTCTTGCAGCCATCATCCCCAGCGGAAACGAAGAACTCTACTCTTCAACATCAGCACAGGATTTAACTTCCTGGCATTCGTCAAGGATTTATTTTCCTAGACGAAAATACATTCATAGACATTTCACATTTCATACATCCTGCTTACATACATAATGCATGCATATACGCATCACATCACACGATCTCATTTTTGGGAACATCATGACATTATGCATTTCATACATCGTGACATTGCATACAACTAATGTTTTGCCTTTTCAGGAAAAGGTCAATCCAAAGATGATTACTATCAACTGTCGCAATTCCAGATTCGATACCTGTATCTAGCCAGGGCATGTCTGTGGGTGATTGTAGATTCAATACATGTATCCAGCCAGGGCATATCTGCATGAGGAGTTTAGAGATTCGATACCTGTATCCAGCCAGGGCATATCTGTAGACGACTAATTCCAGATTCGATTCCTGTATCTAGCTAGGGCATATCTGAAGAGTTTGAAGATTCGATTCCTGTATCCAGCCAGGGCATATCTGTAGACGACTAATTCCAGATTCAATTCCTGTATCTAGCTAGGGCATATCTGAAGAGTTTGAAGATTCGATTCCGGTATCCAGCCAGGGCATATCTGTAGACGACTAATTCCAGATTCGATTCCTGTATCTAGCCAGGGCATATCTGAAGAGTTTGAAGATTCGATTCTTGTATCCAGCCAGGGCATATCTGTAGACGACTAATTCCATATTTGATTCCTGTATCTAGCCAGGGCATATCTGAAGAGTTTGAAGATTCGATTCCTGTATCCAGCCAGGGCATATCTGTAGACGACTAATTCCATATTCGATTCCTGTATCTAGCCAGGGCATATCTGAAGAGTTTGAAGATTCGATTCCTGTATCCAGCCAGGGCATATCTGTAGACGACTAACTCCAGATTCGATTCCTGTATCTAGCCAGGGCATATCTGAAGAATTTGAAGATTTAATTCCTGTATCCAGCCAGGGCATATCTGTAGACGACTAATTCTGGATTCGATTCTTGTATCTAGCCATGGCATATTTGAAGAGTTTGAAGATTCGATTCCTGTATCCAGCCAGGGCATATCTGTAGACGACTAATTCCAGATTCGATTCCTGTATCTAGCCAGGGTACGTCTGTGAGCGATTGTTTGTAGATTCGATACCTGCATCCAGCCAGGGCATATCTGCATGAAGAGTTTGAAGATCAACACCTGTAACAGGCCAGGAATTTATCTTTCTTTCTCAGGTACGCAAGTTCTCGCTAAGGAATCTCTTACGCGATCGACACTTCCGAATGGCATCTATAAGCCCATCTCCACAACTATCCATTACAGTTCCAAATGGCATCTATAAGCCCATTCCCGACAAAGGTTCTGTCACATCTCCAGATGGCATCTATAAGCCCATCCTCCTATCCATCATCTCTCCAAATGGCATCTGTAAGCCCATTCCTGCCATCACATCGCTGATACTCTACTATGCGAGTGCAAATTTCTGGGCACTCTAGTGTTCAATCATCTTCCACCTTCGGATCACGAAAGGCACACAAGCCAATCTACATCCTCAGGTCTAAGAAGATTGAACAGGGGCGACTGTTGTAGCCCAAAATTTGCCCGCCCATATTCTTCAAGGTTTGTCAAGAATCATCATCAAATGGTTCAAAACTTCTCAAGGGGTTGCACAGTCAAACATCCTCCTAAGCCAGTCAAAATTAGGGTTTTGGTTCCTTCAAGGAATTTGGAGTTTTCAATGGCTAAATCAAGCCTCATATGCCTATACACATTTCCAAGCATCTACATGTCAAGTCTCAAGGCTCACAACATCAAGTTGCACAGTCAAAAGCCCCAATTGCTTCACAATCAACTGTAGGGGTAAAATGGTCATTTGGCAGTCAAAAGTCAAAAATTTTGGTCAACACCTTATTTTGAAGCCACAATCATCATTTGATCAAGTCTTGATCATGGATTCACAAGAATGGCTCAAAAATCATCAAGATGCAAAAGTTTCCATTTTTGGACAGCTGAAAAGTCAACTGTAACTTGACCAAGGCATAACTTTCTCATGGTTCATCAGAAAAATCCCATCCAATGCTCATTTTGAAGGGGATGACATTTCCTACAACTCATCTTCACATTCCAAGTCCAAAAAATTCTCTCACAAAAAGTTATCAATTTCAACATTATAGGTCATTTTCAAAAGTCAACAAAAAGGCATTTTAAGTCAAAGACCATAACTTGAGATTGGTAAATCAAAATTACATGGGACCAAAGGAATTGGTTAGAGGACTTCAAGACCTTTCTAAAATGTCCAAGAACATGTTCATATGATCCAAATTGAGCAAGATATGCATTGGAGAAGTTGGGAAATTTTTGTGAAATGGCAAAAGTCAACTATCCTTGAAACTTCAATTTTTGACAAAAGGGCCCACTTTCTTCCACTTGATTCAGCCTTGTCATGCCACACACGTGTCCCATGATTAATTTCAAGATCAAACATTTATTTTTCTATTTTATTTAATTTTTATTGATTTAATTCATTTTAAATCCATAATAATTTAAATAAAATCTAAAAATCAATGGAATAGTGTCATTTGGATTTGAATAGCTTCCATACATCATGTTCCAGCTCACAAACTCATGCTAGGGTTATGTTGTACACCAAGTCTTGGTTTTGCTTAAAAAAGGGAAAGTTTGTTAATGATAAAAAAACCTAAGACTAATTCTCTCATGTGCATGGATCAAGGCCCAACTAATGACCTAATCCCTTTCTCATATATACACACAGTCTAAACCTAATTGGGGGCACGTGCAAAAGCTGCTACAAAGCCATAAACAAAATTCAAAAATAAGAGAAAAATTTGAAAACTGAACTTAAGCTTCCAGCACAATTCAAAGCCTGAGAACGATTCCAATACATTGCTGGGACATTCAGAAACAATTTGCAATCAAAAACGAGCCTTGAAGCTATCAGAATCGTCCAGAACAAGTCACACGGCTTGGTTTGTTTTCCATAATCGCACATCATTATTCATGCATTTTTAACCTCTTTTTTGGATGGATTTGTGTTAATAGGACCATTCTGAAGCTATTGGTATGATTTAATTTGATTATGGCGCCCTGGAACCGAAACCACCATTGATGAAATCTAGGTTTTCGAAGCTTCCAATTTGGGGGTTTACAGTATAGGTAAAATTAGGACTAATGGCGCCTATGGTTGAATTCGTCAAGGCCAGACGAACTCAACCCAACCCTCGCGAACAATTTCTGATCATCAAGGGCCTAATCACTATTATTGGCAGTTTTATTTTGTGGGGGTTTAAAACCCCCGCTATCTCCTTATTTTGTTTCAGGTAAATGGAGAAGATGATGAGTTGGTGGCAGGCTATTGGTTAGTTCAAATATACGCGCGCGATTTGGGTTGTACAACACACGTCATTGTTTATATATAGTATTTTCAATAACCATTATATAATCAAATACAGGCATATGGCGTAGTGGAAAGTGATGTGGCTATTAACCATTGGGACCTGCGTTCAATTCCCAGGTCCCCCAAACCTTGTTTCATATTTTTTCTAACATCTTCACATGCAGCGCTTGTCCAGAATTCCACCATAAACCTCACTCATCCAGCGTGCCAAGTGTCTTCAACAGTCATCCAAAGGCCATGGGAGGAGGAATACCATGTTCTCCAGTCAAAGCACGTGCAGGCAATTCAGAAAGTCAATCAGGCTTGCTTCTTAATGGGCCTAAAGTTTCCAGCCAACACCTCCTTAATGGGTCATCACCCCCCATGGTTTTGTTATTTTTCTATTTTCTTTTCCTTATAATTTCTTTTTTAAATTATTATCATTATTATTATTAACTAATAAATTAATATTTTTAATAAAATTCAGAGAACAAAAAAATGTAAATACTTTCATTAATTATTATTATAATTTATTAATCATTATTTTTGTAAATAAAAATGTAAATTAATTAAATTAGTTAAATTAGGTTAACTTAAACTTTTTTACAATAAATAAAATAAACTTAGAATTAGGTTTCAGTAACTTTTAATTTTAATTCCTTTTCTTCTTATTTTTATTAAAACATTAAAAACACAAAAAACATTTTTCTTGTAAATAATCAAATAATTAATTAGTATTATGTTTAATTTTAATTAATTGCAGAAAAGGGACAAACCACAATTTTTTTATTTATTTCTCAAAAGGGTCAAAAACCCTAGGACGTCCTGATTTTATTTTATTCGCGCATTGTTCTTATTTTTGATTATTATGTATCTGCTCAAAGGATGTAATAATAATTAGGATTTACCGCTTTCTTTACTTTTCGCACTTATTTATCAAAACGGGTTTTTGTTTTTGGCGATGTATAGACCCGCGCCTTGTAATAGCGTAGATTCATATTTCCGCACTTTATTTTCCGCACTCTTAACTGTTAATATACATGCAAGAATGAATGCCAAATAAAATCAATCTGTAGCTCACAAATGCATGATTAAAGATAAACATAACATGAAAAACAACACACATGCACATGCCACTCCTAGGGTACGCCTCACTGGTTGCCTCGAACATGGTCGTCAAGTATAGGGTGTCTTAGAGGTCGCCCTCCTGTCTAAAGATCCAGTTGCCTCGAAACGGTCGCCTCGGATAAAAAGGATCTAGGACATTAGGGTTACTTCTAAGGTGTCCTACTATTGCTTCGGTGACCACAATGTCCCTTAATCGAATTGACCCGAACACCTCCAACGACGGTGCTACCTACTTCTCAATAGTGGGATAGCACTGTTTAAAGGACTCTTACACAACCTAATTCCTTAGGGTAGGTAGATCTCATGGGTACTTGCTCTCTCAAAAACAAAAAAAAACATCTTTTCACACCTACACTTTCTAAAAGTTTTTTCAAACAAATTTTTCATACACTCTTGAGGACAGATACAAGAGTTACTTAGAAAGTTTTCAAACGAAACTTTTTTTCAAAACCCACACACACTTGAAAAGCAACAATTTTGAAAACATAAGAGCAAGTACCTAAGAGCCCGTGGATAACCACGGATAGAAATGGTGCTAACACCTTCCCTTTCTATAAATCTACCTCCCGAACCGAGAGACATCTCAAAGAAGGAATTTTGCTGTGCTTTTGTCCTTTCCATGTTGGAGAACATAAAAGACGGTGGCGACTCTTGCTTACCGCGACATTTCGCGAACCAACATTCCAAAACAGTCAGTTCTATTTCCACCGATCACACTGGGCTTGTGACCCTGAAGCAAGTTGGGGAGCCTTTCCCTTGTCTTCTTGTCTCAAAGGAGGCTGAATGATGACTTGATCTTCAACCCTAGTTGTTTGCCCCACTTGGTTATCTTAAAGCAGTTTGTTGACGAGGACCCTGAACTCCTCTTGTCTTTGAGACAGGTCTTGAATGAGAGCCATTTGGCCCACCAGTTGTCCCATCATCTGGATTTTCATTGTCGCCAACTAAATCTGTAGCCCTTCCAGTTGATCATTCATGATTTCCCCTGGATTTCCTTGGACCATACCCCTTGTGAGGAGAGCCTTCACCTCTTCTTGCCCCTGGGACAGGTTCAAGAACATTTCTTGAAGTTGAGCATTTTGAGTCTGGATATCATCGACAGTCCTCTCTAGAGCCATCTCTACTGAAATAAACAGTAGGAGAATAAGGAAACCTGAAAGGGAAAACCTGTCATGATACAATGCATGATATGTGGATGCATGTTTTCAAGGATCTCGCGGGGTAAACATAAGAAAATGTTAGAGATTGAACTTCGATCAACATCTTTGATCGGAGAACTTTGTATCGGTGGATGTCTTTCCACGAGAATCAAGCTCACCATGTCAAGTGGGTCATAGCCCCTGATTCAAGTTGTTGTACTTGATCTTTGACGGTGTTTTTTTAGAGGAAAATGAATCCTCTTGCCCTTTGATAGACGTCTAGTTCAACGTGACCCTGCATCAAAGACCCTTGAGATCCTTGAAATGGTTATTGAAAATGCTATGGTATGATTTTATGATGTTATGTACATGTATGCAAAAATAAACAAGTGTATATACAGATAATCATATTCACACAAAGTAGACAAGTCCTTAGGTTTAGGCTTGCATGGGGTTTGTAGGTAAGTACCCTCTTGAAGTTAGTTGGCTCAACCTGTCCTATAAATAGTAACCGGGTTCTAAGGAGCTCAATATCACTGGATTATTTTCTGTGTTCATTGTTTTGGTTTAGCCACTTTACTGGCGACCGAAATATTCCAAGAAAACAATCCTCAATGAGTGTAGTATCGAGTATCTACCAACTTCGGACTACACCAAAGTTGGTCATCTCACTACCCCTAAAAAGGCCAAGATGGTCAAGTAAAGTTCTAAGAGTTCATTAGTGCTTCACGACATCACTCAGCGGCCCCGTATTCTCTTTGATTGACTCAAAGGCTACCGGTACCCACAAATATGTCGCACTAACATAGCCACTGCTTCAAACATGTTGGTATACCCCGTACAGTTCCCTCACAGTTTATTGCTACTTACCTAAAAGGTGTCCCCAAATCCGGGTGTAGGATTTAAAACAAACCCAAGCAAGGAGCCAAAAAGTAAAGCAATCAAAGCAATCAAGGTAAGCATGCAAAGGTGATCTTAAAACCCTAAGGTAACCCCACTTTTAGAAATGGTCCCCAGCAGAGTCGCCAGTTCTGTGATACGGTGGGAGAACTGACTTGAGGTTTTGCGTTTGTGTTTGCAATTGTTCGGTTTAGCAAGAGTCGCCACCGACTTTTTATTTTATCCTAAGGAAAGGTCAAAAAGCACAAGAAAGACCTTTGAGATATTTTCTTGGGTTCGGGGAGTAGATTATGAAAAGGGAAGGTGCTAGCACCCTTTTCATCCATGGTTATCCATGGGCTCTTAGTTACTTGTTTTAGATCACTTGCTTTGCTTTTCAATTGTTTGAAATGGTGCTTTGTGTGTGGTTTTTGAAAATGCTTTGAAAAAGAGGCCTTGTCTAGGCAACCTTTGTAATAATTCTTGTTTGAACATATACAAAGGTGTTTGTCTTTTTGAAAAGATATTTCAATGTTTTGAAAGTTTGTTTTGAAATTGTGTTGTGCTGTGTGTTTGAAAGTAGCAAGGATGTTTTGCAAGCTTTTGATCAAGTAACTAAGAGTTGTCTACCCTATTTTACTCAAAAGATCTTTATTATGTTTTCAACCCTTTTGACAGTGTTATTTCACCATTTTATTTGGTGAATAACCTTGTGTTAGGATGTTAAACGGGACAGGCGCGGGTCATCGCATACAATCATTGAAAGCAACTTGTGGGACGCTCTAGCTATTTTGTAAGGGACGATATCGTTTTATCGAAGGCAAAATCGAGGGTCATCGAGGGACTACGATCTTTGTTTATCGAATGGGTATTTGCTAGAGTGTCTCATATTCGAGGGACATGATTGCATTTTCCGAGGCAACAAGCGAGGTTACCCTAGAGGTGCAAGTGTGCATCGTGTTTGTCAATTTCATGCATTTGTCTTGTATTAGGTTATGTAGCGATTGATTTTGAATCTTCGCATACAAACCCTAATTACTATACAGTATATTGAAAGCAATAAATTGCAGGAATTTAAAGTCTAAGTTATTACAAAAAGTATTCGGGGATGGGGGTACAATTATTTACAAATGGGGATGAGTCTCACAAGAATAATAATGTCCAAATATTATGTGTTACAACCAAATCGAACTGTCGCAATTCAATGAAAAATTATAACAAATTAAGGAAAATCAGTAAATTATGAGATGCATGTATTTATTTACAAATAAAATTTAAACTAATAAAGATTAAGTATTATTATTATGTGTGTTTTATGAATTATGAAAGAAAAAAGTTTTAAAAGAAAAAATTACTTTAAACTAAATCCCTATTATTTACGTATTTTTATTAATCAATAACTAGGTTTAAAGAAAACCAAGAATTATTTAAATTAAACTAAATATTTTTTTTTGTATTTTTATTATAAACAAGATTAATAAATAATAAGACTAACTTAATAAAACAAAGTTACTTAGTGTTTTTACTTACTAAAAAAGAAACAAATTAGATAAAATGATTTAATTAAAAAAAGGGTTCAATTAATTGAAATTAACACAATAATATTTTGTTTAAAGAAAAGAATTTAAGAAGTGTGATGGGCCAAGGATTTGTTGGAGGTTAGGCCCAAAATGGAAGAAAAAACAAAAGACAAAAGTCAGGATGTAAGGAAATGGGGGGGGGGGGGGGGTGTGCGTAGAAGCACTTGGGCTTAGGGTAAAGGTTGGGGCGGGTCAGGCCCAAAGGTTTAGGGCAAACGTTTTTTGTTTTGGGGTTCACTAATTAGGGTTTGTAATTTTGGCTTTACAGCGGCGCCTCCTGCTCTTCTTCTCCGTTTCTCTCATCTTTCTCAGGCCATGAGCACTGATTCTTCCTCAAACCTCTAGGTTGCCGGAGCGCCACCCTAACTCTCTCCTTCTCTTTGCAACGATCTCGCGTTTGTCTGTAAACGGTACAGTTTTATCTTGTTCTGATTTTTAGGGTTTTTACAGTTTCAATGTTCGTTGATTCTTCAAGTTACTTGCATGTTTTGATCTTTTAACCTTTGATGTTTACATGCAGTAAGGGTTTGAGGGACGTACCTTGAGCGTTTTGTTTCTGAAAAAGATGGAGGGAGAGAGATGTGAGACGGAGGCACTCCTTGGAAGCTAGGGGGCGGAGGAGAACTGATGGCTACGCTTTGGCTTCTGGTATCTTTGTCTTATTCCTTGATTAGTTGGTTATTGATGTTGATGATGTATTTTCTGAAACACTATGTTGATTCTGAATCTCTTCCTTTCTCTTTGCTGAATATTGATGATAAATATAACTCTGAGATTTATTGATGATTTGCTTGATTTTTTGTTGATGATGAAACAAATTCTTAAACTGTTTTGTATTGTCACTTCTGAATCTCTCCTTCTTTCTTGGCTTTTGATGGGTTAATAATCTCTGAAACTGTTATTATTTGTTGTTAGTGATGATGTATTTCTGAAACTCCTATTGTTGCTTCTGAAAACCCTTTGTGGATTGCTTCTGATTTTTTCTTCCTCTTCTTTGGATGTTGAATATTGATGATGAATGTATTTCTGAGACTTGTGTTTTCGTTGACTTTGTTGGTGATGAAGAAAATTATGAAACTGCCTTTTGTTGGTTTGAACTTGTTGGTGATAGTTTTGGTTGTGTTTTGAGCAAGATAGGCTTGTTTTGTTTGACTTGTAGTTTGATTTAACAGTTTGGTTTGCAGTTGGAACTGCAGGTTTGCAGTTTGTTGTTTGATTTGCAGTTGGAACTGCAGGTTTGCTTTGTTGTTTTGGACTGCAGGTTTGATTTGCAGTTTTGGACTACAGGTTTTGGGCAAGCTTGGCTATTTGTGTTGAGCTTGCAGTTTGTAGTTTGGACAGGTTTGAGCAAGCTTGAGCTTGTGGACTTGCTGAGTTTTGTGGTTGTTTTTGGGAAGGTTGCAGTTATGCAGGTTTTGGGCTAGCTGTAGTTATGCAGGTTTGGGCTAGCTGCAGTTATGCAGGTTTGGGCTAGTCGTAGTTATGCAGGTTTGTGGTTTTTGCAAGCAGGTTTGTAGTTTGTTGTTGTTATGCAGGTTAGGGATTGCAGGTTCTAATGTTCTCCTCTCCCTTGGACTGTTATACAGTCTCTTCTCTTTATATCTTTTTATTTTTTGTCTTTGATAACAGCCTGCCCTTTTTTTCCCAAACTGCAAAACTTTTCACTAAAGGTCCTCTCTTTCTCTCTCTCTCTCTCTCTCTCTCTCTCTCTCTCTCTCTCTCTCTCTCTCTCTCTCTCTCTCTCTCATAAGCACTTTTTGCTTATTATATTATTTGTCCTGAAAAGTTTGTCTAGGCTGGAAAATGATGATGGCTAGAACAAGCTCTTGGCTTGTCAATTGGATTTACCTGCTGCATTGTATTACTTGCTGCATTGTTATACTTTCTGCATTGTGTACTTTCTATACTTGTATGCTTTTGCTAGTTGGCTTACTTGACAATTTTGCATTCAGTTTGGCATGCTCGGTTTGCTTTGCTGACTTTTTTATGCTTTGCAATTCAGTTTGACATGCTTGGCACCTTGTTGCATTTGGTTTGATTACTGCAGTTTGTTTAGTTTGCAGTACAATTTGCTTTGTAATGCAGCCTTGTACCATACTTTGTATTTGAACCATGTTTTTGCATTGGAACCAATTGTATGCTTGTATTTTATTTTTTAATTTTCTCTTTGTGAACCAAGAAGAGCAATCTTCTTGTGATTTGCAAAGAGAAAAATAAAAACATGATGAACCAATAGCATTCTGATTCCGGCTGGCAAACTTTAATGATGATTTCTTTCTTTTTCTATTTGAAAATCTTTTTCAATTAACTGTGCTGATTTCTTTTCTTTCTTCTTTTTCAGGTGAATGCATCTTGGGCAATAGAGGAAGCAGAAATTCCTTGAGCATGGGAGCATTGGAGCTTAGGAGATTAGATTTATTTTTTCATTTATTGTAAACAAATATTATCTTAAATACCATAAGTTGTAAACTTACAATATTCAAAATAAATTTTGTAACAACATTTGAAATGAATAAAAGTCTTTATCCAAAAGAATGTTTCTACTATCAAATATCTTTCAATTCTTCCTTGCATGTTCATTTAATTATTTAAGACTCTCAAATCAAAATAATTGAAAATGTATCCCAATAATTCTAATCCAGATAAAATAAATAATCAACAAACTTTGCAGTCTCGTAACCTTGCATCAATCACAATATGCATGGTATTCCAAATAATATACGCATTGTACAGTTAAACAAACAAGCATTCCATTAAACGGTAAACCTTTCACTCCACTAACAAGAAGATGCCTTAACGTTCCAAACAAAGGTCTCATCTCTTATCCCAGATTATCAAGCCTTGAGAAACAACCAGTAAACTTGAACAAGCATGAAAACAATGTAACAGTTAACTGAATTTCTGAGGATTCATTTTCTTCTGAGAAATGCGAGCGAAAACCCTAATTCCGGATTTGTTGCCAAAGAAAAGTCTACTTGATCAATTCCTGAGCCAATCTCAAAAATCAGAGAAAACCCTTGGGTCGTGATTTCTTGTGAAAAAGGGAGGGAAAATTTTGGGGTATAACACATAGCTTGCATTTATTTGGATTGAGTTTAGAGAATTTTAAGTTTGAAGTTTCTGAAAAAGTTAGGTTAAGAATTAGGGCCAACAAAATTCTCTCTG
Organism: Vicia faba; assembly: GCA_948472305.1. Lineage (NCBI taxonomy): Eukaryota > Viridiplantae > Streptophyta > Magnoliopsida > Fabales > Fabaceae > Vicia > Vicia faba. Next base: position 1,135,515,992 of record OX451740.1, on the reverse strand, counting down.
ATCTTGGACTTATAGTTTTAGTTATGCACATGGTTAGGATCTTGAGGTAAAATGCTATAATGTTCATGTTATCATTTTCCATTTTTGTTGAGAAATGAAAAAGTTACAGAGGGTCCGGCTATGTATTTGTGTTTTCATTTATACTAACCCATGTACAGCCACCCCAGTGGTAAGGCAGCACACAAAAATTCCCTAGGTCACGAGTTCGAGCCTTGGCGCTGCCTTTTGCATTTTTTCATATTTTTCCACTTTCTTTTTGTTGTTTGCAGCGTGGGCTTCAGACTTTGGGCCCTTGTGTTTTTTTGCTAACCTCCTGCCTCCTCTTTGCTTGCAGCACGCCTGACCCAAATATTTTCATTTACTTATTTTATTTTTTGTTTTATTTTACCAAATATATTTTTCTTAATATTAAAAAAATCACAAAAAATATAAAAATGATAGATTTTATTTTGACTTATTTTATTTCATTTTTCTCAATAAAAAATATTTTCTTTAGTTACATATATTATCTATTTTCTTAAATAACTTGGTAAATTAATTTAGAACTAATTTTAATATTTATTTTTCTTCATATTTATTAGACATATTACTTCAATACAAAAAGACCAAAAATATCTCATAAATACCATATATTATTTTTCAAGACAAAAAAATGTAAAAATACTTACTTTTTTCGCAAAGAAATTTATTCCCTTTTAATAAAATAGAATTAGGGTTTACAAAAAAACCTTCTCTAAAAAATAATTTCCTTTCCTAATTAATTTGAGTTTAATCTTAATTTATTTATTAGGTTTAGGTTAAAACTTTTCCATATAAAAAAACCAAACAAAATCTTCTTTACATTCATACATCTTTGCATATTTAAATTATCTTGTACATTATTTATTCCAATATTTGTGCAAATTCAATTTGGTTGTAATAGATTAATTAGGTTTATATTATTGCAATCCCCATTCATAAATTGTATATCCCCCTCCCACAAAGTGTTGTAATAGAGTAGTAATCTTTAAATTTCGTAATTTATCGCTTTTATATAATATGCTAGTAATTAGGGTTTGTATTGCAAGATAAAATCAATCAAATAGAAAACCATAATCCAAGACAAAATCAAAACATGAAAATCACACACTTGCACACAAAACACCCTTAGGGTTACTCCACTTGGTTGCCTTATACAAAAATGGCCATATTACGCATGTGAAGTATCTTAGCAAAAACAAGCAAATATAAGATCATAGTCCCTCGATGACGCTATCTAAGTTGCCTTTCAAATGATCTTAGTACCTAAAGGAGAATTCTAAGATACTTTGAAACATTTCTAATCATGGTTATACGATGACCCACTCTCATCCCATTTACATCCAAAGATAGGGTTGCTTACCAAATCAATGGTAAGACAACAATGTCAAAGAAAAAGAAAATGAACAAGAAAGACATTTGAGTAGGTAGATTACTCCTAGTTACTTGCTCCATTTCAAAACAAATATCCTTGCTATTTTCAAAACAAACACCTACACACTTTCAAACATCTTACAAACATTAAAAACATTTTCAAAAAGACAAACATTTTTGTATACATTCTTACGAACGAGAATCATTACAAAGATTGCCTAAACAATGGCCTCTTTTACAAAATACTTTCAAAAAACCACACAAAACACAATTTCAAATAAAAGCAAGTGATCTAGCAAGTAACTAAGAGCCCATGGAAAACCATGGATGAAAAGGGTGCTAATACCTTCCCTTTTCATAATCTACCCCCCGAACTCAAGAAATAATCTCAAAGGTCTTTCCTGTGCTTTTTTACCTTTCCTTTTGGATAAAAGAAAAGTCGGTGGTGACTCTTGCTAACCGCAACATTTGCAATAAAATGCAAAACAATCAAGTCAGTTCTCCTATCGTATCACAGAATTGGAGACTTTGCTGGGGATTATTCTAAAAGTGGGGTTACCTTAGGGTTTAGATCATATTTACTTACTTACATTGTTAGATTTGTATGCTTTATATTATGGTTCTTTGTTTGGGTTTGAATCCTCTACCCAGATTTGGGATACATTATAGGTAAGTAGCAATACATTATGGAAACTGTGCGGGGTATACTGACATGATCTAAGCAATAGCTACGTTAGTGCGACATATTTGTGGGTACCGGTAGCCTTTGAGTTAATCAAAGAGAATATGGGGCCACTGAGTGATGTCATGAAGCACTAATGAACTTCTAGAACCTTTACTTGACCAACTTGGCCTTTAGGATGTAGTGAGATGATCGACTTTGGTGCATTCCGAAGTTGGTAGATACTCGATACTACACTCATTGAGGTTTGGTTCCTTGGAATATTTTGGTCGCCATTAAAGAGGCTTGAGTTGAAACAATGACCAAGGAAACAATCCAGTGATATTGAGCTCCTTAGAACCCGGTTACTATTACTAGGACAGGTTTAAGCCAGCTAAATTTCAAGAGGGTACTTACCTATAAAACTCCATGCAAGCCTAAACCTAGGATTTGTTTGCTTTGCTTGTATATGCATACTTGTACATAACATCATAGACATCATGAACATCATATACATCCACTAACCATTTCAAGGATTTTGGGATTCGTCTTTGTTCTTGTTTTGTAGGAAATGGATTCACTTCGCAAGAAAACTATTCAAGTCAACCTTGTGATAATTCCTCCACAACTAAAGGAGCTAGCTTCAAGAATTCCTGAGAACTCTCCATTCACCGAGAGACATGGTCGTCTACTCAACTTGGTCACCTTCAACACATATGAGGATATGATGAAGGTGCTCTTTCAGTTCTTTGATCCTTTGCACCATTGCTTCATATTTCCCGACTATCAACTTGTGCCTACTTTGGAAGAATTCTCCCAACTCTTGAGGATTCCTATTCTCAATTAACTACCTTTCAACGGTACGGAAAGATATCCAAAGCCAGAAGAGATTGCTCAAGCTTTACACTTGCACTCATCTGATGTCACAACTCATTGGGAAACAAGGAGTGGTGTCAAAGGTTTCTTAACAAAGTTTATGTTTGAGAAAGCCCAAAGCTGTTAGAATTTCTTAGACTTGCAAGCCTTTGAGGAAATTGTGGCTCTCCTCATCTATGGGATGATTTTTTTTCCAAATCCTGACCAACTCATAGATATCAACACCATTAAAATCTTCATATCCCGCAACCCGGTGCCTACATTGCTAGGGGATATCCTACACTCTTTTCACACTCGCCCAATGAGGAAAAGAGGTGTTCTTATGTGTTGCACTCCTCTCTTGGCAAGATGGTTCATTTCTCATCTTCCCCAATCTATATTAAAGAATGAGCAAGGTTCAATGTGGTCACAAAGGTTGATGATGCTCAAACATTCAGATATTCATTGGTGCTCCCGATCTAAAGAGAATGTTATCATTGTCGACCGTTATGGAGAATTCCCTAATGTCCATTTACTTGGCATTAGGGGAGGTATCACCTACAACCCATGCTTATCCTTAAGACGGTTTGGTTATGCCCGAAGGGATGGCCCGCATAAGATGTTGATTCAAGGTTTGGTATTCGACTACGACAACGACGATCAAGGTCTTCGCCCGAGATTTATTCGAGCTTGGAGGATGCTAAACAAGGTGGATAGCAAGACTCTGGGGCACAAGAATTCCATCCCTCTTGAGCCTTACCTAAAATGGGTATGAACTCGTGCTCAGAGTCTTATGATGCCTTACCCCTCCATTCTCCCGGTAATCATTGAGCCTGTCAATGAGGGAGATGTTCCATACGCTATCCTACATCCTGACATGCCCACATCTCTTGAAGACCTACAAAGGGATTGGATATAACTCAAAGGAGAGCGAGATACTTTCGAAGCCCAATTCTACGCAAGCGAGAAGAAAGTTTTGGAACTCACTAGGCTACTTCATGAGGAGCGGACTCTAAATGCCTACATTGCACCAAAGAGGATGCACACTACTTTTTTATCTTAGAGTTTTGTATTTTTTTGTCCAAGGGGAATTGATGTACTCAAACTTTATCTTATTAATATAACGTGTGTTTCTTTTTGTCTAAAACAAACTTGAATCTTTGAAATCCTTGAAAACATCGCATATGCATATACCATTCATCATAACATAAACAGGTCTTTTGCGACAAGTCTCCTCATCTCTCTATTGTTTATTTCAGTAAGATGGATCTCGAGCAAACAGTGAAAGATCTCCAAGCTCAGAATACGCAGTTTCAACAGTTCCTCATGACCCTAGCCAAGGGGCAAGAAGAGTTGAAGACTCTGCTGGCTGAAGAGAGGAAGAAAAAAACAAAGAAGGTAACCGGAGTCTTAAACATGGGGAGAATATTTCATGGGCAGACAAGAAGGACTTTGAATTTTGCAACAACATCCGGTGAAGGAGATGGAAAAGGCAAGGAAACAGCTGTCCCGTCAGAATCAGAAGAAGAGGAGGAAGAAGAGGAAGACTACTATAAGGAACAGTATCCTCCAGCTGATGACAAGTACAAATATCTCGAAGAGCGTTTGAGCGCGATGGAAATACAAAAGGTGTCGGGCTTAGACTTTGAGGAATTGGGACTAGTGTCGGGGATTGTGATTCCTCCAAAATTCAAAGTGCCTATGTTTGCGAAATATGATGGAGTGTCATGCCCTAAAATGCATCTCTGGTCACATGTGAGAAGAATCTAACCCCATACCGCTGATAAAGACTTATGGGTGCACTTTTTCCAAGACAGTCTATCTGGAACACAACTCGACTGGTTTTACCAACTAGAAAGAGCCAACGTCCATAATTGGGAAGATCTTGCCACAGCTTTCTACAAGCAATATCAATACAATGCTGACTTGGCGCCTACCCGTACTCAACTTCAGAGTATGGCCATGGCTTCCAAGGAAGGTTTCAAGGATTACGCACAAAAATGGAGAGATTTGGATGGAAGAGTTTAACCCCCTCTGTCTGAAAGAGAATTGGTGGACATGTTCTTAGGCACCTTATCTGGCCCCTTCTTTAACCATTTAATCAGAAGTTCATCTGCAGGCTTTACTGAACTAATATTAACCGGAGAGAGGGTGGAAGCTGGCATAAAAAGTGGAAAGATTCAGAAGGATTCATCTTCTTCTATAGCTGTAAGAAAGCCTTTCATCGGGAAGAAAGAGGTAGCTGTTGTATATCCTCAAAGGAACCAAGATAGGGCCGAACGCCGACCAATGGTGGAGGCTGTTATGATTCCCAAGCCTACATCTGATCAACAAAGAAGTAATCAACCAAGGGTGGAAAGGCCAGTCAGGCAATTCACCAGAATTAACATGACTTTGTCTCAAGTATTACCGCATCTTCTGAGATCCAATTTGGTAACCTTGAAATATGCTCCGAAAAATCCCAATACAACATCCCCTCATTATCATCCCAATGCCCGTTGCGCATATCACTCTGAAAGTCCTGGTCATGATACTAATAACTATTGGGCCTTGAAGAACAAAATACAAGACCTCATTGAAGCAAAAGAAATTGAGTTTGATGCGCCCGAGAAGCCAAATGTTATTTCTTCTCCTATGCCCAAACATGGTCACAATACCAATGCTATTGAAGAAGATTTGTTTGTTACCATAGTTGATGAACTCATGACTCCACTTCCGACCATTAAGATAAACTTGTTGAAAGTCGGGGTGTTCCCGGGCTGTAATGAAGTTTACCATCTCTGCTTGTCCTCACCAATTGATTGCCCTTTGTTGAAGGCAGGAATTCAATGCCTGATAGATAACAAAGATATTTTGTTTGAAAAAACTCCTGTTTCACCTATTCCTGTTGTAGATGTTTCAATCATTACCATTTCCTCCAATTCTTTCAGGGTCTCCACCAAAAGACCCGTTAGAATTACATCAGTTTCGAAAGCAACTCCTCTAATAATCACAATGCCTGGGCTAGTCCAATATAAATCATACAAGACCGTGCTATGGAATTATGGAGGGGACATTTACTACCATGGCGTCAAGCAAGACTGGCCGGCCGCCGAAGAGATAAACTCCGAAGAAGAAGATTTTGACATCAGTAATATTGCCAGAACTAGCAAAATTACCCGAAGTGGTAGGATCTTTTCTCCAGAAATTGATCCCCCAAAAGAAGTTTCTGGACTGGTAATAATCCTTGTGGCTGCTCCAAAGGTTACTTCCGTACCCATAATCATCTCTGCAAGTGCTCCTATTGACGAAGATGTTACAACCCCTGTTATCATTCCTACCAACACTCCTGCTGCTGAGACTCGAGGAAAGAGTATTCAAGTGGAGCCTATCCGGACGAAGGCTCAATCACTGACTATCCTTGAGACATCCAAGAAAGAAATGGAGGAGATCCTCAAAATTATAAAGAGAAGTGACTACGATGTAGTTGAACAATTGGGGAAAACTTCCTCTAAAATTTCCATGCTGGCATTACTACTGTGTTCCGAGGAACATGCAAAACCCTTGGTGAAGTTCTTAAAAACAACCCATGTACCGCAAGAGACATCTGCTGATCAATTTCAGGACCGCGTGGCCAGCCTAACTAAGGACAATGGTTTAGGTTTTTCAGATGCTGATCTGACGCCAAGGGGAAGAAAGCTTAATGAGGCGTTGCATGTCTCAGTGGAATGTAGGGGCACCACTCTGGCGCATGTTTTGGTGGATACTGGCTCATCCCTGAACATATTACCCAAAAAAGCTCTTGAAAGACTTGACTGTGAAGATTTGACTTTGAAGCCAAGCAATATAGTGGTAAGGGATTTTGACGGTTCGAAGAGGATGGTGCACGGGGAAGTGGATATCCCCATAAAAGTTAGGACTCAAACTTTCAATTCAACCTTTTATGTAATGGATATCCGCCTTCTTACTCTTGTCTGCTAGGACGGCCATGGATCCACAATGTTGGCGCTGTTACCTCTACATTGCATTAGATGCTGAAGTATCTGGTTCAAGGGAAGATTATCACTATCCATGGAGAGGAAGAATACATGATCAACCATCTCAATTCCTTCAGATATGTGGAATTGGACGATGAATTCATTGAAAATCAATTTCAACACTTCGAAAAGGTCCCCCAAGAGGTGGCAGTGACCAAGACTGTGTCCTAGATTCCCAAGATTACAAGACCTTCACTCCGGATGTCATCACTAAAGAATGCCAAAGCAGTGGTAGAGGAAGGTGGATGCACCATCTGGGGGAAACTTTCGGATATCCCGTATAAGTCTGACAAGTTTGGCCTAGGTTTCACTTCAAGTGCTCAAAAGGCTGTACGCCGTGCCCATGTTGGAGGGCCACCCCTGAAGATCAGTAACCGTGAGGTCAACACGGTAGAAGATGGTGAAGATGATTGCAACCTGGAGGATTGGATCTTTCCGAATTTCAATGGAGGACTCAGCAATTGGGAGGCTAGAGACTTCGTCCCAATCACTTTTATCCCACAGTAATTTATCTTTACATTTTGTTGGATCTGCAATATTCAAAAACAATTCACACTCTTAAAACCTTGTGTCTTACCCGAGGCACAATGGTCTATTTGTAAGGGTTATTATTTCATCTTCATATGACATCAATGAATCATGGACGTTTTTATATACAAACTTTTTTGCTCATTGTTTTTCTTTTACATTTTATTTTCTTTCAAAGATAGCTACACCCTTACACACACCCACACTCACAATGCAGGTATCCATCCATTATGGATCTCATGGGTAACGATACTGCTATGGCCTTTCGTGACTCTGAGAATCTAATCTACCAAGCTGAAGACGAAGGTGGGGAAGATGGTGAAGTACCAGGGGAACTGGCCAGACTGCTACAACAAGAAGAGAGAACCATTTAGCCTCACGAGGAACCCGTGGATACGATCAACCTAGGTACCAAATAAGATAAAAAAGAGGTCAAAGTGGGTACCAATCTGAAACCTGGTGTCAAGGAGCGTCTGATTCAGCTGTTGCATGATTATGTCGAAGTCTTTGCCTGGTCGTATGAAGACATGCCAGGACTTGATGAAGATATTGTAGTACATCGTCTGCCTACAAGAGAAGATTGTCCGGCAGTAAAGCAAAAGGTACGTCGAATGAGGCCGGATATGTCAGAAAAGATTAAAGCAGAGGTCATGAAGCAATTCAACGCTGGATTCTTGGCTGTCACCTTTTACCCCCATTGGGTTGCCAACATTGTACCCGTACCTAAAAAAGACGGCAAAGTACGAATGTGTATGGACTACTGAGATTTGAATAGGGCGAGCCCTAAAGATGATTTTCCACTCCCCCACATTGAGATCCTAGTTGACAATACGGCACAACATAAAGTGTTTTCCTTCATGGACAGATTCTCAGGTTACAACCAAATCAAAATGGCACCTAGGCACATGGAGAAAACAACATTTGTCACGCATTAGGGCACATTCTGCTACAAGGTGATGTCATTCGGACTGAAAAATGCAAGGTCAACCTATCAGTGCGCCATGGTAGCTTTATTTCATGACATGATACATCATGAGATAGAGGTCTACATAGACGATATGATAGCCAGATCGCAAACGGAAGAAGAGCAACTTGACCACTTACAAAAACTGTTTGAGAGACTGAGGAAGTACAAGCTGAGGTTGAATCCAAACAAGTGTACATTTGGGGTACGGTCTGGTAAACTCCTAGGCTTTGTCGTCAGTAACAAAGGTATTGAGGTCGATCCTGCCAAAGTTAAAGCAATACAAGAAATGCCTTCTCCCCATACCAAGAAGGAAGTCAGAGGATTCTTGGGACGTTTGAACTATATTTCCATATTCATTTCTCACATGACAGCTACTTGTGAGCCAATCTTCAAGCTATTGAAGAAAGATCAAGTAGTCAAATGGAATGATGAATGTCATGTTTCTTTTGAAAAAATCAAAGAATACTTACAAGAGCCTCTTTTATTAATTCTACCAGTCGAGGGAAGACTGTTGATTATGTATCTGACTGTTTTAGAAAACTCAATGGGGTGTGTATTGGGGCAGTATGACGAGTCTGGCCGAAAAGAGCACGCTATTTACTACCTGAGCAAAAAGTTTACCGACTGTGAAACCAGATATTCACTGCTCGAGAAAACTTGCTGCGCTCTGGCATGGGCTTCTCACCGGTTAAGACAGTATATGCTGACTCATACTACCTTGTTGATATCTAAAATGGATCCGATAAAATACATCTTCGAGAAGCCTGCTCTTTCTGGGAGAATAGCTAGATGGAAATGATCCTGACAGAGTATGACATACAATATACTACCCAGAAAGCTATAAAGGGCAGTGTTCTAGCTGATCACCTTGCTCACTAAGCTGTAGAAGACTATCAGTCCATGAAGTTTGAATTCCCGGATGAAGACATCATGACATTAGATAACTGCGAAGAAATCAGGCCATATGACGGACCTGAACAAGGATCCCAATGGACCCTGTTCTTTGATGGAGCATCCAATGCACTTGGTAATGGTATTGGTGTTGTACTCATATCTACAGAATGGTGTCATACTCCCTTTACCGCCAGACTTTGCTTCAATTGTACGAACAACATGGAGGAATACGAAGCGTGCATCTTTGGTCTCAGAGCTGCCATAGAGTTGGGGATCAAATCATTGGATGTATTCAGAGACTCATCCTTGGTCATCAGTCAGATCAAAGGGGAATGGGACACCAAACACCCTAACCTTATCCCTTACAAAGAACATGTTTTGACATTGCTACCACATTTTGAGGAGATTACCTTCGAGCACTTCCCGAGAGAAGAAAATCAGCTAGCAGACGCTCTATCCACAATGTCATCTATGTTTAAACTTAATTGGGATAACGAGGCTCCCCAGATCACCATCAAACGAATGGATGGACCAGCACACTGTCACGTGATTAATACTGAAGAAGTAGTGGACCAGCCTTGGTTTCATGAAGTCAAGAGGTATCTCGAGGCTCAAGAATATCCAGAAGGAGCTTCAATCAATGATAAGAAGTTCTTAAGGAGATTCCCTGCAAAATTCTTCCTTAGTAATGGCATCCTGTACAAACGCAATCATGACGTCGTATTGCTTCGGTGCATAGATAAGGTTGAAGCTGAAAGGATCATGGCTAAATTACATGAAGGTACTTTTGGCACCCATTCCAGTGGGCATGCGATGGCGAAGAAAATCCTACGGGAAGGCTATTATTGGTATACCATGGAAGCAGATTGCTATCAACACTCTTGAATCTGTCATAAATGCCAGATTTATGCCGACAAAGTGCATATACCCCTGGTTCCTCTGAATGTCTTGACAACTCCTTGGCCTTTTGCTATGTGGGGAATTAATATGATTGGGGAGATCAAGCCGGCATCCTCCAATGGACATCGCTTCATCCTAGTGGCCATTGACTATTTTACAAAGTGGTTTGAAGCAGCCTCCTTCGCCTCCGTTACCAAGAATGTTGTTGCCCGCTTCATCAAGCAAAACCTTATTTGCCGGTACGGTATCCCGGAAAGTATCATCACTGACAATGGTACAAATCTCAACAACACTATGATCACCGCATTGTGCGAGCAATTCAAGATTCAGCATCACAATTCTTCTCCCTATTGGCCAAAGATGAATGGTGCTGTCGAAGCTGCAAATAAAAACATTAAAAAGATCATACAGAAAATGAAAGTCACATACAAAGATTGGCACGAGATTTTACCATTCGCTCTCAACGGGTACCGTACCATGGCTCGCACATCAACTGGGGCAACACCCTATTCTTTGGTTTATGGCATGGAAGCTGTCTTGCCTATCGAGGTCCAGATCCCCTCTCTAAGGATTATGAAGGATGCAGGATTGAACGAAGACGATTGGATCCAGACTCGAATTAATCAACTAAACTTGATTGATGAGAAGAGACTTACTTCTGTTTGTCATGGTCAAATGTATCAAAAACGGATGATCAAGGCTTTTAACAAGAAAGTCAGATGCCAAGTGTATCAAGTTAGGGATCTAGTGATCAAACGCATCATCTTTCCACAAAGTGATCCTAGGGGAAAATGGACTCCTACCTATGAAAGACCATTTATAATCAAAAACATATTCTCCGGTGGGGCAATGATCTTGACCACCATGGATGGTGATGACCTGCCGCACCCTGCGAATGCGGACATAGTCAAAAGATACTACGCATAAGAGACCCGCTAGGTTGACATACCTAGGCAAAACAAGGGCATCCCGACGAACCAAAAAGGTTCGGGAAAAAGTTAGGGATAAAACAAAAAAATATGTATACCCGGCAAGTTGAAAACCCGAAAGGGCGACTTGGGCAAAAAAGGGTTTCCCGTTGGACTGAAAACCTGAAAGGGCGGTCCAGGAAAAAGTTAGGGAATTAAAGCGTATGACTATATCCCATTGGATCACTTTACGGACAACCTTTGTCTTCCAATGATAAACTCAGAGGTTCTGATCAATTCAATCAGCTTCAGACAAGGTAACAAATAGACAAGACGCTCGGAGATATGAAGGCTATAGCAGAATGGAAACCCCATGGGATTTTTGTACACATAGTTATCTTTTCTTTGTATCAAAATTTTCTTTTTTTTTCACGACAGCATTCTCTTACTAGAATGTTTGTCTCCTTGTACAAAAAAAAATACTTATTCAAATGTCAATACAAAATATTCCTTTGAAAGTGCAAAAAAAACTATTTGTCTTTTCTTTACACTTGTGTTTTGTTTACAAAAACGTCCAATGATTCATTGTTGAACATATGCATTTGAACATAATTACTGTTTACAAATAAACAAAACAGGAAAGAATAATTACTGATAGGTTGAAAAGATAGGAAAATATCTCTAGGCCATTCCATAAGTAATACCCTGCAGTACGTCATTTAAATCTCCAGCGGAACAAAGTTTTAAATTATTGATCCCTAGTAGAAGTTGTCAAATTTCTCAAGACTCCCCTAACAGATTCTAAAAACAGTACATGGCATGGCCCTTAAAACAGAATTTATTTCTCTAAGCAGAAATTTATAAACGCTTCAACTTCACAACATTAAGACTTACACTCTATATCCTCAGCAGCAGTCAGGGATTTATCTTCCCCAAATCCAGCAAGTAGTACATCAATTTAGCTCACATACGCATGCATCGCATCCATATATCATAAACATTAATAAAACAAATGCATTATACCATGCATTTCATACAACATGACTTTACATTATAGCTAAAATTTTGCTCTTTTCAGGATAAGGTTAACAGCTACCATTAACAATGTTCAAAGTTTTCAGATACGCTTCAGACACAGACACCATTCTGACACTCATTCAGATTCAAGCTTTCAGATACAGTTCAGATACGCTCCAAACACGGACGCTATTCTGATACTCATTTAACTCTCAGATACAGTTCAAATACGCTCCAGACATGGATGCCATTATGATACTCATTCAGATTCAAACTTTCAGATACAGTTCAGATATGCACCAGACACGGATGCCATTTTGATATTCATTCAGATTCAAACTTTCAGATATAGTTCAGATACGCTCCAAACACGGACGCCATTCTGAAACTCATTCAAATTCAAGCTTTCAGATAAAGTTCAGATACGCTCCAGACACTGACTTTATTCTGATACTCATTTAACCCTCAGATACAATTCAGATACGCTCCAGACATGGATGCCATTCTGATACCCATACAATTCCAGCTCACGAATTTGGTTCAGCAATCATTTCCAAATGGCATCTACGAGCCCATCTCCAACAAATTTCTATTATCTCTCCAAATGGAATCTTTAAGCCCATTCCCCCAACCATCACATCGCCAAGTGCAAATTTCTGGACACTCTAGTGTCCAATCATCTTCTACCTTCGAGTCACGAATGGCAAAACTTGCCAATCTTACTCTTCAGGCTTAAGAAGGTTGAATAGGGGCAGATGTTTTACCCCAAAATTTTCTCTCTCACTTATCAAGAATTTATTCACAAGATCTCCTTGACTTAAGACTGCACTAGGGTTTGATCAGCTCAAGACACCTCCTCATGCACTGATGACCAATATTAGGGTTTGAATTTGCACAAGGATTTTTAGACTATCAATGCTTCATATGACTTTCAAGGATCATTAGGGACCCCCAAGATGACTCATGTCAAGTTTCAAGCCTTGAATCACACTTTTGATCAGTCAATTGGACAGTTGACTTGAAAATCAATTGTATTGGGGGAAAAGTCAACCATGGCCAATTTTTAGTCAAACTTCATAATTTTTTATCCACATAAACATCTTAGACTCATATGTATCATTTGATCAAGTTTGGACCATAATTCCCCAAGAAATTTGATCAAATCATCAAAAGGGCAAAATGGTCAAAATTAGGGTTTTGACTGAGAAGGGGAAATTTCTGATTTTTAACCTAGCAAATGATCAATTGGTTTGAAGCATGATTTCAAGAGTTCAATTGCATCATCTTGACCTAATGACATGATTCAAAACATTACAAATTCATTGGATTGGCAGATGAATTTTTCAATCAACTGATCAAAAGTCAACTGTATACTGAAAAGTCAAACTTTGACTTTTTGGTCAAATTCAAGTGCCAAGGTTCACAATTCATCAAAAAAGTCAAAATGTGAAACTTGTCCATAAAGAAATCAAGGATTGAAGATCTTGTTTTGAAATTTGAAATTTCTTCACTTAGAAATTTTTCTAAGTATAGAAAATTTCTTATTTTTTCTCAACTTTAGGCCAAATTTTCACCATGATACAAAATGATTCAAAGGAAGTTCCCAACATGAAAGTTGTATATCTCCATGAAATCTACAACTTTTCTTCACACAATTTCTCCTAAAGATGCTTGGGTATCAAGATATAATTTTGTGAATACATGCTCATGAACTAAAATAACTTAGTGAAATTTTGCCCTAGTTAGGCAGGTTTTTGACCTAACATCATGGCAACTTTTCACCTAGTTCCAAGAGGAATTTTAAAAAGCATTTCAAATATGGGTTTTATAGCACATTACAATATTTTTAAAATGTCCAAGAACTCCTTGATATCATTCTTGAGTAGGGAGAATCGAAGAGATGAAGTTAGGGTTTTATCACCTTGATTATAGGTCATTTTCATGAAGAACAAGTTTTCAAATTTGCAAATTGGGTGTACAATCTTCAATTTTCAGGCCTCAAACTCATTTGTCACTCCATAATTAATGGATTGCAAAAGGTTTCATGCCCTAAAGCCAAGCATTCAATGCATTATACAAGAAAATAGCCATTTTTGGAAGAAAGGCAACATTGCCATTTTGGAAAAGCATTCTTTTTGCATTTTTTCATTTCTTGAGCCTTGGACTTGTTCTTTCTACACAAACCAAGCCTCTAAACCTGAACAAAACATGTTTAAAGCTTCAAGTAACCCTACAAGATCAGAATAATGCCTTAAGAAGTCACTTCTCACACTTGCTTCAAAAACAAGAAATGTAGCAAGACATGTGATCTTGTACTTCTGAGCAAGCACAAGTCCTCCAACCTTTTGCTCTATATAAAGCCATCATTTTGCAACTAAAACCACGGATGCCCAAGCCTTGAAACACCCTAGAATCAGAAGTTTCATACCAAGCCTCTAAACTTTCCATTCCTGGCTTGTGAACTAAATCTTCCATTTCACTCGTGCGTTTTAAGGCCTTTTACTTTCCCAAGCTTCCTTACCTTACAAGTAAACCATCCCACACCCTGAAACATCATTGTAACTCCATCTTCCCCATTGTTGAAGTTCTAAAACAGAGCAACACATGTGGACTTCTCCAGACCATTCTAGCCACCCTCAAGACAAGATAAGCATTACATTAGCTTCCTAGAGATTCAAGGAAGCTAACCTAATCTTCACAGCATCCTAAAGAAAGCTCATTTTCAAAACACGATTTCCATTTTCAAGGTGAGTTTTCTGTTTTTCTAATTCTTAATACAGGCATAGTTATCTTTCCATTTGTGAATATAAAATGTAGACATCATTGCTACGAAGTTGTACATATCCATAGCTTGCATTTATTTGGCTTAAGTTTAGAGAATTTTAAGTCTGAAGTTTCTGAAAAAATTAGGTTAAGAATTAGGGCCAACAAAATTCTCTCTGATCTTGGACTTATAGTTTTAGTTATTCACATGGTTAGGATCGTGAGGTAAAATGCTATAATGTTCATGTTATCACTTTCCATTTTTGTTGAGAAAAGAAAAAGTTACAGGGGGTCCGGCTGGCTATAGGTTGAAGATGAAGTAAATGGCAAGGCAATGTTTTGTGTTATGTGTGATACGGTGGGAGAACTGATTTGGTGTTTTGCGTTTTGATCGCATTTGTGTGGATAGCAAGAGTCACCACCTACTTTTCTTTTATCTAAAAGGAAAGGTAAAAAATCACAGGAAAGACCTTTCGAGATTATTTCTCGGGTTCGGGGGGTAGATTATGAAAAGGGAAGGTATTAGCACCCTTTTCATCCATAGTTTTCCATGGGATCTTAGGTACTCGCTTAGATCACTTGCTTTTGTTTTGACAGTGTGCTTGTGGTGTGGGCTTTGAAAGTGTTTTGAAAAATCTCTTTGTAATGGTTCTCGTTTCTATAAGAACGCGTACAAAGTTTTGTTTCGAAAGATGGTTCAAAGATGTGTTTGTGGATTTTGTTTTTGGAAAGTGTTTTGAAAAGATTTTTTGCAATGGCTCTCATCTCTATAAGAACATATGCAAAAGGTTTTGTCTTTTGAAAATGTTTTGAGATGAAAGTGTTGGTGTAAAATGTTTTTGTCGTGAGCAAGCGAGCAACTAGGAGTGAATCTACCTACTCGAAAGGTCTCAAGGTTCTTTTCTTCCTCCTTTTAATGTTTCTATCTTACCATTTATTTGGTAAGAATCCCCATCGTTAGATGTAAAGGGATAAGCGCGGGTCAATTTTACAGTCATCGAAAGTAACTTATGAGACACCTTAGCAATTTTTCGTAAGGGACTAGATCATTTTATCGAAGGCAACATCGAGGGTCATCGAGGTACTATGATCCTTTTTTATCGAAGGGTCATTTCTAAAACGTCCCATATTTGAGGGATATGACTGTATTTCCGAGGCAACGAGCGAGGTTACCCTAAAGGTGCGCATGTGAAAAAGTGTGTTTGTTTCAAGTTAATTTTGTCTTTAAAATTAGGTTATCTAGCCATTGTTTTTCGAATCTTGCCATACACATGTAATTACTATACAATATTGAGTAAACAGTAAAAATGCGGAAATTGAAATTCTACGTTATCACAGATCTTCGGGAATGGGGGTACAAATTAATGAATGGGGATGACGGTAAGAAATAATTATTTAAATCACACAATACAAATCTAAACCATTAAATAATTATTTAGGTTAAAACTCTTTTCATTTGATAAGATTAATTAAGGACTTAATTAATAATGTCAAATAAAAATTATTTTAAAATTAACAATCATTTAAAACAAATGCTAACATATTTACATTTCTTAAATATATGCTAAAAAATAAAATAATAAAAAAAATAATGAAGAAGAAAATATTAACAAACAAAATATAAAGAAGAAAGAAGAAATGGGCCTGCAAAATAAGTAAAAATAGGGGGTGCAAAAATTAATAAGCCCAAATGCTCCTGGCTAATCTAGTACAGCAACTCCCTGGAGGTGTACCAAAGGCATGTATCTAAGACGCATTGAAAGGGTGTGATAACTGATCAAAGGGATAGATGATAAGGGCCCATCACACTATCATGGGGTGGCAAGTGGGGAATCATTCTGGATAACTAAAGAGGTGGTGACAAGTGTCACCACCAGATTGGACCAGAGCGTTGTTATCAAACAACACAAAAACGCTTACACATAAAGCCAAGCCTTATAACTCCACTTTCTTTATCTCTCTTGAATGCTATGTCCTCTATCTTCTCTCTTACTACGGGCCTTCACCGGAGAAGACCCTTTGGCCTCTCCAGAAATTGCCTCACGGTGGTGACGGCGACGACGTGTCTAAAAACCTTACTTTTCTTTCATTTTTCTGATTGTCTCTTAATGCTAGTTACTAATTTGTGACTTATTTTTACCAATTTTTACTGGGTGGCCCTAAATCTAGAAAGGGGAAAAGGGAAACCCTAATTTTTGTTTGATGAAAACGGCGAAGATAGCGATGCATGCAAAACTAGATTCAAAGAGAGGAAGGAAAGAGAAGAAAGAGATCGTTTGGTGAGGTCCAGATATATAACCCTACTAACCTCTTGATGTTCTCTTCGGTAAGAGGATTCCGACTCTGTGTTGTGGGTGGTTTCTTTCTCCTTCTGAGCTTGTGTTACTTTTCTTCTTATGAGCTTGTATTATTCTGTTTATCGGATTAAGGTTCTTGTTGTTTGTTTGTTTGCTACTGATTTCCTGGATTTTTGATGATGGTTAGATGGTGGTGTTGGCTGCTGGTTTTTTACAGTGATGGTTTTTTTGTTCTATGATGTTTCAAATAGGTTTGAGACAAAAAGATTTTGTTGAACCTCTTGTTTTGAGTTTTTGTGATTTTGATATTTTTTCTAGTTCTGTATCTGGTTTTTTAGTGATGTTTGAGTTGGGTTTGGAGATGGTTTGATGATGTTCTGTTGGTTTGGAGATGGTTTAATGATATTTCAGTTGGTTTTGAAGATGGTTTGATGATGTTCTGTATCTGGTTTTTTGTGATGTTTTAGTGATGTTTTAGTTTGGTTTGGAGATGGTTTGATGATGTTCTGTATCTGGTTTGGAGATGGTATTGATGATGCTTCAGTTGGTTTGAAACAAAAGATTTTGTTGAACCTCTTGTTCTGAGTTTTTGTGGTTTTTTGATATTTTTTGCTAGTTCTGTCTTGTTTTTTTTTTGATGTATCTCTTCCCCCTTTTTTAATGTTTGATGGTTCTCCTCTATAAAACAGTAAACTTGTTCTCTCATTAGGGTGAAAAAAATAGGAGGGAAAACCACATTGAATTTTGACAGTTTTGGCTTCTTTTTTTTAGTTTTTGGCTTTTGAGTGCAGCTTGGACTATTTCCATTTTGGTGCAAGTCTGGGCATTTTTGGACTGTATTGCAGACTAGTTGTTATGGTTTATGTTAACATGATTTTATGCAGAACTTGGAAAGGTCTTTGGACTGCTATGGGCAGCATAGGGAGGCTTTTTGAGCAGGTCTTCTTGGACTGTTGCTTATAGCAACCTGCTTGTCTTGGCATTTACTGGCTACGTGATATCTTTCCTCTTTCCTCTCTTTGTGAGATAAAGCATGTTTGCTTTTTATGCATTTCTTAAGGGTTTGTATTCTTAGGGAAGTGATGAGGCATAGGGTTTTGGTGAGCCATAGCTAGTTTGCTATTTTTTTGTTTGTTTTGAGCTGCTTGTTGGTCTGCTTTAAGTGTAGTTGTTGTTGGTCTGCTTTAAGTGTAGTTGTTGTTTACAATGTATATTGTTTTGATGTACTGCTTGCAGGCTGTTTTTGTTCATGATGCTGTTTTCTATTTTGCTGCCTTCAGCAGCCTGCCTTTGCTTTAATTGGGGCTGCATTGACTTGGCTTTTGGTTACAGTTGTTGTTTGCTTATTCATTTGCTATGCTTGGCAGTTTGCTGCTTGTTTCAGGCAATGTTAGCAATTTCCCTTTTCTCTTTTTTGTGAACCAAAAAAATGCAACCTTTTGTGATTTGCAATTGGGAGAAATGGCTCATGATTAAAAATAAACCCCTCTTAATTTGATTCCAAATATAAACCCTCATGATGAAATGAAAAATTCTTTTAACCATTAATTCTTGCTTGGAATTTTTCATGATGCTTGCTAATTTTTTCTTTTCTTATGTCACATGTACAAACAAATGGCAAGCAAGACAAAGGTTAGTAAATGGGGAATTTCTTGAGGATGAAGTAAGGAGTCTTTAAGAAGAAGCAAATTTTCTTTGTAGATTTAAACTTTGTATTTCACTTGTAATTTTTGCAATCACTTGTAATCATTTGCAAAAGACCCACCAAATTGTAATGAACAAAGCTTGAGTAACAATGCAAATTTATTGTACAAAACTTCTGAGTTTTATTTTAATTTTGCAATTCTTGGTTTGAATGTCTTGAATAAGCATCCTAGCTTGATAACTTGTACTTCAAGTAAACATAATATGATAGGCTAAATCATGTATCTTGCACTTTTAAACAAAATAAATGTTTAGAAGCTCAAACCTAAGTGATTAATTGAACCCTCAATCATGATTTGCTTAAAGATGATAGCCTTAAACTTTGCACATTATTCAAACAAAATATGCCCTAAAAAGTAACATCAATCTTCAGAAGATTATAGTTAAGAACATAAATAGAAATCACACAAATGCCTTTGCAGTTATCTGGGCCATGGATTGGGCAATCCTTTGAGAAATGCAAAACCCTAATTGCTGACTGGTTACCTAGGAAGAAAATCTGTTTGATCAACTTTTGAGCCAAATTGAGTATTTAAGAAACCCTGGGATAGCATCTTGAGTAAAAAATGGGAGGGAAAATTTTGGGGTACAACAGCTGCCCCTGTTCAATCTTCTTAAACTTGAAAAGCGAGATTGACATGTTTGTCATTCGTGGCTTGAGAGTGGAAGATGATTGAACACTAGAGTGCCCAGAAATTTGCACTCGATGATGCGTTGGTTGATTGTGTATGGAATGGGCTTAAAGATGCCATTTGGAGAAATGATGGGGAGTTGTCGGAGATGGGCTTATAGATGCCATCCAAAGATGATTGTTGACAGAAAGTTTGAACTTGATTTTAACAGAAAACAAATTAGAATAAACCGCTGAGAGATTTATCTGAACTAGTGAATCTAGAAATGAATCAGAATAAATCGTTAAGAGATTTATCTAAACCAGTAAGAATCTGGAAACGAATCGGAATAAACCATTGAGAGGTTTACCTAAACCAGTGAGTCTGGAAGTGAATCAGAATAAACCGTTGAGAGATTTATCTGAACCAGTGAGAATCTGGAAACGAATTAGAATAAACCGTTGAGAGATTTATCTGAACCAGTGAGAATCTGGAAATGAATCAGAATAAACCGTTGAGAGGTTTATCTGAACCAGCGAGTCTGGAAACGAATCAGAATAAACCGTTGAGAGATTTATCTGAACCAGTGAGAATCTGGAAATGAATCAGAATAAACCGTTGAGAGGTTTATCTGAACCAGCGAGTCTGGAAATGAATCAGAATAAACCGTTGAGAGGTTTATCTGAACCAGCGAGTCTGGAAATGAATCAGAATAAACCGTTGAGAGATTTATCTGAACCAGTGAATCTAGAAATGAATCCGAATAAACCGTTGAGAGATTTATCTGAACCAGTGAATCTAGAAATGAATCAGAATAAACCGTTGAGAGATTTAACTGAACCAGTAAGAATATGGAAACGAATCAGAATAAACCATTGAGAGATTTATCTGAACCAGAGAGAATCTGTAAACAAATCTGAATAAACCGTTGAGAGATTTATCTGAACCAGTGAGAATCTGGAAATGAATCAGAATAAACCGTTGGGAGATTTATCTGAACTATTGAGAATCTGGAAACGAATCAGAATAAACCGTTGAGAGATTTATCTGAACCAGTGAATCTATAAATGAATCATAATAAACCGTTGAGAGATTTATCTGAACCAGTGAGAATCTGGAAACAAATCAGAATAAACCATTGAGAGATTTAGTTGAACCAGTGAATCTAGAAATGAATCAGAATAAACCGTTGAGAGATTTAACTGAACCAGTGAAAATATGGAAATGAATATTTTGTTATGTAGATGGTCAACCAGTCTTTTCTTGTTTGAAAATATTCGTCTGTTGGAATTTTGCTGATGATAATTCCATGTTGATTAATTTTTCCTAAAAAGGTGAAGAGTTAGTTGTATGCAATGTCATGATGTATGCAATGCATGGTATAATGTTGTTTCTCAAAATAAATGAGATTGCACTATATGTACTTGTGTTATTAATGATATGACGTATGAATGCAAATGTATGGATCTAAAGATTGTTTGTGCCGTAGTGTTGCTGGAAGCGGGGAAAATAAATCCCTTCTGAAGCACTGACGGGTGAATTTCCAATCATTAGATAAATAAACTCTGTTGTAGAAGGGAAACGTTGGACGTTGCTTGTAGACTTCGTGGAATCCTGCTGGGGAAACCTGAGAAGTTGGGTAACTTACTGGGGAACCTCTGGAGCGGTAGTTGCAAGTTTTTCTCTATCAGGGGAATAAGAACGCTTGATACCAACAGGCTGCATACTGGAGATACGTTAATGATTCTATAGTAGAATCTATTTGCTTTCGTTCTTGCTGGAGAAAGTACATGCGGGGATTTTATGGAATGGCCTATAGATATTATCCTATTTCTTAAAGTCATTAGTAATTGTCTTTCCGTTTTCTGTTTATTTGTAATAGTAATCATGTTCAAATGCATATGTTCAAAAATAAATCATTGGACGTTTTTGTAAACAAAACACAGAAACAAAGAAAAAAACAAGATGGTTTTGCACTTCCAAAAGGGATATCTTTGTATTAACTTGAATAAGTATTTTTGCACAATGAAGTGAGCATCCTAGTGAGAGAATGTCGTCGTAAAAAATGAAAATTGATACAAAGAAAAGATAGTTATGTGCAAATAATCCCCTGGGGTTCCCATTCTGCTATAGTCTTTGTGTCTCTGAGTGTCTTGTCCATTTGTCGCCTCGACGAAGTCGATTGGATTGTTTAGAACCGTTTGAGTTGATTGGTCAATGCTTAAAATTGTCTACAAGATGATCCAACGGGACATAGTCATACGCTTTAATCCCTAACTTTTGCCTGGACCGCCCTCTCAGGTTTTCAGTCCACCAGGATACCCTTTTTTGCCCAATCCTCCCTTTCGGGTTTTCGACTTGCCGGGTGTACAGATTTTTTTTAATTTGCATCCCTTATTTTTTCCCGAACCCTTTTGGTTCGCCGGGAAGCCCTTATTTTTGCCTAGGCCAGTCAACCTAGCGGGTCTTTGATCATGCATAGTATCTTTTAACTATGTCCGTGTTTACAGGGTGCGGGAGGTCGTCGCCATCCATAGTGGTCAAGATCATTGCTCCACCAGAGAATATGCTTTTGATTACAAACGGCCCTTCATATGTAGGAGTCTATTTGCCCCTGGGATCACCTTGTGGCAAAATGATACGCTTGATTATCAAGTCACCGACCCAATATACCTGGCATTTTACCTTTTTATTAAAAGCTTTGATCATGCGTTTTTGGTACATCTGACCATGACAGATAGCTGTAAGCCTCTTCTCATCAATCAAGTTTAGTTGGTCAAACTGAGTATGGATCCGATCTTCTTCATTCAAAACAGCATCCTTCGTGATCCTCAGAGAGGGGATCTGGACCTCAATAGGCAATACAACATCCATGCCGTATACCAGAGAATAGGGTGTTGCCCTAGTTGATGTGCGAGTTGTGGTACGATACCCGTGGAGAGCGAACGGTAGCATCTCGTGCCAGTCTTTATATGTGACTGTCATTTTCTGTATGATCTTCTTAATGTTTTTATTAGCAGCTTCTACAACACCATTCATCTTTGGCCGGTAAGGGGGGGAATTGTGATGCTGAATCTTGAATTGCTCACATAAGGTGGTGATCATAGTGTTGTTTAGATTCGTACCATTATTAGTGAGGATTCTCTCTGGGATACCGTACCAACAAATGAGATTCTGTTTGATGAACCGAGCGACCACATTCTTGGTAACGGAAGCGAAGGAAGCTGCCTCAACCCACTTTGTAAAATAGTCGATGGCAACTAAGATGAAGCGGTGTCCATTGGAGGCCTTTGGCTTGATTTCCCCAATCATATCGATTCCCCACATAGCAAAGGGCCAAGGAGCCGTCAGGACGTTCAGAGGAACTAGAGGTACGTGCACTTTATCAACATAAATATGACACTTATGGCAAGTCCGAGAGTGTTGGTAGCAATTTGCCTCCATGGTAGACCAATAATAGTCTGCCCATAGGATTTTCTTTGCCATCGTATGCCCACTGGAATGGGTACCAAAAGTGCCTTCATGTAATTCAACCAAGATCCTTTCAGCTTCAACCTTGTCTATGCACCGAAGTAATACAGAGTCATGAATGCATTTGTAAAAAATGCCATTACTAAGGAAGAACTTAGCCGAAATCTTCTTAGGAACTTCTTGTCATTCACTGACGCTCCTTCTGGATATTCCTAAGACTCGAGATACCTTTTAACCTCATGGAACCAATGTTGATCCACTACTTCTTCAGCATCGATCTCGTGATAGTAGGCTGGTTCATCCATCCGCTCAATAGTGATTTGAGGAGCCTCGTTATGCCAATTAATTTTAAACATAGATGACATTGTAGCTAGTGCGTCTGCTAGCTGATTTTCTTCTCTCGGGAAATGCTCGAAGGTAATCTTCTCAAAATGCGACAACAATTTCAAACCATGTTCTTTGTAAGGGATAAGGTTTGGGTGTTTGGTGTCCCATTCCCCTTTGATCTGAACGATGACCAAAGTTGAATCTCTAAATACATCCAAGGATTTGATCCCCAAGTCTATAGCAGCTTTGAGACCGAAGATGCATGCTTCGTATTCTGCCATGTTGTTTGTACAGTTGGAGCAAAGTCTGGAAGTAAGGGGAGTATGACATCCCTCCGAAGATATGCGTACGGCACGAATACCATTGCCAAGTGAATTGGATGCTCAATCAAAGAATAGGGTCCATCGGGATCCTTGTTCAGGTCCGTCATATGGCCTGATTTCTTCACAGTTGTCTAACGTCATGATGTCTTCATCTGGGAATTCAAACTTCATGGACTGATAGTATTCCATAGCTTGGTGAGCGAGGTGATAAGCCAATACACTACCCTTTATAGATTTCTAGGTAGTATATTGTATGTCATATTCTGTCAGGATCATCTGCCATCTCGCTATTCTCCAAGAAAGAGCGGGCTTCTCAAAGATATATTTTATTGGATCCATTTTAGATATCAACAGAGTAGTATGGGTCAGCATATACTGTCTCAGCCAACGAGCAGCCCATGGCAGAGAGCAACAAGTTTTATCGAGCAGTGAATATCTTGTTTCACAGTCGGTAAACATTTTGCTCAGGTAATAGATAGCATGCTCTTTTCGGCCAGACTCGTCATGCTGCCCCAACACACACCCAATTGAGTTTTCTAAAACAGTCAAATACAGGATTAAAGGCCTTCCCTCGACGGGTGGTAACAACACAGGAGGCTCTTGTAAGTATTCCTTGATTTTGTCAAAAGCAATTTGGAATTCGTCATTCCATTTGACTACTTGATCTTTCTTCAAGAGCTTGAAGATTGGCTCACAAGTAGCTGTCAGGTGAGAAATGAACCTGGCGATGTAATTCAAACGTCCCAAGAATACTCTGACTTCTTTCTCAGTATGAGGAGATGGCATTTCTTATATTGCTTTAACCTTGGAAGGATCAACCTCGATACTTTGTTGTTGACAACAAAGCCTGGGAGCTTACCAGACCGGACTCCAAACGTGCACTTGTTTGGATTCAATCTCAACTTGTACTTCTTCAGTCTCTCAAACAGTTTCTGTAAGTGATCAAGGTGTTCTTCTTCCGTTTGCGATCTGGCTATCATATCGTCTACGTAGACCTCTATGTTATGATGTATCATGTCATGAAATAAAGCTACCATGGCGTGTTGATAGGTTGCCCCAGCATTCTTCAGTCCGAATGGCATGACCTTATAGCAAAAAGTGCCCCACTGTGTAACAAAGGTTGTTTTCTCCATATCCTTAGGCGCCATTTTATTTTGGTTGTAGCCCGAGAAACCGTCCATGAAGGAAAACACTTTGTGTTGTGTCGTATTGTCAACTAGAATGTCGATGTGAGGAAGTGGGAAATTATCTTTGGGGCTTTCCCTATTCAAATCTTTGTAATCCACACACATTTGCACTTTACCGTCTTTCTTGGGCACAGGAACAACATTGGTCACCCATTGGGGATAAGAGGTGACAGCCAAAAATCTAGCATTGAATTGCTTCATGACTTCTGCCTTGATCTTTTTTGACATATTAGGCCTCATGCGGCGAACCTTTTGCTTTACTAGAGGACAATCTTCCCTCGTAGGCAGACGATGTACCACAATGTCTATATCCAGTCCCGACATGTCTTCATATGACCAGGCAAAGACTTCAACATAATCGTGCAGCAACTGAATCAGACGCCCTTTGACATTAGGTTCCAAATTGGCACCCACCTTGACTTCCTTTTTGTCTTCCTCAGTTTCCAAGTTAACTGTTTCGACCGGCTCTTCGTGTGGCTGAATGGTCCTTTCTTCCTGTTGCAACAACCTGACCTACTCCCCTGGCACCTCAAAATATTCCTCACTTTCGTCGTCGGCTTGGTAGATCAGATTTTCAAAGTCACAATTGGCCATAGCAGAACTGTTACCCATGGGATCCTAAGTGGATGTAGATCTGCATTTTAATATGTGAGTGTGTGTAAGAGCATAACTACTTTTGAAAGAAAATAAAATGTAAGAAAGAAAGACAAAGAACACAAAATTTGATGCAAAAACGTCCATGATTCATTAATGACATATGAGAATGAAGTGACAACCCTCACAAATGGACCGTTGTGCCTCGGGTAAGACACAAGGTTTTAAAAGTCTGAATTGTTTAAATATTACAAGCCTGAAAATATTAAAAGACAATTACTCTTGAATAAAAGTAATAGGAATGAAATCTTTGGCCTCCCAATTGTTGAGCCCTCCGTCAATGGTTGGAAAAATCCATTCGTCCATGTCACAGCTGCCATCATTGTCTTCTACTGCATTAACTCCTTGATTGTTGATACATAGAGGTGGTCCCCCAGCGCGAGAACGTCAAACAGCTCTTTGGGCCTCTGAAGTAAACCCCAACCCAAATTTTTCGGACTTGTAGGGAATATCTAGAAGCTGACCCCAGATGGTACACCCTCCTTCTTCAACTACTGCTCGAGCATCTTTCAAAGAGGCCATCTTCAGTGGAGGTCTGGTAATCTTCGGGACCTTTGGAGTAGACTTGGTTGCTGCAACTGTTGTTGGAACCTCCTCAAAATTCTGACAAGGAGTCTCGATGAATTCACCATCCATTTCAACATACCTGAAAGAGTTCAGATGGCTAACCATGTACTCCTCCTCTCTGTGAATTGTGACAATCTTTCCTTTAATCGGGTATTTTAGCTTTTGGTGCAAGGTTGAAGTGACGGCACCCGCACCATGGATCCTAGGCCGACCCAATAGACAAGAGTACGAAGGGAGGATGTCCATTACATAGAAAGTTAAGTCAAAAGTCTGAGTCCCAATTTTTATGGGGATACTAACTTCTTCGTGCACTGTCCTCTTGGAACCATCAAAGGCCCTTACTATGATGTTGCTCGGTTTCAAGATAAGCCCCTCGCAATCCATACGGTCGAGAGCATTTTTGGGCAAAACATTTAATGACGAGCCAGAATCTACCAGAACGTGGGCAAGTGTGGTGCCCCTGCATTCAACAGAAATATGCAAGGCATCGTTGTGCTTCCTTCCCTTAGAGGTTAAATCAGCGTCGGAAAAGCCCAATCTATTATCAGCAGTTAGACTGGCCACACATTTTTCAAATTGGTCGATGGAGGTCTCTTGGGGCACGTGGGCGGTCTTAAGAAACTTTACCAATGATTTGGCGTGGGTCTCAGAACACAAAAGTAAGGACAACAATGATATCTTCGAGGGGGTCTTCCCCAACTATTCGACAATGTTGTAGTCACTTTTCTTGATTATCTTCAATATTTCTTCTATCTCTTTTTTAGAAGCTTCAAGGATGATCTCGGTACGTTCTATTGCTTGGGCAGGCTCAATCAAAACCTCTTTGCCCCTCGTACCGGTAGCAGGGATAACAGTAGGAGTATCGCTGGGAGTGTTAGTAGGAGTGGCAGTAGGAATGATCACAGGAGTAGCAACGGTCTTTGGAGAAATCTCAGGTGAGAAGACTCTTCCACTTCTTGTTATTTTGCTGGTCCCAATGATGTTACCGATATCGGGATCAATATCTCTTGCAACTTCGCCTTTGACAGCCAAATGATCTTGCTTGACGCCATAGTAATAAACGCCAGCCTTATAACTCCAGGGAACAACTTTATCCGAAGAGTATGCTATTGGTCTTGGCATAGTGATGATTAAAGGTGTGGATCTTGGAACAGATCTAATCCTGACGGGTCTTTTGGTGGAGACCCTGGGAGGATTGTCGAAAATGGTTATTATCGAAACATTTTGATAAGAACTTTTGATAAGAGGTAGCTTTTGATTTCTTTATTTTCTTCTTCTTCTCTTTGGCCAGTAGAGTCTTCAACTCCTCTTGTCCTTTTGTCAGAGCCAAGAGCATTTGTTGAAATTGGGTGTTCTGCGCCTGAAGATCTTTCACAGTCTATTCAACATCCATCTCACTGAAATAAACAGTAGAAGGATAAGGTGACCTGTTATGAGAAACCTGTATGATGTTATGATGAATGACGATGCAATATGCCAATGATTTCAAGGAAATTTAGAGATTTAAATTTGTTCAAACCAAAAAAGACCACACGTTATATTAATAAGACTAAGTTTTGAATACATCATGCCTCCTTGGGCTTACAATGAAAGAAACAAAATACAAAAAAAAACTCCTAAGACAGAAAGACTGAACGCATCCTCTTTGGAGCAATGTAGGCATTTAGGTTTTTCTCTTCATGAAGAAGTTTGGTGAGCTCCAGGACCTTCTTCTCACTGGCGTAATACTGGGCTTCAAAGGTATCTCGCTCTTCCTTCAACTGAACCCAAGCTTTCTGTAGGTCTTCGAAAGAGGTAGGCATGTCAGGATGAAGAACGGTGTATGGGACGTCTCCTTCAATAACAGGCTCAATGATGACAGGAAGGATGGAAGGGTAAGGCATCAAGAGACTTTGGGCACGAGCCCGTACCCATCTAAGGTAAGGCTCGAGAAGGATAGAGTTTTTGTGTCCCAAAGTTCTACTGTCCACCTTGTTCACCATTCCCCAAGAACGTGTAAACCTATGGCGGTAACCTTGGTCTTCTTTGTCATAGTCGAACACCATACCATGGATGAGCATCTCATGAGGGCCGTCTCTTCGGGCATACCCAAACTGTCGAAGAGCTAAGCAGGGGTTGTAGGTGATACCCCCCCTAATACCAAGCAGAGGTACGTTAGGGAACTCCCTACAGCGGTCAATGATAGAGACATCTTCCAAGGATCTCGAACACTAACGGATATCAGAGTGGGTGAGATACATCATCCTTTGGACCATGTCAGTCTTTGCTCGTTCTTCAATGCTGATTGAGGTAGGTGTGAAGTGAACCACTTAGCGAGTAGGGGAATACAACACAAAAGAGTACCTCTTTTCTTCATGGTGCGGGTATGAAGGCAATGCAATATGTCTCTTAGTAGGGTAGGTATATGATTGCGAGAGAGGGAGACTTTGACGGAATTAACGTCAATGAACTGGTCCGAATTAGGAAATAGAACCAAACCATAAATGAGAACAGCCAGGACTTCTTCGAAAGCTTGGAAATCCATGTCGTCCCAGAATGAACGAGCCTTTTCTAATAAAAACTTAGCTAGAAAGCCTTTAACCCCACTTCTTGTTTCCAAATTGGCTATGACGTCGGCCCTCTTCACATGTAAAGCTTCGGTGATGACTTCAGGTTTTGGAATCCCTTCTAGACCGGTGAACGGTATCTGATCAAGCACGGGCACCCCTAAGAGTAGAGAGAACTCTTCCAATGTAGGTACCAACTGATAGTCCGGGAACTTGAAACAATGATGTATGGGATCAAAGAATTGGAATAGTACACACATCATCTCTTCTTGGAAGTTGGATGTAGTCAAGCTGAGGAGTCGACCATATTTCTTGGTAAAATGAGAATCCCCGGGCACTCTTGAGGCTAGCTCTTGAAGTTGAGGATGTGCTTTTACGAAGCGGATTCAGATGGTGTTTCTTTGTAGAGAATTCATGTCCTACAAAACAAAAACAAAGATAAATTTATAAATCCTTGAAATGGTTAGTGAGCATGCATATGATGTTCATGATGTTTATGATGTTTATGTACAAGTAAATATATACACATACAATAAACAAGTCCCAATGTTTTAGGCTTGCATGAGTTTTGTAGGTAAGTACCCTCTTGAAGTTTGGTTGGCTCAACCTGTCCTGGAAAAAGTGATCGGGTTCTAAAGGATCTCAATATCACCGACCTTTCTCTTAGGTATTGTCTCAGCACAACAATCTTTTCTTACGGCCGATATATCCCAAAAGTCTAGCCTTAATGAGTGTAGTATCGAGTATCAACCAATTTTCAGCTCTATACCAAAACCGGCTATCTCACTACTCCTAATGGCCAAGTTTGTTAATTTAGGGTTCTAAAGTCAATTAGTGCTTCATGACGCCACTCAGCGGCCCCCGTATTCTCCTCTATTAACCACGAGGGATATTGGTACCCACAGATGCACCACACTAACATAGCCATTGTTTCAACCATATCGGTTTACGCTGTACAATCTCCACAATCTATTGCTATTTACCTAAAAAGGTGTCCCAGATCCGGGTAGAGGATCAAAGCAATCCCAATAGAAAGAACTAAATATAAAGTACACAAATCAAACAAATGAAAGAAAGTAAAGGTGATCTAACCCTAAGGTAACCCCACTTTTAAGTTTTTCCCCAGCAGAGTCGCCAGTTTTGTGATACGGTGGGAGAACTGACTTAAGGTTTTGCGTTTTGATCGCATTTGTGCGGATAGCAAGAGTCGTTACTGACTTTTCTTTTATCCAAACGGAAAGGTAAAAAATCACAGGAAAGACCTTTCGAGATTATTTCTCGGGTTCGGGGGGTAGAGTATGAAAAGGGAAGGTATTAGCACCCTTTTCATCCCTGGTTTTCCATGGGCTCTTAGGTACTCTCTTAGATCACTTGCTTTTGTTTTGACAGTCTGTTTATGGTGTGGGCTTTGAAAGTGTTTTGAAAAATCTCTTTGTAATGGTTCTCGTTTCTATAAGAACGCATACAAAGTTTTTTTTTGAAAGATGGTTCAAAGATGTGTTTGTGTATTGTTTTTTTGGAAAGTGTTTTGAAAAGATTTTTTACAATGGCTCTCGTCTCTATAAGAACGTATGCAAAAGGTTTTGTCTTTTGAAAATGTTTTGAGATGAAAGTGTTGGTGTAAAATGTTTTTGTCGTGAGCAAGCTAGCAACTAGGAGCTAATCTACCTACTTGAAAGGTATCAAGGTTCTTTTCTTCCTCCTTTTAATGTTGCTATCTTACCATTGATTTGGTAAGAAGCCCCGTCGTTGGATGTAAAGGGACAAGCGCGGGTCAATTTTACAGTCATCGAAAGCAACTTATGAGACGCCTTAGCAATTTTTCGTAAGGGACTAGATCATTTTATTGAAGGCAACGTCGAGGGTCATCGAGGGACTACGATCCTTTTTTATCGAAGGGTCGTTGTTAAAACGTCCCATATTCGAGGGACATGACTGTATTTCTGAGGCAACGAGCGAGGTTACCCTAGAGGTGCGCGTGTGAAAAAAGTTTGTTTGTTTCAAGTTAATTTTGTCTTTGAAATTAGGTTATCTAGCATTTTTTTTCGAATCTTGCCATACACGCGTAATTACTATACAATATTGAGTAAACAGTAAAAATGCGGAAATTGAAATTCTACGTTATTACAAAGCTTCGGGAATGGGGGTACAAATTAATGAATGGGGATGACGGTAAGAAATAAATATTTAAATCACGCAATACAAATCCAAACCATTAAATAATTATTTAGGTTAAAACTCTTTTCATTTGATAAGATTACTTAAGGACTTAATTAATAACGTCAAATAAAAATTATTTTAAAATTAATAATTATTTAAAACAAATGCTAACATATTTACATTTCTTAAATATATGCTAAAAAATAAAATAATAAAAAAAATAATGAAGAAGAAAATATTAACAAACAAAATATAAAGAAGAAAGTAGAAATGGGCCTGCAAAATAAGTAAAAATAGGGGGTGCAAAAATTAATAAGCCCAAATGCTCCTGGCTAATCCAATATAGCAACTCCCTGGAGGTGTACCAAAGGCATGCATCTAAGACGCGTTGAAAGGGTGTGATAACTGATCAAAGGGATAGATGATAAGGGCGCATCACACTATCATGGGGTGGCAAGTGGGGAATCATTCTGGACAACTAAAGAGGTGGTGACAAGTGTCACCACCGGATTGGACCAGACCGTTGTTATCAAACAACATAAAAACGCTTACACATGAAGCCAGGCCTCATAACTATACTTTCTTTCTCTCTCTTTAACGCTCTGTCCTCTCTCTTCTCTCTTACTATGGGCCTTCACGGGAGAAGACCCTTTGGCCGCTCCAGAAATCGCCTCACGGCGGTGACGGAAACGACGTGTCTCAAAACCTTAATTTTCTTTCATTTTTCTGATCGTCTCTTAATGCTAGTTACTAATTAGTGACTTATTTCTACAGATTTTTACTGGGTGGCCCTAAATCTAGAAAGGGGAAAAGGGAAACCCTAATTTTTGTTTGATGAAAATGGAGAAGATAGCGATGCATGCAAAGGTAGATTCAAAGAGAGGAAGGAAAGAGAAGAAAGAGATCGTTTGGTGAGGTCCAGATCTATAACCCTACTAACCTTTTGATGTTTTATTCGGTAAGAGGATTTTGACTCTGTGTTGTGGGTGGTTTCTTTCTCCTTCTGAGCTTGTGTTACTTTTCTTCTTCTGAGCTTGTATTATTTTGTTTATCGGATTAGGGTTCTTGTTGTTTGTTTGTCTGCTACTGATTTCCAGGATTTTTGATGATGGTTGGATGGTGGTGTTGGCTGCTGGTTTTTTTACAGTGATGGTTTTTTTGTTCTATGATGTTTCAAATAGGTTTGAGACAAAAAGATTTTGTTGAACCTCTTGTTATGAGTTTTTGTGATTTTGATATTCTTGCTAGTTCTGTATCTGGTTTTTTGTGATGTTTTAGTGATGTTTCAGTTGGGTTTGGGGATGGTTTGATGATGTTCTGTTGGTTTGGAGATGGTTTGATGATATTTCAGTTGGTTTTGAAGATGGTTTGATGATGTTCTGTATCTGGTTTTTTGAGATGTTTTAGTGATGTTTTAGTTGGGTTTGGAGATGGTTTGATGATGTTCTATATCTCGTTTGGAGATGGTATTGATGATGCTTCAGTTGGTTTGAAACAAAAGATTTTGTTGAACCTCTTGTTCTGAGTTTTTGTGGTTTTTTGATATTTTTTTGCTAGTTCTGTCTTGTTTTTTTTTGTGATGTATCTCTTCCCCCTTTTTTAATGTCTGATGGTTCTCCTCTATAAAACAGTAAACTTGTTCTCTCATTAGGGTGAAAAAAATAGGAGGGAAAACCACTTTGAATTTTGACAGTTTTGGCTTTATTTTTTTAGTTTTTGGCTTTTGAGTGCAGCTTGGACTATTTCCATTTGGTGCAAGTCTGGACATTTTTGGACTGTATTGCAGACTAGTTGATATGGTTTATGTTGACATGCTTTTGTGCAGAACTTGGACGGGTCTTTGGACTTCTATGGGAAGCATAGGGAGGCTTTTTGAGCAGGTCTCCTTGGACTGTTGCTTATAGCAACCTGCTTGTCTTGGCATTTGCTGGCTAGGTGATATCTTTCCTCTTTCCTCTCTTTGTGCGATAAATCATTTTTGCTTTTGATGCATTTCTGAAGGGTTTGTATTCTTAGGGAAATTATGAGGTATAGGGTTTTGGTGAGCCATAGCTAGTTTGATGTTTTTTTGTTTGTTTTGAGTTGCTTGTTGGTCTGCTTTAAGTGTAGCTGCTGTTTACAGTGTATATTGTTTTGCTGTGCTGCTTGCAGCCTATTTTTGTTCATGCCGTTGTTTTCTATTTTGCTGCCTTAGCAGCTTTCCTTTGCTTTAATTGGGGCTGCATTGACTTGGCTTTTGGTTACAATTTTTGTTTGCTTATTCATTTTCTATGCTTGGCAGTTTGCTGCTTGTTTCAGGCAATGTTAGCAATTTCCCTTTTCTCTTTTTTTTGAACCAAAAAAATGCAACCTTTTGTGATTTGCAATTGGGAGAAATGGCCCATGATTAAAAATAAATCCCTCTTAATCTGATTCCAAATATAAACCCTCATGATGAAATGAAAAATTCTTTTGACCATTAATTCTTGCTTAGAATTTTTCACGATGCTTGCTAATTTTTTCTTTTCTTCTGTCACATGTACAAGCAAATGGCAAGCAAGACAAAGGCTAGCAAATGGGGAATTTCTTGAGGATGAAGCAACGACTCTTGAAGAAGAAGCAAATTTTCTTTGTAGATTTAAACTTTGTATTTCACTTGTAATTTTTGCAATCACTTGTAATCATTTGTAAAAGACCCACCAAATTGTAATGAACAAAGCTTGAGTAACAATGCAAATTTATTGTACAAAACTTCTGAGTTTTATTTTAATTTTTCAATTCTTGGTTTGAATTTCTTGAATAAGCATCCTAGCTTGATAACTTGTACTTCAAGTAAACATAATATGATAGGATAAATCATGTATCTTGGACTTTTAAACAAAATAAATGTTTAGAAGCTCAAACCTAAGTGATTAATTGAACCCTCAATCATGATTTGCTTAAAGATGACAGCCTTAAACTGTGCACCTTATTCAAATAGAATATGCCCTCAAAAGTAACATCAACCTTCAGAAGATTATAGTTAAGAACATAAATAGAAATTACACAAATGCCTTTGCAGTTATCTGGGCCATGGATTGGGCAAACCTTTGAGAAATGCAAAACCCTAATTGATGACTGGTTGCCTAGGAAGAAAATCTGTTTGATCAACTTTTGAGCCAAATTGAGTATTTAAGAAACCCTGGGATAACATCTTGAGTAAAAAATGGGAGGGCAAATTTTGGGGTACAACATTATGTATTTGTGTTTTCATTTAGACTAACGGATGTACAGCCACCCCAGTGGTAAGGCAGCACGCGAAAATACCCTAGGTCACGGGTTCGAGCCTTGGCGCTGTCTTTTGCATTTTTTCATATTTTTCCACTTTATTTTTGTTGTTTTGCAGCGTGGGCTTCAGACTTTGGGCCCTTGTTTTTTTTGCTAACCTTCTGCCTCCTCTTTGCTTGCAGCACCCCTGGCCCAAATATTTTCATTTACTTATTTTATTTTTTGTTTTATTTTACCAAATATATTTTTCTTAATATTAAAAAATCATAACAAATATATAAATGATAGATTTTATTTTGACTTATTTTTTTTCATTTTTCTCAATAAAAAATATTTTCTTAATTACATATATTATCTATTTTCTTAAAAAACTTGGTAAATTAATTTAGAACTAATTTTAATATTTATTTTTCTTCATATTTATTAGACATATTACTTCAATGCAAAAAGACCAAAAATACCTCATAAATACCATATATTATTTTTTAAGACAAAAAAAAATGTAAAAATACTTACTTTTTTCTCAAAGAAATTTATTACCTTTTAATAAAATAGAATTAGGGTTTACAAAAAAACCTTCTCTAAAAAATAATTTTCTTTCCTAATTAATTTGAGTTTAATCTTAATTTATTTATTAGGTTTAGGTTTAAAACTTTTCCATATAAAAAAACCAAACAAAATCTTCTTTGCATATTTAAATTATCTTGTACATCATTTATTTCAATATTTGTACAAATTCAATTTGGTTGTAATAGATTAATTAGGTTTATATTATTGCAATCCCCATTCATAAATTGTATATCCCCCTCCCACAAAGTGTTGTAATAGCGTAGTAATCTTTAAATTTCGCAATTTATCGCTTTTCTATAATATGCTAGTAATTAGGATTTGTATGGCAAGATAAAATCAATCAAATAGAAAACCCTAATCCAAGACAAAATCAAAACATGAAAATCACACACTTGCACACAAAACACCCTTAGGGTTACTCCACTTGGTTTCCTTATACAAAAATGGCCATATTACGCATGTGAAGTATCTTAGAAAAAACAAGCATATATAAGATCATAGTCCCTCAATGGCGCTATCTAAGTTGCCTTTCAAATGATCTTAGTCCCTAAAGGAGAACGCTAAGATACCTTGAAACATTGCTAATCATGCTTATATGATGACCCACGCTTGTCCCGTTTACATCCAAAGATAGGGTTGCTTACCAAATCAATGGTAAGACAACAATGTCAAAGAAAAAGAAAATGAACAAGAAAGACATTTGAGTAGGTAGATTACTCCCAGTTACTTGCTCCATTTCAAAACAAATATCCTTGCTATTTTCAAAACAAACACCTACACACTTTCAAACATCTTACAAACATTGAAAACATTTTCAAAAAGACAAACATCTTTGTATACATTCTTACGAACGAGAATCATTACAAATATTGCCTAAACAATGGCCTCTTTTACAAAATACTTTTAAAAAACCACACAAAACACAATTTCAAACAAAAGCAAGTGATCTAGCAATTAACTAAGAGCCCATGGAAAACCATGGATGAAAAGGGTGTTAATACCTTTTCTTTTTATAATCTACCCCCGAACTCAAGAAATAATCTCAAAGGTCTTTCCTGTGCTTTTTTACCTTTCCTTTTGGATAAAAGAAAAGTCGGTGGCGACTCTTGCTAACCGCAACATTTGCGATAAAACGCAAAACAATCAAGTCAGTTCTCCCACCGTATCACATCGACCTTTGGAGAATTATGCGTTGGTACAAAAGAAAATTAATCATGTCCTTTCCTGAAAAGGGTTTTAGATAAAAGGTGCTCGATCGCACAAAAAGGTTTGAGTTGGTTTGTATTTTTGTTACCTTGAAAAAGGGTTTAAGTGTTATTAGCATGTTTTTGATTTACTAAAGAAAAGGCTTTAGTTTTAAATGCAAGGATGCAAAAAGGGAAGAAAATAGTCTAAGGGAGACTAGCCTATTTCTAACCTAATGTTATCATACAATGGTAGCCCTACATCAAGGATGAAAGAGGAAATCTCTACCTAGTGTCAGCATGCATGGCTTACAACCTAAGGTCTAACTTGCATCTGAAGGGAGCAAGCATGTCCTAAGGGACCAATGGTATGTATAAGGATAAAGAAAACAAGCTAATAAGCTCAAGAGAGCACACCTAGAGAGATCTTATCTAGGTTAGCATGCCAAAGAAAGTCTAACAAAACTATCCTATAGGGAACATGCAATGAGAGCGAAGTCGTGATCTCAATTTCTAAATCGAGTGACTCATCAACCAACAAGAAATAAAGGAAAGCGATAAAAATACTATAGGGAGCATGTACTGAGAGCGAAGTCATGATCTCAATTCCTAAATTGAGTGACTCATCGATTAACAACCAAATAAACAAACACACGCACAACACATATAGCAAATGAAGTGCGGAATAACTGCTACAAGTCTTTAAACAGCGACTTCGAGTGCACGCTCTTTATTTCCTACTTCTCATGGTATCTAGAAAAGCAGTAAATAAATGCAGTAAAGCATGGAAATGAGGAATAAAATGAAGTTGCGATGATACCGAACGAAGAAGGTTCGTTGCCTCTTCAAAACCACGTAAGCGGTAAGAACACTCTACATAAGTTTCTTAGCACGAGTGATCAAAGAATTATTCTCCAAGGATTCCCCATTGTGAAAGTTACATCAATATTCTATCACAAAATCTTATCTAAAAATGACAACGAAAATGATTATTAAACACGAAAATAATAAAAAACTCTAATTGAAATCATGAAGAGAAATCGTAAAATATTCTAATAATTTTTTTTAATCATTTTTATCATGTAAAAAGAGAAAATTAATAATAAGAAAATTAACCAAAACAAATTAAAAGAAAATAGAAAAAGAATTAAAACTAAACATATGGGGGTGTGAAATCTGGAACTAGGGTGAGTCCTGGGCGCTAGGCCTATTAGCAAGAACGATCCATGAAAAAAAATTTGTTTGCAGCAATACTGTTGTGCAAGAAAATGAATACAGGCCTTAAGATTTTGTCCCAACCCCTCAGCAAGCCCATCTCAATTCGTTATTGTTAAAAAAACAAAAAAAAAGTGAAAGTAAAAATAAGGATACGGCATCGTTTAGGAATCGTTAGGGTTCAAGAGAGATCACGTGACTCTCAGAATTCATCGCTCAAACTCGATCCTTCCCTCTCTCAAACTCAAACACGGCGCAGATAACTCGTCGTTTTCTTCTTCGTAGAGGCGACCTCCCACTCCTCATCTCTTCTTCGCCGCATCATCGCTGCCACTCGTCTCTATCCCTATTTCCATCCTCATCCCCTAAAGACTGAATTGAATCGTGATGAAGCCAACTCTGGCCATGAAGCCTTAGGGATTTTGCTCCACATAACCTTCTCTATAAATTGGTAACACAAATTGAATGCAACAATGAAGAAAAGTGAGGATATGAGTCTTACCGGTCGGAGATGCTCCGTTGGCACTTCAAACGTAATAAAGATGACAAGAAATCCAGAGAATCCTTATTCAGGTAATAATTTACGATTTTATGCACCAAATCTTCTTCTTCTCTCCTCTTTCCGTTTGTTCTGTGATTTATGAATGGCGAAGAGTTGTTTCCCCACTTTTAGGGTTGATGAAACTATTGTTGTTTGCGGATGTTGAACACCGAATGATGATGATGGAGATGTGAAGGAAACAGATGATACTGATGATGTAGTTACCTTGCGAGATTACGATGCGAAGTTGCAGATTGATGCAGTTCTTGTGCGATTCTGTTGCAGAGAAGCTGTGTTATGAAGCAGGTTGAAGTGTAGTGATGTAGATCGAAGCGTTGATGTGTTGGATCTATTTTGATGAAGAGAGGTGTTGCGATAGAGGATAGATTGAAGGAGTTGTTATGGTGATGGTGATGAAGAACGATAGAGGTGATGAAGATTGAATTCAAAAAATGAAGGTGAATTTCTCTGCGTGATCTGAATGAAATCCAACCCCCCTTGTTTTGTTTTTTCTGTTGAACTTTCTTTTATCAGTTTGTTGAGATTCTGTTGGCTAGAAGATTGTTTCTATTGAGAAGTTAGGAAGTTAGTTAGAGGCCATTAGGATATTGGAAGAAGTTCTGTTACGGTAGTTAGTTGGTGGGTTGAAACCCTGTTAGCTAGGAAGTTAGAAGGGTTATGGACAAAGTTGTTTAGAGGTTGGTTAGAAAATAGTTAGGATATTGTTAGGAAAAAGTTTAGAAGTTGTTTTTGACTATAGGTTAGTTGGTTGGGAAATTTTTTATTGGGGAATGTTTTGGGAGTTAGTTGGGAAGTTTGTTACTGTAGTTGGGTTTTCTGTTAGAGAAAATCTGTTTGGGGAAAATGGTTGAGAGTTTGTTATGAAGTTAGAGGAGTGAAATTCTGTTAAACTGTTAGAGGGGAGGTTAAAGAGATAAATGGTGGAGATTCTGAGATTGGGTTTGTTATAAGCTAGAAACTGTTTTTGCTGCCTCTTTGTTCTGATTTAATTTTCTGAGTTTCGCTGCACAGGGTGATTTTCTGGACTGGTTTTGTTTGCTTCCTAATTTTATGTTTTATGTACTCACATTCCACCCTTTCCCGATTTATATTTCTGCTTTTTGAGTGAAACTGGTTTTGAGGTGCAAGTTAATGGTTGATTTGGACTGAAAAAACTTGGGTGATTCGGTTTTGTGTGGTTATGTGCAGGGCTGCTGCTTGGATATCTTCATGGCTGCGTTGATGTTTCATGGGACATCATTAAAAGAGTTGGATCTCTTGGAGGGATAATGAAGAAATATAGTGAATTGGAGTAGAGTTCAATCATGAAGATAGCTTGAAAACGGAGCAAAAGAAATGGCAAGCGGAACTTAGCATGAAGATCTTTGGAGCCTTTATCATAGTGATTAGAATTAGAGCATGAACAATTTGAAAGGAAGTTTTGCATGAGCTTAACTTTATATTTATCCCCTTTTTGCTTTGTGCGTAATGTAAGGCCTAAACCTCTTGCACATTTTGTAGTGAACATCAATGAACTTTTATTTTGATGGAATTAATCTTGAAACTCGGATAATTTGAATGATGAAATTTGAATAATGAATGAATCCTTTGATGAGAACCTTTCCTCATTACTTTGTGTCATAATCCAAAATGGAACATGAAAGAGTTACTCACGTCTTTAATGACCCTTTTATTCAATTCACACTTGTATAGAAAATGACAAGTACTTGAATAAACGATGATGCCTTGAAAGCAGCTTAAACTCATTTCATGATTTCCAATTTTGAGGTACATTTTCTGAACTTCTATCTTCTCATTTAGGCATTGTTAAGCTTGCATTTGTGAAGATAAAATGTAGACATCATTGCCCTGAAGTTGTACATGTCCATAGATTTCATTTATATTGATTGAGCTTAGAGAATTTTAGGTTTGAATCTCTGAAAATAGTTAGGTCAGAATTTGGTACTTTTATAAATTCTCATTGATCTTTGATTTATAACTTATGATATTTATATGGCTGGATTCGTATGGAAAAATGGAGCAACTTTCATGTTTGCATATTTCATTTTTGTTGAGAAATGGTGAAGTTACAGATTTTCGGGCTGGAGGTTGAAGATGAAGTTATATTTAGGACATGACTTATGTTATGTATTTGTTGTTTTGTTTATGTTACCGGATGTACAGCCACCCCAGTGGCAAAGGTAGTGCGCGTGTGTGTAAGAGGTCATGGGTTCAATACCCAGTGCTATCTTTTGTTTTATTTTTTCACATTTTCTCTCTTTTTTTCTCCATACATCCAGAGTCTAGGCCCTTATCCTTGGGTTTTTCCATTTTGCTGATCTCTAACCCCCTGCCTTATTTTAGCACACCTGACCCAATTATTTTCTTTTATCATTTTATTTTCTTTTATTTATTTTATTTTATTTCAGTTTTCTTTTATTATTATTTATTATTATTATTATTATTATTATTATCATTATTATTTTTATTATTAAAAAATCTAAAAATATTTTATTTGTTTATTTACATATTTAAAAATGCTCATTTATATTTTACTTTCTTTGTAAAACAAAAAAGACCAAAAACATTTTCTTAACAAATTAATTTCTTTTTTTCTTAAATAATTAATAATTAGATTTAGGTTAAATTATTTTTCTTTCTTTTTCATTTAAAATCAATTTAGAATTTATGTTTCTTTAATTAATTAATTTCATATTATTTTTATTAACTTAAAACCATTCACAAAAAACCCTAAAAATGCTTTTTTAACATAATTTCTTTTCTTAATTAGTTTAGGTTTAATTTTATTTTAGTTAATCATTTTTCTTAATTAGGTCAAAACTAAACCCTTTAAATGAAAGCCAGATAAAAAAATCATTTCCTTTTCCATTTACATTCTTGCATTATTTTCTTTTCAATTTTTGTACATTATTCAATATGGTTGTAATAGATAATTAGGTTTAATTTTCTTGCAATCCCCATTTTTAAATTCGTATACCCCCCTCCCCTAATGATGTAATAGCTTAGTAATTTTACTTTCCACAATTTATCGCTTTATATAAATGTTAGTAATTAGGGTTTGTATGGAAAGACTAAAACCAACAAGTAGCAAACCCTAATTCAAGATGAACAATGCATGTAAATCAAACACATTTGCACACTTACACCCTTAGGGTAATTCCACTTTGTTGTCTTACAAAAATGGCCATGTTATGCATGTGAGGTATCTTAGTAAAAACAAATCAAAAATACAAGATCATAGTCCCTCGATGACGCTATCAATGTTGCCCTTCAAAATCATCTTAGTCCCTCAAAGAGAAATGCTAAGATATCTCACAACATTGCTATCATGACTATATGATGACCCACGCCCGTCCCTTTACATCCAAAGATAAGGCTTCTTACCAAATCAGTGGTAAGATATCAATATCAAAGGAAAAGAAGAAATGAACAAATACTTTTGAGAAGGTAGATTGTTCCTAGTTGCTTGCTCATTTTCAAATCAAACATCCTTGCTTATTTTCAAAACAAACACCAAATACTTTCAAAAACACTTTCAAAACATTTTCCAAACATGAATTATTTTCAAAATCCCAACACTTTGTATACGTTCTTACGAACGAGAACTATTACAAAGTTTTCCTAAACGAAGGCGCCTTTTCAAAATACTTTCAAAAACCACACAAAGCGTATTTTCAAACAAAAGCAAGTGATCTAGCAAGAAACTAAGAGCCCATAGATAACTATGGATGAAAAGGATGCTAACACCTTCCCTTTTCATAATCTACCCCCCGAACTCAAGAAATAATCTCAAAGGTCTTTCCTGTTCTTTTCAGCCTTTCCATTTGGATAAAAGAAAAATTGGTGGCGACTCTTGTTAACCGCAACATTTGCGATAAAATGCAAAAACACCCAAGTTAGTTATCTCACCGTATCACACTCCCCCTAAACTTGAACTAAACATTAACCTCAATGTTTCAGAACAAGCTCGAGAAGGTGACTTACAAAGGGTAATGCAACACCAGCTTCTGCCTCCTAGCTTTCACTAGTAAGGCTCCCTTTTTATTACCTACAGAAAAAACGAAGCAAATACAAAAAGAACCTAAGTTATTTAAAAGTGTGGGTTGCCTCCCACAAAGCGCTTTATTTAACGTCACATGGCTCGATGGTTCATTCCCCTTGTTAGGGTGGCATATATGACACAAAGAACACATCATCTTTTTTCTTTATTTTGTTTAGTAGAAACCCCATAAACTTAAAGTAATGATGGTGTTACTTCCAAATCATTTTCAGCTTGATTTTATTGAACAAGGCATAAATGATATCCAATACTTTGTTAATTTCTTGTCTTTCATCTGCCTTATTGTGAAAATAGTTTTTAAGGGGACTTTTTTGTTGAAGATTTTCTGGTTGGATGTCTGCATCTTCACAAATTGGCAAATTTGTATTTTCATCCAAAAATCGATCATCTTCAAGTTTCCTTATTTCTTATTCCCCATCATTCTTGTTTTTCTAAAATTCTTTTATTCTTACTGCATCTTTTTCTTCTGATGTTATGCACTATTCTTCTGGTGTCACATCTTCTTCTTCTAAATTTAACTTTCGCCACAGTCTTACTTCTCTCCTATACGCTTTAAAAATTTCAATCTCCTCTTCCAAAGTTAATCCTGAATCAGGCGTCCAACATACAGGAGATACAGGTGGCAATGTATCGAAATAATGCATGACTACAACACTCAGACACTTGGTTAGTACCAAAGTATAGAAGAATTCAAGCAAACATAATCTGACCCCTTTTAATATTTTTTTGTATAATGAAATAAAATGTAAATAATAATAAAAATTGAAACAAAATTTTTTAGTTAACGAGCAATAAAACTTCAATTGAACTAAAATTGAACTCTATAATTTTGTATTCCCCGACAACAG
This sequence comes from Vicia faba, assembly GCA_948472305.1. NCBI lineage: Eukaryota > Viridiplantae > Streptophyta > Magnoliopsida > Fabales > Fabaceae > Vicia > Vicia faba. The sequence goes on along the minus strand of OX451740.1, from coordinate 1,135,473,559 downwards.
CGCCAAAAACTTGATAAAAAAAAATAGAAAGTGTACTATTTTCACTGATGTAGTAATAATAGGGAAAATTCCCTGAATGTCGGTCTCAAGGACTGCGTATAAATATGGAGTTCGAATTGTTGTTCAATTAAACAAAACTAGAGTTTGGGTTTGATTTTCTAAAATAAAATAATTGCGAATAAAATAAATAGATGTGAAGGACTGTTTTAACATATATGAGTTACATGCTAGGGACGATGTATGATTTTCCATGTTACTACCTTGAACTTGATCTCTTCAACAAGTTCATAACATTCAATCATCAACCCTTTAGGTTATCTTCCCCTAAGTTCTTAGTGAGAAAACCTTTTAACCTTTATCTTAAATCCTAAGTCCTTGGAGATTTATGATGGAGTCAAGCCTTTGTTTTATCAAGATTTATCTGGTAACTATAGGGTATCCCTAGTCCTAGGTGATATCTACTATAGACTAATCGTACAAAAACCTTAACAACCATGGCCCAGCTAATTGTTAATCGTAAATCAATCCTAATTTGTCCGATCACGAAAGCATAAAAATAGTGTGCAACTAAATTTAATAGATAAGACTATTGTATTAAAGAAATTCATAAATCAAAATTGTTTAAAAAGTCAAATCAGGGACACCCCCTAGCATTCAGGGGTTTAGCTACTCAGATTGTTCAAAATAATCACAAGATAGAAATTAGACATTACAAGTAATTGGATAGCTTCGATCTTAAATTGCTTTCGTTCATGAGAATATTTTGCTCTCCAAAAACCTTGATATCCTCAATCTTCAATCGTGTGAACTATCCTTCGCTGCCAAAAAAAAAATCCTGGTTTTCATCATGGAAACTTGGATAAATAGTGAACAATCCATTTGTCTCGGTCCAAAATTCCCAAAACGCCCCGCTGGTTCCTAAATCATGAAAAATCATAAAAACACTTAAAATCAGCGTCACTAGCCGACACGCCTAATGTCAGAAAACACAGCCGTCCGCGTTGGCCATCAGGAATTTTTATGCTCCAAGCATGCTGACACGGCCCGTGTCAGGCAACACACCCGCTCGTGTCCGCCTCTGTTTTCTATGCTTTCCAAGTCTTCCCCCTAACACGACCCGTGTCGGGTGACACGACACCCGTGTCAGGGCTCATTGTAGCATTTCCTCAGAAACTTTGAATTATACACTTTTTCCGCCTTGATTTGTCCTGTTTTATTCTTCTGAACCTGAAAACACTAAAACACAAAATCAAGCATAATATGCGATAAAACAAAATATAACTTCGATAAGTAAAAGAAATGATAATTGAAATAACTTTTAAATATATGTGTAAAAACCACTGATCAATGTACATGCACCAAGTGTTTTGTAAAGGTTTTTGGTATTTTCCTCCTGTTAAATCATTGGGTTTTCTAAGTCGCTGACTCCCCAAACACATTTGTTGTCTCGTCGCGGTGTCTTCAAGTGGATTTGAATTTTGTTATATCATGGTGAACCGTCTTAGCAAGGTATTGATAATTGTATAGTAGGCGTAGGGGTAGTCATGGACATAGACGTGGATTTTCTTTCGACGTTTTTCTAACCAAAGTTCTTTTTTGTGTTTTATCAAATGCTTTTATTTTCTTTTTCAAATCCCTAAGATGATTTCAACGCAGTGTTTATAAGAAATATTCATATTATTTTGCAAACAATTCAAAAAAAGAAAAACACAATTGAATTTGAATTTGAAAAATAGACAGTTTTCTTGATGAAAATGCCTTTGAATAGGAGAGAGTACAATTGATTTAGATCGATCATTCTCTTTCATAGTCATGGTAATGAATTCTTGAATCGCAGTCTATTTGTTCATTTTTTGAATAAGATCCCTAACTTTTTCCTAGAGCGCCCTTTCGGGTTTTTAATCCACCGGGATAATGATTTTGTTTGTATGTCCCTAATTTTTGCCTGGATCTCCCTTTAGGGTTTTCAATCCACCGGGACACCTCCTTTTTTCCTAAGTCTCTCGTTTAGGGTTTTGACTTAGTGGGCCTTTTATACATAGTATTTTTTTACTGCGTTAGAGTTCTTCAGATATGGTGGTTCTTCCCCCATCCATTGTTGTGGGGATAAGACCTCCACCTGAGAATATTGTTTTAACCACATATGGACCTTTATAGTTAGGTGTCCATTTACCACGTGAATCTAGGAGAGGTATTAGAATCTTCTTGAGAACCAAATCCCCTTCTTTAAACACTCGAGGAAGGACATTTTTATCGAATGCCTTCTTCATCCGCTTTTGGTACAACTGACCATGGCACATAACTGTTAAGAGTTTTTCTTCAATAAGGTTGATTTGATCAAGTTGTGCCTGAACTCACTCTTATTCTTCAAGTTTTGTTTCCATTAGAACTCGTAGTGATGGAATCTCCACTTCAACAGTGAGTACAACCTACATGTCATATATAAGAGAGAAAGGGGTTTCCCCTGTCGGAGCACGTACTGAGGTACGGTAGCTATGTAGAGAAAAGGTAAGCATTTTTTTCCAATCTTTATATGTCTTCACCATTTTCTGAATGATTTTCTTGATATTCTTGTTGGCAGCTTCAACGGCCCCATTCATCTTGGGTCGATAAGGCGATGAGTTATGATGTTCAATATCGAAATCGTCGCATAAATCCTTCATCATTTTATTGTTCAAGTTGGACCCTGTTATACCCAAAAATTTTCCCTCTCATTTATCAAGTATTTTCTCACAAGATCTCCTTTGGTTCGAGACTGCACAAGGGTTGATCAGCTCAAGACACCTCTGTAAGCATTGATGACTGAAATTAGGGTTTGAAACTGCACAAGGATAATTGAACTTTTAATGCCTCATATGACTTTCATGGATCATTATGGATCCTAAAGATTGCTCATGTCAAGTTTCAAGTCTTGGATCACATTTTGCTCAGTCAATTGATCAGTTGACCTAAAAATCAGCTGTATTGGGGGGAAAGTCAATTGTGGTCAATTTACAATCAAACTTCATAATTTTTTATCCATATCAACATTTTGAACTCCTATACATCATTTGATCATGTTTGGACCACAATTCCTCAAGAAATTTGATCAGATCATCAAAAGGGCAAAATGGTCAAAATTAGGGTTTTGACTGAGAAAGGGCAATTTCTGATTTTTGGCCTAGCAAATGGTTAATTGGTTTGAGGCATGATCTCAAGGTTTCAAATACATAATTTTGACCTAATGGTATGACTCAAAACTTCCCTCAAGATCAATTGATTGATAGTTAATCTTCAGTCAACTGATCAAAAGTCAAATGATACAGTGAAAAGTCAAACTTTGACTTTTTGGTCAAAATCAAGTGTCAAAGATCACAATTCATCAAAACATGTCAAAATATGAAACTTGTTCATAAAGAAATCAAAAAGTCAAGATTTCATTTTGAAAAGTCAAAGTTTCCAAACTTAGAAACTTTTCTAAGTGTTGAAAACATCATATTATTTCACAACTTTGAGCCAATTTTTCACCATCATGCAAGATGATTCAAAGGAAACTTTCAACATGAAAGTTATAGATCTCAATGAGATCTAAAACATTTCTTTACACAACTTATCCTATAAATGCATGGATTTCAAGTTATGATTTTGTGAATACATGTTCATGAAACTTGGAAACTTAGTGAAATTTTGCCCTAGTTTAGGCAGGATTTTAACCTAACTTCATGGAAATTTTTCACATAGTTCCAAGGGGATTTTTCAAAAGTGATTCAAAGAGGGGTTTCATAGAACATTACAATAATTCTAAAATGTCAAGGAACTCCTTGAGATCACGTTTGAGCAAGGAGAATCGAAGGCATGAAGTTGGCATTTCATTCTTGAATTATAGGTCAATTTCATGATGAACAGGAATGCAAATCCATGCTAGGATGCACAATCTTTGCTTTTCAGGCCTCAAACTTGTTTGGCACTCCATAATTAAATGTTTGCACAACTATTAGAGGCTTCAACTCAAGCATTCAATGCATTGCCCATGCTTAATGCCACTTTGGGAAGAAAGTGCACATTGCCATTTTGGAAAAGTAGCTTTTATGCACAAAATTAGTTCTTGAGCTTTGCAATTGTTTTCTTATGATCACACACAACCTATAACCCAAAATAAACTTGTCTAAAGTCTCAAAAAAACTCAGCCCATGCTTGTACTTTGTCTTGAAACTACATTTCCATTTTTCTTCAAAAACAAGCAAAATCCCAAAACTTGTACTTGTGTAATTCTGACCCTCTCAAGTGCTAGAACCTTTTTCTTACTTATGCACAAGTTGTTTGCATCAAAACACACGAATACACAAGCTCCAAAACTCACCAAAACTCAGAACTGCATCACAAACCACCATTATTGCATATTCTGACCAAGAACTTCAAACTTCCATTTCACTCGTGCGTTTCTTGGCCTTTTGCTTCCAAAAGCTTCCAAGCATGATACATAAGCCATCCATATCCCTATTACACGACTATAACACCATCTTCACCCATTTCCAAGTTCAAAAATAGAGCATCACAATTGGACTTCTCCAGACCATTCCAACCATCTTCAGCTCATGTCAGCCATTGCATTAGCTTCCCAGAGGTCCAAGGAAGCTAACTTGATCATCACCATCACTTGAAACAAGCTCACACTCATTTAACGATTTCCAGTTTTGAGGGATTTTTATTGAACTTCTATCTCATTATTTTGGCATTTTTAGGCTTGCATTTGTGAAGATAGAATATAGATATCATTACCCTGATACTATACATATCCATAGATTTCATTTATGTTGCTTAAGCATGGAGAATTTTGAGTTTGAACTTGCTGAGACGTTTAGGTTAGAATTTGGTACTTTCATAAATTCATCCTTATCTTTGAATGTTAGTTTAAATTAGTTACATGGTTGGATTCGTGGTGAAAAAATACAAAAGTTTCATGTTTACATTTTTGAAAATGGTTGAAGAATGAGCAAGTTACAGATCCTTTGGCTGGAGGTTGAAGATGAAGTACAATCAAGGCAACTTTTATGTTATGTATTTATTTTTGTGCCAATGTTAACGGATGTATAGCCACCCCAGTGATAAGGCAGCGCACTGGTAACCAAGAGGGCGTGGGTTCAACACCCAACGCACTACCTTTTTCCATTTTTCACATTTTCATACTTTTTTGTCACAAACACACACGTCTGGGCCTCAATGCAGTGGGCCTTGGTATTTTTGCTGGTTTCTAACCCATGGCCCTGTTTCAGCACCCCCTGATCATTTATTTCTTATTTTATTTTTATTTTTTTAGCTTATTTCACTTTCTTTTATCATCTTTATTATTATTATTGTTATTAATATTATTATTATTATTAATAAAAAAATCCAAAAATATTTATTTTATTATTTTTACACTCATTTATATTTTATTTTTCATTATAAAAAAACTAAAAAAGAACAAAAACAACTTTCTTAATAAATTAATTTCTCTTTCTTGATTAATATTTAGATAATTAGGTTTAATTATTATATTATATTATTTTCTTGTAAATTAAAATTAATTTAGAACTTAGGTATTTTAATTAATTAATTGTCCTATTATTTTTATTATTCAAAGTCTTTTCATGAAAAACCCTAAAAAAATCATTTTTAACTTATTATTCTTTGTTAATTAATTTAGGTTCTAACTCTAGTTAATTTCCATTAATTATTTTTTTTAATTAGGTCAAGACTAAACCCTTTCATAAAAAATTAAACAAAATCATTTCTTTTTCCATTTATATTCTTGAATATTTATTCATTTTTTGGTATAATATTCAATATGGTTGTAATGATTATTTAGATTTAATTTTCTTGCAATTTCCCCATTTGTAAATTTATACACCCCCTCCCTTAATGATGTAATAGCTTAGTAGTTTTATTTTCCGCAATTTAATGCTTTATATATAAATACTAGTAATTAGGGTTTGTATGGGAAGATAAAATTAATGTTTAGAAAACCCTAATTCAAAGACAAAACAATACATGTAAATCAATACACTTGCACACTTACACCCTTAGGGTAAATCTACTTTTTTGCCTGATGAAAATGGTCATAATACGCATGTAAGATATCTTAGCAAAAACAAACAAAATACAAGATCATACTCCCTCAATTACGCTACAAATGTTTCCTTACGAATGATCTTAGTCCCTTAAAGAAAATTCTAAGATATCTTACAACATTGTTATTCATGACTATAGGATGACCCTTGCCCGTCCCTTTTACATCCAAAGATAGGGTTTCTTACCAAATCAATGGTAAGATAACAATGTCAAAGGAAATGGGAAATAAACAAGAAATACTTTTGAGTAGGTAGAGTGTTCCTAGTTGCTTGCTCATTTTTTCAAACCAAAACACCTTTGTTATTTTCAAAGCAAACACCAAACACTTTCAAAAAACATCTTTCAAACTTGACAGCATTTTCAAAAAGATCAACACTTTGTATACATTCTTACGAACGAGAATCATTACAAAGTTTTCCTAAACGATGGTGCCTTTTCGAAATACTTTCAAAAACCACACAAAGCACATTTTCAAACAAAAGCAAGTGATCTAGCAAGCAACTAAGAGCCCGTAGATAACTACGGATGAAAAGGGTTCTAATACCTTCCCTTTTCATAATCTACCCCGAACTCAAGAAAACATCTCAAAGGTCTTTCGTTCTTTTCAACCTCTCCTTTTGGATAAAAGAAAAGTCGGTGGAGACTCTTGCTATCCACAACAATTGCAATCAAATGCAAAACAACCAAGTCAGTTCTCCCACCGCCTTACAGACCCATTGTCTGTTATAATTCTTCTTGGAACCCTATTCTGTATATAATATTCTGCTTGATAAATCGAGTAACCACTTGTCTTGTCACATTTGCATAAGAGGCAACTTTAACCCACCTGGTGAAGTAATAAATGGCGACTAGTATTAATTGGTGTCTGTTATAAGCCTTCGTTTTGATCATTCCTATCATATCAATTCCCCACATTGAGAAAGGCCAAGGTGAACTTAGGATATTCAGAGGAGTTGGTGGCACGTGCGTTTTGTTAGCATAGATTTAGAATTTGTGACATGTCTTCATATAATGGTAGCAATCAGCTTCCATCGTTAACCAATAATAACCTGATCTCAAGATTTTTCTAGCCATGGCATGTCCATTTGTATGAGTCCCGAAGGTTCCTTCATGGATCTCTCTCATAAGCGTATCTGCTTTACATTTCTCCACGCACCTGAGTAACACCATATCGTAGTTTCTTTTGTATAATACATCACCATTTAAAAAGAACATCGTAGCTAGATTTCATAGAGTTCGCTTGTCAATTATTGAAGCATTTTATGGATATTCTTGCTTTTCCAAATACCTCTTGATTTCATAGAACCAAAGTTTGTTATCCGGTCCTTCCTCAATGGCCAGACAATGTGAAGGTTCTTCAAAATATATGATCATGATGCGTGGTTTGTGGTTTGGCCAAGTTATCTTGAACATGGCTAACAAAGTTGCCAAGGCGTCTGCCATCTGATTTTCCTCTCACGGAATGTGAGTGAAAGTGATCTCACTGAATTCCGTAGCTAGCTTCAAAACATGATCCCGATATGGAATCAATTTGGGATGTTAAGTGTCTCATACCGTTGACTTGGTATATAACCAATGCTGAGTCTCTATACACTTCGAGGTGTTTAATTCTTAGATCAATATTAGCTTCTAGAACCAAGATACAAGCTTCGTATTCAGAAACGTTGTTGGTGCAATCAAAACATAACGTTGCATTATAAGGTTTATGGAAATTCTTTGGAGAAGTCAGTACAGCCCCAATTCCATGTCCTAGCGCGTTTGAAGCACCGTCAAACATGAGTGTCCAACGTGCCCCTGGTTCAGGTCCTTTGTTGGGTCCTGGTATTTCGTTATCACCTATAACCATGACATCTTCGTCTGGAAAGTCGAACTTCATTGGTTGATATTCTGGCAACGGCTGATGAGCTAGATAATCAGCTATTATACTACCTTTGATGGTCTTTTGAGTAACATATTGGATGTTGTACTCGGATAGTAACATCTGCCATATGAATTTCTTCTTGTAAGAGTTGGTTTTTCAAACACATACTTCAGGGGATCCATTATTTTCTATTAATAACATGGTGTGAGTTAACATGTAATGCCTCAGTCGTTTAGTATCCCAAGCCAAAGCACAACAAGTCTTCTCGAAGAGTGAGTACCTGGTGTAATACGGTGGGAGAACTGACTTGGGTGTTTTGCGTTTGGTCGCAATTGTTGCAGATAGCAAGAGTTGCCACCGAATTTTCTTTTATCTAATAAGGAAAGGTTGAAAATAATAGGAAGGACCTTTCGATATTATTTCTTGAGTTCGGGGGGTAGGTTATGAAAAGGGAAGGTATTAGCACTCTTTTCATCCATAGTTATCTACGGGCTCTTAGTTGCCTACTAGATCACTTGCTTTTGTTTGAAAATGTGCTTGTGGTGTGGGTTTTGAAAGTATTTTGAAAAATGTCTTTATAATGGTTCTCATCTCTATAAGAACGCGTATAAAGTTTTGTTTTTGAAAATAGTTCAATGAGGTGTGTGTGGAATGTGTTTTTGAAAGTAATTTTGAAAACTGTCTTTGTAATAGTTCTCGTTTCTATAAGAACGCGTACAAAAAGCATTGTCTTTTGAAAATTTTTCAAAATGAAAGTGTGGGTGTATAAAATGTTTTTGTTGTGAGCAAGCGAGGAACTACTTAAAAGTTCTTAATGTTATTTTCCTCCTCCTTTAGATGTTGCTATCTTACCATTGATTTTGGTAAGAAGCCCCATCAATAGATGTGAAGGGACGGGCATGGGACGTTTGTATAGTCATAGAAAGCAACCTATAGGACATTTTAGCAATGTCGTTTAGGGACTAGATCGTTTACTGAAGGAAACATTAAGGGTCATCGAGGGACTACGATCTTTTATCGAGGGTCTTTGCTAAAACCCCCATATTCAAGGGACATGACTATTTTTCCAAGGCAACAAGTGAGATTACCCTAAGGGTGCATGTGTGTATAGTGTGTTTGACAGCATGCATTTTGTCTTTGATTTTTTAGGTTGTCTACTTGTTGATTTTTATCTTGCCATACATCCTAGTTACTAGCATTTATACACAAGTAATAAAAATGTATAAAATAAATCCTACAATATTACAACCATATTTAATAGCATGAAAATGTAAAGGAAAAATAAAATAAAGGAAATAAAAAGGGCTCTTTCGATTTAGGCAGAAGTATTTTTTGATTCTGCTTCTCTGGCTTCCTTTGATTTGGCCTAGGAGTCAGTGAGGTCATGCCTTTCGATTTTGGCTTAGTCTGAGGCATGAGATGCAGACTTCGATTCCGCCTTTCTGCCTTCTTCGACTGGGGTTAGAATCAGCATGACCATCCTTCTGGCTAACTCTTTCGATCAGGACAGGGTTCCCTCTTCACTTTAAGTCCTTTGCTGCCTCCATCAATTGAGGCTTGGAAGTTAGTGTGGGTGTGCCTCTGGCTGCCTCTTTCGTTTGGACCTAGAAGTTGGTGAGGAAGTCTGGGGCTTCGTTTCATACTTCCTTCCACCTGTTTCTTTCATTTGAGACTTTAAATAGCAACATGGCCTGAGGCCATGCTAGCATTGGTCTTGCTTGTAGCTGAATGTGTGTTGGACTTTGAGTGGCTGTCTTGGATGTCCTTGGATTTGATGGAAGGAACCAAGGTGACGCTTCTAATGCTGGATTCGAAGGAGAAGAACAAGTGTGATGTTCTTTCTACTGGATTCGAAGGAAAATAAAATATGGGGGGATTGCTTCAGATTCGAAAGAGGCAAGTGTTTTGTTTTTGGATTTGTTTTTGACAATGTGTTTAAGTGTTTGAGAGTGTTTGAGTTTGATGATTCATTCCACCCACAAGTCTCTGGATGTGTTGTCCAGCCCTTTAAACATGTTATGGAGTCTCTTATTTATAGGAAAAGCTTGGATGAGGTTTTGGAGTGAAAACAAAACAATTTGAACAATTTGAGTAAACTACTCTTTGCAGCTTTCGGGGGACAGTGTTTGTATGCCATTTTGGTGCAAGAAATAAGGCAGTGTTGCTGGACTGTTGTGCAGTAGTTTTGGAGTTTTATGGCCAGTGTATCAGGCCTGAACTTGGCAGCGCATGAAACTTGGTCAACAAATACCTTTGGGTATCTCAACCTTTTATTTTGACCCCCTAGCCCTATCCTTCGATCAGAATCTTCAAAAATATTTCTTTTTTCAAATTAAAGTATCCTTCAAATGGTTCATGTGGGTATCCTTTGAAGGGGCCCAAATAAGTGTCTTTCGACCAGGCCCTTCATGGGTTCCTTTGAATGGTCCAAATACATGCTCCTGGGGTGCATCAATAAAACATGTCATTTGATTGCGACATCCAAACATGTCTGGCAAGTCCTTTAAATGTGCCCCTATGGTACTTCTTTTGCACGAGACAATGGCATGGTGTAGAATTTGTGTGTTGAAGCAACTATTTTCAAGGGAGATACTTCCCACTCAAACTTGCCTGCAGGGAGTCATACGGCCAAACGAAAAGGTGTATGTAAGGGGTCTATGTTTTATGACTTCATGCAAACATGCAAGAGATCTTTACTTAAACGAAGCCTTGCATGAAGGGAACCATATGCCCAAACGAAAGGTGTAACCAATAACTTGTACTGAAGGATTCACATGCCCCAAATGAAGAATGCATGCATAGGATAAAGGGAATAATCAAAGCTTATAACAAAGGAGGGCCACATGCCCCAAACGAAAGAATTATGCAGGAGGAAAAATGTGCAATCGAAGGAGACTAGAAAAGAGGCCTTTGTCTCCTGAATTAAAGGATATCAGTCAAGAAGCTCTTTATGTTGGAATCAAAGGAGGCTACAGGAGGCTCTTGCCTTGTGCCTTCTGGCCTGGTGGGAATCTCTTGCGTGCAAGAAGGAAACTGTGGCTCAATCGAAGGGTACATATAGCCATTTATCACTTTGTGAGTCAAGGCAAGCATGGAAGGGAATATTTTTCCAGTCAACATAGGCATGCAAGCATCAAACACCCAATTGAAGCAGACACATAGGCAGCCACTGTATTGTGAACCATGTGAGGCCAAAGATGCAATCGAAGGTTGCATGCAGGAAGCTCCTGCCTTGTGAATCAAAACCAGCGTGCCAGAGGCCCACGCCCAGTTGAAGGATGCAAGCCAAGCTTACAATCGAAATAGACCAAAAGGCCAATCGAATGAGGTAAATCAAAGAAGACTTGTTTTTCTCCAATTTTGTCAAAAATATCATTTTCATCTATTTTCCCCTTTTTAACAGTTTCCTTTTTAACTTGATGCTGGAAAATCCAATTGTACTTATGCAAGCTTGAATTTTGAGAATCATTGTGAGAAATGCCTTGAGAAATGAGAGGGTAAATTTTGGGGTACAACAGCTGCCCCTATTCAATATTCTTAAACCTAAAGAGTTAGATTGGCGAGTCTGTCTTTTGTGTCTTGAAGGTGGAAGATGAATGAACACTAGAGTGCCCAGAAATTTGCACTTGATAATGTGGTGGTTGATTGTGTAGGGAATGGTCTTAAGGATGCCATTTTGGAGAGATGATGGATAGTTGTTGGAGACGGGCTTACAGATGCCATCCAAAAGTGATTGTTTACAGGAATTAGACTAAGTCTAAATTTGAATTTAACTGGAAAATAATCAGAATAAATCTTTCGGGTAATTTATCTGAACCAGAGAAATATGTCTACCAGAGAGGAATCAGGATAAACCATTGATCGATTTAAACTGAACCAGCAGAGGTCTTGGATATTCTTTAATTTATGATGGTCCTGTGTAGGGATGCTTTAGGAGACATATGAGAAGGAAGCCTGGGTAGGGATGCTTTAGGATGAATCCATGTGAAACTTCATCTAGAATTTAAGAGAAGGAACCTGGGTATGGTTGCTTCAGGATGAGTTTGTGTAAAAACTGCATCTGGAAATGAGAAGGAACCTGGGTAGGGTTGCTTCATGATGAGTCCGGGTAAAACTGCATCTGGAAATGAGAAGGAACCAGGGTAGGGTTGCTTCATGATGAGTCTGGGTAAAACTGCATCTGGAAATAAGAAGGAACCTGGGTAGGTTTGCTTCATGATGAGTCTGGGTAAAACGGCATCTGGAAATGAGAAGGAACTTGGGTAAGGTTGCTTCATGATGAGTCCGGGTAAAACTGCATCTAGAAATGAGAAGGAACCTGGGTAGGATTGCTTCATGATGAGTTTGGGTAAAACTGCATCTAGAAATAGGAAGAAACCTGGGTAGGGTTGCTTCATGATGAGTCTGTGTAAAACTGCATCTGGGAAGGAGAAGGAACCTGGGTAGGGTTGCTTCAGGATGAAACCATGTGAAACTTCATCCGGGAATGTATGAGAAGGAACCTGGGTAGGGTTACTTCATGATGAGTCTGTGTTAAACTTCATCTGGAAAATGTATGAGAAGGAACCTGGGTAGGGTTACTTCATAATGAGTCAGGGTAAAACTGCATCTATAAATGAGAAGGAACCTGGGTAGGGTTGCTTCATGATGAGTTCGTGTTAAACTTCGTCTGGAAATGTATAAGAAGGAACCTGGGTAGGGTTGCTTCATGATGTGTCCGTGTTAAACTTCATCTGGAAAATGTATGAGAAGGAACCTGGGTAAGGTTACTTCATGATGAGTCTGTGTTAAACTTCATCTAGAAAATGAGAAGAAACTTGGGTAGGGTTACTTCAACTGGTCGTGTAGATAGTTTCCCTTGTTTGTTTTAGGTATTGATGTTCAATCAGCCGTCCATAGATAGTTGTCCTGTATTGTTACAAGTATTAATCTGGAACTGTTGGAGATTGTTGACGATAGTTATCTGTTGTTTGATTTTTCCTGAAAAAGGTAAAGAGTTAGTTGCATGCAATGTCATGATGTATGAAATGCATGGCGTAATGATGTTCTCAAAATAAATGAGATTATGTTGTATGCATTTATCATGTATGTAAATATGATGCATGAAATGTTGTTGGAATGTAATTTTGTCTTTGGAAAATAAATCCTTGACAAGTGCTGGGGAGTTTTGGGAAGCTAAATCTCGGACGGTTGTTGGGGATGAAGAGTATGCACACCTTTCCAGACCTTGTTTTTAGAATGTTTTCGCTGGGGATTCCTGTTTTATTGTTTGAGGAGAACTCCACTGGGGAATGTTGATTTTGCTTAAGAAGAAAGTTTTATGGAGAGTGTTGTCGTCTGCTTGGGTAAAAGAACTCAGGAGTCTTAGTTGTTTGTTGCTCTATTGGAGGATTATCTCTTGATGAAAGAGAAAGGAAATTAACAATTTGTTGGGGATAAATACGTTAATTGTTATCTGGTCTGGCTTTCAGGCTTTGTAGCAACTCACTGGGGGTTGTAGAAAAATTCACTAGGGAAGAGGAGTTATGGTATCTTGATTTGTGATAGTCTGAGAGGCAAATTCAAGTTGGGAATCTTGCCATTTATTGGGGAAATAAACCCTATCACCAATCTGTTGGATAGGTTTTTTTCTTTTGGCAGAAATCCTCGAGGATTCTTGAGATCGACTCAGTTGGGGAGAAGTTTTTAGAGATTGAAACTTTGGTTGGGGATCACCCTATGAAAACAAATTTGTGGGGGTTTTGCCATTGCCCCTTGTAGTAAGTGTTTGTAGCACTTCCAGGAAATGTTTGCCTGACCATACGTAACCCTTTGATGGAATTCACGTTCGATGCCCCAAGTGATTCATATACAAACCTGACTTCCCCGGATGTGTTGGACAGTGATCATGTTGATGTCCCCTTGCTTACAGGAGATCTATCATCGGGAGTGTCATCCCATTTGAAGTGATTTTGTCCACTGAGAGAGTTTTTGTTCACTGGATATTCGTCATGTAAATTTCTCTGTTGTCAGACAATTAGCCATATGCAAACAACGATATTCAAAATAATGTGAAGTTTATGCTTGTCTTGAAGTTTTGAAAATAAGTTTTAGCAGATAAAAGAGGTTTGTAAGAATGTGAATTCAACTCAGGATTTAGAGTAAGCCTTACAGGAGTCAGGATACCTTTGGTAACAGTATGCTTTTTAACTAACCCATGCTTCAATTAGGACTTTAAAAGATTGTATCGTGGTCTGGTTCATGGTTTAAGAAACAAAGGATAAGGATCAAAGTGTATTTGTACCCGTCCGTTCTTCGTGATGTTCTTCAGCCCTAAACTCAGTTAATTGTGCGTTTGGACTCCAATTGAGTCTAGAATGACGTTTTAGTGATGGTTCATAATTTTGGAAGTTTATTTGTTGGAAGGTAGTCATTTTTTCCATATTTTGCATGTTGTTTGAGGATTTGTAGTGTCCTCTTTTTTTGATTTACTATCCCTGATTTTTTCTTGACTGTTCTTGTTTTGAGATTACAGTCAGCGGGATGCCCCAGTTTTCCTTAAGTCACCTTCATAGGTTTTGACTTAGCGGGCTTTTCTTTTGAGATAATGACTTCCTATGTGATAGGGAACCATCGCGGTCTTTTGATTCCATAGAAAAGTTTTAATGTAATTTGTGGTATACGAAGTGAAAGTTTGTGATTGAAAGTGCGTTTGAATTAACTGAAAAATTACCCTGCCCCAGATTTAGATTAAAGGTTTTAATTTGTGTGAAAATGAAAACTCCTACTTCTTTGGCTCAAAGGGGTTGACTAGGGATTATGTTCCTTATAACTTCAGTGTTTACAAATTGAAACAAACGCTTGTACATCGTCAGCAAAGTCTGTCCAAAAGCATACTATATGAGATTATGGCATCATTTTCGTTATCCTCCCTCTAAAGGCTTATAACTTTTAGCAAGAGTTGAATGTCATAAAGAGAGTAAAAAGCATAGTTTAAATATAGTGAAAACAAATGGATGAATTCAAGACAAACATATGCGATGCATTAATGAAACAAAGTTTAACATTAATAGATAATTTTTTGAATAACAAAAGAAATTACAATTGAAAATTCAAAATGAACTGGATTTCTCAATGATTTGGCATGGGAGCGGTGATCATGTTGGGAGTATCTGGATGATCAAACTCAATCTCCTTGGCGTCAATCATGTTTTGAATCTTGTATTTCAGCGCCCAACAATCGTTAGTATCATGCCCAGGACTATCGGAATGATATGCACATGTTGCATTAGGATTGTAGTTAGGAGAAGAAGTTTTGGGGTTTGGATGAGGTCCTACCAACGTAATCAGATTCATCTTCAACAAGTGTTGCAGTTCTTGAGACAATGGCATGTTGATGTTGGTAAACTGTCTTTTGGGCTCGTCTTGCCTTCGCTGATTTCCCCTTTGTTGTTGTCACTGCGACGCAAGACCAGAGATCAGGAATGCCCCCACATATTGGTCATGATTGCTCTTGTTATAACCCTTTTGACCATACACATCATTGGACTCTTTCTTCCCATTGTATGGCTTTTTCTGAGTATCAGAGGGTGTAGCTCCTTGGATCTTTCCGCTTTTGATTCCAGCTTCGACCCTTTCGCCAGTCAGTATTAGCTCGGTGAACCCGACCGAGGAGCTTCCGATTATGTGATTGAAGAAAGGTCCCGTCAAGGTTCCTATAAAGATGTCAATTATCCCCTTATCAGTTAAGGGAGGCTGCACCCTGCCAGCCAGGTCTCTCTACTTTTGGGCGTATTCTTTGAAGCCCTCATTGGAACACATGGTCATACTCTGCAATTGCACACGAGTTGGTGCGAGATCAACGTTGTATTTGTATTTCTTGTAGAAATCAGCGGCTAAGTCCTCCCAGGTATGAATGTCAGTTCCTTCTAACTGATAGAACCACTCCATTTGAGTGCCAACCAAACTTTCTTGGAAGAAATAGACCCATAGCTTCCGGTCAGCAGTGTAAGGCTGAATCTTGCGGACATAAGATCTCAGATGCATCTTAGGATAAGAAACCCCATCGTACTTTGCTAAAGTAGGGATTTTGAACTTTGGTGGGATGACCACTACAGAAACCAACCCTAAATATTCAAAGTCCAAGCCGGGTATCTGCTGAATCTCCATAGCATTGAGGCGATCCTCCAACTGTTTGTATTTATCATCAGCGGGAGGATATTGTTCCTCAGAGTAGTCAGCTTCATCTTCATCAATCCCCGGGTTGTTATCTCCTTCTTTTTTCTTATTATCCCCCTCGGTTGACGGAGTTGAGAGATCTAGAGCTCTCTTGACTGGTCCTCTATGTCTTCTTCCCAAATTCAGGATGCCCACTTACTTCTTTGTCTTTCTCTTCTTGTCTTTGAGAAGAAGAGTCTTTAGGTCCTCTTGCCCCTTAGCCATAGCCAGGAACATTTGTTGGAATTGGGTGTTTTGTGCTTGGAGATCCTTCAATGTCTGTTCCATATCCATCTTACTGAAATAAATAGTAGGAAGATAAGGAGACCTGTATGGGAGAAACCTGACATGATATGATGCATGGTATGTGGATGCATGTTTCAAGGATCTCGCGGGGTAAATACAAAAATATGTTAAAAGTTGAATTTTGATCAACAGCTTTGATTGGAGAACTTCGTATCAGTGGATGTCTTTCCACGAGAACCAAGCTCACCATGTCAAGTGGGTCATAGCCCTTGACTCAAGTTATCGTGCTTTGGTTTTTGACGGTGTTTGATTAGAGAGTGAATCCTTTTTCCCCTTGATAGGCGTCTGGTTCAACATGACCCTGCATCATCGGCCCTGGAGATCCTTGAAATGGTTATTGAAAATGCTATGGTATGATGTCATGATGTTATGTACAAGTATGCAAAGTAAGCAAGTTGTTATGTACAAATAATCATATACACATAAAGCAGATAAGTCCTTAGGTTAGGCTTGTATGGAGTTTGTATGTAAGTACCCTCTTTAAGTTTAGTTGGCTCAACCTGTCCTAGAAAGTGATCGGGTTCTAAGGAGTCTCATATCACCGACCTTTCTTTTAGGCACTGTTCTAGCTCAAGCACCAAAGTATTAAGGCCAGAATATCCCAAAATTCCAATCTCAATGAGTGTAGCATCGAGTATCAACAAACTTCGGTCGGAACCAAAGTTGGCCATCTCACTACTTTCTAGTGGCTTAAGATGAGTCAATTAAATGTTCTAAAGGTCAGTTAGCGCTTAATGACACTATAAGGAAGCCTAATGTTATCCTTGACTAACTCAAGGAATATTAGTACAAGCCAGAGTATCACGTTAACGTAGCTATCACTTTGTCCATATCGGTCTATGTCGTACAGCCTCCATGATTTATTGCAACTTACCTTAAAAGGTGCCCCAAATCCGGGTGCAGGATCTTTAACAATAACCCAAACAAGGACCCAAAAATGTAAAGCAAGCAAGTCAAACAATGAAAGCAAGTAAAGGTGATCTAACCCTAAGGTAACCCTACTTTTAAGTTTTCCCCAGCAGAGTCGCCAGTCCTGTAATACAGTGGGAGAACTGACTTGGGTGTTTTGCATTTGATCGTAATTGTTGCGGATAGTAAGAGTCGCCACCGACTTTTCTTTTATCCAATAAGGAAAGGTTGAAAAGAATAAGAAAGACCTTTCGATATTATTTCTTGAGTTCGGGGGGTAGGTTATGTAAAGGTAAGGTATTAGCACCCTTTTCATCCATAGTTATCTATGGGCTCTAAGTTGCTTGCTAAATCACTTGCTTTTGTTTGAAAATGTGCTTGTGGTGTGGGTTTTGAAAGTATTTTGAAAAATGTCTTTATAATGGTTCTCGTCTCTATAAGAACGCGTACAAAGGGTTGTTTTTGAAAATAGTTCAAAGAGGTGTTTGTGGAATGTGTTTTTGAAAGTGATTTTGAAAAGTGTCTTTGTAATGGTTCTCGTTTCTATAAGAACGCGTACAAAAGCATTGTCTTTTGAAAATGTTTCAAAATGAAAGTGTGGGTGTATTAAATGTTTTTGTTGTGAGCAAGCGAGCAACTAGGAGCATCCTACCTACTCAAAAGGTCTTAATGTTATTTTCCTCCTCCTTTAGATGTTACTATCTTACCATTGATTTTGGTAAGAAGCCCCATCATTGGATGTGAAGGGATGGGCATGGGACGTTTGTATAGTCATAGAAAGCAACCTATGGGTCATTTTAGCAATGTCATTTAGGGACTAGATCGTTTACCGAAGGCAACATTAAGGGTCATTGAGGGACTACGATCTTTTATTGAGGGTCTTTGCTAAAACGCTCATATTCGAGGGACATGACTATTTTTCTGAGGCAACAAATGAGATTAGCCTAAGGGTGCATGTGTGTATAGTGTGTTTGATTTCATGCATTTTGTCTTTGATTTTTTAGGTTGTCTACTTGTTGATTTTTATGTTGCCATACATCCTAATTACTAGCATTTATACACAAGTAATAAAAATGTAGAAAATAAAACCTACACTATTACAATCATATTGAATAGCATGAAAATGCAAAGGCAAAATAAAATAAAGTAAAGAAAAAGGTCTCTTTCAATTTAGGCAGAAGTATTCTTCAATTCTGCTTCTCTGGCTTCCTTTGATTTGGCCTAGAAGTCACTGAGGTCATGCCTTTCGATTTAGGCTTAGTCTGAGGCATGTGATGCAGCCTTCGATTCTGCCTTTCTACCTTCTTCGACTGGGGCTGGAATCAGCACGACCATCCTTCTGGCTACCTCTTTCGTTCAGCATGGGGTGCCCTCTTCACTTTAAGTCCTTTGTTGCCTCCTTCGATTGAGGCTTGTAAGTCAGTGTAGGCGTGCTTCTGGCTGCCTCTTTCGTTTGGACCTAGAAGTTGGTGAGGAAGCCTCAGGCTTCGTTTCATACTTACTTCCACCTGTTTATTTCGTTTGAGACTTTAAATAACAACATGTCCTGAGGCCATTCTAGCATTGGTCTTGCTTGAGGATGGAACGTGTGCTGGACCTTGAGTGGCTGACTTGGATGTACCCGGATTTGATGGAAGGAACACAGGTGACGCTTCTAATGCTGGATTCGAAGGAGAAGAACAAGTGTGATGTTCTTTCTACTGGATTCAAAGGAAAACAAAATATGGTGGGATTGCTTCAGATTCGAAAGCGGCAAGTTTTTTGTTTCTGGGTTTGTTTTTGACAACATGTTTAAGTGTTTGAGAGTGTTTAAGCTTGATGATTCGTTCGACCCACAAGTCTTTGGATGTGTTGTCCAGCCCTTTAAACATGTTATGGAGCCTCTTACTTATAGGCAAAGCTTTGATGAGGTTTTGGAGGGAAAACAAAACAATTTGAACAATTTGAGTAAATTGCTCTTTGTAGTTTTCGAGGGATAGTGTTTGTATGCCATTTTGGTGCATGAAATAAGGGAGTGTTGCAGGACTGTTGTGCAGCAGTTTTGGAGTTTTATGGCCAGTGTATCAGGCCTGAACTTGGCAATGCATGGGACTTGGTCAACAAATACCTTTGGGCATCTCAACCTTTTGTTTTGACCCCCTAGCCATATCCTTCGACCAGACTCTTCAACAACATTTCTTTTTTCAAATCAAAGTATCCTTCGAATGGCTCATTTGGGTATCCTTTGAAGGGGCCCAAATAAGTGTCTTTCGACCAGGCCCTTCGTGGGTTCCTTAGAATGGTCCAAATACATGCTCCTATGGTGGATCAACAAAACTTGTCATTCGATTGGGACATCCAGACATGTCTGGCAAGTCCTTCGAATGTGCCCCCATGGTACTTCTTTCACACGAGACAATGGCATGGTTTAGAATTTTTGTGTTGAAGCAACTATTTTCAAGGGAGATACTGCCCACACAAACTTTCTTGCAGGGAGTCATACGGCCAAACGAAAAGGTGTATGTAGATGGTCCCTATTTTGTGACTTCATGCAAACATGCAAGATATCTTTACTCAAACGAAGGCTTGCATGAAGGGAATCACATGCCCAAACGAAAGTTGTAACCAACAACTTTTATTGAAGGATTCACATGCCCCAAACAAAGAATGCATGCAGAGGATAAAGGGCACAATCGAAGCTTGCAACAAAGGAGGGCCACATGCCCCAAACGAAAGAGTCATGCAGGAGCCAAAATGTGCAATCAAAGGAGACCAGAAAAGAGGCCTTTGTCTCATGAATAGAAGGATATCAATCAAGAGGCTCTTTGCCTTGAAATAGAAGGAGGCTACGGGAGGCTCTTTCACTATGCCTTCTGGCCTGGTGGGAATCTCTTGCATGCAAGGAGGCATCTGTGGCTCAATCAAAGGCTACATATAGCCAGTCATCACTTTGTGAGTCGAGGCAAGCATGGAGGGGAATATTTTTCTAGACAACATAGGCATCCAAGCATCAAACATCCAATCGAAGCAGGCACATAGGAAGCCACTTTATTGTGAACCATGTGAGGCCAAAGATGCAATCGAAGGTTGCATGCAGGAAGCTCCTGCCTTGTGAATAAAAACCAGCGTGCCAGAGGCCCACGTCCAGTCGAAGGATGCAAGCCAATCTTGCAATCAAAAGAGACTAAAAGGCCAATCGAAGATGGTAAATTGAAGAAGACTTATTTTTCTCCAATTTTGTCAGAAATATTATTTTCATCTGTTTTCCCCTTTTTAACAATTTCCTCTTTAACTTGATGCTGGAAAATCCAATTGTACTTATGCAAGCTTGAATTTTGAGAATCATTGTGAGAAATGCGTTGAGAAATGAGAGGAAAAATTTGGGGTACAACACCTGGTTTCACAGTCAGTAAATTTCTTGCTAAGGTAGTAGATCACATGCACTTTTATGCATGTTTTGTTGTGTTGCCCCAATACACATCCCATAGATCCTTCAAGCAATGATAAGTACATGATAAGCGGTCTTCTAGGAACCGGTGGCATCAAGATTTGTGGCTCTTGTAAATACTGCTTTATTGTTTCGAAGGTTGTCTGACAGTCATCATTTCACTCCACGGATTGATCTTTTTGGAGTAGTTTGAATATAGGCTCGCACGTAGAAGTTAGGTGCGATATGAACCCTGAAATGTAGTACAACCGCCCTAAGAAACCACATACCTATTTTTCTGTCCTTGGAGCTGGAATTTCTTGTATGGCCTTCACCTTGTCGGGATCCATCTCAATACCTCGCTGACTTACGATAAAACCCAAGAGTTTGCCTGACCTAACACCAAATGTACATTTGTTTGGATTATACCTCAGTTTGAATTTTCGTAGACGTTCTAATAATTTCCGCAAGTTAACAATGTGATCCTCCTCCGTATGGGATTTGGCTATCATAGCATCCACTTACACCTCAACTTCTTTGTGGATCATGTCATGAAATAACGTGATCATTGCTTTTTGATAAGTTGCCCATGCATTCTTTAGACCGAAGGGCATTACTTTGTAACGGAAAGTGCCCCAAGGATTCATGAAGGTAGTCTTTTCCATATCCTCGGGTTCCATTTCTATCTGATTATAACCTGAGAAACCATCCATGAAAGAAAATACTAAAGCTTGAGTTGTATTGTCCATAAAAATAGTTATGTGAGGTAATGGGAAATTGTCTTTGAGACTTGCTTTGTTTAGATCCCGATAGTCTACACACATGTATACTTTACTGTCCTTCTTGGACACTGGAATGATGTTAGTTATCCAAGGTGGATAATCTACCATGACTAAGAACCCTGCATCAAATTGTTTAAGGACTTCTTCTCGAATCTTGTTAGACATGTCTGGATGAGTTCTTCTGAGCTTGTCTAACTGGAGAACAACCTTCTTTGAGAGGTAGTTTGTGCACTATGATATTTGTATCTAATCTCAGCATATCTCTATAAGACTAGGAAAATATGTCCACGTATTTAAGCAAGAGATTGATCAACTTTTCCTTAACACTTTCCTCCAAGATTGCCCATAGCTTGATATCTTTTAGATCTTTTTTTGTGCCAAGGTTGATGATCTCAATAGATTCTTGGTATGGTTGTATATTGTCTGCTTTTTGCTCTAACACCCTCGCTAATTATTTGGAGAGTTCAAGATCTTCTTAATCTTCCTCTTCATCTTGGTTAATTGGTGCATCAAAATTATATCGGATAACAGCAATAACATTATCGGTGAGTTTAGATGTGGATCTGCATATTTTATCATGTTTTGGTGCATTTTAGAATGTGAATTTGAAAAATGCATATGAAGAAAAGTATTTCCATTTTTTGAAAGGAAAAGGAAATGTAAAAGAAAGACAGAGATCTTTATTAATTGAAAACACGGTTTGAAAACAAATGGGGGCCCTTACAAGCTACCCTTATGCCTCGGGCGTGACATGTGTTCTTTTTAAAAATAGAAAAATTACTTTGGAAACAAAAAGATCTCTGGAATCTCCACAGCTGTCCAATTCTTGAGCTCTTCGCCTGGATCACATTCATGGTTGAAGTTAGATGCTCATTTGGTATTGCTCTTGTTGTATATCATTGCTACTTGTCCACCATGATCTACTCCTTTACTGACGAAGGTTTCCTGGATGGGAGGAAACTGCGCCATGCCTTTCAGAATATTCTTTGATGTTATGTAGCCCAAACCAAAATGATCTTTCTTCTCAGGTATCCCCACAAGTTTACCCCAACCTTTTGAGGTACAATCTTCCATAGTTGTTTCTAAATATCTCCATGAAGTCATAGTAGTTCCCAGTTTCTTGATTTTCTCCACTGGTAGAGTTACTAAGGAAATGACTTCTAGGGCTTGGAACGGTGTTGCCACACAATCTTCATCCACACTGATATATTTGTAGGACTCTAAGTGGCATAAAAAGATGTCCTCATCCCCGTTGACCACAACCAACTTTCCTTCAACCAGGAACTTAATATTTTTATGCAAGTTTTATGTAACAGCCCCTGCCACATGAATCCAAGGTCGCCCGAGAAAGCATGTATATGCCGGTTCTATATACATCACCTGAAAGGTAATGTAGAACATATGAAGGCCGATCTTGACAGGAAGATCCACTTCTCCGAACACTGTACTTTGAGAACTATCAAAAGCTTTAACTATCTTAGAACTCGGCCTTATGACAACACCGTCTAACGTTAGCTTCATAAAACTGGTTTTTGATAGTACATTGAGGGCGGAACCTGTATCAGTGAGCACCCTGGATAGGTTGGTTGTTCCTAACTATATAGAGATATGTAATGCCTTTTTATGAGCAATACCTTATGGAGGCAACTCACTGTCATTGAAGCCTAAGCGTGATCCAGATGTTAGATTCACTACGACTCCATCAAATTGATTTACTGTAATATCCTTTGTAACCTGGGTAGAACTTAGAATCTTCATTAGAGAGTCTCGGTGCGCTTCTGAGTTGATGAGTAGCGAGAGTATTGAAATCTTGGATGGGGATTGGTGTAGTTGACCCACCACCCTATAATCACTTTTCTTGATTATTTTTAAGAATTCTTCCGCCTCCTGGTCAGTAAAATTCTTACTTGGAGATCCTTGTTCCTGACTTGTTCCTGCCACAGCTTTTCATTTATCCTTAACCATAGTACCATCCTTCTTTTGTTGTTCGGGACTGTATATTCGACCGTTGCGGTTCATGCCCTCTGCCCCTGCTATATTTGTAATTGCAGGTCCTTGGCTATTTGATGGTTCACATTATTGCTTTAAACCACTGACATAGATGGTCATATCATAGTTCCACGGCATGGCTTTGTCACTTTCATAAGGAGTGGGATATGGTCCCCTAATCACCATTGTAGTCTTCGGGGGTATTGGTATCCTTAGAGTCTGGGGTGGTATAGTTGCTGGTGCTTTTTTCGTATTTGAATCTCCCCAAGGAATTACAAGAGTTTTCTTGGCAAGACTCGGCCCTTGTCAAGGAATCACCAATGGCTTCTTTGCATTTTCGTCAATTGCAGCTACATATGCCGCTTCAGGATATCGTCCGAATTGGATTATCCCCTGATCCAACAATTTTTGCAAAGTCATCTCAAAAGCGTCATTATGTTCCAAAAGGAAACTATATTCAAATAGATGTTCCCTTAAGAGATCTATCGGAGTTTTTACCAGTTTAGCTCCCCCATAGCCAGTGACTACCTCGATTGTGTTCACAGTTGGCCCGCTGTGCGGGGGCATTGTGTTTGTCTTGATATTAGGCTTGTCAAAAGTGATTTCTTGGGAGTCTAAAAAATCTTGCACTTTATGTCTGAAGGCCCAACACTTCTCTATTCTGTGACCTGGAGAGTTAGCATGATATTTACACTTGGCGTTCGCATCATATTTTGTTAGGACTGACCCATTTGGAGGAGCTAGTGGATTCAGCTCTACCAGAGATACCTTGAGTAACTGTTGTAGTAGTTGACTATGAGGAATGAGGAGAGGATCAAATCTTCTCGGAGGCCTTTCAAACTTGTTATGTTGTTGTTCTTGCGGGATTACCAATGGTTACTGAGCTTTTGGATGTGATACAATAGCATTAATTTATTCTTCCTTCTTCTTTGAGAAGTTCGGAGTATGCTTCTTTGGGTTATAAGGATTACTGGAAGATGCCCCTTGTATTTTACCGCTTTTCACACCTGCTTCAATTCTTTCTCCAATTGTCACCAAATCAGAAAATCTGGAAGAGACGCTTCCTACCATTTTATCATAATATAGGCCTTGTAGCACACTCATAAACATATCGACCAATTCCTTCTCAAGGAGTGGTGGTTGTACTCGGGCGACCATTTCTATCCATTGTTACGCATATTCTTTAAAGGACTCATATTTCTTTTTAGATAAGTTTAGAAGTTGCATGCGGTTAGGAGCCATGTCCAAGTTGTACTTGTATTGTATCAAGAAAGCGTTAGCAAGATCTGCCCATGTTTGGATATGGACTCGCTCCAATTACATATACCAATCTAGAGATGCCCCACTCAAACTGTCTTGAAAGTAGTGGATCATCAACTTCTGATCTTGAGCATATGCATGCATTTTCATGCAGTATATGCGTAGATGGTTCCTTGGGCATGTGAGTCCCTTATATTTTCCAAATTTAGGTGCTTTGAATTTTGGATGGATCACCACATCTGGAACTAGACCCATTTTGAGAGCATCGTCATCGAAAGTGTCGTAGCCCTCCACAACCTTCAACCTTTCTTCAAGAGCTTTAAATTGATTGAGTGTCGTAGGATTTTCAGCAATGTTAGTATGGGTAGTCCTTTGAGGCACTTGGTTGGTGCCTTCCAAGTCATGGTCTCCATACTTCAGGTCTATGTAATTATCCATGTTGTGTGGATTATTAATTGGAATATGAAAAGTATGAGATTCCCCTACCTTTGGAGGAGGTGGGACAAAGCCTTAAGTATCAACTTTCTTGACCTCTTGTTGAGCCATAGTTGACTTTAGAGGACCTGATTTTGGTTCTTGTCTTGGTTGGTGACCGCTCGATGCACCAATAGTCTGGGCTACTTCTTCAAAGGCTGCCTTAGGAGTCTGATCTTGCCTTTCAATGATGTTCTTCAAGGCTAGAAGAACTTGACTCATGTCTCCTTTCATCGAGTCAATTCTACCCTTCACTTGCTCTAAATCTTCTTGGAAGACATCTTGATATTGTTCGATTTGTTCCATCACTTTCTTTTGATGAGCTCAAGTTTGATATGGAGGCCAGAGAGGTGGTGCTCATTTACCAATGATTTAACTGGAGATGACTTTGAAAATGTGAGTTTTATGTATGAAATTTTTTAAATGTGATGCTTGTAAATGAATGCTTATGAATATACCAAAATTTTAATATTTGTCTTATTCACGTCAGATTTCCTTTTTCTTTTATATATTTTTTTTGTATATATATTTTTTCAGGTTTTGCTTTTTATTGGTGAGTATCCCGAAATAAATACACAATTTGAATACGGAAACAAAAGTACTTTTATTGAATTAAACCATCCTTATAATGGAAATATACTCCAAAAGTTTGAAACAAAATTCCAAAGGGAAAATACTGAACCAAACGTCAAATACTGAATGAAATATAAAAGGGAAACCAAAATCTCCTAAGTGTGTTTATAGATCTCTGCCATAAAACCATCAACCATCTCCCTAAAAAGCTTGAGGAAGTCTTAAACATCCTTCGGAAGAGGGACCATCATGGCTTCCTCGTATTTCAAACTTCTTAGGATGTCACCAATGAGATTGTTCGCCAAAAAGGCAAGCCTTGCATGCTTGTCCTTGTATTTCAGATACTGCTTATAGAGCGTACGAACTATGATCTTGTTGTCTTCTCCTGCTTGAGAGGTCTTCACATATTTTCCTTCCCAATACATTTTTTCATCCTATTGTACCCTAAAATTTTCCCTCTCATTTCTCAAGACATTTCCCACAAGATCTTCAATAGCTCAAGCTTGCACAAGGATTGACTAGGTCAAGACATCTCCTCAACACTGATACCTCAAATTAAGGTTTGAGTTTTCACAAGGACAATTGGACTTTTAATGCCTCATATGACTTTCATGGATCATTATGTATCTTCAAGATTGCTCATGTCAAGTTTCAAGTCTTGCAGTTCAAGTTTGCTCAGTCAATTGATCAGATGACCTAAAATCAAATGTATTGGGCAAAAAGTCAATTTTGGTCAAATTAAAGTCAAAATTAAATATTTTGTGCCCATATAAACATTTAGAACTCATATGTATCAATTGATCAAGTTTGGATCACAACTCCCCAAGAAAATTGATCAAATCACCAAAAGGGCAAAATGGTCAAAATTAGGGTTTTGACTAAGAAGGCTTGATTTTTGACTTTTGACCTAATACATGACTTATTGGCTTGAAACATGATATCAAGGATTCAAATGCATCACCTTTACCTAATTTCATGGTTCAATTCATTTCTTAAGATCAATTGATTGATAGTTGAAATTTGATCAACTGATGAAAAAGTCAATTGTACACTGAAAAGTTAAACTTTGACTTTTTAATCAAAAATAAGTTTCAAAGATAATATTTCATCAAGACATGCAAAAATATGAAACATGATCATCAAAAAATCAAGAAAGTCAAAATTCATTTTGAAAAGTCAAAGTTTCTAAGACTTAGAAATATTTCTAAGTGTTTTATACATACTTTTCTTCATGACTTCATGTCAATTTTTCACCATGATGAAAGATGATTCAAGGAAAACTTTCAACATGAAAGTTGTAGATCTTAATAAATTATACAAACTTGTATTAGAGGGCTCATGTCCAAAAAATGCTTAGATTTTGAGTTATAAGGCCATAAAGTCATGAACTTTTTCTTAAAACATTTAGTGAAATTTTGAGTGTGTTAGGCAGATTTTTGGTACCAACTTCATGATAACTTTTCACATAGTTCCAATTGTATTATTAAAAATGGAAAACATTATGGTTTTAGAGGATGTTACAAGCTTTCCAAAAAGTTCAAGAACTCATTGAGATCATGCTTGAGCTAAGAGAATTGAAGAGATGAATTTAGGGTTTCATTCTTGATTTACAAGGCAGAATTTGTGAAGAACATCTGATCAAATCCACAAGCCATGCTGCATAATCTTGCTTTGCAGACCTAAAACTTATATTTCACTCCATAATTAATGGTTTACATAATTTATTAAGCCATTATCCAAGTGTTTGAAGCATTGTCCAAGTCAATTTTCCATTAATGGCACAAAGTTCACACTTCCATTGTGGAAAACTTCACTTTAATCACAAAGTCCACTCTCCTTGAGCTTTGCACTTGTTCTTTCTGCACACACAATATCTACAAGCCAGAAGAAACGTGTTTAAAGCTTCTAACCACTCCAGATAGCCTTATACGATGTCTTGGAAAGATGTTTGTCAACTTTGCTTCAAAATCAAGAAACCTATCCATAACATGTGATTTTGAAATTTGATCAATGTATGCACTCTAAACCTCTTGCTTATAAATATAAGCACTATTTTTGAGCTAAGACACGAATTAGAAAGCTCTTAAACTCACTCAAACTCTCACAAACTCATATTGCACATAAAACTCCATTTTTGTGCAGAAACTGACCTTACACTCCAATCTGTCAAACTACTTGTGCGTTTCCTCTCCAAATCATTCCAAAAGCTTCCTAACATCAACCACAACTCATTCCAATACCTGTTACAGTTCTGTAACTCTATTTACACTATTGTCCAAACTCAAAAATAGAGCATTGCACTTTGACTTCTATAGCACGATTCATCCATCCATAACTCAAGCTAAGCATTCCATTAGCTTCCTTGAGGCTCAAGGAAGCTAACCTGATCATTACAGAACCTTGAAGCAAGCTCATTTGCAAAACATGAAATCCATTTTCAAGGTAAGTTTTCTGATTTTTGAACTCTTCATATAGGCATTGTTAGCTTTCCATTTTAAAAGATAAAATGTAGACATCGTAGCCCTGAAGATGACCATGCCCTTAGAATTCATTTATATTGCCTGAGTAGTGAGAATTTTAAGTTTGAAATCTCTGAAAAAGTTAGGTCACAATTTGGTAACATAAGAAATTCGTGCTCATCTTTGATTGTTAGTTTAAGTTATTTACATTTCTGGAATCGTGGTGAAATTTCTAACAAGTTCGATATTTACACTTTTGAGAATGGATGAGAAATGAATAAGTTGCAGGGATCCTGGCTCGAGGCTGAAGATGAAGTTCATCATTATAATTGGTTTTGTAATATATATTTATGGTTTTGTTTATAATATCGGATGTATAGCCACCCCAGTGGTAGAAGCACGCGCCTTTCACCTTTAGGACCTGGATTCGAGCCCCAGCGTCCGTTTTGTCATTTTTTCATATTTTTTTCTTCTTTTTTTGTTACAAACAGTCAGCGTTTGGGCCTTCCTACTTGGCCTTTTACATTTTTACTTCACTAACCCCCTTTCCTGCTAGCAACAACACAGCCCATTTATTTTTATTTTATTTTCTGATTACAAAAAAAAAATCATATTGGGCCTAACAAATCTGTTTTTTGCTCACTTACACTTTAAACTGTTTTCACACCCCTTCTATTATTATTATTATTATTATTATTATTATTATTATTATTATTATTATTATTATTATTATTATTATTATTATTATTATTATTATTATTATTATTATTATTATTATTATTATTATTATTATTATTACTATTATTATTATTACTATTATTATTATTATTATTATTATTATTATTAAAGAAAAAAACCAAAAAAATATTTTTATTTATTATTTATATTTTATACTTATATTTTATTTCTTTTAAAACAAAAAGGACAAAAAAACATTTTTATTATTAAATTCAATTTTTTTCTTAAAAATAAATAAATATTAGACTTAGGTTTATTTTTTTTCTTTCTTTTTTATTAAAATTAATTTAGAGCTTAGGTTTCTTTGATTAATTAACTTTTTATACTAGTTTAATTAATATTAAAACCTTTTCATAAAACCCTAAAAACTTCTTTCTTTAATCAAATCCAATTTATTTTCTTAATTAAGTTTAATTATCTTAATTTAATTACTTTCTTTTGATTTAATTAGGTCAAAACCTTTTTCTTAACAAAAACACAAATAAAAAATCATTTTTTATTTTCCATTTATTCATTATTATATATTTATTCATTCTTGTATATTATTACTCAAATTCAATATGGTTGTAATAGTAATTAGGTTTAATTTCTCTTATATCTCCATTTTTAAATTATACCCCATCCTTAAATGATGTAATAGCGTAGAACTTTACATTTTCGCAATTTATCACTTTCAATATAAATGCTAGTAACTAGGGTTTGTATAGCAAGACTAAAATAAACAAGTAACAAACCCTAATTTAAGAATAAAAGCATGAAAACAAACACTCCGGACACTTGAACCTCTAGGGTTAACTTCACTTTTTGCCTTGAGAAAAATAGTCAAGTTTTGCATGTGAGATACCTTAGCAAAAAACAATCAAATACAAGATCATAGTCCCTCGATGACCCTCCAAATGTTGCCTTCATAGATGATCTTAGCCCCTTACAAAATTGCTAAGGTATCTCACAACATTGCTTTCTATGACTATACGATGACCCACGCCCACCCCTTCACATCCAATGATAGGGCTTCTTACCAATCAATGGTAAGATAACAATATCTAAAGGAGGAGGAAAAGAATTAAGACTTTTTTGAGTTGGTAGAACGTTTATAGTTGCTTGTTCATAACTCTTTTCAAAACATCTTTCAAACACACCAACACTTTTAAATGAAATATTTTCAAAAGTCAAACACTTTGTATGCATTCTTATAGAGACGAGAATCATTACAAAGTTCGCCTAAATGAAGGAACTTTTCAAAAATACTTTAAAAACTATCACAAACACATTTCAAACAAAGAATTTCAAAATGAGATAGAAACTAAGAGCCCGTAGATAACTACGGATGAAAAGGGTGCTAACACCTTCCCTTTTCATAACCTACGCCCCGAACTTAAGAAAATTCTCAAAAGGTCTTTCTTGTTCTTTTCACCCTTTCCTTTACTGGATAAAAGAAAAGTTGGTGGCGACTCTTGCTATCCGCAACAATAGCGATAAAATGCAAAACACCCAAGTCAGTTCTCCCACCGTATTACAGAATTAGCGACTCTGATGGGGATTACATTAAAAGTGGGGTTATGTTGTACCCCAAAATTTTCCCTCTCATTTTATCAACATTTCTCATCACAAGGCTCTTGGAACTCAAGATCAAGCTAGGGTTTGCTCTGCTCCAGACATCTCCTTGCACTGATGACCTAAATTAGGGTTTGAGTTTGCACAGGGATTCTTGGACCTTCAATGCTCAAATTGACTTTCATACTTCATATTGGACTCATAAGTTTGTCCATACCAAGTTTCAAGCCTTGAATCAAATTTTTGCCCAGTCAATTGGACATTTGACCTAGAAATCAACTGTATTGGGGAAAAAGTCAACTGTGGCCAATTTACAGTCAAACCTCATGAATATTGACCCACATCAACATTATGAACTCATATGAACCATGTGATCAAGTTTGGACCACAATTCCACAAGAAATTGGATCAGATCACCAAAAGGGCAAAATGGTCATTTTAGGGCTTTGACTGTACAAAGGCAATTTCTGACTTTTTGACCTAGCCAATGGAAAATTGGGTTCAACCATGGACTAAAGGATTCAATAACATCATCTTGACTTATTCAACAAGTTCAAAAGATCTCAAATGCATGGGATTGACAGATGAATTTTTCAGTCAACTGATCAAAATTTGACTGTACACTGAAAAGTCAAACTTTGACTTTTTGGTCAAAATCAAGTGCCAATGGTCATTTTTCATCAATATGTGTCAAATTATGAAACTTGTTCATCAAGAAACCCAAAATTTCAAATTAGGGTTTGAAATTGAAATTTTTTATAACTTAGAAATTTTCTAAGTTATGAAATTTTCTTAATTTCTCCTAACTTTGCCCCACATTTTCACCATGATGAAAATGGATTCAAACAAAACTTAAAACATGAAAGTTGTAGTCCTCCACAAAGTCTACAAGTTTGATTCACAAAGTTTTCTCAAAAGAAGCTTGGATCTCAAGTTATGATTTTTGGAACAAGGGTCCCTAAAACTTTTAACTTGGTGAAATTTTGCCCTAGTTTAGGCAGGATTTTGACCTATCTTCTTGGCCATTTTTCACATAGTTCCACTTGGAATCTCAAGTTGAATTTCAAATATGGATTATATAGCATGTTGCAAGCGTTCCAAATTGTCCAAGAACTCCTCAAACACATTTTTGGTTAGGGAGAATCGAAGGCTTGAAGTTGGCAAAAACTCACTTTTCATCCATGGCATATTCATGTTCATACAAGTTGCATTTTCAAGTCAGCATGCCTTACACTAGTTTTCAGGCCTCTAAACCACTTCACACTCTTTAATTAAATTCAAATCCATCAGTCTAAGCTTTTGTTTTGGCCATTTGGACATTGTACACAAAATTAAGCCCTAAGTAGAAAAAGGCAAATTTCCATTTTTGCTTAAATCATGCTTTATGTCAAAACTGATTTCTTGAGCATTTATCCAAATCTTTTGGCAGCTAATCAAATCCACAAGTTGGAGGGACCAAGGGCAAGAGATGCAAGCATATTTGATAGCCTGTACAGGCCTGTAACCACAACTTCCACTTTGTTACTTCAAAAACAAGAAACTTGTCAAAAACCTAAAACCTTGAAAACGAGCCAATGTTAACTTTCACAAACAGTTTGAACATTTTTCTCACACCCCTTTGAGCTAGAAACACGATTACTTGAGCCTCAAAACATCCCATAGCCAGAAATCACATTCCTTTGGAAAAACAGGGCAGGTGCTGCAACTTGAGTTCCATAGCTCATTTGGCTCGTGCGTTTTTCCCCAAGTTGCTTTAAACACCTTCCACTCAACTCACCCAAGCTATCCCACACCTCCAACACCAACTGTAACTCCATTTACAGTGTTCACCATTTTTATTTTGAGCTTGTGCAGGTTGAGTTCTATAGACTGATTCAAGGACATTCAAGGCAAGCTAGTTATTGGAGAAGGTCAAGTGAAGTCCAAGCAAGCTACCAGACATCTCAAGCCTTGTTGAAAAGCACTACATTTCCCTACACGAATCCAATTGAAACAGGTTTTTCTCCACTTTCCATCTCTCTACTTAGGAACATTTAGCCTTAGGTTTGTGAATAAAAAATGTAGTGTTCATTGCCATGAAGTTGTACATATGCTCAGCTTTCATTTATATTAAGTGTGCTAGGAGAATTTCATCCATGAACATGCTGAAAAAACTAGGTCAGATTTTAGGGCCAGAGAAATTCTCTCTGGTCTTTGAGAGTTAGAACAAGTTGTTTATATGGTTGGAATCGTCTTGAAATTCTCTACAAGTTTGATGTTGTGTGTTTTTGCAATAGATCACGTATACAGGATGTCCCAAGTTTGTACAGGCGTGCACGTTTTTCAAATCTGGAGGTTGAAGATGAAGTGGTGGGCTGGGCTTGGCCTGGCTCACTCTTGACACCCCCTCTTTTCCTTTTTGCACCCCCTAGCCCAATTTCTTGTATTTTTACATTTTTGTATTTTTGTTTTCATTTTTGATTTTGTTTATTTATTTCCAAATATAAAAAATGCTCAAAAATATTTTCATATTTTTTTCACATTTATTTGGCATTTTATTTTAATTTTTCTAATATAGAAAACATTTTAAATACTTTTATTTCATTTATTTAAACTTGAAAATAAATATGTAAATTATAATTTTATTTTTATTTCTTATTTTTATTCACACTGAAAATATTATTATAAATATAATTTATTTTTGTACATATTTTATTTTATATTGTACATATTTAATTTGATTAATACATATATAAATATATACTTTTTATTTTATTAAATACTCTAGAATAAAAAATACAAAATATTAAATTTTTACTTTTATTTTTATTTATACTAAAAAATACTTTTTTCTAAGTATATTTTATTTTTACATATATTAATATATTTTATTATATAAATAATATAATGTTTATTTTCTTAAAGAAATTAGGGTTTTACCCTTAAAACAAATAAAATTAATCCTTTTTATTTACTTCTTTATATTTTTTTACTTTTACATACATAGGTAAACAAAAACCTTTTTGCATAATACATATTATTTGATATTTACTTATTTTGTTTATTGTCCATTTATTACTCATGCAATTAAATTCAATTTGGATGTAATAGTAAACTAGGGTTTATATTTCTTGTCAAATACCCCTCATTCAAAGATTGTACCCCCATCCCTATAATCATGTCGTAATAGCTTAGAATTTAAATTCTCGCACTTTACGCTTTCAATTATGCCATGATTAGAGAATTAGGGTTTGTATGCAAAAATCCAAATCAACAAATAGTTTGACCTAATCAAAGACAAAAATGCATGAAAATCAAACACAATGCACACTTGCACCCCTAGGGTTACAATCCACTTGTTGCCTTTAAAAATGGGCCATGTTATGCATGTTGGGTACTTTGGCAAAACAAAAACAAAACAAAAGATCATAGTCCCTTGATGATGCTATCTTGGTTGCCTAAACAAAATGATCAAGTCCCTCGGAAAATTTGTCAAAAATACTTGACACAATTGCTATCATGGTCTATACGATGACCCGTGCCTATCCCGTTTAACATCCTAACACAAGGTTGTTCACCAAATGCAATGGTGAAACAACACTGTCAAAAGGGTTAAAAACATTAGGAAAGATCTTTGTGTAAAATAGGGTAGATAACTCTTAGTTACTTGATCAAAAGCTTGCAAAATATCCTTGCTATTTTCAAACACACTTCACAACACAATTTCAAAACATTTCCCAAAATAAACTTTCAAACATTGAAATCTTTTCAAAAGATAAAAACACCTTTGTATACATTCAAACAAGAATCATTACAAAGGTTGCCACAACGATGGCCTCTTTTCAAAACATCTTTCAAAACCACACACAAAGCACCATTTCAAACAATTGAAAAGCAAACGCAAGTGATCTAAACAAGTAACTAAGAGCCCATGGATAACCATGGATGAAAAGGGTGCTTGCACCTTCCCTTTTCATAATCTACTCCCCGAACCCAAGAAAACATATCAAAGGTCTTTCCTTTGCTTTTTGACCTTTCCTTAGGATAAAATAAAAAGTCGGTGGCGACTCTTGCTAAACCGAAACATTTGCGAATACAAAATGCAAAACCTCAAGTCAGTTCTCCCACCGTATCATAGGTTACCTTAGAGCTAGATCACATTTAATTGCTTTCATTTTTTGATTTGTTTGCTTTACATTTTGGGTCCTTGTTTGGGATTGTATTGATCCTCTACCCGGATCTGGGAATACCATTAGGTAAATAGTAAAAATTGTGGAGACTATACAGTGTAGACCGATATGGTTGAGATAATAGCTATGTTAGTGTGACATGTTTGTAAGTACCGGTGTCCCTTATGGTGAATTAAGGAGAATACGGGGCCACTGTGTGGTGTTGTAAAGCACTAACGAACCTTAGAACCTTTAATTGAACAACTTAGCAGTTAGGAAGTAGTGACATAGCCGACTTTGGTGCAGTCTGAAGTTGGTTGATACTTGATACTACACTCATTGAGATCTGACTTTTGGGATATTTCGGTCCCCAAAAAAGAGGCTTGCGCTGAAACAATTCCCAATGAAGAAAGATCAATGATATTGAGATTCCCTAGAATCCGATTACTTTCTAGGACAGGTTGAACCAACTAAACTTCAATAGGGTATTTACCTATGAACTCATCAAGCATAAACCTAAGGACATGTGTGCTTTGTGTGTATATGTTTACTTGTACATAACATCATACCATTTCATTTTGCACTAACCATTTCAAGGACTTTGATATTTATCTTTCTGTTGTTTTATAGGACATGGCTTCCAGTGAAGAAATAATATCTGAATTAACCTTGTGAAAGTGCCTCCTCAACTTAAGTAATTAGCATCAAGGGTACCCAATTATTCTCTGTTCACCAAGAAGTATGGTCGTCTCATCAACTTGGTTACCACAAACTTTGAAGAGGATATGGTACATGTTCTTTTCTAATTCTTTGATCCTAAGCACCATTGCTTTACATTTCCTGATTACCAATTAATGCCTACTATGGAATAATTTTCTCAAATCTTAGGAGTGCCCATTCTTGATCAATTACCCTTCACCGATATTGAAAGAGACCCAAGACCTGAGAAGATTGCTCGAGCTTTATATTTGCAACGGTCCGACGTGTTGGCAAATTGGGAAACAAGAAGTGGTGTTAAGGGGTTTTTAGCCAAGTTTTTGTTTGAGAAGGATCAACATTTTTGGGATGCTTTGGACTTACAAGCATTTGAAGAAGTGTTAGCTCTTCTCATCTATAGGATGGTAATATTTCCTAACTCGGATCAACTCATAGATGTGAATACAATCAAAGTTTTTCTATCTCGTAACCCGATGCCTACCTTACTTGGATATATCTTGCATTACCTTCACACTCGCACCATGAAGAGAAGGGGAATTCTTATGTGTTACACTCCTTTGTTGGCTAGGTGGTTTATTTCACACCTCTCTCGACCTGTTTTGGAGAATGAGCAAGGCATGAGATGGTCTAATAGGGTTATGTCACTCTCGCATTCGGATATCCATTGGTGTTCTCGATCTTTGGAGGATGTTATCATTATTGACCGTTGCCGGGAATTCCCTAATGTCCCTCTACTTGGCATTAAGGGAGGTATGACTTATAATCCTTGTTTGGCTTTGAGACAATTTGGGTATACTAGGAGGGATGGTACTCATGATGCACTTGTCCAAAGAATTGCATTTGACTATGAGAGCAATGTCCAAGGTTATCGTCAAAGATTCATACGAGCTTGGGGAATGGTGAACAAAGTTGATAGAAAGACATTGGGGCATAAGAACTCCATTCCTTTGGAGCCTTATCTCAAGTGGGTGCGAGCTCGTGCTCAAAACCTCATGATTCCATATGAAGCCATCCTACCTATCATCATAGAGCCTATTGTCGAAGGAGACATTCCCTACACCATTCTTCACCCTAACATGCCTACTACTCTCGAGGAGTTACAAATATCATGGATCCAACTCAAAGGTGAGCGTGAAACCTTTGAAGCCCAGTTCTACGCAAGCGAGAAGAAGGTTTTAGAGCTCATGAGACAACTTCATGAAGATCGGAGTTTGAATGCCTACATAACACCAAAGAGGATGCACTCATGGAAAAATTGAGTCCTTTTGTTTTAGGAGTTTATTTTGTATTATTTTTTGCTTCTTCCATTGTAAGCCCAAGAGGCACATTTTTGTAATCATTTGAACTTATTAATCCAATTAATGTTTGCTCCTTCTTTGTTTAAACAAATTTAAATTTTAAAGGTCCTTGAAAACATTTGCATTCGCATTATATGCATCATAACATAAGCAGGTTTTTTGGAATGGGTTTCCTCATCTTTCTATTGTTTATTTCAGTAAGATGGATCTCGAGAATACTGTGAAAGACTTACAGACACAAAATTCTCAATTTCAAGAGACCTTGCTCAACTTAGCAAAGGGGCAGCAAGAACTGATGTCACTTCTGGTTGCCAAGAAGAAGACTAAGAAGAAGGCTTTGATCAACACGGGGAAGAGGTTCAAGGGCCCTGTACAACAAGTTCAAGTGGTAGAAGAGTCATCCGAGGAAGATGAGAATCAGGATGAAGATACAAGGAGCACCCGTGTTGGGGGTGGTAACAACCCAACTTCTGAGGATGATGATTATTTTAATGAACAATATCCACCCACCAAAGAAAAGTATAAGCAACTGGTGGATAGATTGAAGGTTATGTAAATTCAAGTTGTGCATGGCTTGGATTTTGGTGATTTGGGTTTAGTTCTTGGGGTATTGATCCCCCATAAATTCAAGATTCCAGTTTTTTCCAAATATGACGATGTCTCGTGCCCAAATCTTCATTTGAGATCTTACGTCCGAAAAATTCAATTTCATACCACTAATAAGAAGCTATGGGTGCACTTCTTTCAAGAGAGTTTGTCTGGGACTCAATTGGAGTGGTTTTACTAGTTAGAAGGTTCCAACATTCATACCTGGGAGGACTTGGCCACCGCTTTCTACTGTCAATATCAATACAACGCTGATCTGGCGCTAACTAGAGTTCAGTTACAAGGAATGACCATGGGTTCCAATGAAGGTTTCAAAGAATATGTACAAAAATGGAGAGACTTGGAAGGTAGAGTGCAGCCGCCACTGACTAATAGGGAGCTGGTGGATATGTTCATGGGAACATTAACTGGACCATATTTCAACTTACTAATTGGTAGCTCATCATCTGGTTTCACTGAGTTAATCTAGACTGGTGAAAGGGTTGAGAGCGGTATTAAAAGTGGAAAAATTCTAATGGCCTCCGCCTCTACATCCAATATTTTGAAGAAACCTTTTATTGGCAAGAAGGAAACCAATGTCGTGTATGGGTCAAGGGGACATTTCAAGAAAGACCACCAGTTGTACCCCAAAATTTTCCCTCCCATATTTCTCAAAACATTTCAAGAAAGATACTCAAGTTGCTCAAGGTAGTCCAAGGGTTGACCAGACAAGCTCCCTCCTAAGGCAGTCTACCTCAAATTTGGGTTTCATGTTGCATCAAGATACTTGATTCCAAGGGATCCCAAATGCTCACCATTGTCCTAATATGTTCTCAAGATCATCCATGTCAAGTTTCAAGCCTTGCAGAGAAAGTTTGCTCAGACAATTGCTCAAAGGACTGAAAATCGATTATGCTAGGGAAAAGGTCAATTGTGGCCCACATACAGTCAAACTTCAAGATTTTTGGTCAACATCCTAATTTTGAAGTACCATTAATCATTTTATCAATGGTTAATCATGATTCATCAAGGGTTGCTCATAATTCATCAAGAACCAAAAGTTGCTAAATTAGAGTTTTGCAGGAAAAGTCAACTCAACTTTGAACAAACATAACTTTCTCATACTTTATGAGAAATGATCCATCCAAAGGTAATTTTGAAGAGGATGCCATTATCTACAATCCATCTTCAGCTCCCAAGTTCAAAATATGCATTCACAAGAAGTTATGAATTTGGACATTATAGGTCATTTTGAAAAGTCAACAAAAACACCTTTTTTGTCAAAGCTTCATACATGAGAATGGAATAACAAATTTAGATGATACCAAAAGGGTTGCTTAGAGGACATCTCAAGATTTCTAAAAAGTTCAAGAACACCTTCAAAGAATAAAAATTGAGGAAGTTATGCATTGGTGAAGTTGACCCTTTTTGCAAAATTGCCAAAAGTCAACTATGCATAAAATTGCAATTTTTGCTTAATAGGCCCAATCTTTTTCACTTGTTTTGAGTTGGCAACATGATCCACGAGCCCTAGCCCTTTCCACTTGTCATTATCTTGTTTTAATTATTTATTTTTATTTTTATTTTAATTAAATCAATTTAAATCAAAACAAATCATAGAAAATCCAAAATATTGAAAACTAAAGATTTTTTTTACATGTTTCAGGTCTTAATATACAGCTAGCATGCGATCAAATTCGTGTAAAGGCATGGTGTGCACAAAAAGATTAGATTAGGCCTATTTATGGAAAGATATTCAAGTGCATCAAATCAAAATCAAAAGCATTGATGAAAGAAGATTGTGATCATATTGAGAACCCTAATTCACTCCTCAATACATAAGGAGTATTTGCAGACCCAAAGAGAGGCTAGAGAGAGGCGCAACATCAAGAACAGAACTTGGAAAAAACAAGAAAAAGTGCAAACACGAATTCATACTTTGAAGCAATTTCAAGATCCTTGGACCATCTCAATCACTTCCTGGGAGTGTAGGCAAGCAAAAGCAATCAAGAACAAGCATTTTCAGGCCTTGAAACTCACTGTAAGTCATCCACGACCTTGGGCTTTTCTTGAATTCGAATTTCATGATTTAGACATTGATAGCATGAATTAATCACATATTCTTGATCCTTGGAACATTTGGAAACTTTCTATAATGTTTAATTGCATTTATATGGACTGTATGAGATCTCACCATTGTTAGGGTTTCGAGCCTTGATTTGGGATTTTTGTTTACAGGTAAAATTGGGCCAT
Source organism: Vicia faba (assembly GCA_948472305.1). Taxonomy (NCBI): domain Eukaryota; kingdom Viridiplantae; phylum Streptophyta; class Magnoliopsida; order Fabales; family Fabaceae; genus Vicia; species Vicia faba. The sequence continues at coordinate 1,135,433,961 of OX451740.1, read as the reverse complement.
GACAGGGCCACCATTGAACTCAGCAGGTCCAGACGGATCCATCCATGGCCTTGGTTTTTATTTATCACGCTTGTATTGAGTTTTGAGATTTATAAGACTTGTAGTGACGGACAAACGTCCGTAGGTAAAAGTCTTGGACTTTTACCAACGGTGCAGGGAGGAAGATGACATACGTGCCTCCATCCCATTCGCTGATTTGAATTTTCGCGCGAATATTTTATTATTTCGTTTGTTAATTATATAATAATTAATGTTTATATTATATACAAACAAGACAGCCAGCGCAGATGGTAGTGGAGTGTGTGCAAAACGCTTCAGGACCTGGGTTCGAATCCCAGGTCCCCCAATTTCTTCACATTATTTTTCTTTCAGGAATTGCATGCGCTTACAAAGCCAATGTCCATCATATGACCTCACCATCCAATCAGCCAAGTGTCCTAAGATTCAGATCCAATGGCCATCAATGAAGGAGCACCAAACGCCTAGTCAAACGCATTGCATGGGATCTCAAAAAGTCAAAACGCACCTCCTTGTTTTGGGCCCAGATTTGGATATTCACACCCCCCCTTCAGACTGCTTTGCTCAGGCCCAATAATTTCTTCTCTATTCTTTTTTTTATGTGTTTTATTTAATTTATTTATTTTATTTTACTAACAAATTAACTATTTTCTTTTTATAAAAAAAAAACAAAAAATATTTTTCATCCAATTAAATTTAGGACATTTATTTTTTATACAAAAATTTTATTAATTTAATTAGGTTGTTAATTTTAGGTAACTTTAATTGTTTTTTGTAAATAAATTAAAATTAATTAGGGTTTTATTTCTAACTTAATTATATTTTCTTTTTTTCTTAAAATAACCAAAAAAACACAAAAATAAGCCATTTATTTATTTCCATTAATTAATTTAATTACTAATTAATTTTTGTATTTAATTTTAAAAACTTAATTCTTTTCTTTAAAAAAATATTAAAAACAACAAAACAATTTTTCTTTTGATTAGGTTAGAAAGGGTCAAAACCCTAGTTCGCTCGCATTCTAAATTTCATCGCGCACACTTTATTATTATTTTTATCCTATTATTGTAATTGCTCACAAGTTTGTAATAGTTTAATTAGGACTTTTATTTTTATTTATCGCTTTATTTTCTAAGGGTTTATTTTTGGCTATGTAAATACCTGAAGCCTTGTAATAGTGTAGTTTAATTTCCGCACTTTAAATTCCACAAAATATTAACTGTTAGATGTATGATATTAGGATGCATGACAAGAATGTATGTAAACTTTAAAACAGTTAGATAACCCTAAAATGTGCAAAGATAAATAAACTGAAATTGAATCACTCGCACATGCGCACTCCTAGGGTACACTCCCACTTGGTTGCCTTCGGTAAACGTTCATTGAGTATAGGATGCTTTAGTGGTCATCCTTTTGTCCAAAGATCAAAGTTTCCTCGGAAAGGTTGCCTCGGATATTGTTGCTTCAGATAATTGATCTAAGACATTAGGGTACTAAGACGTCCTAACATTGCTTTAGTGACCGTACGTTCCTTTTCGAATTGACCCTCAAAACTCCAACGACGGTGTTACCTACTCACAAATAGTGGGATAGAGTTGTCTAAAGGAAACAAACATAGAACAATTCTTTTTTCGAGTAGGTAGATTAGTTCTTAAGTACTTGCTCAATCCAAATAAACTTTTTCACACTTACACTCCTTTACAAACAAAGTTTTCATAAACACTTCGTAACACTCTTGAAGACAGAAGCAAGGGTTAAATCGAAGTCAAAACAAAAACTTTTCAAATCACACAAACACAGAGAAACAATTTTGAAAATGATGAGCAAGTACCTAAGAGCCCGTAGATAACTACGGATAGAAAGGGTGTTAATACCTCGAAAAAGGAATTTTTCTGTGCTTTTTTCCTTTCCTTGTTGGATAAAATAAAAGTCGGTGGCGACTCTTGCTTACCGCGACATTTTGCAAACACAAACGCAAAACGCAAACCAACAAATCCTGTAAACAGTCCCAGTTCTGGCCACCGTATCACAGAACTGGCGACTCTGCTAGGGATTGAATAAGTGGGGTGTACCTTAGGATTAGTTCATCATATTGTTTTCAATTATTTAATTTGATTGCTTTATTTTTGTGGGCTTTGTATCGGAGTTACTATAGATCCTAACCCGGATCTGGGGGACACCTTTTAGGTAAGTAGCAATAGACTGTGAGGGAACTGTACGGCGTAGACCGATACGGTTGAAGCAGTAGCTACGTTGATGTGGTACATTAGTTGGTACCGATATCCCTTGTGGAGCAACAAGGTGAGTATGGGGCTGCTATATGGGTCATTAAGCATCAACTGACTTTAGAACCTATAATTGACCAACTTGGCCATAGAAAGTAGTGAGTTGCTACACTCATTGAGATCATACTCTCGAGATGGTTTTGGATGCAAGAAAAGATTGTGTGAGCTGAAACTATGACCGGTGGAGGATGGTCAGTGATATTGAGAACCTCTAGAACCCGGTTACTATTATTAGGACAAGTTGAACCAACTGAACTTCAAGAGGGTAGTATCTAGACTCCATGCAAGCCTAAACTTAAGGGTTTTTGTGTGACTTGTTTTCCTTTACCATGTTTTCTATTTGTGATACATGTGGTGTGTTTTTATCATGACATCATGCATCATGACATCGCATGCATATTTCATTAGACTAACCATTTAAAAGACCGAGGGGATTCATCTTTGTCCTGTTTTGTAGATTATGACTTCTATGCGCAGAAATACCATTCGAGTCAACTTCGTGCAAATCCATGCTTAGCTCAGAGAGTTAGTCTCAAAAGTTCCTGATACTTCTTCATTTGTTAGAAGACATGGTTATCTCCTTAGCCTGGTCACTTCAACGTTGGATGAGCAAATGATGAGCGTGTTGTTCCAGTTCTTTGACCCGTTGCATCACTGTTTCACCTTCCCGGACTATCAGTTAGTCCCTACTTTGGAGGAGTTTTCTGACTTACTGGGCATATCTATTCTAGAGCAGACACCCTTTACAGGTTTGGAGATAGCTCCTAGGCCAGAGGATATTGCTTCAGCCCTACATCTAAAAATGGTTGATGTAGTATCTAATTGGGAGACTCGGAGTGGGGTTAAAGGTTTCTTGGCTAAATTTTTGATCGATCAAGCTCAACAGTTCTGGGATAGTTTGGACTTTCAAGCATTTGAAGACATCCTGGCTCTCCTCATCTACGGCTTGGTTCTTTTTTCCGAATCCGGATGCCTTCATAGATGTGAATGCAGTTAAGATCTTCATGTCTCGTAACCCGGTGCCTACTCTCTTGGGTGATATTTTGCATGCTCTTTATAACCGTACTGTGCGGAGAAGAGGAACTCTCATGTGTTGTACACCGCTGCTGGCGAGGTGGTTTATTTCGCACCTCCCTAAATCTGTAATGAAGAATGAGGAAGGTGTAGGTTGGGCTTATAGAATCATGTCCCTTGCTCATACGGACATCCTTTGGAGTTCTAAAGACATGGAAAGAGTAGTTGTTATTGATCGATTTGGGGCATACCCTAATGTTCCGTTACTTGGAATTTGAGGGGGTATAACCTACAATCCTTGTTTGGCTTTACGACAGTTTGGACGCGCTCGGAGAGATGGTCCCCATGAGCTGCTGCTTACAGGCATTGTCTTTGACTATAATGGGGATGTTAAGGGACATCGCCGCAGGTTTATACAAGCCTGGGGAAGGGTGAACAGGTCTGACCCACATGAGCTAGGTTTGAAGACTTCCCTCCCGATGCAACCTTATCTCCAGTGGGTTCGAGCCCGTGCTCAGAAGCTGGGGATGCCATATGAAGCTGTTTTGCTGGTGATTGTAGAGCATACTGATGAAGTAGGGGTCCCTTATACAGTCCTCCATCCCTATATGCCTACTGATCTTGGGGCATTGAAGAGATCTTGGATCCAATTAGAAGAAGAAAGGGATACCTACAGGGAGAAGTATCATGAACAGGAACGGAAGATCTTGAGGCTTACAAGGCAACTTGAGAATGAGAGGACAATCAACGATTATGTCAACACGAAGGGAAAACGACCATGGGATTTTTGATGTCTTTTATTATTTCTAGTTTAGATTTGCTTTTCAGTATTTCTTTTGTAACGCCTTAAAGGCATTCGTTAAACATTGTTACCAATTTTATCTAATAAAGTGTGTTTTATTTTGGTTTACAAATTTGAATCTCCCAAAGTCTTTGAAATCATTTCATACGCATTCCATTCCCATGCACCTCATTACAGGTACTATTACAGGTTTCTCATCTTCTTCGTTGTTCATTTCAGCAATCATGTCTTCTGAAACACCTACTGATCAAGCAATTAAGGCTCTTCAAGCACAGAATGCTCAGTTCTAAGAGTTGTTCCTGAACTTGGCCAAAGGGCAGCAAGATTTGAAGACTCTTATCTTGAAGGACAAGAAGAAGAAGAAGAAAAAGGTGGTCCTCCTGAATATGGGTCGCAGATTCGGGAACAATTTGCGACAGGAAACTGATTTGTCCCATTCATCTGGAGGGGGAGAGAATCAAGAGGAAAGAAAGGGTCTTAGCCCTGTGGTTTCCGACAATGACACTGACTTTGATGAAGACCAGTATCCTCCTGCCGAGGATAGGTATAAGCAACTTGAAGACCGACTCAGTGCAATGGAGATCCAGAAGATACCTGGGTTGGACTTCGGAGATTTGGGATTGGCATTTGGGGTGGTGATCCCGCACAAGTTTAAAGCTCCTGTCTTTGCTAAGTACGATGGGGTATCCTGCCCAAAGCTACACCTCCGCTCGTATGTCAGAAAGATTCACCCATACACTGTTGATAGGAACCTGTGGGTTCATTTCTTTCAAGATAGTCTGTCAGGGACTCAACTTGAATGGTTCTATCAACTGGAAGGAGCTAATATCCGCAACTGGGAGGACCTTTCTGTTGCTTTTTACAAGCAATACCAGTATAATGCCGACCTTGCTCCCACGCGTACTCAACTTCAGGGTATGTCTATGGGTGCGAGCGAAGGTTTTAAGGACTACACTCAGAAGTGGAGAGATCTGACCAGAAGAGTACAACCCCCTCTGTCTGATAGGGAGTTGGTGGATATGTTTCTTGGGACTTTGTCTGGTCCCTATGTCAATCATTTGATTGGTAGTTCATCGTCTGGGTTCACTGAATTGATTATGACTGGGGAGAGGGTTGAAGCTGGTATCAGAAGTGGCAAGATACAGAAAGGTCCTTCGTCAAGTACAGAGAAGAAGCCTTTCAAGAAGGAATCTAGTGCAGTTTACAGCTCAAGAAGCCAAAATCGACCTGAACGCCGCCAAGCAGTTAACGCGGTAGTAATATCAAGACCCACTGTTGCCCCACAACACAACAATCAGCAAAGAGTAGAGAGACCGCAAAGACAGTATACTCGGCTCAGTATGACTTTATCTCAAATTTTGCTGCAATTGTTAAAGACCAACTTGTTGACTCTGAGGAAAGCCCCGAAGAATCCCAGCACCACATCTCTGTTGTATAATCCGAACGCCCGCTGTGCCTATCACTCTGATAGCCCAGGGCATGATACCAACAACTGTTGGGCCTTGAGGAATAAGGTGCAAGATTTGATTGAGGCTAAAGAAATTGAGTTTAAGGCTCAAGAGAAACCCAATGTCATAACTGCTCATATGCCGAAGCATGATCAGGGAGTCAATGCAATTTGAGATGATGATGAAGAGTCAGATTTCAACAGTTGGATTTACCCGACTACCAACGGTGGCTTGAACAATTGGACGGCGAAGGACTTCGTGCCCATTTCTTTTATTACACATTAATAGACTTTTGTTTTGGGATTTGTAACAGACAATTTGAAACTTTTAAGGCCCGGTGCCTTGCCCGAGACACCGTGGCTTTGTTTGTGAGGGCTTAATGTTTGTCATTTCCATATATCATCAATAAAGCATTGGACGTTTTTCTCGCATTACAAATTTTACGCTCCTTGTTTTTCTTTTCTATCTTGCAAAACAACTATTTTTCTTACACACACTCACATATCATAATACAGGTCCACATCCACTCTGGATCCCACTGATAATGACTCTGCTACTGCCAGTTATGACTTCGAAAGTCCGATCAACCAAGTCAAGGACGAAGGTGAGGATGATTGTGAAGTGCCTGGAGAACTTGCTAGACTGTTACTTCAGGAAGAGAGGGCTATACAGCCTCATGAAGAGCCAGTGGAATTAAGGAATTTGGGTACCGAGGAAGACAAGAAAGAGGTCAAGATCGGTGCAAATCTGGAGTCTAGTGTCAAGCAACGGTTAATACAAATGCTGCGTGACTATGTTGAGATCTTTGCCTGGTCTTATGAACATATTCCTGAGTTGGATACCGACATTGTGGTACACCCCCTGCCAACTAAGGAAGAATGTCCTCCAATGAAATAGAAGGTTCGCCGAATGCACCCAAAGATGTATGAGAAAATAAAAGCTGAGGTTATGAAACAGTTTGACGCCGGTTTTCTAGCAGTTACTTCTTACCCGCAGTGGGTTGCTAATGTGGTTTCGGTGCCCAAGAAAGATGGTAAGGTTCGGATGTGTGTAGACTATAAAGATCTGAACAGGGCGAGTCCCAAGGATGATTTCCCTCTGCCTCATATCGATGTTCTGGTCGACAACACCGCACAGCATAAAGTCTTTTCCTTTATGGATGGTTTTTCTGGTTATAATCAGATTAAGATGGCTCCCGAAGACATGGAGAAGATAACTTTCGTTACGCAGTGGCGTACTTTTTGCTACAAAGTCATGCCTTTCGGGTTGAAGAATGCTGAGGCAACGTATCAGCGCACCATGGTTGCTTTGTTCCACGACATGATTCATCATGAGATTAAGGTATACGTTGACGACATGATTGCAAGGTTCCAGACTGAAAAAGGACATCTTGACCATCTTCAGAAGCTATTTGACAGGTTGAGGTTGTACAAGCTGAGGTTAAACCCGAACAAGTGCACCTTCAGGGTAAGGTATGGTAAGCTGTTGGGTTTCGTCGTTAGTGATTAAGGTATTCAAGTGGATCCTGCAAAGGTGAAGGCTATACGGGAGATGCCAGCTCCCCAAACTGAAAAATAAGTCAGAGGCTTTTTGGGACGTCTGAACTATATTGCCCGATTCATCTCACACCTAACTGCTACTTGTGAGCCAATCTTCAAGTTACTGAAGAAAGATCAAGTGGGAAAATGGAATGATGAATGTCAGACCGCTTTCGAAAGGATTAAGGAATATATCCAAGAGCCTCATATTCTGATGCCTCCAGTTGAAGGAAGACCTCTAATCTTATACTTGACAGTACTCGATAATTCAATGGGGCGTGTGTTGGGGAAGCATGACGAGTCTGGCTGAAAAGAGCATGTTATTTACTACCTTAGCAAAAAGTTTACCGACTGTGAGACCCGATACTCACTGCTTGAGAAAACTTGTTGCATTTTGGCATGGGATGCTCGCCGGCTGAGACAATATATGCAGACTCACACTACTCTATTGATATCAAAGATGGACCTAATCATGTATATCTTCGAAAACCTTGCCTTGTCCAGAAGAATAGCAAGATGGCATATGATCTTGACTGAGTATGACATCCAATACACGACCCAAAAGGCAATCAAGGGAAGTGTGTTGGCAGATCATTTGGCGCATCAGGCAGTGGATGACTACCAGTCTATGAACTTCGAATTCCCGGATGAGAACATCATGTTCGTGACCGACTGTGAGAAATCTAGACCGGATGAAGGGCCTGAGCAAGGATCCCGATGGTCTATGTACTTTGATGGAGCTTCAAACACTTTGGATAATGGCATTAGCGCCATGATCATATCTCCTGAAGGCTGTCACACTCCGTTTACTGCCCGACTATGTTTTAACTGCACCAACAACATGGCGGAGTATGAAGCGTGCATCCTGGGCCCCGATCAGCTATTGACCTAAGGATTAAGTTCTTGAGTGTGTTCAGAGATTCCGCTCTCGTGATCAGTCAGATCAAAGGCGAGTGGGATACGAAACACCCAAATCTTATTCCTTACAAGGAGTATGTATTGACGTTGCTTCCACACTTCGAGGAGATAACCTTTGAACACTTCCCAAGAGAGGAGAATCAGTTAACGGACGCGCTAGCTACTATGTCTTCTATGTTCAAGGTCAGTGGGATAATGAGGCTCCCCAGATTACCATTGAGAGGTTGGACGAACCCTCACATTGCTGTGATATTGAGAATGAAGAGGTAACGGATAAACCATGGTTTCACGAGGTAAAAAGGTATCTTGAGGCTCAGGAGTACCCCGAGGGTGCATCTGTTAATGATAAGAAGTTTATGAGGAGGTTCGCTGCAAAGTTCTTCATCAGTAATGATATCCTTTACAAGCATAATCATGATTTGACCTTACTGCGATGTGTGGATAAGAACAAGGCAGAAAGGATTATGGTTGGAATTACATGAAGGTACCTTCAGGACTCATTCCAGTGGACATACCACGGCGAAGAAAATCCTACGGGAAGGATATTATTGGTCTACCATGGAAGCCGACTGTTATCAGCATTCTCGGACCTGTCATAAGTGCCAAGTCTATACTGATAAGGTGCACATACCTCCAGTTCCTCTGAACATCTTGACAGCTCCTTGGCCTTTTGCAATGTGGGGCATCGATATGATTGGTGCGATCAGACCTACTGCGTCCGATGGGCATCGTTTCATCCTGGTAGAAATTGATTACTTTACAAAGTGGGTGGAAGCAGCCTCCTTTTCTACTGTAACCAAGAACGTCGTGGCGCGGTTTATTTGGCACAATCTGATATGTCGATACGGTGTACCCGAGAGGATCATTACGGACAATGGTACAAATCTCAACAATACAATGATCACTGAGCTCTGCAAGCAGTTCAAGATACAACATCATAACTCTTCTCCCTACCGGCCGAAGATGAATGGGGCTGTTGAAGCGGCTAATAAGAACATCAAGAAGATTGTGCAGAAGATGACGGTGACATACAAAGATTGGCACGAGATGTTACCGTTTGCTCTTCATGGGTACCGAACCTCGGCACTAACTTCAATAGGGGCAACACCTTACTCTTTGGTGTATGGCATGGAGGCAGTCCTGCCCATTGAAGTTCAGATACCCTTTCTTCGGATTATGAAGGATGCAGGTTTGAACAAAGACGATTGGATCCAGACCCGGCTTGATCAGCTGAATTTAATCGATGAAAAGTGACTTACTGCTATTTTTCATGGTCAGACATATCAAAAGCGAATGATCAAGGCATTTAACAAGAAAGTTAGACGAAAAGAGTATCAAGTCGGGGATCTAGTGATCAAACGCATCATATTACCGCAAGGTGATCCCAGGGTAAAATGGACCCCCACGTACGAAGGGTCATTTGTGGTTAAGAATATTTTCTCAGGAGGAGCTATGATTCTAACCACCATGGATGGTGACGACCTCCCTCACCCCGTCAATGCAGACATAGTGAAAAGATACTACGCATAATCAAAGACCCGCTAGGTTGACTGGCCTAGGAAAAAATAAGGGCTTCCCGACGAACCAAAAGGCTTCGGACAAAAATAAGGGATGAAAATGAAAAAAAAAAACCGTACACCCGGCAAGTCGAAAACTTGAAAAGGCGGCTTGGGCAAAAAAGGGTATCCCGGTGGACTGAAAACCCGAAAGGGTGGTCCAGGCAAAAATTGGGGATCAAAGTGTAACACTGTGTCTCATTGGATCACCTTGCAACCAGACACCGGTATCAACTATCAAGCTCGGACGACACTAATCAATCTGATCTACCTTCAACCAAGTAGCAAAGTGATGAGATGCTCAGAAACATAGGGGCAATAGCAGAGTTGGAACTCAGTGGGATTGTTCACATAGCTGTTTTTCTTTATTTTTCACAAATTGTATAAACTCTATCATTTCGGCGGCGTTCTCTTACTAGAACGTCAGCCTCTTGTACAAAAACGCCTATTTACAGGCCAACTTCAAAGTTAATACAATTCATTTTCACAGAAATTTCAAATTGTTTTCCTTTTTCTGTTTTGTTTTGCAAGAACATCCAATGTTCATTTTTGATATATGCATCTGACATTAGTTGCTACTCATAAATATTTACATGCGAAATAAAAGATGATTACTCGTAATATCAGAAACAGGGGCAAATAAGAAATGTCCAGACCTTACAGTTGCTCTATCCACCAGGTATAGTGATAGACCTAGTTGGAGAAAACAGTTAAAGGTACATTCACTCCGCCCAGAGTAAAGAGAAGGTCAGTATTATCAACTCTCCCCAACTGAGGTCGCAACCACAAATGAGTCAGTAAGATTCTCCCCAAGCAAAGTTTATCTATCATCAGCACTAGAAAATTATCCCCAGTGGAGTCTGGAGGATTATCCCCAGTAGAGTCTGGAAGATTATCCCCAGTGAAGTCACCACTAAAAGATTATCCCCAGCGGAGTTCATTTCTTTCACAAACGGAAACTCAATCCCCAACAGAGTTCCTCATCGCCAGCATCGGTAATTCATCCCCAGCCGAGGTCGTTCCTCCAAATCAACAGATCCTCTAGCAGAGTATCTCTTCCCCACAGAGTCATTTCCTCGTCAGTTTATTCCCCAGCGGAGTTATTCCCTCCTACAGGATTATACTCACAATCATCTTCATTCACTATCACCAGCGGAAACGAAGAATTCAACTCTTCTCTCCAGCAGTAATCCAGGATTTATTTTCCCCAGCTAGAGAACATCATAAAAACATTACACATCCATACATCATGACATGCATATACGCATCATATAACACAATCTCATTTATTTTGAGAACATCATTGTCTGATACATATCATGCATTACATACAGCTAACCTTTACCTTTTAGGAAAGATACAATTAAATTCTCACCAAGTTTAAGCTATGAAGCCCGGATCCGACCGAATAGTATCTTGATTTCTACAACATATTGTGAAGCCCGGAGAATGACCGAATAACAGTATCAGACTACCATGAAGCCTGGATTACGACCAGATAGTGGTATCTCTTAAAAGCAAGCTATGAAGCCCGGATTCGACCGGATAATAGTTTAATCCCCAGCGAGTCGTGAAGCCCGGATTACGACTGGATAACAGCTCAACAAGTTACCATGAAGCCTGGATTCGACCAGATAGTGGTATATAATAAACACAAGCCGTGAAGCCCGGATTACGACCGGATAACAGCTCAACAAGTTATTGTGAAGCCTGGATTACGACCAGATAGCAATACAAGACCATGAAGCCTGATTTACGACCAGATAATGGTAGAAGAGGTTTTGAAGCCTGGATTACGACCGGATAGAAGCCAAAGACACCGCGAAGCCTGGATTATGACCAGATAGTGGTATATCTTTAAACACAAGTTATGAAGCCCGGATTCGACCGGATAGTATCTTGATCCCTCATAACACCATGAAGCCTGGATTTCGACTAGATAGTGGTATGAGACGTTGCGAAGCCTGGATTACGACCAGATAACAGTAAGGGACACTGTGAAGCTTGGATTTCGACCAAATAGCAGTTTACCCGGCCAATTACTATAAAGCCCATAAATCGACCAGATATTGGTAAGCCCAACAGTCAAAGGGAAGCCCGGATGCGACCGGATAGCCACTTGATTTTCTTCTGAAGCCTGTATTCGACCAGATAAGAAGTGAGGTATTTGAAGACTGGATTCGACCAGATTGCAGTACAGAACACCATGAAGCCTAGATTCGACCAGATAATGGTATAACACATCGTGAAGCCTGGATTACGACCAGATAGTGGTACAAGACATTGTGAAGCTTGGATTACGACCAAATAGCAGTTTATCTGGACAGTTACTAAGAAGCCCGGAGACGACCAGATATTAGTGTGCCCTAAATTCAAGTTAAAGCCCGGATGCGACCGGATAACATTTGAATTCCTTTTGAAGCCTGGATTACGACCAGATAAGAATCGAGAAATTGCGAAGCCTGGATTACCACCGGATAGCATGTATAATCTCATCTACCCAGTAAGTCACTGTAAATCCTAGATTACGACCAGATAGCAGTCGGTCTTATCACTATGAAGCCTGGACCATGACCAGATAGTAGTCCATTTTCACCTCCTCGACTAAGAGACGGTTCCTCAGTAGAATAACGGACGACCAATTTCCTAAAATTCAATAGAGATGATTCCCCAGTAGAATAACGGATGATCGAAGCTCCTAAAATTCTATTTCTCTCAAGACAGAGGTCAGCATTCCCCAGCAGAATCTTCCTCAACAACAGGTACACAAGCTCTCGCTAAGGAATCGCTTACGCGATCGACACTCCTTCGGATGGCATCTTTAAGCCCATCTCCCGTCATCAATTTCCAAATGGCATCTATAAGCCCATTCCTGATATCGCAAGACGGACACCACTTCACACGAGTGCAAATTTCTGGGCACTCTATTGTTCAATCATCTTCAACCCTCAGATCACAAAAGGCAGACAAGCCAATCTAAATCTTCAGGTTTAAGAAGATTGAACAGGGGCAGCTGTTGTACCCCAAAATTTTCCCTCCCATATTTCTCAAAACATTTCAAGAAAGATACTCAAGTTGCACAAGGTAGTCCAAGGGTTGACCAGACAAGCTCCCTCCTAAGGCAGTCTACCTCAAATTAGGGTTTCATGTTGCATCAAGATACTTGAGTCCAAGGGATACCAAATTCTCACCATTGTCCTAATATGTTCTCAAGATCATTCATGTCAAGTTTCAAGCCTTGCAGAGAAAGTTTGCTCAGTCAATTGCTCAAAGGCCTGAAAATCGACTGTGCTAGGGCAAAGGTCAACTGTGGCCCACATACAGTCAAACTTCAAGATTTTTGGTCAGCATCCTCATTTGAAGTACCATTCATCATTTGATAAAGGTTTGATCATGATTCATCAAGGGTTGCTCATAATTCATCAAGAACCAAAATTTGCTAAATTAGGGTTTTGTAGGAAAAGTCAACTCAACTTTGACCAAGCATAACTTTCTCATACTTTATGAGAAATGACCCATACAAACCTCATTTTTAAGAGGATGCCATGCTCTACAATCCATCTTCATCTCCCAAGTTTAAAATATGCACTCACAAGAAGTTATGAATTTGGACATTATAGGTCATTTTGAAAAGTCAACAAAAACACATTTTTTATCAAAGCTTAATACATGAGCATGGAATATCAAATTGAGATGAGACCAAAAGTTTTGCTTAGAGGACATCTCAAGCTTTCTAAAAAGTCCAAGAACACCTTCAAATAGTCAAAATTGAGGAAGTTATGCATTGGTGAAGTTGACCCTTTTTGCAAAATTGCCAAAAGTCAACTATGCATAAAATTACAATTTTTGCTTAATAGGCCCAATATTTTTAACTTGTTTTGAGTTGGAAACATGATCCACGAGCCCTATCCCTTGACACTTGTCATTATATTTTTTATTATTTATTTTGATTTTTATTTGAATTAAATCAATTTAAATCAAAACAAATCATAGAAAATCCAAAATATTGAAAACTCAAGATTTTTTTTACATGTTTCAGGTCTTAATATCCAGCTAGCATGAGATTAAATTCGTGTAAAGGCATGGTGTGCATAAAAAGATTGGATTAGGCCTATTTTTGGAAAGATATTCAAGTGCATCAAATCAAAATCAAAAGCATTGATGAAAGAAGATTGTGATTATATTGAGAACCCTAATTCACTCCTCAATACATAAGGAGTATTTGCATACACAAATAGAGGCTAGATAGAGGCGCAACATCAAGAACAGAACTTGGAAAAAATAAGAAAAAGTGCAAACACGAATTCATACTTTGAAGCAATTTCAAGATCCTTGGACCATCTCAATCGCTTCCTGGGAGTGTAGGCAAGCAAAAGCAATCAAGAACAAGCATTTCCAGGCCTTGAAACTCATTGTAAGTCAGCCACGACCTTAGGCTTTTCTTGAATTTGAATTTCATGATTTAGACATTGATAGCGTGAATTAATCATATATTCTTGATCCTTGGAGCATTTGCAAACTTTCTATAATGTTTAATTGCATTTATATGGACTGTATGAGATTTCACCATTGTTAGGGTTTCGAGCCTCGATTTGGGATTTTTGTTTACAGGCAAAATTGGGCCATGAAAGGGCCACCATTGAACTCAGCAGGTCCAGACGGATCCATCCATGGCCTTGGTTTTTATTTATCACGCTTGTATTGAGTTTTGAGATTTACAGGACTTGTAGTGACGGACAAACATCCATAGGTAAAAGTCTGGGACTTTTACCAACAGTGCTGGGAGGAAGATGACATACGTGCCTCCATCCCATTCGCTGATTTGAATTTTCACGCGAATATTTTATTATTTCGTTTGTTTATTATATAATAATTGATGTTTATATTATATACAAACAAGACAACCAACACAGATGGTAGTGGAGTGTGTGCAAAACGCTTCAGGACCTGGGTTCGAATCCCAGGTCCCCCAATTTCTTCACATTATTTTTCTTTCAGGAATTGCATGTGCTTACAAAGCCAAGGTCTACCATATGACCTCGCCATCCAATCAGCCAAGTGACCTAAGATCCAGATCCAAAGTCCATCAATGAAGGAGCACCAAACGCCTAGTCAAACGCATTGCATGGGATCTCAAAAAGTCAAAACGGACCTCCTTGTTTTGGGCCCAGATCTGGATATTCACACCCCCCCCCCCTTCAGACTGCTTTGCTCAGGCCCAATAATTTCTTCTCTATTCTTTTTTTTTATTTGTTTTATTTAATTTATTTATTTTATTTTACTAACAAATTAACTATTTTCTTTTTGTAAAAAAAACACAAAATATTTTTCATCCAATTAAATTTAGGACATTTATTTTTTATACAAAAATTTAATTAATTTAATTAGGTTGTTAATTTTAGGTAACTTTAGTTGTTTTTTGTAAATAAATTAAAATTAATTAGGGTTTTATTTCTAACTTAATTATATTTTCTTTATTTCTTAAAATAACCAAAAAAACACCAAAATAGGCTATTTATTTATTTCCATTAATTAATTTAATTACTAATTAATTTTTGTATTTAATTTTAAAAAATTAATTCTTTTCTTTAAAAAATATTAAAAACAACAAAACAATTTTTCTTTTAATTAGGTTAGAAAGGGTCAAAACCCTAGTTCGCTCGCATTCTAAATTTCATCGCGCGCACTTTATTATTATTTTTATCCTATTATTGTAATTGCTCACAAGTTTGTAATAGTTTAATTAGGACTTTTATTTTTATTTATCGCTTTATTTTCTAAGGGTTTATTTTGTGCTATGTAAATACCCGAAGCCTTGTAATAGCGTAGTTTAATTTCCGCACTTTAAATTCCGCAAAATATTAACTGTTAGATGTATGATATTAGGATGCATGACAAGAATGTATGTAAACTTTAAAACAGTTAGATAACCCTAAAATGTGAAAAGATAAATAAACTGAAATTGAATCACTCGCACATGCACACTCCTAGGGTACACTACCACTTGGTTGCCTTCGGTAAACGGTCATTGAGTATAGGATGCTTTAGTGGTCGTCCTTTTGTCCAAAGATCAAAGTTGCCTCGGAAAGGTTGCCTCGGATATTGTTGCTTCGGATAATTGATCTAAGACATTAGGGTTACTACTAAGACGTCCTAACATTGCTTTAGTGACCGTACATCCCTTTTCGAATTGACCCTCAAAGCTCCAACGACGGTGATACCTACTCACTAATAGTGGGATAGCGTTGTCTAAAGGAAACAAACATAGAACAATTATTTTTTCGAGTAGGTAGATTAGTTCTTAAGTACTTGCTCAATCCAAACAAACTGTTTCACACTTACACTCCTTTACAAACAAAGTTTTCAAAAATACTTCGTAACACTCTTGAAGACAGAAGCAAGGGTTAAATCGAAGTAAAAACAAAAACTTTTCAAATCACACAAACACAGAGAAGCAATTTTGAAAATGATGAGCAAGTACCTAAGAGCCAGTAGATAACTACGGATAGAAAGGGTTCCAATACCTTCCCTTTCTATAATCTACCCCCCGTACTCAGAAATATCTCGAAAAAGGACGTTTTATGTGCTTTTTTCCTTTCCTTGTTGGATAAAATAAAGGTCGGTGGCGACTCTTGCTTACCGCGACATTTTGCAAACACAAACGCAAAACGCAAACCAGCAAATCCTATAAACAGTCCCGATTCTGGCCGCCGTATCACACCACCGTTAATCTGTCAATGCTGTTTTGATATCCAATCCACCCTCTACTCAAAGACAACCACAACAAGCCAACCATCAAAGACCTGAGGTTCCAAGAAGATAATTCACAAGGATTAACATGTCGTTATCTCAAGCCTTGCAACACCTAGTGAAGGATAACTTGGTAACATTGCCTGATCCACCATCAAATCCCAATGTTTCATCACCAAAGTATAATCCTAATGCCAAATGCTTTTATCACTCCAATAGCCCTGGACATGATACTGATCAATGTTGGGATTTGAAATGCGATATTCAAGACCTCATCAACAAAAAAACCCTTAAGTTTGATCCTCCTCCAACTCCGAATGTAATCACCGCACCAATGCCTTATCATGGCAAAGGTGTCAATGCAATTGAAGACACTGCTTTTGTTTCCTCTATTGAAGACTACTCCGCTGACCATTCTTAAAGAAAATTTGTCAAGAGTTGGGGTTCTCCCTAGTTGTTTAAAAGACTGTAATTGTTGTGCTGTATAAAAGAATGGATGTGAATGGATGAAAAAAAGTGTTCAACACCTAATAGATAGTCATGAGATCCTGTTTGAAAGAACTCCGACCATAAAAGGTTTGACTGAAGAATTTAAAGACATATCAATCATAACCATATCCAACAAACCTACTAGGATCTCTTAAAAAGGTCCTATTAGGATTTCCAACGAACCAACGATTGCCCCTTTGATAATTAGCGCACCAGGGCCAATTCCCTATTCTTCCGATAAGGCAATACCTTGGAATTACGGTGCCGAAGTATACTACCATGGTATTAAGCAAGACTCCTAGATTAATGAAGACAAGACTGTTGATATTACCAACATTGCTGGTTCTAGCAAGGTGACTGGAACAGGGAGAATCTTATCTCCTGACATTTCACCTCCAACCACCACAACTACACCTGTTCGCATTACTGGTTACAAACCTAGTACTGATGCTAGGGGAAAAGAAAAGATAATCGAGCCTGCTAGGATAGAGGTGCCTGACAAAGGCATTGCTACTGAGGAACCCTCCACCCAAGAGATGGAGGATATTTTGAAGATTATAAGGAAAAGTGATTATAAGATAGTAGATCAGTTGGGGCAAACTCCCTCTAAGATTTCTATGTTATCTTTATTACTTTGTTCCGATGCACATGCTCAAGCCTTGATAAATTTTTTAAAGAAAGCTCATGTTCCTCAAGAGACTACAACCGATCAGTTTGAAAATTGCGTAGCAAGTTTGAATGCCGATAATGGATTGGGATTTTTGGATGTTGATTTAACTCCAACCGGAAAAAAAATCACAATAAAGCTTTGCATGTCTCCATTGAATTCGAAGGAACCACTCTAGCCCATGTATTGGTTGATATTGGGTCCTCTCTGAATTTCTTTCCCAAAGGTGCCTTAGATCGGTTGGATTGCGATGGTTTGGTATTGAAGCCAAGTGACATAGTTGTAAGGGCTTTTGATTGATCCAAGAGGATGGTGCATGGAGAAGTTGATCTCTCATTTAAAGTTGGTTCACAAATTTTCAATTATACTTTATATGTGATAGACATTCGTTCTGCTTACTCCTGTTTACTTGGGAGCCATTGGATACATGGGGAAGGAGCGGTAACATCCATTCTTCATCAAAATTTGAAATATCCAGTCAAAGGAAAGATCATTACTGTCTGTGGTGAAGAAGAATTCATGGTTAACCACCTGAATTCATTCAAGTATGTGGAGATGGATGGTGAGTTTATAGAGACTCCTTGCCAAACCTTCAAAGTGTTTCCTCCCATGGTGGCTATGACTACTCTTGATGTTCCAAAAGTTGATGGATTTGTGCCAATAATGGTTTCACTCAAAGACGCTCGTGTTGTGGTTGAAGATGGAAGTTGTACTATTTGGGGACAACTCTCTGACATTCCTTTCAAAGCGGACAAGTTTGGACTGGGTTGCACTACCAAATCTCAAAGGAAGGTCGGGCGTGCTCGCATAGGAAAATCACTGCTTCACATTGGTAATCGTGAAGTGAATGCTCTTGAAGACTCTGATGATGGTTGTGGCTTTGATGAATGGATCTACCTGACTGTCGGTGAAGGCCTCAACAACTGGCGTGCCAAGGATTTCATTCCCATCTCCTTCAACAAGGAGTAATTACCATTTACTATTTTGGGTTTGTTCATTTTCATATGCCATATGATCATTTAATGAAAAAACATTGGACTCTTTTGCATTCAAATTTTGTGCTCATTGTCTTTATTTCACTTTATTGCATTTTTAAAATAGCCATGTATCTTACATGCACACACACACACACACTTGTAGATCCTCATCCACTCCGGATCTCATTGCCAACGACTCTGCTATTGCCAGCTATGACTTTGAACATCCAATCAACCAAGCCAAAGACGAAGGTGAAGAAGATTGTGAAATACCAAGGTAACTAACCAGACTTCTGATGCAAGAGGAGAAAGCCATTCAACCTCATGAAGAGCCTGTTGAAGTGATCAACCTAGGTACTGAGACATACAAGAGAGAGGTCAAAATCGGCTCCGACTTAGAAGATGGTATCAAAGGCAGATTGATCCAGATGTTGCATGACTATGTTGAAGTGTTTGCTTGGTCATATAAAGATATGACAGGGCTTGATACTGAAATTGTGGTTCATCGTCTACCAACAAAGGAAGATTGTCCTCTAGTCAAGGAAAAGGTGTGTCGTATGCGGCCAGACATGTCTGAGAAGATAAAAGCTGAGGTAATGAAGCAATTCAATGCAGGTTTTCTAGCAGTGACGTCATATCCCCAATGGGTGGAAAATGTGGTTCCCGTGCCAAAGAAGGATGGAAAGGTCCGTATGTGCGTAGACTATAGAGATTTAAATAGGGCAAGTCCTAAAGATGATTTCCCACTACTGCATATTAACGCATTGGTTGACAACACTACTTAACATAAAGTCTTCTCCTTCATGGATGGTTTCTCTGGCTATAATCAAATCAAAATGGCTCTCGAGGACATGGAGAAAACCACTTTTTTTACACAGTGGGACACTTTTTGTTACAAGGTTATGCCTTTCAGTTTGGATAATGCAGGGGCAACCTATCAACGAGCTATGGTAGACCTATTTCATGACATGATCCATCATGAGATTATAAGTCTATATGGGTGATATGATTGCAAGGTCATAGACTGAGGAGGAGTACCTTGATCCCTTACACACGCTGTTTAAAAGGTTAAAGAAGTACGAATTAAGGTTGAATCCTAATAAGTGCATATTCGGAGTAAGGTCTGGAAAGCTTTTAGGTTTTATCGTCAGTGGCAAAGGTATCGAAGTTGATCCTGCAAAGGTCAAAGCCATTCAAGAAATTCCAGCCCCCCGTTCTGAAAAGGAGGTCAGAGGTTTCTTGGGTCGACTTAACTACATTGCTTGATTTATATCTCACATAACTGCTACTTGTGAGACAATCTTCAAACTCTTGAAGAAAGATCAAGTAGTCAGATAGAACGATGACTGTCAAGCATCCTTTGATAAGATCAAGGAATATTTAAAAGAACCTCTCATCCTAATGCCTCCAGTTGAAGGAAGACCTCTAATTATGTACATGAGTGTATTGGAGAATTCAATGGGGTGTGTATTGGGCCAAAATGATGAGTCTGGCCGAAAAGAGCATGTAATATACTACCTGAGCAAAAAGTTTACCAACTGTGAAACCAGATTTCATTGCTTGAGAAAACTTGATGCACTCTGGCATGGGATACTCATTGGCTAAGACATTATATGTTGACTCACACCACTTTATTGATTTCTAAGATGGGCCTCATCAAGTATATCTTTGAGAAGTAAGCTTTCTCCGGACGAATAGCTAGATGGAAAATATGTTAGAACATAGTTTGATTCTACAACCCTTAGTTAGAGTTTTGATGATAACAGATACAAAGAACAAATATGCACCCTAAAAATTATGTTATTGTGTATACAGAAGTTCTGAACAAAGCAGCATCAGAAGTTAAGCTAGAGAAGCTACACGCTGAAGCAATCAGAATTTGCGCTGAAGATTGATGACCAGAACCTGCGCTTAAGTGAAGTAAACTCTGATTCTGAACAAGAGCATAATAATCTAAGTCATCAATGTTCTGAAGCATCAGCAGCAGGCAAGGATGTAAGATTCTGAAGCATTACTATTCAATCAAGACAGCATCAATTACAACGGCTTCATTCAGACAGGATCTTCTCCATATGGAAACTGAGTTAATGTCATTTATCACGCTTAATGATCAACAGGAATTCATTGCCTATATAAACAAGCTCAGTGATCAAATCGTATACGATTTGCCAATACTACTACACGAGAATTCAAAAACGTTGTAAGCTTACTCATCTATTCCACGCTCTAAATTTGTGTAAAATATCACAATTGTGATAACTATTTTTGTAACGAAAAACATCTGTAGACACATTCTTATATCTTTGTTTAAGACAGTGTTCCTTGAGATTAACCGGATTGTGGTTGTACTCAAGAAGACTTTGACAGTTGTTAAAGTAGTGATTGTAATCTATTTGTGATTAGTGAATTAAGTCCTCGTTGGAGAGAGGCGAAATCACCTTGACGGGTGGACTGGAGTAGTTTGAGATCAAACGAACCAGGATAAAAATACTGTGTCATTGCGCATTTGATTTCAAGTTTTCAATTCAACCCCCCCCCCCCCCCCCCCCCCCCCCTCTTGTGTTTTTCACTTCTTCAATTGGCATCAGAGCGCCTGGTTCTGAGCTTAAACATTTAACTGTGTCAATACAAGATCCAAGCTTCAGAAAAACACTATGGTGGGACCAAGCCAAAACATCAGCAATGACTACCATGAAGACAAAGACAGAATCAGTGGCAAACCTTCAGTCTTTGATGGAGAAAACTTTGACTACTGGAAAGATAGAATTGAGAGTTTCTTTCTGGCCCATGATGCTGATCTGGGGGACATGGTAATTGATGGATACACACACCCAGTGGATCGAAGTGGTCAGAAGATAGATAGAAAAATGATGTCTGACCAGCAAAAGCGTGATTTCAAAAACCACCACAAATCCAGAACAATACTCCTCAGCATTATCTCATACACAGGATATGAGAAAATCTTAAACAGAGATACATCCAAGAACATGTTTAACTCTCTGAGAATGATGCATGAAGGCAACATTCAAGTCAAAGAAACCAAGGCCCTTGCGCTCATTCAGAAGTATGAGGCATTCAAGATGGAAGATAGTGAATCCATAGAAGCTATGTTCTCAAGGTTCCAAATCCTTGTTGCTGGGCTGAAGGTTCTTGACAAAGGATATTCTACTGCTGATCACGTAAAGAAGATCATCAGAAGCCTACCCAAGCAATGGAGGCCAATGGTCACAACACTTAAGCTAGCCAAAGATCTCAACAAAATATCTCTGGAGGAACTTGTCAGCTCCCTCAGAAGTCACGAGATAGAGCTAGAAGAAGATGATCCTCAAAAGTAAGGTAAGCCACTAGCTTTAAAATCTAACAAAAAATCTGATTCTAAGGTTTTGCAGGCTGTGGAAGAAACTTCTGATGGATCCTCATCAAAAGAAGATGAATTGTATCTCCTTTCCAGAAGGGTGAATCAACTATGGAAGCAGAGACAAAGGAAATTCAGAAATCCCAGAAGACTAGAGAATTAAAATGAATCCTTCTCTAGATACAAAAATTCTGAGTCTTCCTCTGGACACAGAAGATCTGAAGGTTCTTCAGGATACATAAATCCAAATAACAAGGACATCATCTGCTATGAGTGCAATGAGCAAGGGCACTACAAAAGTGACTGTCCAAGGCTTCAGAAGGAGAAGCCCAAAAAGAAGTTCTTCAAGGAAAAGAAGAAAAGCCTCATGGCAACATGGGACGATTCAGACTCCTCTGAAGCTGACTCAGAGTCAGATGATGAAAGAGAAAACATAGCTCTCATGGAAAACGTGTCAGAAGACAGTGAAGCTTCTAGTTCAGACTCAGAATCAGACACTGAAGAGGTATTCCCTAACTTTTCTATTAATTTCACTAAAGTTGAACTTGCAGAAAGTCTAAATGAAATTTTGGAAAGGTATCAGCAAATCAGAGTCAAATTCAAGAACCTGAAAAAGGAACTTGTCTCTGACTTTGAAAAGACTGAGAGTCTCAGATTAGAAAATTATGATTTAAAAGAAAAAGTTTCAAAATTAGAAAACGATTTGCAAAACTCTCAGAAGGAAATAATCTCAGAGACTCCCAGTAATGCTGATGAGATCATCAAAGAATATGATCACAACTTTCAGAAGTTTCTGGCTAAAAGCATAGATAGAAGCAAGATGGCCTTAATGATCTATGGAGTTAACAGAAATGGCAGAAAAGGGATAGGATATCAAGGTAAGGTATCTACACCTAAACAGGCCATGGACTTAGTCATAAAACGCACACCACTTAAATCACATTTTATATATGGGCACACACATGACATAAAATACACTAGTAGTGATTACTCTGTCAAACCAAAATTCAACCAGAATTTTGTTAAAACTAATAAACCAGGACCCAAGAAGATATGGGTATCTAAGGATAAAAATATATATGTAGTAGATATCTTTAACAGCAAGGCTAAAACACCAGTCATGGTACCTGGACTCTGGCTGCTCTCGACACATGACGGGAAGAAAGCATATGTTCTAAAGCCAGGAACTTAAACCTGGAGGCTACGTGGGCTTTGGGGGAAACCAAAGAGGAAATATCATTGGCTCTGGAATAGTAGGTAACGAAAATCTTTCCTCTATAAATAATGTACTGCTAGTTGGTGGATTAATGCATAACCTGTTATCCATAAGTCAATTAAGTGATAACGGTTATGATATAATCTTTAATCAAAATTCATGCAAAGTTGTTAGTCAGAAATATGGAACTACCTTTTTTAATGGAAAGAGGACAAACAAAATTTACAAAATAAAACTTTCTGAACTTAAGAGTCAGAACGTAAAATGCCTTCTTTCTATTAACAACGAGCAATGGGTCTGGCACAGAAGATTGGGGCATGTTAGTATGAGAAGAATATCTCAGGTTAACAAACTCAATCTGGTTAGAGGACTTCCTAATTTGAAGTTCAGCTCAGATGCTCTGTGTGAAGCATGTCAGAAAGGCAAATTTTCAAAACCTGCTTTTAAATCTAAAAACGTTGTTTCCACCTCTAAGCCATTAGAACTTCTGCACATAGACTTATTTGGACCAGTAAAAACTGCGTCTGTCAGTGGCAAGAAGTATGGGTTAGTGATCATAGATGACTATAACAGATGGACCTGGGTAAAGTTCTTAAGACACAAGGACGAGTCACACTCTGTGTTTGTTACCTTCTATAACCAAGTTCAGAATGAAAAGGATCTTAGAATTATCAAAGTCAGAAGTGATCATGGTGGGGAATTTGAAAATAAAAATTTTGAATCATTTTTTAATGAAAAAGGCATCTTGCATGACTTCTCTTGTCCTAGAACTCCCCAACAAAATGGAGTTGTAGAACGAAAGAACAGAACACTACAAGAAATGGCCAGAACCATGATCAATGAGAATAACATTGCTAAGATCTTCTGGGCAGAGGCAATTAACACAGCGTGCTATATTCAAAATAGAATCTCCATAAGACCTATTTTGGAAAAGACTCCATATGAATTGTGGAAGAACAGAAAGCCCAACATTTCTTATTTCCATCTGTTTGGATGCACTTGCTTTATTTTGAATACAAAAAATTATCTGAACAAGTTTTACTTTAAAGCACAAAAGTGTATTATGTTAGGATACTCTAAACGCTCAAGAGGGTACAGAGTATACAATACAAAAACAAAAATTGTTGAAGAGTCAATCAGTGTTAGATTTGATGATAAGCTTGACTCTCAAAAGTCAAAGCAGAATGAATTCCTTGCAGATATAGAAGTTAAATTCACAGGTACTGAAGACAAATCATCAGAAGATCTCAACAAAGTAGCTCCAACAACGTCAGAAAGAAATGCTACAAGCAATCCAGCACCTTCTGTTGATCAACTCCATAAAAGGTTTTCCAGAAACAGCATAGCTCACCCAGAAGATAAAATCCTGGGAAAGAAGGATGATCCAATCAAAACAAGGTCAACATTCAGAAACTCTGAAGAATCCCTCATGGGACTGGTCTCTCTGATTGAACCAATAACAATTGATGAAGCACTTCTGGATAATGATTGGATTATGGAAATGCAGGAGGAATTAAATCAGTTCACCAGAAATAACGTATGGGATCTGGTTCCCAAACCAAAAGGATTCAACATCATTGGAACAAAGTGGGTGTTCAGAAACAAACTGAACGAGCAAGGAGAAGTCATCAGAAATAAAGCACGACTGGTGGCACAAGGTTATAGTCAGCAAGAGGTGATAGACTATACAAAAACCTTTGCTCCAGTCTCCAGGTTAGAATCTATCAGACTCTTAATCTCATTTGCTGTAAACAAAGGCATCACTCTATTAGATGGATGTCAAAAGTGCATTCCTAAATGGCTATATAGATGAAGAGGTATATGTGCACCAACCCCCTGGGTTTGAGAATTCCAAACACCCAGAATATGTTTTCAAACTAAAGAAGTCACTCTATGGTCTGAACCAAGCTCCTAGAGCTTAGTATGAAAGACCAAGTAACTTCTTGTTAGAAAAGGAATTCACCAGAGGGAAAGTGGACACAACCTTGTTCTGTAAGTCATTTAAGAATGACATTTTAGTGTGTCAGATTTATGTAGATGACATTATCTTTGGATCCACTAAACCATCTCTGGGAAGAGAGTTTGCTAAATGCATGCAGGCAGAGTTTGAGATGAGCTTAATGGGGGAACTCAAATTCTTACTGGGTATTCAGATAAACCAAACTCCAGAAGGAACTTACATTCATCAGAGCAAATATGTCAGAGAACTTCTGAAGAAATTTGATCTCTCGGAATGTAAGCCCTCAAAGACTCCAATGCACCCCACGTGAATTATGGAAAAGAAAGAGGTAAGTAAAAAGGTAGAACAGAAAGTCTACAGAGGTATGATTGGTTCTCTCCTTTATCTGACGGCTTCAAGGCCTGACATTTTATTCAGTGTTTTCCTATGTTCTAGATTCCAATCAAATTATAGAGAATATCACTTAATAGCAGTTAAGCGAATTTTCAAGTATCTGAAAGGTACTACTAATCTGGGTTTGTTTTATAGAAAATCCAATGAATACAGCTTAGTAGGATATTGTGACGCTGATTTTGCTGGAGACAGAGTAGAGCGTAAAAGCACTTCTGGAAGCTGCCAGTTTTTGGGAGAGAATCTGATCTCATGGACCAACAAGAGACAGTCCACAATAGCATTATCAATAGCAGAAGCTGAATACATAGCAGTTGCTGGATGTAGCACTCAAATGCTCTAAATGAAATGTCAACTTGAAGACTTTAACATATTTTAGAGTAACATTCCTATCTTCTGTGACAACACTTCTGCTATATGTCTCAGTAAGAATCCTATTTTGCATTCTAGGACTAAGCATATAGAAATAAAACATCATTTCATTAGGGACTATATTCAGAAAGGAACTATTACCTTAAAATTTATTGACACAGACAATCAATGGACTGATGTATTTACAAAACCTCTTTCTGAAGATAGGCTCAACTTCATTCTGAAACATCTCAGCATGAAATTATTCCCAGAATAAAATGTTATATTTACATATCTTAACCCTCATAACTTTATTATCTTCTGTGAATAACTGATCAACCTGTCTTCAGAGTTTAGAAGTATAGATTGCATCAGAATCTATCCATGAAGATCTGAACGTTTCATTTCAAGGATAGAGGCGTTCAGTTCACATCATCAAACACTTGTCATCCTCTCACCAGCACTTTCTTAGGCTGAATACGCGTTCAATTTCTGAAGGGTGCAAGGCGCTGATTGGATGCATTGAGACACTTGTCAATGGTAACCATTCAGTATCTTTCTAAATCCCCTAATCTCAGGTGTCATTAATGCATATAATCATTACTAATTTTTTTCTCTTACTTACTGTTTACGTTTTCAAGAAACATATTTAAACTCAAAATTACTTTTTTCATTCATTCACTTTTACTCTCCTAAATATTTTCTCTTGTTTCAAGTTCTTTCTTTCAAAAACCCTTTTCATCTTCCTCTAAAAACCGTGTGAACAATGGCATCATCAAGTCTCAGAAATCTCAGTGCTCCTGAATCTTCATCAACGGAACAATATGAAGAACCCTTTAGAACGCTTCTCACTCCTATTGACAACCTGGAAGTTCTCTCTGAATTGATTATTGATTTTGAGAGCTTGCAAGAAAATGGTTTCAACCTCTATGAAAACGTTACTGCACATGGATGGAATAGGTATTTTGACCGTCTGTTGGTTCCAAAGTTTCCCATTCTTGTCAAAGAATTCTGGATACATGCTTCCTCATCAAATCATCAGGTTACTTCTTATGTTATGGGGAAGAAAATTGTGATAACAAAAGATCTTATTGCGAAGCTTCTTAGATACAATGGTGGTGGAGTCAGATGCATTGATATGGCTGAGAGATGCTCTAACCTAAGATCAATTTCAAAGGAAATCTTCACTTCTGGACAGCCCTCCAGTAAAATCAGAGATTTGAAGGATCATCACAGAATCTGGGCCAGAATCATTCTGGGATGTATCCACCACAGGAAGCCTACAAGCTCTCCTGATTACATCAATATTGATCAGCAAATTCTGATTTATTTCATTTCTAAGAAGACAAAGGTAAATCTTCCATACTTGCTCTTCAACCATCTCAGAAAAAGTGTGAAGGAAACCAGAGAAGACGAAAGGACTAAGAGGGATTGGATTCCCTTAGGAAGGCTGATATCAGATATTCTAACAGAGAACAGGCTGATAGAACATCTGACAGAGGCTCAGGAAATAAGCACATTGGAAGCAACTGCTGGGAAGCCCTTGAACGCTAAGAATCTGAAGAAAATAAAGATCATTGAATATATCAAGAAGGAACCAATTGTTACTTCTCATGAGACCATTAATTCAAGGAGGATACCTCTGAAGGATTTTCCTTTATTTTCTGAGATACACTCCAAACCAGAAATCATTGTCAGATACCTTGACACTTGCAAGGCTGATGGGACTGCTCCAAAAATTAACATTCAGGATCTGCACAAGGCTGCTCCAGAAGTTGTGTTAAAGAAATCAAAAGAGGAAAGCAACAGCAGAAGGACCCTCTCAGAGGACATCTAAAGCTTCCAAAAAGAAAGGTAATCCATCTTCTATTTCTGTTATAGACTCAATAACTGTTTCAACATCTGAAGCCATGCCTTCTCAACCAGAAAATCCATCACCCCAAACCTTTGAAGATTTTGACATAGAGTTTGATCCATCTGTAACTCTAGGTAATTTTTTGAATGAACCTCACTCCCTTACTCAAAATCCAAATCCTGAACATCATCAACCAGAACTTGCCAAAGTTCTGTCTGACATTGAACTATTTGATCAAGATTTTTCCTCTCCTATACCAGCAAATTCAAACTCTCAACTCCCAGAAAATCCAAACACTCAACAACCACCAGAAATTCCTCAACCAGAAATCCCACAATCTCCTCAACCAGAAATTCCACATCCACAATCACCTCAACAAGAAACACCACAACCAGAAACTCAACCTTCTAAAAATCCATCTTCTGATATTCCTGAATCAGAAACCCAACATGCTACCACAAACCAATCTGAAGACTCTCCTTTAGATTCTGATACCACAATCCCAATCCCTGGAATAACAGAACCTCTTGCGGTTTGCATGCCTCTCACTATTCATGATATTCCAGAAATCCTGTCATCCCTTAAATCCACACCACCAAACACCCCTACCAGACCAATTATTATTCCTGACTCTCCCACTCCTTCACCCACTAACCGTCCAGCTGACAACTTCAGACTTATCATTGATCCAATTGTGCTGGAAAGACTAGCTTCCACCTCACACAAAACTGCCATTCCCAAACCTAAACCAACTGCAACCACATCAGATGTTGGTACAAGTTTGTTAATTTTCAAAACAGGAATGCAGGAATGGATCAATTCTTTGAAGCATGCAAGTCAAGAGATTTCTAATCCTGCTGCTTCTGATTATATATGGGAAATATTCAGAAACTGGCTCAACTATGAAACACTGAAGCTGAAGGAATTGGGTTATGAAAAGGCTCAACAGAACTTTAGTGATCAGCTGAAGTCTTTCCAAGACCAAGTTCTGAACCAATTGTTCAATAAAGATATCCTCTCGCTGGATAATGCTCCCTGGAAAGAGCATCATCCTTCAGAAGTAGCTGAACCAGAATCAGAAAGTCTCTCTCTGACTACTGCTCTAGAAGAAATGATTGTAGCAGAAGAAATGGTTCACTCAAAAGAGGCTGAAGAATGTTCTGAGCAACATCCAACCCCTGAAGAGACACCAGCTTCCTCCTTAGTCATGCAAACTCTGGAAGAGTTGAAGAAAGAGAATATTTTAATCCATGCAAGACTGGATAAGTAAGAGGATACGAACAAAGAGATTAAAAGTATTATGGGTAAACAATAAGACAATACAAAGGAAATCAAGAGCATGTTGGAAGCGTTGTTCATACGTCTTCCCCCTCCTTCTTAGATTTTCTTTTAAAATTGTTTATCTGTAACTTTTATCTTTACCTCTTTACTTTTGAAACTTGTCATTGCATTATGTTTTAAATATAATTCATCTATTTTGGCTCTGATTATATTGCCTTTTTAATACCTGACAAAAAAGGGGGAGAAAGTAAGATATTTTCAATAATGGTTTACTGGGACAAAAGTCTCAAATATTCTGAATTATTTAACCTCTACATTCTGAAAAGTTTGAACAGGAACAAATTCTGATAGGAGATGCAGCTAAAACTCTAATGAGAAGGAACTTCAGGGAAGTAATCAACTTAGGAGGAGTTTCTCTTAAACCTTTTGTTCTTTATTTTTTATTGAAAATTCTAGTTTTTGTCATCATCAAAAAGGGGGAGATTGTTAGAACATAGTTTAATTCTACAACCCTTAGTTAGAGTTTTGATGATAACAGATACAAAGAACAAATATGCACCCTAAAAATTATGTTATTGTGTATACAGAAGTTCTGACCAAAGCAGCATCAAAAGTTAAGCTATAGAAGCTACACACTGAAGCAATCAGAATTTGTGTTGAAGATTGATGAACAGAACTTGCACTTAAGTGAAGTAAACTCTAATTCTGAACAAGAGCATAATAATCTAAGTCATCAATGTTTTGAAGCATCATCAGTAGGAAAGGATGTAAGATTCTGAAGTGTTACTATTCAATCAAGACAGCATCAATTACAACAGCTTCATTCAGACAGGATCTTCTCCATATGGAAACTGAGTTAATTTCATTTATCACGCTTAATGATCAACAAGAATTCATTGCCTATATAAACAAGCTCAGTGATCAAATCGTATACGATTTGCCAATACTACTACACGAGAATTCAAAAACGCTGCAAGCTTACTCATCTATTCCACGCTCTAAATTTGTGTAAAATATCACAGTTGTGATAACTGTTTTTGTAACGAAAAACATCTATACACACATTCTTGTATATTTTTTTAAGACAGTGTTCCTTGAGATTAACCGGATTATGGTTGTACTCAAGAAGACTTTGACAGTTTTTAAAGTAGTGATTGTAATCTATTTGTGATTAGTGAATTAAGTCCTCGTTGGAGAGAGGCGAAATCACCTTGACGGGTGGACTGGAGTAGTTTGAGATCAAACGAACCAGGATAAAAATATTGTGTCATTGCGCATTTGATTTCAAGTTTTCAATTCAACCCCCCCCCCCCCCCCCCCCTTCTTGTGTTTTTCACTTCTTCAAAATGATCTTGACCGAATACGACATCCAATACACTACACAAAAGGTCATCAAAGTAAGTGTACTGGCAGATCATTTGGCCCATCAAGTTATTGATGATTACCAGTCCATGAACTTTGAATTCCCGGACGAGAATATCATGCTGATAACAGATTCTGAAAAGCCTGGACCGTATGACGGATCTGAACAAGGATCCCAATGGACTATGGTTTTTGATGGGGCTTCCAATGCTTTGGGTAATGGAGTTGGAGTTGTGATTATTTATCCCAAAGTTTGTCATACACCTTTCATTACCAGACTATGCTTCGATTATACAAACAACATGGCTGAGTATGAGGCATGCATCTTGGGTCTCAAGGCTACCATTGATCTAAGAATCAAATTCTTGAGCGTATATGGAGATTCGGCATTAGTAATCAGTCAAGTTAAAGGAGAGTGGGATACCAAACATCTTAATTTGATCCCTTACAAAGAGGTTGTGTTTACCCTGATCCCACACTTTGAGGAGGTTACCTTCGAACACTTTCCAAGAGAAGAAAATCAGTTGGCAGATGCTTTGGCGACAATTTCATCCATGTTCAAAGTCAAGTGGGACAACGAGGCTCCTAGAATTACATGAAATATTTGACGAACCGGCACACTGTTGTGAGATTGACACCGACGAAGAGAAGCCTTGGTATCATGAGGTGAGGAGATATCTGGAAGCACAAGAGTATCCTGAAGGAGCTTCCATCAATGATAATAAATTACTGTATAGGTTTTTAGCCATTTTTTCCTAAGCAATGGAATATTGTACAAACGCAACCACAATTCAACTCCGCTCCGCTGTATGGACAAGAATGAGGCATAGAAAATCATGGAGGACATGCATGATGGTATCTTTGGAACTCATTATAGTGGACACACTATGGCCAAGAAGATTCTGAGGGCTGGTTATTATTGGTCAACAATGGAAACTGATTGTCACCATCATTCAAGGACTTGCCATAAGTGTCAGATCTATGCCGACAAAGGTCATCTGCCTCCAATACCTTTAAATGTCATGACTACTCCGTGGCCATTTGCAATGTAGGGAATTTACATTATTGGAGAGATCAATCCCACAGATTCTAAAGGACATCGTTTCATCCTTGTTGCCATTGACTACTTCACCAAATGGGTCGAAGCTGCCTCGCATGCCTCAGTCACAAAGAACGTTGTAGCCAGATTTATGAAACATAACCTCATCTATCGTTACGGTATCCCTGAAAGAATCATCACCGAAAATGGAACTAATCTCAACAAGACTATGATTACAGAACTTTGCACTCAGTTCAAAATCAAGCATCATAATTCTTCTCCTTACAAGCCTAAAATGAATGGCGCAGTGGAAAATGCTAATAAAAACATAAAGAAGATTGTGCAAAAGATGGTGATAACCTACAAAGACTGGAACGAGATGTTACCGTTTTCTCTTCATGGTTACCGTACTTAGGCTCGAACATTAACTAGGGAAACTCATTTATCTTTAGTCTATGGCATGGAAGTTGTCCTACCTGTGGAAGTTCAAATTCCTTCCTTAAGGATTATGAAAGAAGCAGACTTAGGTGAAGATGAATGGATTAAGACTAGGTTAGATCATTTGAACTTAATTGACGAGAAGAGACTGGTTGCTGTTTGTCATGG
This sequence comes from Vicia faba, assembly GCA_948472305.1. Classification (NCBI taxonomy): domain Eukaryota; kingdom Viridiplantae; phylum Streptophyta; class Magnoliopsida; order Fabales; family Fabaceae; genus Vicia; species Vicia faba. The sequence goes on along the minus strand of OX451740.1, from coordinate 1,135,402,084 downwards.
TCAAATGTATCAAAAGCGTATGATCAAAGCTTTCAACAAAAAGATCAAACCTCGAGTGTATCAGACTGGCGATTGGGTAATAAAGTGCATCATTCTTCCTCAAGGCGATCCCAAGGGAAAATTGACTCCCACTTATGAAGGGCCATTTGTTGTTAAGAAAGTTTTCTCTGGTGGTGCCATGATGCTGACTACTATGGACGACGAAGATTTTCCACATCCTGTGAACGCGGATATAGTCAAAAAATACCATGCATAAAAATGACCCGCTAGGTTGACATACCTAGAAAAAAATAAGGGAATCTCGGCGAACCAAAGAGGTTTTGGAAAAAGTTAGGGATATATACAAAAGATTGTACACCCGGCAAGTCGAAAACCTGAAAGGGCGGCTTGGGCAAAAATGGGTATCCTGGTGGACTGAAAACCCGAAAAGGCGGTCCAGGCAAAAGTTAAGGATTAAAGCGTATGACTATGTCTCGTGGAATCTCTACATCCAGCTTTATTACCAAGGTCCAAGTTTAATGGTCCATGATCAATTCAATTGACTTCTTTCAATGGCAAATGATGATGTTCGAAGACATAGGGGCAATAGCGGGGTTGGAACACATGGCTATTATTCTTGTTTTCGCTTTGTATTACTTGCATTCTTTCGAAGATTTTCCTCTTAATAGGATTTATGTCTCCTTGTACACAAGCGCCTATTTATGGGAAAAACATCAATACAAATATACTTTGAAGTGCAAACTTTTTATTTTTCTATTGTGAGTACAAAAGTGTTCAATGACTAAAAGTTGAATGAACATATGTATATGAACATGATTAAATTTTAACAAATGTATGCATCAAAATAGTAATAAGCATTCCCTTAGGATTTGGGATATCCCCACAGAGTTACTTCAATAAAACTCTCCCCACTGATTTAAATTCGCACATCCAGAGTTCCAATCTCTTAGAAACCCTCTCCCAGCTGAGTTGGTCTTAAAAAAAAAGAAGCCTCGTGGAGTTCTTCCTAAAGAATTCACTTCCCCATTAGGTCGTCAAACATTCTCTTCAACAGGGATTATTTCCCCAACAAACTATAAATTCCCCAATACAAGTATTTTCCTCAGACCATTACAAATCAATGGACAAGACCTCTAATCCCCAAAAAAGTTGTTATTATCCCCAAAAGTTGCTACGAAGCCTGAAATCTGAGCAGATAATAGTTAACTTTCATCCTCCCGAGCAAGTTGCTGCGAAGCCTGGAATTCGACCAGATAACAGTTTAACTTCATCTAAGTTGCTGTGAAGCCTGGAATCCGACCAGATAACAGTTTAACTTCATCTAAGTTGTTGTGAAGCATGGAATCCAACCAGATAACAGTTTAACTTCATCTTAGTTTCTGCGAAGCCTGGAATTCGACCGGATAACATTTAATTTCAGTTACTGTGAATCCTGGAATCCAACCAGATAACAGTTAACTTCATCCTTCCAAGTAAGTTGCTACAAATCCTGGAATCCGACCAGATAACAGTTAACTTCATCCTCCAAAGTAAGTTACTGTGAAGCCTGGAATCCAACTAGATAACAATTAAACTTCATCTTCCCTAGTAAGTTGTTGCAAATCCTGGAATACGACCAGATAATAGTTAACTTTAGGCAAAATACTCATTTTGGTCCCTTAACTATACCCTTGAGTTCACGTTGGTCCCTTAACTTTTTTTCGTGTCATTTTGATCCATTAACTTTCAAAAAGTTTCATTTCAGTCCTTTTTGTCTAATTAGCGACGAAAAAACTTTGAAATTCGTCGCTAAATTCGTCGCTAACTAGACAAAGAGGACTGAAATGAAACGTTTTGAAAGTTAAGGGACCAAAATGACACGAAAAAAAGTTAAGGGACCAATGTGAACCCAAGGTTATAGTTAAAGGACAAAAATGAGTATTTTTCCTTAACTTTATTTTCCCTAGTAAGTTGTTGCGTAGCCTGTAACCCGACCAGATAGCAACTAACTTTTATTCTCCCCATTAGAGCAATGGACAACTAAAACTCTTGAACTCTATTCTCCAAGTAGAAATCAACACTCCCCACAGAGTTTCATCAAGCAAAGTCAATGTTCCCCAAAGAATTCTCCTCAAATAACAAAGCAGGAATCCCCAGCAGAAACACTCTAAACAAGGTTTGAAGAGACACATACTCTTCATCCCCCACAGCAATCCTGGATTTAACTTCCTAAAACTCCCTAGCATTTGTCAAGGATTTATTTTCCAGACAAAGATACACTCCAACAATATTTCATATTCATACATCATACTACATACATGACAAATGCATACAATATAATCTCATTTATTTTGAGAACATCATTACACCATGCATACATCTGCATGCAACTAACCCTCTTCTTTGCAGGAAAAGTCAGTCAACAAAACAAAAGTCCTCTCCTGGATAGATTTATTTCTTCTAGTTAATGATAGGCAATCAACAGTCCTCTTTTGGATGGATTTACTTCTACTAGTTAATAATAGGCGATCAACTGACCTCTTTTGGCTAGATTCACTTCCTCTAGTTAATAATAGGCAACCAAAAGGCCTCTTCTGGTTAGATTTTTTTCCCCAGTACAGTCACCATCACAAGGCCTCTTCTGGTTAGATTTGATTTTCCTAGTTCAAGACAGGCAAAAGACATCTACAGTTTCAGTATAAATCGACCTAGGATTTATTCTGATGCTTCTTCCAATTTCTACCAATAGTCACTCTGGATAGCATCAATAAGCCCATCTCTGACAAACTCTTCATCATTTCTCCAAATGGAATCTTTAATGCCATTCCCGGCATAATCAACTAACACATCATCAAGTGCAAATTTCTGGGCACTTTAGTGTTCAATCATCTTTCACCTTCAAGTCACGAATGGCGGACCCGCCAATCTAACTCTTCAGGTTTAAGAAGATTGAACAGGGGCAGTTGTTGTACCCCAAAATTTACCCTCTCATTTCTCAAGACATTTCCCACAAGATCTCCAATAGCTCAAGCTTGCACAAGGATTGACTAGGTCAAGACATCTCCTCAACACTGATACCTCAAATTAGGGTTTGAGTTTTCACAAGGACAATTGGACTTTTAATGCATCATATGACTTTCATGGATAATTATGGACCTTCAAGATTTCTCATGTCAAATTTCAAGTCTTGCAATTCAAGTTTGCTCAACCAATTGATTAGATGGCCTAAAATCAACTGTAGTTGGTAAAAAGTCAATTATGGTCAACTTACAGTAAAACTTCAAGATTTTTGTCCCATATCAACATTTTGAACTCATATGTATCAATTGATCAAGTTTGGATCACAACTCCCCAAGAAAATTAATAAAATCACCAAGGGGGAAAATGGTCAAAATTAGGGTTTTGATTGAGAATGCTTGATTTTTGAATGTTGACCTAATACATGACTTATTGGCTTGAAACATGATATCAAGGATTCAAATTCACCATCTTTACCTAATTGCATGGTTCAATTCATTTCTCAAGATCAATTGATTGATAGTTGAAATTTGATCAACTCATGAAAAAGTCAATTGTACACTGAAAAGTTAAACTTTGACTTTTTAATCAAAATTAAGTTTCAAAGATCATTTTCCATCAAGACATGCAAAAATACAAAACTTAATCATCAAGAAATCAAGAAAGTCAAAGTTTCTAAGACTTAGAAATTTTTCTAAGTGTTTTATACATGCTTTTCTTCATGACTTCATACCAATTTTTCACCATGATGCAATATGATTCAAGGAAAACTTTCAACATGAAATATGTAGATCTTTTTGAATTCTACAAACTTGTATTAGAGGGATAATTTCCAAAAAATGCTTAGATTTTGAGCTATAAGGCCATAAAGTCATGAACTTTTGAGTGTGTTAGGCAGATTTTTGGTACCAACTTCATGACAACTTTTCACATAGTTCCAATTGGATTCTTCAAAAATGGAAAACATGAAGGTTGTAGAGGATGTTACAAGCTTTCCAAAAAGTAAAAGAACTCATTGATATCATGCTTGAGCTAAGACAATCAAAGAGATTAAGTTAGGGTTTCATTCTTGATTTACAAGGCAGAATTTATGAAGGACATTTGATCAAATCCACAAGCCATGCTGCATAATCTTGCTTTTCAGGCCTCAAACTTGTGTTTCACTCTATAATTAATGGTTTACACAATTTATTGAGCTATTATCCAAGTGTTTGAAGCATTTTCCAAGTCAATTTTTCATGAATGGCACAAAGTTCACACTTCCATTTTGGAAAACTTCACTTTAATCACAAAGTCCACTCTCCTTGAGCTTTACACTTGTTCTTTCTGCACACACAACATCTATATGCCAGAAGCAACAAGTTTAAAGCTTCTAACCACTCTAGATAGCCTTGTACCATTCTTGGAAAGATGTTTGTCAACTTTGCTTCAAAATCAAGAAACCTATCCATAACATGTGATTTTGAAATTTTGTCAATGTATGCACTCCAAACCTCTTGCTTATAAATAGAAGCACTATTTGTAAGCTAAGACACGAATTAGCAAGCTCTTAAACTCACTCAAACTCTCACAAACTCAGGTTGCACAGAAAACTCCATTTTTGTACAAAAGTTGATCTTACACTCCCATCTCTCAAACTACTCATGTGTTTCCTCTCCAAATCATTTCAAAATCTTCCTAACATCAAATACAACTCATCACAATACTTGTTACAGTTCTATAACTCCATTTCCACCATTGTCTAAACTCAAAAATAGAGCATTGCACTTGGACTTCTATAGCATGATTCAGCCATCCACAACTCAAGCTAAGCATTGCATTAGCTTCCTAGAGGCTCAAGGAAGCTAACCTGATCATTACAGAACCTTGAAGCAAGCTCATTTGCAAAACACGAAACCCATTTTCAAGGTAAATTTTCTGATTTTTGAACTCTTCATATATGCATTTTTATCTTTCTATTTTCAAAGATAAAATGTAGACATCATAGCTTTGAAGATGACCATGTCCTTAGAATTCGTTTATATTGTATGAGTAGTGAGAATTTTAAGTTTGAAATCTCTGAAAAAGTTAGGTCATAATTTGGTACCATTAGAAATTCGTGCTCATCTTTGATTGTTAGTTTAAGTTATTTACATTTCTGGAATCATGGTGAAATTTCTAACAAGTTTGATGTTTACACTTTTGAGAATGGATGAAAAATGAATGAGTTACAGGGATCCTGGCTCGAGGTTGAAGATGAAGTTCATCATTAGAATTGATTTTGTAATATATTTATTGTTTTGTTTATAATATCAGATGTATAACCACCCCAGTGGTAGAAGCGTGTGCCTTTCACCTTTAGGACCTGGGTTCAAGCCCCAGTGTTCATTTTATCATTTTTTTCATATTTTTTTTCTTCTTTTTTGTTACAAACAACCAGCGTTTGGGCCTCCCTACTGGGTCTTTTGCATTTTTACTTCACTAACCCCCATTACCTGCTAGCAACAACGTAGCCCATTTATTTTTATTTTCTTTTTCTGATTACAAAAAAATCACATTGGGCCTAACAAATCTATTTTTTGCTCACTTACACCTGAAACTGTTTTCACACCCTAACTTAAAATTTTTATATTTTATTTTATTTTCTTTTGCTTTATTTTTATTATTATTAATATTATTATTATTATTATTATTATTATTATTATTATTAATAAAGAAAAAACCAAAAAAATATTTTTATTTATTATTTATATTTTATACTTATATTTTATTTCTTTTAAAACAAAAAGGACAAAAAAAACATTTTTCTTATTAAATTCAATTTCTTTTCTTAAAATTAAATAAATATTAAACTTAGGTTTATTTTATTTTATTTTCTTCTTTTATTAAAATTAATTTAGAACTTAGATTTCTTTGATTAATTAACTTTTTATACTAATTTAATTAATATTAAAGCCTTTTCATAAAACCCTAAAAAACTTATTTCTTTAATCAAATTCAATTTCTTTTCTTAATTAACTTAGATTTAATTTTCTTAATTTAATTACTTTCTTTTGATTTAATTAGGCCAAAACCTTTTTCTTAACAAAAACACAAATAAAAAAACAATTTTTCTTTTCCATTTATTCATTCTTATATTTATTCTTTCTTGTACATTATTACTCAAATTCAATATGGTTGTAATAGTAATTAGGTTTAATTTCTTCTATCTCCCCATTTGTAAATTATACCCCCATCCCTAAATGATGTAATAGCGTAGAACTTTACATTTCCGCAATTTATCACTTTCAATATAAATGCTAGTAATTAGGGCTTGTATGGAAAGACTAAAATCAACAAGTAGAAAACCGTAATTCAAGAACAAAATCATGAAAACAAACACTTCGCACACTTGCACCTCTAGGGTTAACTTCACTTGTTGCCTTGAGAAAAATGGTCAAGTTTCGCAAGTGAGATACCTTAGCAAAAAATAATCAAATACAAGATCATAGTCCCTCGATGTCCCTACAAATGTTGCCTTCATAGATGATCTTAGCCCCTTACAAAATTGTTAAGGTATCTCACAACATTGCTTTCTATGACTATACGATGACCCATGCTCGTCCCTTCACATCCAATGATAGGGCTTCTTACCAATCAATGGTAAGATAGAAATATCTAAAGGAGGAGGAAAAGAATTAAGACTTTTTGAGTAGGTAGAACATTCATAGTTTCTTGCTCACAACCCTTTTCAAAACATCTTTCAAACACACCAACACTTTCAAATGAAATATTTTCAAAAGTCAAACACTTTGTATGCATTCTTATAGAGACTAGAATCATTACAAAGTTCTCCTAAATAAAGACACTTTTCAAAAATACTTTCAAAACTATCACAAACACATTTCAAAATAAGAATTTCAAAGTAAGCTAGAAACTAAGATCCTGTAGATAACTACCCCGAACTCAAGAAAATTCTCAAAAGGTCTTTCCTGTTCTTTTCACCATTTCCTTTACTGGATAAAAGAAAAGTCGGTGGCGACTCTTGCTATCCGCAACAATTGCGATAAAATGCAAAACACTCAAGTCATTTCTCCCACCGTATTACGCATCCCTCATCTCCTTATAAAGTTCCCTTTGAATGAGCAAGTATTTTCGAAGGCCTTCCAACTCTTGACAAACTTCTTCATACTCTTTTGTATTTTCGGAGAGAAGTCTTTCTACCCTCGTTCGCTTGAGACATTCTCCTACATCTTATTCTTGGATATCTTGGAGTCTTGTAGTAAGATATTGGATTTTCTCTTCTTTTTCTAGAGCACCTTTTGCTAGTGTTGTACCCCAAATTTTGACCTAAGATACCATCTCCCCTCTGCATCATTACATTGCAAGCATTTTGATCTATTGATTTTAAAGTTCATAACTTTTTCAAGTTGAGAGCTGTTTATTTTTGAACGCTAAGTTTATTAATTGATCAGACAATGTTTATTAATTATTTATTATCTTAAATTTAAATAATTGGAATTTATTTTCAGTTATTATATAATTTAAAGATTTATAAATAATAAAGTAAATATTTGAAAAGAGGTATATTAATTGATCAGGCAATGTTTATTAATTATTTATTATCTTAAATTTAAATAATTGGAATTTTCTTTTCAGTTATTATATAATTTAAAGATTTATAAATAATAAAATAAACATTTGAAAAGAAGGTTATTAATTGATCAAGCGATGTTATTTAATTATTTATTATTCTAGGTTTAAATAATTGAAATTTTATTTTCAGTTATTATAATTTAGAAGAATTATAAATAATGAAATAATTAATTGAAGAGAAGTTAATTGGTCAATGATGTTTGTTTAATTATTTATCATCTAAATTTAAATAATTGGAATTGATTTTTCAGTTATTATATAATTTAAAGAATTATAAATGATAAAACAAATAATTGCAAAGAAGAAAAGAATTAATTGGTAAATATTGGAGTTTTATTCATTTTATTCTAATTGTTACAATTATTGTTTAAATACCGTATTTATTTACAACGTATTTACAATGATAATTTTTACAATGTTTAAAATGAAATAAAAACTATCCTAATTTTTTTCCTAAGTTCTAAATCTTCATCTTCTATCCAATGCTCATTTGATTTTACCTGCAAAAGAACTAAAAGAAAAGTCAGAAATGAATATATGATTAAAAGCAAAAAAAATTAAATTTAGCATTCATCATTAAAAGTAAACGGCTGGAATCAGTTTTTTACCCTTTTTGCAAATCACGGGATTTCTCCCGGTTCACAAAAAGGGATGAATTTTTATTGATAAAAATGAATGCACAATTTAAAAAAAACATGCACAAATCCATTCTTTTGTCAAAATTGCATTTTTATTGTAAACTGCATAATCCAAAATCAATTGCACTTTTTCAAAAAGCCCACTGCATATTTCAAATATGCATAAATTCAATATTTTGTCAAAACAACACATTTCAAAATCAATATAAAATGCATAATACAAACAGCATATGCATTTTCAACACAAGCATTCCAACGTAAACCACCCCAAAGTATGGAAGAAGTCAAAATACAAAGGCTTTGTTGTACCATGCAGTAGACAAAGAGAGATATGCAGTTTAAACCAACTATGCAAGCAATATATTTTCCATTCTCATCATTTTCCAGCATTATGCTTTTTCAGAACAAGTAAGTACATACATCTTTTTAATGTCAATTTGTACTTAAGAGAGAGAAGAAAGGAAGAGTGTGGTTTACAGGTTTTGGCTTAGGCAGGAAATAGATAGCAAACAGAACAGCAGCAATGCAGTAAGAAAAAAGGAAAGCATGAAAAAGAATAGAGACAAACTGATGTAGCAGCATATGTGCAGAGAGAAGGCAGAAATATAGTTAAAATATACAACCTGTAACGTAAACAAAGGGCCAGAAAACTGTTATAACACAACAAACCCCCTTCAAAAAATTCAGAGAGTTCACAACCTATCTTCAAGCCTTCCAACACTCAAAACTGTAAAACAAAAAACAAAGCCATTTTCTCAAGCTCTAAAGCCTAAGCCTTAGTAACATCAACCATGGCCTAAACCACAAACCTGTTTCAATAACCTGTAACAACAACCTTGGCCTAAACCATAAAAACCTGCTATCTCCAACAAAAACCAGTAGAACCTGCATTACAGACAACCAAAACCATGGCCTAAAAAAACAGCATACCCTGTCAAAACACGAAAGCTATGGCCTAAACCATAAAATCAAAAACCAGTTCAAGCCTGAAGTGAAACCAGTAAAAGCCATCACCAAAAGATTCAAACCACTGTCAATCCATTTCAAAGTCTCAACCAACAAGGCCAAGTCAAAAACCAGAATACCACAACATTGCAAACTTTGAAAAAACAACGTCCAAACACGAAGGCCTCAGAAATACATCATCATAAGCCATTAGAAAGGCAACAGTAGCAAGGCAAGAAGAAGAAGAAAAGAAGCTAGTCAAAACAAACATTTCAACAGTAGCAATGTCAAGCATCAAGGCCTCAGAGTTATCATCATAGGCCAATAACGAGGCAACAAAATCACATCAAAAGAAGAAGAGAGAAAAGTATTCGAAGGCCACAGTTCAGCAAAGCAAGGCAAAGTCAGAACAAGAAGAAATATCGCATAGGGCTTTCAACAACATCATCAAACCACAAATCAAGGGACATAAGAACGAAATACCAGGGTCAAAGAAGCTCGCAACGCATCATATTTTCATCCCGCCCTTGGCCTCCTACGCACACCCAACCTCCCTTCCTCCGTCTCCAGGTAACATGTCCCCTTCTCTTTCTTTCAAAACCTCAAATAACCATTAACAAGTTTGAAGTCAGAATCAATGGACACAAAATCACCACATGAAAATTGTAATAAAAACCCTAACGAATAGAACACAAGTTTACCGTAAATCCGTCGCCCCCTAACGCTTTGCTGGAGGGAAGAAGAAGATTGAGGTATTGGTGGCCTTTGGGCAAGAGAGTTCAGGGCATGAGAGAAGATGAGGACGAATCAAAAAGAAGACGATACGAGACGAAGCGATGCCGTTGCTGTTAACCAAAACCCCTAATCCCTCTTTCCCTAAGTTAAAACAAATTGTCTAACCCTAAAAACAATTATGAGATATGAATGGGCCTCACCCCATTTTCTGCCTAGAGCCCAGCGAAATCCCTTTATACACCCCCTTTTCTGTTTGTTTTGGTTGGGCTTTTCAAAAACCCTTTAGCCCATAATTGTTATTATCTATCCCTTATTTCTTGATACACCTCTCTTTCTATTTTACTATCTTTTAGCCCCTTTTTTAGCATTTTTATTGATTTAGTTAATTAGTAAAACTTAACCAATAATAGAGGTAGTTTAATTAAACAAATTTTAAGTAATGTGACCAATTTTATTAGTTTAAACTTTAGGTTTAATTTAATAAGTTTAGTATTCCCTTTTTTAATTAGATTAAATTAATAACTTTAAGTTTTAATTTAGTTTAATTATTTAATAACTATTAAAATAATACTTTATATTAAAAAAGAAAAACATATAAAAATAGAAACATATAACATAAAAAAACATAAAAAATTAAAAACATTTTATTTTCTTTAATTAATTCCCTCGCTTTAATTAATAGTTAAACAAAAATACAAAAATGTATGTTCACGCCATTTAATCTGTTTATTTAATCATTGTTGTAGTCATATATAATTTAATCATTATCTGCATAATTTTCTGTTAATTATTTTGTCTTTGTTTGTTTATTCCGTTTACGTCTAAATCCAAGGGAAAAACGATTAAATTTGTTTACTTCATGTCCTCAAGTCCAATCATGCAAATATCTTCATTTCATCAAAACTTAAGACAATTTTTCCTCAACATTCAATCTTTTCAAAATTTATACCTTTTAAGCCAAAACTTCGACATTAGGTCGTCGTACCTTCAAAAACCCGTCCGTACCCCTTTTCGGCCAAAACAATCTATTTTAAATCAAACGAACATTTTAATAAACAGATATTTCAAAAGGTTCCTATAGAGTACTATAGATACTTTGGGTGCTAATACCTTCCCATTGTATAACCAACCCCCGAACCATAGATCTCTTTTCAAAAACGCCTTGTATTTTTATTACTTTTAAAAAGTATTATTTTACATTGCATACTTAGGGTTTTATTTCGCTCTTTTCTCTTTTCCCTTGGAAATAATAAAGCGCGGTGGCGACTCTTGCTTTTGTGAGACGAATTAATCAATAATTCGATCTTCGATTTACCCCGCTACATTTTTTATCGCTACAGAATTGGCGACTCTGCTGGGGAAAGATTGACCTCTTGCTGGTCCATCCCTAAGTGGGTTAAGCCTAGTTTGTTTTATCTGTTTTTTATTATTTGATTTGTTTTAGTATGTGTTTAAATTTGGGGTTGTTTGGTTTTTTTGCAAAGGACGAATCCTATACCCGGATTAAGTTACACTTAAGGAATAGGACGGGCGGTACAGTCATGTTAACTTTAAGGGAGTAATCCCGAAGAAGGAGGCATGAGATCCCCCACTCAATGAAAGACCCTCTTGAACTTAATATTTGTTTACCGAGTAATCGGGAAGACATTATTATTTTCGACCTAGGAGCCAGAGAAATTGAGGACCGTAGAACCCTAACCCATCTTGGCCTTTTAGATGTAGTGCGGAGACTATAACGGAGTAATTCGGAAGTAGTTGTTACACGATGCTACGCTCGGATGAGTTTCTCTTGAGAATATTGCTAATTATTGAGTAATCAAGACGTTGGTAATATCCGAAGGAGGAATGTAGACTCTGGGAACTCTTAGAACCTTGTCGTACAAGTGTGATTGAACCGTTAGTACATACCTTTGGGTGGGCTTTACCCTCGACTCCATGCTGAAACGTTGAACCTTTGAACCCCATGTTTGTGAACTTGTGTGTGACTGTTGCATCACCATTCATTCATGCATTCATCAGCATTTTTGGTAAAAAAACTCGTTTTTCAAGGAACTTAAGAATGATTCTTGCAGATACCTCAGGTACTATTATTATGGAATTTGGAAGGAGAAATACTCGAAGTTTTAGTTTTAAGGAGCCCGAGATTGAAGAACTGAAGAGTTTGATTCCTAAGATCAAGAACCCGACGGATTTTCAGAAAAAGTATGGGTCCATTATACCTCTCATGAAGCGCAAGATGAAGGAAGGCATCCTTAGTACGTTGGTCCAATTCTACGATCCTTTGTACCGATGTTTCACTTTTCCGGATTACCAGCTAATGCCCACCTTAGAGGAGTACTCCTACATACTTGGTTTTCCGATCACCGACTGTGTTCCTTTTTCTGGCTTAGAAGAGGAACCCAAATCTCACGAGATAGCGACCATCACCCACTTGAAGAAGTCAGAGATAGAGGAGAACATGACTACAAAAGGGGGAATCCGAGGTTTGTCTGCGCATTTTTTGTTGAGGAAAGCTCGCCACTTCGCTGAGATAAAAGATACTATTGCCTTTGAAGACGTGTTTGCTTTACTCGCTTATGGTCTTTTCTTGTTCCCTAATGTTGATAAGTTTGTGGATATCAACGCCATCAGAATTTTCTTGATTGGAAATCCGGTCCCTACGCTGCTAGGAGATACCTACTACTCCATCCATCTTCGAAACTCTTATCAAGGAGGGATGATTATTTGTTGTGCACCATTGCTGTATCAGTGGTATATTTCTCATCTACCTGGGTCTGATGTTTTCTGGGATCTCGAAAAGGAGCCGCGATGGGCGCCAAAGATTATGGCTCTCACTCATTTCGACATTGATTGGTATAATCGAGTTTACTATAACGTGAAGATCATCGATAGCTGTGGTGCTTTCCCTAACGTGCCTCTTCTTGGTACGAAAGGTGGAATTAATTATAACCCTGTTCTCGCGCGCCGTCAGTTTGGATACCCGATGAGGGACAAGCCAAACAACATCCATGTGAGTGGTTTCTTTCTACAGGAAGGACAAGATCATCAGGCAGCTAAGAGGGAGATCGAAGGAGCTTGGTGCCACATCCATAGGAAAGGGAGAGACATGTTAGGACATAGAGGTGCCGTTTCTTTGGAGCCTTACCTACATTGGGTCCGTGCTAGGGCTTGTGCTCTCAAGATGCCCTATAAACCTGAGAAACCTTTATTCCCTACCGTTGCATCGTCATCTGTTGATATCCCTATCGAGAATATGGGAGAATACCAAGGAAATCTGGCTAGGATTAAGTCCGAGAGAGATGCTTGGAAAGAAAAGTATAATATGTCTGAATATGAGAATCGGGTCCTGGCTCGACAACTAAAGGAAAAGGAGGATTTGCTATTTATTCAAGACGGCTGGTTCATTGATCATGATGAGAAGCTTCGTCAAAAGGATGCTTTACTGAAGAAGTATGCTAGTCAAAGGAAGAGAAAGAAAGAAGGTTCGGTAAGCGTTGCTCTTGTTCCTAATCCATAAAAGGAAATCATTGATCGACTGGTAGCTGAGAAGGAAGAGATGGAAGACTTTTATGAAGAGAAGATCAGGAAGCTCCGGTTACAGTTGGCATTTGGACCTTCATCAGATGATTCTGAGTGATGTTCAGCTTTTAGTTTTATTTTATTGATGTCATTTTGTAAAACTCTGTAAAAGGGCTTCATGTTCCAAAGTTGTAATTTACTGCTTTACTATGGGCTTCATGTTCCAAAGTTGTAATTTATTGCTTTATTATGGGCTTCATGTTCCAAAGTTGTAATTTACTGCTTTATTATGGGCTTCATGTTCCAAAGTTGTAATTTATTGCTTTATTATGGGCTTCATGTTCCAAAGTTGTAGTTTACTGCTTTTATTATTGGGTTGTTATCCCAAAATTGTAATTTATTGTTTTGTTGTTCCAAAGTTGTAAGTTGTAATTTACCGTTTTTGATTAATGGATTGAGTTTTTGTTGTTCCAAACTCCTTTACCATTGATGTGTGCAAAATTATTGAAGTTCCTTGAAAAACTATTAAAATGAATTATCATTTGCATCACACATCATGCATCATTCAACATTCCACTTCATCTGTTTTCTAGAGTCTTATCCTTGTTTCTTTTTCCACTCCGATAGATTGTCAAGCTGTCTCATCAATACAATACTCGAGCCAATCGTCAGAGGAAGATGGAAGATCTGGAACAGGAAAACCACGAGCTTCGTGAGGAGGTCGCTACCCTTCGTGTCGGTATGGAAAAGTTAACTGCGCTAGTGGAAAGTTTGGTGGCTGTTCAGAATCAGCCATCGACTACAGCTGCTGAGATTCAGACTTCAACTACTGTGGTTTCCGAGATTGTCACTGTTCCAACATATGTGACTCAAATCAACTCTCCGCTTCAACATCAGATGCCGAAAGGTTTTCCGTGGGGAATGCCTTACAACTTTGTGCCAGAGGGGTATCAGCCTGTCGTACAGCCTTTGTTTCAACCTGCTTTGTCTCTTCCTCAACCAGAGACAACTGCCATGCCGCCAATAATCCCGTCTGTGACACCTTTCCCGCAACCGGTAATGACAACTGTCGCTCCTATGGTTCACTCCGTGCCATACTTGAATGAACCTACTTGTCCTGCCGAGCCTGCTGAAAGTTTGGGTCTTTTTGATAGAATGGAAGAATTTCAAGACCAATTCCAAGAAATGCAGAAGGAGCTCAGAGCATTAAAAGGGAAGGATTTGTTTGGGAAGAGCACTCATGACCTTTGTTTAGTTCCGAATGTCAAGATTCCAGCAAAATTCAAAGTGCCAGACTTTGAAAGATATAAGGGTGATTCGTGTCCTCGAAGTCATTTGACTATGTACGTGAGAAAAATGTCTACGTATTCTGATGATCATGACTTGTTGATTCACTATTTTCAAGACAGTTTGACGGGTGCTGCTCTAAAGTGGTATATGGGTCTAGACAGCATTCGGATCCGTAACTTCAATGATCTTAGCGAAGCCTTTGTTCATCAGTATAAGTACAACGTTGACATGGCGCCGGACAGGGATCAACTCCGGGCGATGTCGCAGAGAGACAGAGAATCTTTTAAGGAATACGCCCAGAAGTGGCGTGAAATTGCTGCTCAAATCTATCCACCTCTTGAGGAGAAAGAGATGATGAAGATATTCTTGAAGACTTTAGGTTCCTTTTACTATGAAAGAATGATTGCCAGCGCACCAAGTGACTTCACCGAAATGGTAAGCATGGGCATGCGATTGGAGGAAGGGATTCGTGAAGGGCGTTTGGTTAAAGAAGGAAGTCCGTCTAGCAGTACTAAGAAGTTTGGAAGTGTTTTCCCGAAAAGAAAAGAGCAGGATGTCAGCGCTTTGTTCCCAGGGAGACCGAGGAGAGGTTACTCACACGTCGCGGCAGTCACTCCGGCTGTCCGCCCAGCTTTGATGACCCCAGCTCATCAAACCCCACCAACTCAACAACGGCCATTTCAGCAGCAGCCTCGACAACAAGCTTATCCATTCAACAATCAGAACCGTTCACCAAGAAAGCCGCAATTCGATGCCATTTCTATGACTTATACTGAATTGTTCCCTGCTCTTATCAGAAAGAACCTCATAACGACAAAGCCTCCTCATGTCGCACCAAATAGTACTTCTCCGTGGTACAAGGCAGATCAGTTTTGTGAGTATCATCAAGGGTCGCCGAGGCACAACCTTGAAAATTGTTTTGCTCTGAAGGCGGACGTGCAGAGGTTGATTAAGAATGGTATCTTGTCTTTCAAGGATGTTAATCCAAATGTTAGAGATAATCCTTTGCCTCGACATGGGGCAGCATCAGTGAATATGGTGGAAGGTTGTCCGGGAAAGTTTCGAGTTTTTCAAGTTGAACACATAAGAGAATCGTTGATCAGGTTACATCAGAGTTTAAGAAGACTTGCCTTTGTTAGGCATCAGCATGATTACGATATTTGTGAATTTTGTTCAAGAGAGGTCGATTTCCCTATTGTGAAGGAGGATATTCAAAAGTTGTTAGACCAGAGAGTTATCACTATTACATATGACAGAGATCCGGAGGATGAAGTGAATGTTATAATACCACAATTCAATTTGCCTGAATCAGTTGAGATCGTTTACGATAGTCAGACTGCACCTGTTGCTCCTTTGACCATTTACCCACCTGGTCCTGTGCCTTACAACTCAGACCAAGCTATACCGTATAAGTATAATGCCACAATGATTGAGAATGGGGTAGAAGTCCCTATACCAACAAGGCCGTCTTTTGTTAACATTGCAGATGTGAGTAGAGTTACGAGAAGTGGACGTGTCTTTGCAGCAGTACCTTTGAAGAGACCAGAAGTTCAAGTCAGGAGGCCCATACCGGCAGAAATTCCAGTGAGAGATGTTGAACCAAGGGTTGAGATAGGCCGATCCAATGAACCTATCCCTCGCCCTGAGGATGATGAGATTCTGAAGCTTATCAAGAGAAGTGAATATAAGATTGTGGACCAACTTCTGCAAACTCCTTCCAAGATTTCTTTGCTTGCTTTACTAAGAGATTCTGGTGCCCATAGAGAAGCTTTGATGAAAGTCTTGGACCAGGCGTTCGTGGATCATGATGTGACGGTTGACCAATTTGATGGAATTGTGGGAAATATTACTTCATGTAACAATCTTGGTTTCAGTGATGAAGAACTCCCGGAGGAGGGAAGGAACCATAATATGGCTTTGCATATCTCAATAAGTTGTGGAAATGATACCTTATCAAGTGTGTTGGTAGATACAGGTTCGTCGTTGAATGTAATGCCCAAAACTACATTATCTCGACTCTCATATCAAGGTGCTCCCATGAGACCTAGTGGAGTAATTGTCAAAGCGTTTGATGGTTCTAGGAAGACTGTCATTGGTGAAGTGGATCTTCCCATAGTAATTGGTCCTCATACATTTCAGATCACTTTTCAAGTAATGGATATTCGTGTCGCCTACAGTTGCCTATTGGGTCGTCCATGGATCCATGATGCAGGGGCAGTCACTTCCACGCTCCATCAGAGATTGAAGTTTGTGAGGCATGGAAAGCTGGTAATGATTGGTGGAGAGCAGGCTATGGTGGTAAGCCATTTGTCATCTTTCTCTTTTATTGATGCTGATGAGGATGTTGGGACCCAATTCCAAGCTCTATATGTTGCTAATAATGAAGTGAAGAAGCAAGGGGCATCTATTTATTCTTTTGAGGATGCGCGACGAGTGGTTGAAAGTGGTTCGGCTGAAGGTTGGGGCCAGGTGTTGACTTTGCCCGAGAACAAGTCTGGAGAAGGTCTTGGTTTTCATCCCGTGTCTACAAGAGTCAAGCAGGAAGTGGTTACTCGTCCGATTCAAGAAGTTTTCCGAAGCGCAGGTTTTATCCATCCGACTCCTCCTGAAGTTGATGCTATAATAGGAGGCGATTCTGAAGAGGATTTACCTGATTTTGTAACGCATGGAGTGGCTTTCCAGAACTGGATTGCTGTTGATGTTCCTGTTGTGATGCACATTTCTGAGTAATGTTTTGTCTTATTTTTTGAAAAAAAACTTTCGCTCTGCCCAAGGCGAAAAGTATTTGTGTCGGGCTATGATGAAAATAAATCCTTTTGCTCTGCCCAAGGCAAAAGAGAAATGTCTGGGCTCTTTGTTTCAAGTATTTCCCTTCATGAATAAAAATGTTATTTTGTCCACTACTGTTTTATTTTTCACATTTTTCTGGGAAATAGTAATGAAAGTTAATTGGTAGTAATAGGGAAATATAACAATATTTTATTTCATTTGTACAACATTCATATTAATCGATTTCTAAAATAAAGCATAATCATATGTGCAGATTAATCCATGACTTAACCATCGAAAACAATGATCCTATGCCCTCTCCCAACTTTGAATTCCCTGTGTTCAGAGCCGAAGAAGAGGATAGTGAAGAGATTCCTGATGAAATTTCCCGTTTGCTTGAGCACGACGAAAAGATTATTCAGCCGTTTGAAGAACCTGTAGAGTTGATCAATTTGGGTGATGAAGAAGATAAGAAGGAAGTCAAGGTCGGAGCATTGCTTATCCCAGAGGTCAAAGAGAAAATGTTGGAGCTTCTGAAAGAGTATGTTGATGTGTTTGCTTGGTCCTACCAAGATATGCCAGGTTTGGACAACAATATTGTGGAGCATCGTTTACCGTTGAGACCTGAATGTATGCCGATTAAGCAGAAGTTGAGAA
Source organism: Vicia faba (assembly GCA_948472305.1). Lineage (NCBI taxonomy): Eukaryota > Viridiplantae > Streptophyta > Magnoliopsida > Fabales > Fabaceae > Vicia > Vicia faba. The sequence goes on along the minus strand of OX451740.1, from coordinate 1,135,383,920 downwards.
GGACTCGTCCCGATATGGCTGACAAGATCAAAGAAGAAGTTTAGAAGCAGATTAATGCAGGTTTCCTTGTTACATCGGTCTATCCTCAGTGGTTAGCCAATATAGTGCCTGTTGCAAAGAAAGATGGCAAAGTTCGGATGTGTGTAGACTATAGAGATCTGAATAGAGCTAGCCCAAAGGATGACTTCCCATTACCGCACATTGACGTATTGGTCGACAGTACCGCAAAGTTCAAAGTCTTTTCTTTCATGGATGGTTTCTCTGGTTACAATCAAATCAAGATGGCACCAGAAGATATGGAGAAGACAGCTTTCATTACACCTTGGGGAACATTTTGTTATCGGGTTATGCCGTTTGGTTTGAGGAATGCTGGTGCAACATACCAAAGGGCCATGACTGCTTTGTTCCATGATATGATGCGTAAAGAGATAGAAGTGTATGTAGATGACATGATCGCTAAATCACAAACTGAAGAAGATCACTTGGAACATTTATTGAAGTTATTCCAGCGTTTGAGAAAGTATAAACTTCGTCTGAATCCCAACAAGTGCACTTTTGGTGTTCGTTCTGGAAGACTTCTGGGTTTCATTGTCAGTCAGAAAGGTATTGAGGTAGATCCTGATAAAGTCAAAGCTATTCGGGAAATGCCCGCACCCAAGATGGAAAAACAAGTAAGAGGATTCCTTGGGAGACTGAACTATATTTCTAGATTTATATCTCATATGACTGCTACCTGTGGGCCGATTTTCAAGCTTCTCCGAAAGAACCAGGGATGTGTGTGGGCAGAAGATTGTCAGAGAGCTTTTGATAGCATCAAAGAATATTTACTTGAACCTCCCATTTTGATTCCTCCGGTGGAAGGAAGACCTTTGATTATGTACCTGACTATATTGGAAGATTCCATGGGATGTGTGCTTGGTCAACAAGATGAGACTGGAAGAAAGGAACATGCCGTATATTATCTGAGTAAGAAATTCACAGACTGTGAGTCTCGATACTCATTGCTTGAGAAAACCTGTTGTGCTTTAGCTTGGGCTGCTCGTCGTCTGTGCCAGTATATGATTAACCACACCACTTGGTTGATCTCCAAAATGGATCTGATCAAGTATATCTTTGAGAAGCCCGCCTTATCTGGAAGAATAGCCCGTTGGCAGATGTTGTTATCCGAATATGACATTGAGTATCACACTCAGAAAGCAATCAAAGGGAGTATTTTAGCCGATCATTTGGCTCACCAACCAATTGACGATTATCAATCCATCAAGTTTGATTTCCCAGATGAAGATGTTATGTACTTGAAAGCTAAAGATTGTGAAGAGCCATTACCCGAAGAAGGACCTGATCCCGAATCCCATTGGGGTTTAATATTTGACGGAGCTGTGAATTCTTATGGAAATGGAATTGGGGCAATCATTGTCACTCCCCGAGGAACTCACATCCCGTTCACGGTGAGATTGAAGTTTGACTGCACGAACAACATGGCTGAATATGAGGCATGTATTATGGGTCTCGAAGAAGCAGTGGATCTAAGGATTAAGATTCTTGATATTTACGGAGATTCGGCATTGGTAATTAATCAAATCAAAGGAGAATGGGAGACTCGTCATCCTGGTTTGATCCCTTACAGAGACTATGCTAGAAGATTGTTAACTTTCTTCAACAAAGTGGAATTACATCATATCCCTAGAGATGAGAACCAAATGGCTGATGCTTTAGCTACTTTGTCTTCATTGTTTCAAGTGAATGGTTGGAACGATGTGCCTACAATCTGGGTTATGCACCTCAACAGACCTGCTCATGTATTCTCAATAGAAGAAGTTACCGACGACAAACCATGGTTCTACGACATTAAACGTGTTCTTCAAACTCAAGAGTACCCGCCTGGGGCATCCAATAAGGATAGGAAGACGTTGAGAAGATTGGAAAGCAGTTTCTTCCTCAATGAAGAAGTTCTGTATAAGAGGAATTACGACATGGTTTTGCTCAGATGTGTAGACAGACGTGAAGCAAACATGCTGATGCAAGAAGTACATGAAGGGTCCTTTGGCACTCATGCCAATAGACATGCAATGGCTAGAAAGATGTTGAGAGCTGGTTACTATTGAATGACAATGGAATCTGATTGCTGCAAATATGTGAAGAAATGTCATAAATGCCAGATTTATGCGGACAAGATACATGTGCCACCGACCCTCCTCAATGTTATCTCTTCACCTTGGCCTTTCTCTATGTGGGGCATTGATATGATTGGAATGATTGAACCCAAAGCTTCGAATGGTCATCGTTTCATCTTGGTAGCGATCGATTATTTTACTAAATGGGTGGAAGCAGCATCTTATGCTAATGTAACCAGACAGGTGGTAGTCAGATTTATCAAGAATCAGATCATTTGTCGATACGGTATCCCGAACAAGATCATCACTGATAATGGTTCGAATTTGAATAACAAGATGATGAAGGAACTTTGTGAAGAGTTCAAGATCGAACATCATAATTCTTCTCCTTACAGACCGAAGATGAATGGGGTTGTTGAAGCTGCTAACAAGAACATCAAAAAGATTGTCCAGAAGATGGTGGTAACTTATAAAGATTGGCATGAAATGCTCCCGTTTTCTCTGCATGGATACCGTACTTCAGTTCGAACTTCAACAGGCGCAACCCCGTTTTCCCTGGTTTATGGTATGGAAGCAGTACTCCCCGTGGAGGTTGAGATCCCGTCTTTGAGAGTGTTAATGGAAGCTAAACTTTCTGAGGCTGAATGGTGTCAAAGTAGATATGATCAGTTGAATTTAATTGAAGAGAAGAGATTGACAACTTTGTGTCACGGTCAATTGTATCAGCAGAGAATGAAGAAGGCTTTTGATAAGAAGGTTCGACCACGCGCGTTCAGAGAAGGTGACCTTGTGCTCAAGAAGATATTATCTTTCCAACCTGATTCTAGGGGCAAGTGGGCTCCGAATTATGAAGGACCGTATGTCGTTAAGAAAGTTTTCTCTGGAGGTGCCTTGATTCTCACCAATATGGACGGTGAAGAGCTCCCGCGTCCCATGAACGCCGATGCAGTCAAGAAGTATTTCGCCTAGGTTTGAGTTGACAGTTTGCTAAGTTGAAAACCCGAAGGGGCGGCTTATGCAAGCTTTTGGTCAGACCAGTCTGGGCATTTGAACACATTTGGAAATTCGAAGTTGTTAGGGAGAATAGTGATCATTGTTTTTATGTAACTCTTTCTTTCATGTACTATTTCCCAAACTTTTGTAAACCGTTGGAGTCGCGTTGTTAGCGAACTACCATCTTATTAATGAAATTTGAGCATTTACCATTTGTGGGCAAAATTTTAATTTTTACGAAAATATTTGAAACAAAGTATTTAAAGTATTCTTATTTTCTTAAAAAAAATGTGTAATGAAAGGAATATTAACAGTTGTTCCGAGGATGGTCAAGCCATGAAATGCGAAACAGTACAGTAATTTATCCTTGCATGATGAACATGTTTTATTTCAAAATCGTCATGAGGTGTTGGTTGTGTAAACTTGCGTTTCTCGTGGTACTAAGTTTGGTGACTCCCCAGCTGTTCTAGTCAAGCGTTGTTTTGGTTACCTTTATTTGAGCAGATTTCTGAAGTGTGGTACGCTTTGTCTCATGCCAGTAGTCTATTGGTATTAGAAGAATGGATTTGAATACTTTTCTCCTCAGAAGATTTGAGCCGTGTAGCGTGGTACGCTCCGACGTTGCTTTGTGGTTCCAGTTCCAGTTATTTTCCATCTTTTTCAAGATTGGCCGAGTATCTATTATGTCGTGACATCTTATTGTCTTCAAGATATTCCGTCTGTTCGTTTTGTCAGCATAATATTCATTTACTCATTTACACTTATATCACGCATGCATATTCCCATTTGCCGTTGATTTTGGTTTGTACTTTGTTTATTCAGACAATGTACATGTTTCTTTCCAAGTAGAAGGTTAGCTTAGGCAGAAAATGTGCTTCCTTTCTAAATTCCCCAATCGAGTTATTTTCTCATTGGGTGAAATCTTGTTCGACTGTTTTCTATCTAGTTACTCCTGGATGAAGTTGTTGTCTCTTGCGTAGGCTATCTCATGATTTTCCCCAGTGAAATCGCGACCTAGACGAATGGTGCATTTATTTTGCACATTTAAATATGTGATCTCATCGGGAAGGATTGATTCATGATTCTCTTTGACGAAGATTTTATTCTCTGCTAGTGTCATTGCAATTTCCGTCTGAGTTATTTTTGGAAAAACGACAAGCGGCGGTCTCTTCATGAGCAACTTGTACGTTATAGACATCGTTGGAAAACGACAAGCGGCAGCTCTTCACGAGCAACTTGTGCGTTGTTATTATTTTTTGGAAAACGACAAGCGGCAGCTCTTCATGAGCAACTTGTACGTTATTATTTTGGAAAACGACAAGCGGCGGTCTCTTCATGAGCAACTTGTACGTTATAGACATCATTGGAAAACGACAAGCGGCAGCTCTTCACGAGCAACTTGTGCGTTATCATTATTGGAAAACGGCAAGCGGCAGTCTCTTTATTTGAGCAACTTGTACGTTATTATTTTTCTGGAATACGGCAAGCGGCAGCTTCTTTATTTGAGCAACTTGTATGTTATAGTATTTTTGGAAGACAGCAAGTGGAAGCTTCTTTATTTGAGCAACTTGTATGTTATAGTATTTTTGGAAGACAGCAAGTGGCAGTTTCTTTATTTGAGCAGCTTGTATGTTATTGACATCCCTGGACGACAGCAAGTGGCAGCTTCTTTATTTGAGCAACTTGTATGTCATAGTTTTTGGAAGACAGCAAGTGGCAGTTTCTTTATTTGAGCAGCTTGTATGTTATTGACATCCCTGGACGACAGCAAGTGGCAGCTTCTTTATTTGAGCAACTTGTATGTCATAGTGTTTTGGAAGACAGCAAGTGGCGGCTTCTTTATTCGAGCAGCTTGTATGTTATTGACATCTTTGAACGACAGCAAGTGATAGCTTCTTTATTTGAGCAGCTTGTGTATCTACAACCATATTATATCTCAGCATTAATTGGTATATCTCGGGAAATCTCGCAGAGAAGTTTGTCATGAATCTTTGCCTTCAGAAGTTGGCAGTCCATTATCAGCAAAATTGATACATCTTTTGCCTATCTTTGACCTTGAGTTGTGAACTCACTGTTTTTGGGTCAATAATCTGTTTTATGGCCTATGCAAGATGCCTTCTTTGTTAGGGTCAGAGGTCGTATTCCCTCAATTTTATTCGCTGTCAAGAGTCTGTCATTTAAAGTCGATGGCTCGTTTCCCCAGTAGTGTATAATCCAAGTCTCTGTGTTTTGTTGGCGTTTGATTTCTCCAGCATTGTCTTGTTTCATACGATATCTTTCTCTGTGAATTCAATCACTACATTCATATCAAACATAATGGCGGTATCTTAGGGCCAAAATTTGCGTATTATGTATTTAAGTACCTTCAATCTCGTCGAGACGAAGATTTTAATCTTCATATCTCCGGATAGAAGAAACTTAAATAGGGGCAGCTGTTGTACCCCAAATTTTGACCTAAGATACCATCTCCCCTCTGCATCATTACATTGCAAGCGTTTTGATCTATTGATTTTAAAGTTCATAACTTTTTCAAGTTGAGAGCTGTTTATTTTTGAACACTAAGTTTATTAATTGATCAGACAATGTTTATTAATTATTTATTATCTTAAATTTAAATAATTGGAATTTATTTTCAGTTATTATATAATTTAAAGATTTATAAATAATAAAGTAAATATTTGAAAAGAGGTATATTAATTGATCAGGCAATGTTTATTAATTATTTATTATCTTAAATTTAAATAATTGGAATTTTCTTTTCAGTTATTATATAATTTAAAGATTTATAAATAATAAAATAAACATTTGAAAAGAAGGTTATTAATTGATCAAGCGATGTTATTTAATTATTTATTGTTCTAGGTTTAAATAATTGAAATTTTATTTTCAGTTATTATAATTTAGAAGAATTATAAATAATGAAATAATTAATTGAAGAGAAGTTAATTGGTCAATGATGTTTGTTTAATTATTTATCATTCTAAATTTAAATAATTGGAATTGATTTTTCAGTTATTATATAATTTAAAGAATTATAAATGATAAAACAAATAATTGCAAAGAAGAAAAGAATTAATTGGTAAATATTGGAGTTTTATTCATTTTATTCTAATTGTTACAATTATTGTTTAAATACCGTATTTATTTACAACGTATTTACAATGATAATTTTTACAATGTTTAAAATGAAATAAAAACTATCCTAATTTTTTTCCTAAGTTCTAAATCTTCATCTTCTATCCAATGCTCATTTGATTTTACCTGCAAAAGAATTAAAAGAAAAGTCAGAAATGAATATATGATTAAAAGCAAAAAAATTAAATTTAGCGTTCATCATTAAAAGCAAACGGCTGGAATCAGTTTTTTACCCTTTTTGCAAATCACGGGATTTCTCCCGGTTCACAAAAAGGGATGAATTTTTATTGATAAAAATGAATGCACAATTTAAAAAAAAAACATGCACAAATCCATTCTTTTGTCAAAATTGCATTTTTATTGTAAACTGCATAATCCAAAATCAATTGCACTTTTTCAAAAAGCCCACTGCATATTTCAAATATGCATAAATTCAATATTTTGTCAAAACAACACATTTCAAAATCAATATAAAATGCATAATACAAACAGCATATGCATTTTCAACACAAGCATTCCAACGTAAACCACCCCAAAGTATGGAAGAAGTCAAAATACAAAGGCTTTGTTGTACCATGCAGTAGACAAAGAGAGATATGCAGTTTAAACCAACTATGCAAGCAATATATTTTCCATTCTCATCATTTTCCAGCATTATGCTTTTTCAGAACAAGTAAGTACATACATCTTTTTAATGTCAATTTGTACTTAAGAGAGAGAAGAAAGGAAGAGTGTGGTTTACAGGTTTTGGCTTAGGCAGGAAATAGATAGCAAACAGAACAGCAGCAATGCAGTAAGAAAAAAGGAAAGCATGAAAAAGAATAGAGACAAACTGATGTAGCAGCATATGTGCAGAGAGAAGGCAGAAATATAGTTAAAATATACAACCTGTAACGTAAACAAAGGGCCAGAAAACTGTTATAACACAACAAACCCCCTTCAAAAAATTCAGAGAGTTCACAACCTATCTTCAAGCCTTCCAACACTCAAAACTGTAAAACAAAAAACAAAGCCATTTTCTCAAGCTCTAAAGCCTAAGCCTTAGTAACATCAACCATGGCCTAAACCACAAACCTGTTTCAATAACCTGTAACAACAACCTTGGCCTAAACCATAAAAACCTGCTATCTCCAACAACAACCAGTAGAACCTGCATTCAAGACAACCAAAACCATGGCCTAAAAAAACAGCATACCCTGTCAAAACACGAAAGCTATGGCCTAAACCATAAAATCAAAAACCAGTTCAAGCCTGAAGTGAAACCAGTAAAAGCCATCACCAAAAAATTCAAACCACTGTCAATCCATTTCAAAGTCCCAACCAACATGGCCAAGTCAAAAACCAGAATACCACAACATTGTAAACTTTGAAAAAACAACGTCCAAACACGAAGGCCTCAGAAATACATCATCATAGGCCATTAGAAAGGCAACAGTAGCAAGGCAAGAAGAAGAAGAAAAGAAGCTAGTCAAAACAAACATTTCAACAGTAGCAATGTCAAGCATCAAGGCCTCAGAGTTATCATCATAGGCCAATAACGAGGCAACAAAATCACAGCAAAAGAAGAAGAGAGAAAAGTATTCGAAGGCCACAGTTCAGCAAAGCAAGGCAAAGTCAGAAGAAGAAGAAATATCGCATAGGGCTTTCACCAACATCATCAAACCACAAATCAAGGGACATAAGAACGAAATACCAGGGTCAAAGAAGCTTGCAACGCATCATCTTTTCATCCCGCCCTTGGCCTCCTACGCATACCCAACCTCCCTTCCTCCGTCTCCAGGTAACATGTCCCCTTCTCTTTCTTTCAAAACCTCAAATAACCATTAACAAGTTCGAAGTCAGAATCAATGGACACAAAATCACCACATGAAAATTGTAATAAAAACCCTAACGAATAGAACACAAGTTTACCGTAAATCCGTCGCCCCCTAACGCTTTGCTGGAGGGAAGAAGAAGATTGAGGTACTGGTGGCCTTTGGGCAAGAGAGTTCAGGGCATGAGAGAAGATGAGGACGAATCAAGAAGAAGACGATATGAGACGAAGCGACGCCGTTGCTGTTAACCAAAACCCCTAATCCCTCTTTCCCTAAGTTAAAACAAATTGTCTAACCCTAAAAACAATTATGAGATATGAATGGGCCTCACCCCATTTTCTGCCTAGAGCCCAGCGAAATCCCTTTGTACACCCCCTTTTCTGTTTGTTTTGGTTGGGCTTTTCAAAAACCCTTTAGCCCATAATTATTATTATCTATCCCTTATTTCTTGATACACCTCTCTTTCTATTTTACTATCTTTTAGCCCCTTTTTTAGCATTTTTATTGATTTAGTTAATTAGTAAAACTTAACCAATAATAGAGGTAGTTTAATTAAACAAATTTTAAGTAATGTGACCAATTTTATTAGTTTAAACTTTAGGTTTAATTTAATAAGTTTAGTATTCCCTTTTTTAATTAGATTAAATTAATAACTTTAAGTTTTAATTTAGTTTAATTATTTAATAACTATTAAAATAATACTTTATATTAAAAAAGAAAAACATATAAAAATAGAAACATATAACATAAAAAAACATAAAAAATTAAAAACATTTTATTTTCTTTAATTAATTCCCTCGCTTTAATTAATAGTTAAACAAAAATACAAAAATGTATGTTCACGCCATTTAATCTGTTTATTTAATCATTGTTGTAGTCATATATAATTTAATCATTATCTGCATAATTTTCTGTTAATTATTTTGTCTTTGTTTGTTTATTCCGTTTACGTCTAAATCCAAGGGAAAAACGATTAAATTTGTTTAATTCATGTCCTCAAGTCCAATCATGCGAATATCTTCATTTCATCAAAACTTAAGACAATTTTTCCTCAACATTCAATCTTTTCAAAATTTATACCTTTTAAGCCAAAACTTCGACATTAGGTCGTCGTACCTTCAAAAACCCGTCCGTACCCCTTTTCGGCCAAAACAATCTATTTTAAATCAAACGAACATTTTAATAAACAGATATTTTAAAAGGTTCTTATAGAGTACTATAGATACTTTGGGTGCTAATACCTTCCCATTGTATAACCAACCCCCGAACCATAGATCTCTTTTCAAAAACGCCTTGTATTTTTATTACTTTTAAAAAGTATTATTTTACATTGCATACTTAGGGTTTTATTTCGCTCTTTTCCCTTTTCCCTTGGAAATAATAAAGCGCGGTGGCGACTCTTTATTTTGTGAGACGAATTAATCAATAATTTGATCTCCGATTTACCCCGCTACATTTTTTATCGCTACAGCTAGCCCTTGGATTTGGGCTCTCATATTCTTCTCCATCTCCTTTTTGTCTTGTAGGGCTTTTTCATACCACCTATTTAGCTTTCCAATTTCTCTAGCAGCATCATCCAAGCATTGGTTGTGGGAATCCAGGTTGAAAGTGGCACTTAATAGTCCTTCGGTAGAACTCTTGTTGCAACTGTCTTCTATCCCTAGTAAGGTCATAGAGGCTATTCTCCAATCCCTCATTTTATTTTTGAGATTGATCTAGGGCTTTCTTCAAGTTTTCTATCTCTTCCAGACATTGGAAAATGATCCGGCACATTTGGTGTGTAGGTGGGATCAACAACAACAGGTAGATTGACTATTTTAACTCTCTCCAAAACCCGCTGAGTATAGGGTTCCTTTTCCACAACATTCTTTCTTCCCAATCCTTTCTTATGGACTCTATTCCAAGCTCGGATGATCTTATTAAGTAATTCAGGGTTGTTTTTGCCCATGTCATGAAGAATTAACTGTTGAAGTTGCTCGTCGGAAGGCTTATCTTCCAAAGGGTATCCAAGTTGGTGTAAAGCAAAAATTGGATTATAGTTAATACATCCTCTTGATCCAATTAAGGGAACATTGGGGAAATCTTCGTAGTTAACGGCAATTTCCTCTATCCTTAGTACCATAAAATTGAATCAATGATGAGAGCCCTCAATTTATGGGACCATTGTTCATGGGATATATTTTTAACCATATAATCTTATTTGTAGAGATGGGTGATAAGCCAAGAGTATAAGAGAGGGATACAACAATTCTACATACTCTTCCTTTTTCAGAACGGGTATGAAGAGCATAATAAACATCCATAAGTAAAGCAGGAGTAGGGTCACCATTCAACACCTTTACGGCTCAAAACACACTAATAGCAATAGGATCTATGTAATCCACAGTATGTGGAAAAAGGATCAAACCAAAAATAAATAGTGCCAAAGAGTCTACACAAGGCCCCCATTCTTTCTTATTATCAAAAGTAAGAGCTTTGGCCTCCAAGTATTGTCTTTTAATTCCTTGAACTCCGCCATCTTTCTTGTAATTGAGCAACAAGCCAGTGAAGGGTATTCCCAATCCTTTAGCCAATCTCGGACATTGACAGTCTGACCAAATCCCGTGTAAGGTTCATCCTTGATTCTAGAGGAATCCAGGATCCTATCAAATTCCTCCAACGTAGGTGCCAACTAAAAATTCTGGAAAGTGAAACATCATAGTGGAGGGTCATAAAATTGAGCTAGGGCAGTAACAACTTCTTCTTGTACCATCACTTTGGTTAACTCAAGAATGTTTCCATAGCATCGAAAAAACATTTTTATAGCTTTGTCAGGCAACTTTCCCATAATCAACTTTGTCTTCTGCATATCAGGAATCACAACGCTAACTCAGATGGTTTATTTCTTATTGGTATTCATTCTTAAGATACTCACCAAAAACCTTTGAATATTTTTTTCTCAGAAATCCTGTAAATAAGACAAGACAAATGCAAAAATAATGAATATTTGAAATGTAAAATGCATGTATGCATGGTAATGGTAGTGGGATTTATGAAAGGTATCCTTAGTATGTACACTCCTAGTTTCATCCTACAGATATTCTACCCTCCCCATAAGGTGGCTTTCTTAAGTATATCATGGATAACACTAGAGGGAAAGGCACAAGGGCCTCCCTTAAGTGGAGCCTCTTTATAGACCGATACTTTTGTCCCTTAGGTCGTACGAGGTCTCTCACCATGAGATTTTATTTTAGGGTTATACAAAAGTTCATTGGCCAAATTATGAAGTCCTACCTCTTAGAGGGTCTAGTCCTCTAAAAGGTATTCCTTCTTTGGAATTCAACCAACTCTAAGCAAATTCGTCACAAAAGCTCGTAAGGGTGTTTACCCCCCTTGGCCAATAGACAATCCTTCTTTATAAGGTTTATATTTTAAATTAAATCCCATATCCACAATATATAATATGACAATGTGAATAAAATTAAATAAGTAAACAAATAAACAAACATGTATGGAAACAAAACACACCAAATATAGAAAAAAAGAAACCCAAGAAACCCTAGACCTAAAAAATAGGAAAGATTCTAAACCCTAGGGTTGTGTTCCCAGAAGAGTCGCCAGCTGTCATAACCGGAAAAAAAATAAAGAGACTCTATCATTAATTTTTGTCCTAAGGATGGGGAAATAACAAGTAACTCTAATTTGTACTGAGATTCTAAATTCGTAAGTCAATTAGACGAAGGGAAGGTGTTAGGCACCCTTCACCTCTCTTGTTCTCAAGGGGATCCGCTTTTAGATCTAAGGGTAACTCAGGACCTTGGTATTTAATATCTCTATATATTTAAGAATTTAGTTTTTTATTTGTAAGCTCGCCTTGGTTTTTAAGTCGCATGTCTACGTATCTCCTTATGAAGAATCAGAGTCTAATTTCACAGTCTAAATGTCTTTGGTTAGTTTTTTATGGATTATGGAAATATTTTGAACTCTCTTTGAACCTTGTCTGAGTTTGAAAATAGCGTAGTTGTAGACGCAATTCGCAGGTAATATAAAATATATCCACAATCATTTTTTGAAAATAAGTTGAATTTGAAATTAAGTTAACAAAAAAATGTTAGTATTTGATTGGTTAGTTATCTTAGAATTTATAATGCAATATGTAAAAAAGAGTTTTGAATGATGAAAAAATTTGATAAATAGAAAGAAAATAAGGTTAGTATTTTAGAAAATATTTAATAAATAATTATTTTATTATTATTAAAAATATATTAATATTTTTAATATTAATCCAATATTTCTTTATCAACAATTTTATGATAAAATGCACAAAAATATTTTAATGCAATATGCTAAAAAATGTCATGAGATAATATATAAATTAAGTAAGTAAGATAAACAAAACAAAAAATTAATTAATTAAATAAATATTAAAATTACGCAGGGGGTGCAAATAATAATTCCATAGGGTGTAAATATGATGGGCCTAAGCCCAACATTATCCAGGGGCTCTCAAGGAGCCACCTGATGCACATATGATAATGGAGGGAGCATTATAAAAGTGAAAACATGAGCTCCAGGCTCATTTTTTGTTCTCTTTTCTCTCTCTAGACAAAACAAAAGCAACCATGTTATAAACTTAGAGAGAGAGGCTTTGACCTCTCTCTAAGTTTTCGTCCTACAACCACCGGCCGTAAATCGTCTCCGCTAGTGGTGTTCATACTAAACCCAAAAAAACCACTGTGGACCATCTTCCACATTCAAACCTCCATCCCAACACCAACCCAGAAATCTAGAAACACATCAACATTCATCCCAACCTTCAACCAAAACCTAAAAACACAACCCAATCCCAGAAAATCCTTCATATATTCAACCAAACCCTACCCAGATCTTCATGATCTTCAATAAAAATCCACGAACCCTAACCTAAATTGAGAAATATTCATCCAAATCCTAACCCTACTTCCAAAACCTAATTGAATCATTAAAACCTAAATAGATCATCCCTAACCCTAACCCAAATCACAAAACCCCAACATGTTTTACCTAACCCTGACCCTAAATCAAAATCAAAACCCAAAAACCCCAATCTCAACACAAATTAAAGAAGAGAAATACCAATCAACATCAAACAAATATAAAACCTAAGCTAAGTGATTAGTGTTTTACCCCAAAACTTTCCCTCTTATTTCTCAAGAAATCTCTCATAAGATCTCCATTGATTCAAGACTACACAAGGTTTGAATAGCTCAAGACACCTCCTCAAACACTAACAACTCAAAATTAGGGTTTGAGTTTGTACAAATATAATTGAACTTATAATGCCTTATATGACTTTCATGGATCATTTTGGATTCCCAAGATTGCTCATGTCAAGTTTCAAGCTTTGGATCACATTTTTGCTCAGTCAGTTGATTAGTTGACCTAAAATCAACTGTATTAGGGAAAAGTCAACTATGGTCAATTTGCAGTCAAACTTCATAATTTTTTATCCATGTCAGCATTATGAACTCATATATGTCAATTTATCAAGTTTAGATCACAATTCCTCAAAGAAATTTGATTAGAACACCAAAAGGGCAAAATGGTCAAAATAAGGGTTTTGATTGAGAAGGCTTAGTTCTTGACTTTTGACCAATAAAATGACTTATTTGTTTAAGACATTATCTCAAGGATTCAAATGCACTATCTTTACCTAATTTCATAGTTCAAATCACCTCTCAAGATCATTGGATTGACAGATGAATTTCAGTCAACTGATGAAAAGTCAACTATACACTGAAAAGTCAAACTTTGACTTTTTGATCAAAATCAAGTTTCAAAAATCATATTTCATTAAGACATGTCAAAATATGAAATTTGTTCATCAAGAAATTAAAAAGTCAAAATTATCTTTGAAAGTCAAAATTCTAGGACTTAAAAATTTTTCTAAGTGTTAGAAAGTTAACATTTTTCATAACTTTGTGCCAAATTTCCACCATGATGCAAGATGGTTCAAGGAAAACTTCCAACATGAAAGTTGTAGATCTCAATGATATACAAAATATTGTAGGGCATAAATTTTTCTATAAATGCTTGGATTTCAAGTTATGAATTTATGAAGACATGTCCATGAAACTAAAAGACTTAGTGAAATTTTGCCCTAGTTAGGAAATTTTTGGTACTAACTTCATGGTAACTTTTCACATGGTTCCAAGTTGATTCTTCAAAAATGTCCAATATAAAGGTTTTACAGGATGTTACAAGCTTTCCAAAATGTCCAATAACTCATTGAGATCATTCTTGAGCAAGGAGAATCGAAGAGATGAAGTTAGAGTTTCATTCTTGAATTATAGGTCATTTTGTGATATGCAAGAATTCAAATCTCAAGCCCATACTGCATAATCTTTTCTTTGCAGGATTTAAACTTATGTTTCACTCCATAATTAATGATTTACACAATTGATTGAACCATTATCCAATTGATTCAAGCATTATCCAAATTAATGTGCCATTTTGGGGAGAAAGTAACATATCCATTCTTGTAAAGAAAGCTTTATGCACAAAGTCAGCTTCTTGAGCTCCTAACTTGTTTTATTTGATTACACTCCATCCACAAAGTCAGAGGTATTGTGTTTAAAGTGGTTAACAACTCTATGAACCAAGTACAATGCATGGAAACTTGTTTTGTCAAAAAAAACATGTTGAGCTTAAACATGTAAATTTGAATTCTGATCAACTAGAGCACTCCAAACCTTTTGCTTATAAATAGAGGCATTATTTATGAGCTTGTACACGAATGATAAGGCCCTGAAACTCCCTCAAACACTCACAAACCAGAAATTACTCAAAAAATACCATTGATACACAGTCCTGCCCTTGAACTTGTTTCTTTCATTTCCCTCGTGTGTTTTCCCTTAAAATCATTTGCAAAGCTTCTATACCTCAAATATAGTCCATCCCTGTCCTTGTTTTGGAACTGTAACATCTCCATCACCATCCTCCATAACCAAAAATAGAGGTCTTCAACTTGACTTCTCTAGACCATTACAGTCATCCATAGCTCAAGCTAAGCATTGCATTAGCTTCCTAGAGGTCCAAGGAAGCTAACATGATCATCACAACTCTTTAAAAGCAGCTCAAACTCATTTCACGATTTCCAGTTCTTGAGGTATTTTTCTGAACTTTCATCTCTTCATTTAGGCATTGTTAGGCTTTCATTTTCAAGGACAAAATATAGATATCATTGCCCTGAAGTTGTACATATCCATAGTTTTCATTTATATTGCCTGAGCTTAGAGAATTTTAAGTTTGAATCTCTGAAAAAATTTAGGTCAGGATTTGGTACTTTTAGAAATACATGCTCATCTTTGATTGTTAGTCCAAATTTTTTACATTTCTGAAATCCAGGTAAAATTTCTAACAAGTTTGATGTTGGAAGTTTTGAGAATGGATGAGAAATGAATGAGATACAGGGACCATGGCTCGAGGTTGGAGATGGAGTTCATTTATAGGAATGGATTTGTAATATATTTATGGTTTTGTTTAAGTTAACGGGTGTATAGCCACCCCAGTGGTAAGAAAACGCGCGTTTATGGTCAAGGGCATGGGTTCAAGCCCCAGCGCTGCCATTTTGCCTTTTTTCTAACATTTTCCATCTTTTCTTTGTTTGAACAAGCCAGCGTGCCTTGGACCTCCACAACCGGGCCTTTGTATTTTTACTTCTCCTAACCCCCCTCTTTGCAGGTTTTACAGCACAAGCCCAATATTTTTTTTATTTTCTTTTCTTTTGCTGACTAACAAAAATGCTAATGGGTCAGGCCTAACTCAAAAACTATTTTACTTCCATACACCTTAAATAAATTTCACACCCTCCTGACTTTTATTTTATTTTCTTACCTTATTTTCTTTTTAGTATTAATATTATTATTATTTTTTTTTTATTAGTAAAAAATCTCAAAAAATATTTTTATTATTTATATATCAATATACTTTTATTTCATTAAGACAAAAGACCAAAAATATTTACTTATTATAAATTTGATCTCTTTTCTTAATATTAGACCTAGATTTTAATTTCCTTTAATTAAATTAACTTAGAATTTAGTTTTTCTTTTAATTAATTTGTATACTAGTTTAATTTAATAAAAACCTTTTTCATAAAAAACTCTTAAAAAAATTCTTGATTAAATTTAATTTCTTTTCTTAATTAATTTAGGTTTAATTTTCTTAATTTAATTAATTATTTCTTTTAGTTAATTAGGTCAAAACCAAACCCTTTCCTCAAAAACCAAACAAATTTCATTTCTTTTTACCATTTCATATCCTTGTACATTATATTCCTTTCAATTCTTGTACATTATTCAAGTTTCAATATGGTTGTAATAGATAATTAGGTTTAATTTCTTGCAATCCCCATTTGTAAATTTGTATACCCCATCCCCAAATGATGTAATAGCGTAGTAAACTTACTTTCCACAATTTATCGCTTTCATATCAATGCTAGTAAATTATGGTTTGTATGGAAAGATAAAATCAATGCTTAGAGAACCCTAATTCAAGTTAAACCAAGCATGAAAAAATAAACACATTATTCACACATGCACCCCTAAGGTTAACTCCACTTGTTGCCTAAAAAATAGTCATGTTACGCATGTGGGATGTCTTAGCAAAAATAATCAAAAATACAAGATCATAGTCCCTCGATGACGCTATGAATGTTTCCTTACAAATGATCTTAGTCCCTCAAGAGAAACGCTAAGATATCTCACAACATTGATATCATGACTATACGATGACCCATGCACGTCCCTTTATATCCAAAGATAAGGCTTCTTACCAATCATTGGTAAGATAGCAATATCAAAGGAAAGGAGAGAAATGAACAAAAGACTTTTGAGTAGGTAGAAACGTTCTTAGTTGCTTGCTCACATTCAAAACAAACACACACCAAACACTTTTAAAACAAACACACACCAAACACTTTCAAAACATGAAATATTTTCAAAAGTCCAACACTTTGTATACGTTCTTACAAAACGAGAACCATTACAAAGTTTGGCTAAATGAAGGCTCCTTTTCAAAAATACTTTCAAAAACCACCACAAAGCATATTTTCAAACAAAGCAAGTGATATAGCAAGCAACTAAGAGCCCATAGATAACTATGAATGAAAAGGGTGCTAACACCTTCCCTTTTCATAATCTACCCTCCGAACTCAAGAAAATAATCTCAAAGGTCTTTCCTGTTCTTTTCAGCCTTTCCTTATTGGATAAAAGAAAAGTCGGTGGCGACTCTTGCTATCCGCAACAATTGCAATCAAAACTCAAAAACAACCAAGTCAGTTCTCCCACCTTATTACAATTAGGTTTACCGTCCATGCAGTGATTCTTTTCGTGTAAGTTCCTCTTCTAGTATTTTCTTCTTCTCCTTCTAAGCTCCCTCTTCTTTCTCTTCGCAGGTACCGAAATTGGAAGCTAAGCTCTGAAGGACTTAGGGTTTCAGTTGTGAAACCCAAGTCTTCTAGTGAGAAGAGCTTTGGTGAATGGTGTAAGGTTTCAGTAATGGAAATCCAGAATCTTCAAGGGTTGTAGTGTTCGTCCTGATTCCAATAGCATAAGGCTCCTTTTATCGTCTTAGGGTTTTAGTAGTTATAGGTTTAGATTAGGAAATTAGTTAGTGATTTCTGTCACTTTTGTATGATTTGTAAGATTGATTCAATCATAATCAATTTAGGATTAGATTTGATTTTATTATAAATTAGTTTACGGTTTGTAAACTTTGTTATGTACCTGGACATTTGTATGTATCAATTCCTTGTAAATCAAATAAACAAATTTTAAACCAAATATTCATTTCATATTTGATTTAGAAATAGGTGGAATATTGGGCTTTCTGATATCTTGGGGAAGAAGAAGTTCTAGGCGCAACAAAGGGTATAGAAACCCTAGTTGACTTGTGTAACACGGTGGGAGAACTGACTTTGGGATGTTTTGCGTTTGATCGCAATTGTTGCGGATAGAAAGAGTCGCCATAGACTTTTATTTTATCCAATAAAGGAAAGGATGAAAAGAACAAGAAATACCTTTGAGATTATTTTTCTTGAGTTCGGGGGGTAGATTATGAAAAGGGGAGGTGTTAGCACCCTTTTCATCCATAGTTATCTATGGGCTCTTAGTTTCTTTATAGATCATTGCTTTTTGTTTGAAAGTGTGCTTTGTGGTGGATTTTGAAAGTATTTTTTAAAAGGAACCTTCGTTTAGTTAAACTTTGTAATGATTCCCATTTATATAAGAATGTATACACAATGTTGGACTTTTGAAAATATTTCAAGGAAAGTTTTTGTGTGTTTGAAAAAGGGTTTGTGTTTGAAGATGAGCAAGAAACTAGGAACATTTCTACCTACTCAAAAGTCTTTGTTCTTTTTCTCCTCCTTTAGATGTTGCTATCTCACCATTGATTGGTAAGAAGCTTTATCTTTAGATGTAAAGGGACGGGCATGGGTCATCGTATAGACATGATATCAATGTTGTGAGATATCTTAGCATTTCTCTTGAGGGACTAAGATCATTTGTAAGACAACATTCGGAGTGTCGTCGAGGGACTATGATCTCGTATTTTGATTGTTTTTGCTAAGACATCTCATGTGCATAACATGACCATTTTTTGTAAGGCAACAAGTGGAGTTAACCCTAGGGGTGCATGCGTGAATAGTGTTTGTATTTCATGCTTGGTTTATCTTGGATTAGTGTTTTCTAAGATTGATTTTATCTTCCCATACAAATCTTACTTTACTAGCATTTATATGAAAACGATAAATTGCGGAAAGTAAATATTCTATGTTATTACAATCATTTGGGGAATGGGGTGTACAAATTTACAAATGGGGGTTATAAGAAATTAAAGTCCTAATTATCTATTACAATCATATTGAAATAATATACAAGAATTAAAATATAAAATATATTTGTTTTGTTTTTGGTTAAGAGAAGACATAAATTTGCTTAAGAAAATATTTTTAGTCTTTTTTGTTTTAAAAGAAATGAAGCAAAGTGTATCAATATAAAACATTTTTGGTGTTTTTGATTAATGAAAATAAGAAAATAAAATTTAGAGTAAGCGCATGGCTGAAAGAATAGAAATATGAGAAAGAGCAGAAGTTCTGACTCTGGTGCGCTACAAATCAGAAAGAAAATGTTTAGCAGAAAATGGGGAAAGCCAAAAGTTCTGGGGTAGCTGGGAACAAAGGAAATCCTAGAAGTTCTGATGAAACTGGAAACCTAGAAGTTCTAGTGTTAGTGGAAGGTCAGAAGTTCTAGTTGTTGAGAGAGTCCATAATTTCTAATGCAATTGGAAACCTAGAAGTTCTAGTGTTACTGGCAAGCTAGAAGTTCTGATAATGGGTCCGTGAGGTGTCAATGTTGTTGGGTGGGAAAATCTAGAAATTCTGGTCCAGGATCACTATTTTGACAATCAACGGAAGGGGGTTTATCTAGAAGTTCTGGTCCAGGATCAATATTTGATTAATAATGGGGGGAAATGTCAAGAAATAAACATAAAAAGGTGTTTCTGGGGCTAGAACTCAGGACACTTAACACTAATGCCTTAGGTGTGTGCTCTCTACCACTAGGGTTGCTATACATCCGATATTAGAAGCAAAAACATAAACATATATTACAAAATAAGTTATGATGATGAACTTCATCTCCTTCTCCACACTAGTCAGAGTATCTGTAACTTAGTCATTTCTTAATAAAAATGGAAAATGCAAACATAGCAGTTATGGAGAATTTCATCATGTTTTCAGAAATACAAAGCATCAAAACTGTAAATTAGAAGCAAGCATGGATTTTGCTAATCCTAATTCTGAATCCTAATTTCCTTCAAGAATTTCTAATCTGAAATTCTATTTGCTTAGGCCATATACATGAAATCTATAAATATGTACAGAATTAGAGTCATGATATCTACATTGTATCTTTGAAAATGCAAGCCTAACAATCATTAGGTAATGAGATAAAAATCAGAATAAACTTACCTTGCAACTGGAAATTATTCTGTGAATTAGAGCCTGGTTTAGATTGTTGTGATGTTCTGGTCAGCTTCCTCAAGTTCTCAGAAAGCTAAAGCAACTTTTAGCTTTAGCTGTGAATGGTGGGAAAGTTCTGGAGCAGTTGAGGTGCAAAGTTCTGGTTTTTGAAATAGAGAGTGGTGAATATTGTTTTACAGTTTGAAAATAGGAATTGGGAAAGCTTCTATGTGTATTCTAGAAATTGTATGAATGATTTGGTCAAGAAACACACAAGAAAAATTAGAGTTTGGATGCAAAAATCAGAAACTAGCAGGTTTCGTGTTTGGGCTGCAGTTTCAAGTTCTTGGGAATTTTCAACAAGGTTTCAAGGCTTTTTCCAATCTTTTTCAATCCTCTTTACAGTTTCAAATGAATTTTAATTTATAGGAAAAGGTTTTAGAAGCCTGGAGAAGTCAAGAGTACAACCATCATGTGTTATGGATAATTAACTTATTTTTGAAGCAAGTTTAGACAAGTATGGTTCAAGGAAAAATAGAGTAGTTAGCAGCTTTAGATGTGCCTAATCTGAGTTTGTAGGCATGATTTGTGGAGAAGTACACTCAGAAGCAAAAGTACAGTATGGGCCCAACATAAACTTTATACAAAAGTTTACTTTCCAAGGACAACAATGGTACTTTCATGCCACACGTGGGAAGATCTTTTGGATAAAGGTTTAAACATTGGGATAAAGACTCAAAAGTGTGTGTGAGCATTAAATGATGATGAGATTTAACAAGCAAGAAGACCTACAACCTGAGATTATGCAGCCTATCTTGAAACTGGATCAGAAGTTCAGCATGAACGTAACTTGGATTAAGAACAAATGTCCATCTTCTGATCTTTGAACCTCCTTTCTCCAGCATGATCTGAAGGAGCCCTCAGACTTTTCAGAAAGCTTGTAACATGCTTTGTAAAACCTCTTTGAATCACTTTTGCAAACTCTAATTGTACCTTCATGAAAACTGGCCCAGAAGTTCTAACCAAATTCTAACTTGGAAAGGTTCAGAATTTACTAAGTGTTTTAGTTTCATGAACGTGTCTTCAAGGATTTATAACTTGAAATCCCATCATTTCTAGGAGAAGTTCTGTTCTACAATGTTTTAGATCTCATTGAGATCTACAAATCTTATGTCAGAAGTTCTTCCTGAATCATCTTGCATCATGATGAAAATATGGCCAGAAGTTCTGAACTTATCATATTTTCTTAACATTTAGAAAAATTTCTAAATGTTTAGAATTTTGACTTTTCCAAAGCAATTTTGACTTTTGATTTTTCTTGATGAAACAACTTCATATTCTAACATATCTTGATGAAATGGGATTCTTGAAACTTGATTTTGACCCAAAAGTCAAAGTTTGACTTTTTAGTGTATTTTGACCATTTTGCCCTTGTGCCAATTCAAACCTAAATTGATGTATCAATGCTGCAAACTTGAGTCATGGGAGATCTTGTGAGAAATTTTTTGAGAAATGAGAGGAAAATTTTGGGGTGCAACAGCTGCCCCTATTCAATCTTCTTAAACCTGAAGAGTTAGATTGGCGAGCCTGCCATTCGTGTCTTGAAGGTGGAAGATGATTCAACACTAAAGTGCCCAAAAATTTGCACTCGATGATGTGTTAGTTGACTGTGTAGGGAATAGGCTTAAAGATGCCATACAGAGCGACTGGGGAAGGTATCAGGATAAATATTTTGGTTGACTTATGTTGAAATAGTAGATGTCTTTTGCCTATTTATTTTTTTCTGCAAGGATGAGGATCAGTTGCATGCAAATGTATGTATGGCGTAATGATGTTCTCAAAATAAATTAGCTTATGTTGTATGCATTTATTATGTATGCGCCATGGTTTATGAATGTGATTCTTTTATTGCAGTGTGTCTTTGTCTAGGAAAATAAATCCTTGACATCTTGATGGGGAATATTGGGAGGCTGAATCCCTAATTGTTATTGGAGAATAGATGTATCTTCAACTTTGTTTAGAATGTTTCCGCTGGGAATTCCTGTTCTGTTGTTTGAAGAGAAACTCTGCTGGGGAATATTGGATTGTTTAAGAAAACTCTGTGGAGAGTGTTGATCTATGCTTAGCGAAAAGAGTTTAGGAGTCTTAGTTATTCGTTGCTCTACTGGGGAGTTATTCCTGACTGGAAAGAATCAAAAGTTAGATGTTATCTGGTCGAAATCTAGGCTTGGCAGCAATTTGTTGGGGATAATGAAGTTGACTATTATCTGGTTGTATTCCAGGCTTCGCGGCGACTTACTGGGGAATATTAAATTAACTGTTATCTGGTCGGATTCCAGGCTTCGCATAAAATTTCTTGAGAGACTGAAGTTAAATGTTATTTGGTCAAACTCCAGGATTCGAAATAATTCACTTGAAAGGATAAAGTTAAACTGATATCTGGTCGGATTCCAGGCTTCGCAGTAACTTACCAACTTTAAACTGCTATCTGGTCGGATTCCAGGCTTCAAAGCAGATTTTTGAAAAGATGAAGTTAGTTGTTATCTGGTCGAACTCCAGGCTTCGCAATAACTTACTTGAAAAGATGAAGCTGAACTAATATCTGGTCGGGTCCAGGCTTTGCAGTAGCTTGCTTGAAAGGATGAAGTTGAACTGATATTTGATCAAGTCCACGCTTTGCAGCAACTTACCAACTTTAAACTGCTATCTCGTCGAATTCCAAGCTTCAAAGCAGATTTTTGAAAAGATGAAGTTAATTATTATCTGGTCTAATTCTAGGCTTCACAATAACTTACTTGAAAAGATGAAGTTGAATTGATATCTAGTCGGTTCCAGGCTTTGCAATAACTTACCAACTTTAAACTGCTATCTGGTCGGATTCCAGGCTTCAAAGTAGATTTTTGAAAAGATGGAGTTAATTGTTATCTGGTCAAATTCCAGGCTTCACAATAACTTACTTGAAAGGATGAAGTTGAATTGTTATCTGGTCGTATTCCAGGCTTCACAGTAACTTGCTTGGAATTGTGAAGTTGAACTGATATCTGGTTGGGTCCAGGCCTCGCAGTAACTTGTTGGGGATAGAGGTACACTCTACTGGGGAAAAGAAGTTAAACCCTTGTCTGGTCGGGTCCAATTTTTACTATATCTCGAGAAGTTAAACTATTATCTGGTCGGTTCCAGGCTTCATAGTATCTTGAGAAGTCAAACTAATATCTGGTCGGGTCCAGGCTTCTTAGTATCTTGAGAAGTCAAACTATTATCTAGTCAGGTCCAGGCTTCATAGTATCTTGAGAAGTCAAACTATTATTTGGTTGGGTCCAGGCTTCATAGTATCTTGAGAAGTCAAACTATTATCTAGTCAGTTCCAAGCTTCATAATATCTTGAGAAGTTAAACTATTACCTGGTCGGGTCCAGGATTTATAGTATCTTTAGAAGTTAAACTATTATCTGGTCAGGTCCAGGCTTCATAGTATCTTGAGAAGTTAAATTATTATCTGGTCGAGTCCAGGCTTCATAGTGTCTGAAAGTTGTTTTAATAGGAAAAGACTCTTTTGAGGAGCGTATCGTTCGATAGGGGAATAAACCTTGTTGAAGAGAATATTTGATGACATGCTGGCAAGGTGAATTATTTAGGAAGAAATCCACAAGGCTTCTTCTTTTAAGACCAACTCAGCTGAGGAAAGGGTTGTCGAGATATTGAGACTCTGACCGATTATTGCATAAATCCAGCTTTGAGGGAAACTTTATTGGGGCAAAGGTTTATTGTAGCAGGCTCCGTGGGGATAATGCTAATGAGATAACTCTGTGGGGATATCTCAACTGCATTAAAGAGATACTCGTTGCTGCTTGGTAGGACACATTTACTAAATCGTTTAAATATGTTCATATGCATATTGTTGTACCCCAAAATTTTCTCTCTCATTTATCAAGCAATCTCTCACAAGATCTCCTTTGGTTCAAGACTACACTAGGGTTGATCAGCTCAAGACACCTCCTCAAAGTACTGATGACTGAAAATTAAGATTTGAGATTGCACAAGGACAATTGGACTTTGAATTCCTAATATGACTTTCATGAAACATTTTTGACCCTCAAGATTGCTCATGTCAAGTTTCAAGTCTTGGATCACATTTTTGCTCAGTCAATTGATCAGTTGACCTAAAATCAACTATATTGGGGGAAAAGTCAATTGTGGTCAATTTACAGTCAAACTTCATAATTTTTTATCCATATCAACATCATGAACTCATATATGTCATTTGATCAAGTTTGGATCACAATTCCTTAAGAAATTTGATCAGATCATCAAAAGGACAAAATTGTCAAAATTAGGGTTTTGACTGAGAAGAGGCAATTTCTGATTTTTGACCTAGCAAAGGGTTGTTTGGTTTAAGTTATGATATCAAGGGTTCAAATGCATCATTTTTACCTAATGGCATGGCTCAAAACATTGCTCAAGATCAATTGATTGACAGATGAATTTTCAGTCAACTGATCAAAAGTCAACTGTATACTGAAAAGTCAAACTTTGACTTTTTGGTCAAAATCAAGTGTCAAAGATAATAATTCATCAAAACATGTAAAAATATGAAACTTGTTCATCAAGAAATCAAAAAGTCAAGATTTCATTTTGAAAAGTCAAAATTTCTAAACTTAGAAATTTTTCTAAGTGTTGAAAATTTCATATTTTTTCATAACTTTGAGCAAAATTTTCACCATGATGCACGATGATTCAAAGGAAACTTCCAACATGAAAGTTGTAGATCTCAATTAGATCTAAAACATTGTAGAACACAACTTCTCCTAGAAATTGATGTATTTCAAGTTATGATTTTGTGAATACATGTTCATGAAACTTGGAAAATTAGTGAAATTTTGCCCTAGTCTAGGCAGGATTTTGACCTAACTTCATGGCAATTTTTCACATAGTTCCAAGATGAATTTTCAAAAATTTCCAACATAGGGGTTTTATAGTATGTTACAAGCTTTCCAAAATTTCCAAGAACTTATTAACATCATGTTTGATAAAAGAGAATCGAAGACAAGAAGTTGGACATTCATTCTTGAATTATAGGTCATTTCCATGATGAACAAGAATTCAAATCTCAAGCCCATGCTGCATAAATATTACTTTGCATGCTGATAACCTCTAAATCTATCCATAATAAGCAGATTACACAACTATTTGACCTATGATCCAAGTGTTTGAGTAATTGTCTAAGTGATTATTCCATTAATGGAACAAAGTTCACACTTCCATTTTGGAAAAGTGACTTTAATCACAAAGTCAATGCATAGAGCTCATAACTTGTTTCATCTGAACACAAGCAATGTCAAAGGAAAAATCAACATGTTTAGATCCTCCTATAAACTCAGGCCATGCTTGTATTATACCTTGAAACCATGTTTTCCACTTTTCTTCAAAATTAAGTAACATAGCCATAACTTTATATTTTGTACTTCTGACCATCTCAAGTGCTCTAAACTCCCTGAAAACTCAGATTGCACAAAACCTCCATTTTGTGTCATTTCTTACTTTGAACTTTAATCTTCAAAACCACTCGCGAATTTCTTGGCCTTTTATTTTTAAAAGCTTCCTCACATCAAATACAAACCATCCTTGTCCCTATTTACAGACTGTAACATCATCTTCATCAACTTCCATAGCCAAAAATAGAGCATTGCAGTTGGACTTCTCTAGGCCATTTAAGCTACTCTCAACTCAAGCTAAGCATTGCATTAGCTTCCTAAAGACTCAAGGAAGCTAACCTAATCATTGCAGCACCTTGAATCAAGCCCAAACTCATTTCACGATTTCCAGTTTTGAGGTGTTTTTCTTGAACTTCTATCTTCATATTTAGGCATTGTTAGGATTGCATTTGTGAAGATAAAATGTATATATCATTGCCCTGAAACTATACATGTCCATAGATTTCATTTTTGTTACTTAAATATGGATAATTTTGAGTTTGAACCTCTGAAAATATTTAGGTCAGAATTTGGTACTGTTAGAAATTCATGTTCATCTTTGAGAATTAGCTTAAGTTATTTACATATTCAGAATCGTGAGGAAATTTCTAACAAGTTTGATGTTGGAAGTTTTGTGAATGGATGAGAAATGAATAAGTTACAGATCCTTTGGCTGGAGGTTGAAGATCAAGTACATTCAGGGCAACATTTATGTTACATATTTATTGTTTTGTTTAAGTTAACGGATGTATCACCACTCCAGTGGTTAAAGCGCGTGCATGTTACCTATGGGACCTGGGTTCAAGCCCCAGTGGTACCCTTTTGTGCATTTTTTATACTTTTCACTTTCTTTTTTGTTTCTGTTTGCAGCGTTGGGCCTCCAACATTGGGCCTGGCTATTTTTTTGTTTCTTCTAACCCCAGTTTCATATTTGCACCCGTGGCCCTTTTTTTTTTCATTTTCTTTTTTTTCTTTATTTTATTTTCATTTTTCATATTACTTTTATTATTTTTATTATTATTATTATTATTATTATTATTATTATTATTATTATTATTATTATTATTATTATTATTATCATTATTATTATTTATTAATAAAAATCCAAAAAATATTTTATTTATTATTCATACTTATTTATTTTATTTTCCTCATAAAATAAAAGACTAAAAAACATTTTTTAACAAATTTATTTATTTATTTTGAGACTTAGGTTTAATTATTATTTTATTTTATTTTCTTAATTAAAGATAATTTAGAACTTAGGTTTATTTTAATTAATTAATTTCCATTTTATTTTCCTTAATTTAAATTTTTTTTTCATAAAACACCCTAAATATCATTTTTAACTTAATTTCTTTCTTTATTAGTTAAACTTAGTTTTGTTTAATATTTAACCATCTGGCTTAATCAGGTTTAAACCTCTTTCATAAAAAATCCAAACAAAAATCATTTCTTTTTCCATTTTGCATTTTTACATTATTTATTCAATATGGTTGTAATAGTTAATTAGATTTAATTTTCTTGCAAAATCCCCATTTGTAAATTTGTACACCCCCTCCCCTAATGATGTAATAGCTTAGTATTTTTACTTTCCGCAATTTATAGCTTTATATGAAAATGCTAGTAAATTAGGATTGTATGGAAAGATAAAATCAACAAGTTAGCAAGCCCTAATTCAAGATAAACAAGCATGTAAATCAACACACTTGCATCCTTAGGGTAATTCCACTTTGTTGCCTTATAAAAATGGATGTGTTATGCATGTGGTATATCTTAGTAAAAAGCAATAAAAAATACAAGATCATAATCCTTCGATGACGCTATCAAAAGATGCCTTTCAAAATGATCTTAGTCCCTCAAAGAGAATTTCTAGGATATTTCACAATATTGCTATCATGGCTATGAGACGACCCACGCCAGTCCCTTTACATCCAAAGATAGGGGCTTCTTACCAAATCAACGGTAAAATAGCAATATCAAAGGAAAGGAAGAAATGAACTAAGACTTTTGAGTAGGTATATTGTTCCTAGTTGCTTGCTCAATTTCAAATCAAACACTCTTGCTTATTTTTAAAACCAACACCAACACTTTCAAAAACACTTTCAAAACCTTTTCTAAACATGAAACATTTTCAAAAGTTTAATACTTTGTATACGTTCTTACGAATGAGAACTATTACAAAGTTTGCCTAAACGAATGCGCCTTTTCAAAATACTTTCAAAAACCACACAAAGCACATTTTCAAACAAAAGCAAGTGATCTAGCAAGCAACTAAGAGCCCATGGATAACTATGGATGAAAATGGTGCTAACACCTTCCCTTTTCATAATCTACCCCCCGAACTCAAGAAATAATCTCAAAGGTCTTTCCTGTTCTTTTCAGCCTTTCCTTTTGGATAAAAGAAAAGTCGGTGGCGACTCTTGCTAACCACAACATTTGCGATAAAACGCAAAACACCCAAGTCAGTTCTCTCGCCGTATCACACATATGTTCATTCAATTTTAGTCATTGGATGTCTTTGCACTCAAAACAAAACAAAAAGTTTGCACTTCAAAGTATATTTGTATTGATGTTTTGCCCATGAATAGGCGTTTTTGTACAAAGAGACGGAGATCCTAGTAAGAGGAAATCGTCGAAAGGAAAACAAAATTAAAAACAAAGATAACAGCCATATGGAAATGATCTCATTATGTTCCAACTCTACTATTTCCCCAATGTCTTCGAACATCCCTTGCCATTGACAGAAGTTGACTGGATTGATCTTGGACCGTTTGAACTTGGACCTTGGTAATAAAGTCAACTGTGGTGATTCCACGGGACATAGTCATACTCTTTCAATCCTTAACTTTTGCCTGGACCTCCCTTTCGGGTTTTCAGCCCACCTGGATACCCATTTTTGCCCAAGTCGCCCTTTCGGGTTTTCAACTTACCGGGTGTACAATCTTTAGCATATATCCCTAATTTTTTCCCAAACCTTTGGTTTGCCGGGATACCCTTATCTTTCCTAGGTGTGTCAACCTAGCGGGTCTCTTATGTGTAGTATTTTTTAACTATGTTTGCGTTCACAGGATGTGGAAAATCTTCACCGTCCATAGTAGTCAGCATCATGGCACCACCAGAGAAAACTTTTTTGACAACAAATGGCCCTTCGTAAGTGGGAGTCCATTTTCCCTGGGGTCGCCTTGTGGAAGAATGATGTGCTTTATTACCAAGTCACCAACTTGATATACACGAGGCCTAGTCTTTTTGTTGAAAGCCTTGATCATACATTTTTGGTACATCTAACCATGACAAACAGTAGCCAGTCGCTTTTCATCGATCAAGTTCAACTGATCCAATCTTGTCTGAATCTATTCGTCTTTGCCTAGGCCTGCTTCGTTCATAATCCTTAGTGAGGGAATTTGAACTTCTACTGGCAAGATAGCCTCCATGCCATAGACTAAAGAAAAAGGAGTTGCCCCAGTCGATGTCCGAGCTGAAGTATGGTAGCCATGAAGAGTAAACGGTAACATCTCATGCCAATTTGTGTAGGTTACCACCATCTTTTGCATAATCTTCTTAATGTTTTTGTTGGCTGCTTGCACTGCGCCATTCATTTTAGGTCTATAAGGAGAAGAATTGTGATTCTTGATTTTGAACTGAGTGCAAAGTTCTGTAATCATATAATTGTTGAGATTGTTCCCATTATTAGTGATGATCCTTTCGGGGATACCATAGCAGTAGATGAAGTTATATTTGATGAATCTGGCTACCACGTTCTTCGTGACCGAGGCAAATGAGGCAGCTTTAATCCATTTGGTGAAATAATCGATAGCAACCAGAATGAAACGATGTCCATTGGAAGTCGTAGGTTTAATCTCTCCAATCATGTCAATGCCCCACATTGCAAATGGCCACGGAGCAGTCATGACATTTAGAGGAATAGGAGGCACATGGACCTTGTCAGCATAGATTTGACATTTGTGGCAAGTCCTTGAGTGGTGATGGCAATCAGTCTCCATTGTTTACCAATAGTAACCAGCTCTCAGGATTTTCTTGGCTATAGTGTGTCCACTAGAGTGAGTCCAAAAGAGACCATCATGCATATCTTCCATAATTTTCTCTCCCTCCTTCTTGTCCACACATTGAAGTAGAGTAGGATCATGATTGCGCTTGTACAAGGTTCCATTTCTTAGGAAGAATTTGGCTTAGAATCTTCGTAAGAATTTTTTATCATTGATGGAAGCTCCTTCGGGATGCTCTTGTGCTTCAAGGTACCTCTTCACCTCATGGTACCATGGATTCTCGGCGTCAGTGTCAAGCTCATAGAAGTGCACAGGTTCGTCAAATCTCTCAATTGTAATCATAGGAGCTTCGTTATCCCATTTGACCTTGAACATAGAAGACATTGTGGCCAAAGCATCAACTAACTGATTTTCTTCTCTAGGGATGTGTTCAAAGGTGATTTCTTCGAAGTAGGGAATCAGAGATAACACGAGCTCCTTGTAAGGAATAAGATTAGGATTCTTAGTATCCCACACTCCCTTTACTTGTCTAATCACTAGAGTAGAATCTCTGAATACATTCAAACGCTTAATCCTTAAATCAACGGTAGCCTTCAAACCTAAAATGCATGCCTCATCTTCATCCATGTTATTTGTACAATCGAAGCATAGTCTAGCAGTGAAAGGGGTGTGGCAACCCTCAGGATATACTATCACAGCGCCAATTCCGTTACCCAAAGCGTTGGAAGCCCCATCAAAAGCCATAGTCCATCGGGATCCTTGTTCAGGTCCGTCATATGGTCCAACTTTTGCACAGTCGGTTACAAGCATGATATTCTCACCCGGGAAGTCAAAGTTTATATATTAATAATCATCAATAGCTTGATGGGCCAAATGATCTTCCAATACACTTCCTTTGATGGCCTTTTATGTTGTGTAATGAATATCGTACTCAGTCAAAATCATCTGCCATCTAGCTATCCGTCCAGAAAGAGCGGGTTTCTCGAAGATGTACTTGATAGGGTCTATATTAGAAATTAATAGAGTGGTATGAGTCAACATATATTGTCTTAGCCGGCGAGCAGCCCATGCTAGAGCGCAACAAGTTTTCTCGAGCAGTGAAAATCTGGTTTCATAGTCGGTAAACTTTTTGCTCAGGTAGTATATTGCATGCTCTTCTCGGCCAGACTCGTCATGTTGGCCCAACACACATCCCATAGAATTCTCTAGCACAGTCAAGTACATGATCAAGGGTCTTCCTTCAATTGGAGGCATGAGGATAGGAGGTTCTTGCAGATATTCCTTGATTTTGTCGAAGGCGGCTTGGCATTCATCATTCCATCTGACTACTTGATCTTTCTTCAAGAGTTTGAAGATTGGCTAACAAGTAGTAGTTAAGTGAGATATAAAGCGGGTGATGTAGTTAAGACGACCCAAGAATCCTCTAACCTCCTTTTTAGAATGTGGAATTGGCATTTCTTGAATGGCTTTTACCTTTGCAGGATCAACTTTGATGCCTTTACCGCTAACAACAAAACCTAGAAGCTTTCTAGATCGTACTCCGAATGTGCACTAATTAGGGTTCAACCTCAACTTGTACTTTTTTAGCCTCTCGAATAGCTTGTATAGGTGATTGAGATGCTCCTCTCCAGTTTTTGACCTTGTAATCATTTCATCCACATATACCTCTATTTAATGATAGATCATATTATGAAACAAAGCTACCATAGCCCTTTGATATGTTGCCCCTGCATTCTTCAACCCGGATGGCATGTACTTGTAACAAAAGGTTCCCCATTGCATAATGTTGTACCCCAAAATTTTCCCTCTCACTTCTCCAGGATTCTCTCACAAAGTCTTCTATAACGTCAAGTTTGCAGTACTGACACATCAATTTAGACTTGGAATTGGCACAAGGACAAAATGGTCTTTTGCATTGAAAAGTCAAACTTTGACTTTTGATCAAAGTCAAGAATTAAAACATGTTGAAATATGAAGTTTGTTTCATCAAGAAATTCAAAAGTCAAAATTCTAAAATACTTAGAATTTTTCTAAGTGTTTAAGAAATATGACAAGCTCAGAACTTCTGATCAGATTATCACCATGATGCAAGCTGATTCTGGAAGAATTTCTAACACAAGAGTTTTAGATCTCAATAAGACCTAAAATATTGCAGAACAGAACTTCTCCTGGAAATGTTGGAATTTCAAGTTATAAATATTCAAAGACACGCTCATGAAACTGAAACACTCAGCAAATTCTGGACACTTTCAAGACAGATTTTGGTTAGAACTTCCGGGCCAGTTTTCATAAACGTTCAGCCGGAGTTTGCAAAAGTAATTCAAAGAAAGTCTACAAAGCGTGTTACAAACTTTCAGAAAAGTATGAGAACTCCTTCAGAACATGCTGGAGCAAAAAGATTAAAGGATCATAAGTTGGATGTTTTGTTCTAAGTTGCGTTGATGTTGAACTTATGGCTCAGATCTAGGCTATGATGCACAATCTCATAGCGCAGGATTTCTGGTTTGATAAATCACATTATCACTTAATGTTCACAACCACTTTTGAGTTTTATCCAAAGGATTTCTCCACGTGTGAGATAGAAGTATCGTTGCTGTCCTTGAAAAGTAAACTTTTGTACAAATTTATGTTGGGCCCATGCTTTGCCTTTGCCTCTGAGGGTACTTTTCCTTAATTCAGGCTTACAAATCTAGCTTAGGCACGACTAAAAGTTGTTAACCTTACTTGTTTGAACTTGCTTCAAGAACAAGTCAGCGCCTAGTGTACGATGGCTATACTTTTGACTTCTCCAAGCTACAAAGTTTTTGCCTATAAATTGAACTTCATTGAAAACTATGAGGAGGCGGGCAGAAAAATTGAAGGAGAAAAACTTTGAAACCTTACTAAAATTTCCAAAAATCCTAAACTACAAACACAAATGCAAAACCTGCTAGTTTTTTATTCCTGTATTCAAACTCCAACTTCTCTCAAGTGTTTCTTGACCAAATCATCCATTCACCATTCATAAACCAAGCCAAAGGTTGTTCCAGCCTGCTGAATACGTGAGGAAGTTGATCAGAATATTAAAAGCAGTCAGAATCACGCCCCAGCCCCCAGAACATTTTTCAACGACAAGGTAAGCTTCTGCTAACCCTTATCATATCACTTAAGCATTGTTAGGATTGCAAGTTCAAAAACACAATGTAGACATCTTGATTCTGATGTTGTACATATTCTGAAGTTTCATGTATTTTTCTTCCTAAATAGGCATAATATCAGTTTAGAATTTCCTAAGGAAATTAGGATTAGCAGATACATGCTTGTTTCTGATTTACAGTCTTGATATTTTTTGTGCTTCTGAAACCATGATGGAAACCTGCCATAATTGCTATGTTTGTGTTTTCTGTTCTTTTGAGAAATGACTAAGTTGTAGATTTTCTGATTAGCATGGACAAAGAGGTGAAGCTCATCATCAGAACTTACTTTATGTTATATGTTCATGTTTTTTCTTCTAAAACCGGATGTACAACCACCCCAGTGGTAGAAAGTGTGTGCATAAGACATTAGTACTAAGGGTCCTGGGTTCTGGCTCCAAAAGCATCTCTTTTTAGGTTTATTTATTGACATTTTTCACCCATTTATCTGGCAAACAATATTCCTAAATCAGAACTTCTAAACAACCTTACCCAACAGTATTGCCACCTCACTCTCCCAAGTGGCTTGAACTTCTGACTTGTCGGTGATATAGGAACTTCTAGGTTCCCAACTACACTACAGCTTCTGAACCCCTTCAATAATCAGAACTTCTGAATCTTCTTCTATTCCCAGTAACCTCATAACTTGGTGTACCCAGGCCCAGAACTTCTGACCTTCTGCTTGCCTACTAACATTTTCTCTCTTGCAACGTATCAGAGTTAAAACTTCTGTTCCTCCTCGTTTCAGCAATGTGCTGATGCTGACTCCATTTTCTTATGTATCTTATTTTTTGCTTTTAATAACCAAAAACACCAAAAATATTTCATATTCACATGCTTTATTTCATTTATTTTAGAATAAAAAAGACCAAAATATTTTCTTAAGTAAACTTAAATTCTTAACAAAAACAAAAACAAGTCCATTTCAATATTCAATATGGTTGTAATAGTTAATTAGATTTAATTTTCTTGCAAAAAATCCCCATATGTAAATTTGTATACCCCCTCCCCTATTGATGTAATAGCTTAGCATTTTTACTTTCCGCAATTTAATGCTTTATATATAAATGCTAGTGATTAGGGTTTGTATGGAAAGATAAAACCAATGCTTAGAAAACCCTAATGCAAGACAAATCAAGCATGAAAAAGATACACTTGAACATGTTGCACCTCTAGGGTTAACTCCACTTGTTTCCTTGAAAAATAAATGGTCATAATACGCATGTAAGACGTCTTATCAAAAACAAACAAAATAATAGATCATAGTCCCTCGATGACGCTACGAATGTTGCCTTACGAATGATCTTAGTCCCTTAAATAAAATGCTAAGATATCTTAGAACATTGCTATTCATGACTATACGATGACCCTTACCCGTCCCTTTTACATCCAAAGATAGGGTTACTTACCAAATCAATGGTAAGATAACAATGTCAAAGGAAAGAGGAAATAAACATAAAAGACTTTTGAGTAGGTAGATTGTTCCTATTTAATTGCTCCATTTCAAAACAAAAGCATCCTTGCTATTTTCAAAATAAACACCAACACTTTCAAAACATCTTTCAAACTTGAAAACATTTTCAAAATATCAACACTTTGTATACATTCTTACGAACAAGAATCATTACAAAGTTTGCCTAAACGATGGCGTCTTTTAAAAATATTTTCAAAAACCACACGAAGCACATTTTCAAACAAAAGCAAGTGATCTAGCAAGTAACTAAGAGCCCATGGAAAACCATGGATGAAAAGGGTGCTAATACCTTCCCTTTTCAAAATCTACCCCCCGAACTCAAGAAATAATCTCAAAGGTCTTTCCTGTGCTTTTTTCACCTTTCCTTTTGGATAAAAGAAAAGTAGGTGGCGACTCTTGCTAACCGCAACATTTGCGATAAAATGAAAAATAACCAAGTCAGTTCTCCCACTGTATCATAGAACTGGCGACTCTGTTGGGGAGAATTCTTAAAGTGGGGTTACCTTAGGGCTAAGATCACATTTACTTGCTTTAATTGTTTGACTTGTATGGTTTACATTATGGTTCTTTGTTTGGGTTTGAATCCTCTACCCGGATTTGGGATACCTTATAGGTAAGTAGCAATACGTTATGGAAATTGTGCGGGGTATACCGACATGGTATAAGAAATAGCTACGTTAGTGTGACATATTTGTGGGTACCGGTAGCCCTTGAGTAGTCAAGGAGAATACGAGGCCGCTGAGTGATGTCATGAAGCACTAATGAACTTTTAGAACCTTTAATTGACCAACTTGGCCTTTAGGACATAGTGAGATAACCGGCTTTGGTGCAGTCCGAAGTTGGTAGATACTCAATACTACACTCATTGAGGTTTGGTTTTTTGGGATATTTTGGTCACCATTAAATAGGCTTGCGCTGAAACAATGCCAAAGGAAACAAATCAGTGATATTGAGCTCCTTAGAACCCGGTTACTATTACATATGACAGGTTTGAGCCAACTAAACTTCAAGAGGATACTTACCTATAAGACTCCATGCAAGCCTAAACCTAAGTACTTGTTTGCTTTGTTTGTATATATATATATATATATATATATATATATATATATATATATATATATATATATATATATATATATATATATATATATATATATATATATATATATATATATATATATATATATATATATATATATATATATATATATATATATATATATATATATATATATATATATACTTGTACATAACATCATAAACATCATGATATCATACTCATACTTACTAACCATTTCAAGGATTTTTGGTATTTATCTTTGTTCTATTTTGTAGGACATGGATTCTATTCGCAGGAAAATCATTCAAGTCAATCTCGTAAGGATCCCTCCTCAACTCAAAGAGTTAGCATCAAGGGTTCATGAGAATTCTCCATTTACCAAAATACATGGTCGCCTCCTAAACTTGGTTACCTCTAACACTAATGAAGATATGATGAAGGTGCTCTTCTAATTCTTTGATCCTCTACACCATTACTTCATATTTCCTAATTATTAACGTGTACCAACTTTGGAAGAATTTTCCCAACTCTTGAGGATTTCCATTCTCAATCAACTACCCTTCAAAGGTATAGAAAGAGATCCAAAACCAGAAGATATTGCTCAAGCCCTACACCTGCGACAACCTGATGTCACAACTAATTGGGAAACAATGAGTGGTGTCAAAGGTTTCTTAGCCAAGATCTTGTTTCAAAAATCTCAAGATTGCTGGAACTCCTTGGACTTACAAGCTTTTGAGGAAATTGTGGCTCTCCTCATCTATGGGATGGTTTTGTTTCCAAATCCTGACCAATTCATAGATGTGAACAACGTCAAAATCTTCATGTCTCGTAACCCGGTGCCTACTTTTCTAGGGGACATCCTACATTCCTTTCACACTCGCACTATGAGGAAAAGAGGTATCCGTATGTGTTGTACTCCTCTTTTGGCAAGATGGTTTATTTTGTATCTTCCCCAATTTGTACTAAAGAACGAGCAAGGTTCAAGGTGGTCACATTGGTTAATGACATTCAAACATTCAGACATTCATTGGTGTTCCCGATCCATAGAGAATGTTACTATTGTCAACCATTATGGAGAATTTCCTAATGTCCCTTTACTTGGCATTAGAGGGGTATCACCTATAACCCTTGCTTAGCCTTAAGACAGTTTGGTTACGCCCGAAGGGATGGTCCCCGTGAGATGCTTATCCAAGGAGTGGTATTTGACTACGAGAATGACGATCAAGGTTACCATCAGAGGTTTATCCGAGCCTGGAGGATGTTGAACAAGGTGGATAGCAAGACGTTAGGACACAAGAACTCCATTCCCCTTGAGCCTTACCTTAAATGGGTGTGAGCTCGTGATCAGAAACTTGTGATGCCTTATCCTTCCATCTTACCAGTCATCATGGAGCCTGTGGTTGAAGGAGATGTTCCCTACAATATCCTCCATCCCGACATGCCTACCTCTCTCAAAGAATTGAAAAAGGGTTGGATTCAGCTTAAGAAAGAACGAGATACTTTCGAAGCTCAATTCTATGCTAGTGAGAAGAGGGCCTTGAAGCTTACGAAGCAACTAAAAGAAGAGCAAAGTGTGAACGCTGATCTCGCGCCAAAGATGATGCATTCGGTCTTTTTATCTTAGAAAGTTATTTTGTAAGCCCAAGAGGCATGGTGTAATCTCTTTTGTTTTATTTAATGAAAATTAACGTTTGTCCATTTTTTGTCTATACAAATTTAAATCTCATTGATCCTTGAAATCATTTGCACGTACATATTCCATGCATCATAACATGACAGGTTTTTGTATAACAGGTTTCCTTATCTTTCTGCTGTTTATTTCAGCAAGATGGATCTACAGAAAACTGTGAAGGATCTCCAAGCCCAGAATTCTCAATTTCAGGAAACTCTACTCGCCCTAGCCAAAGGGCAGCAAGATATGATGGCTTTGCTGGATGTTAAGAAGAAGCCAAAGAAAAAAGCTTTACTCAACATGGGTAGAAGATTCAAGGAGACAGTTTGTCAAATCCCAGTAGGAGGAGATTCATCTGAAGAGGACGAGAACCAGATTGGTGAGGTCAAGAGTACTCAGGCTGATTGTATCAATGATCAAGTATCTGATGATGATTATTTCAACGAGCAGTATCCACCCGCTGATATCAAATACAAGTAGTTAGAAGACAGATTGAAAGCTGTTGAAATCTAGGTCGTCCCTGGTTTAGATTTTGATGATTTGGGTTTGATCTCTGGGGTAGTCATCCCCCACAAATTCAAAATACCAGTCTTTGTAAAGTATGATGGATTTTCTTGTCCAAAACTCCATTTTAAATCTTATGTGCGCAAGATACAGCCGCACACTGTTGATAAGAAGCTTTGGGTTCACTTTTTCCAAGAGAGTTTGGCTGGAACGCAACTTGAATGGTTTTATCAGTTAGATGGTTCTCGTATCAATACTTGGAAGGATTTAGCTACCTCCTTCTACCATCAGTATCAATACAACGCCAACTTGGTGCCAACAAGGGTTCAGTTGCAAGATATGACCATGGGAAAGAATGAAGGATTTAAGGAATATGCGCAAAAATGGAGAGACCTAGCCAGTAGGGTCCAACCGCCCCTGAATGATAGGGAGTACATCGACATGTTCATGAGCACTTTATCTGGTCCTTTCTTTAATCTGTTGGTTGGCTTCTCTTCTTCTGGTTTCACCGAATTGATCTTAATCGATGAAAGAGTTGAAAGTGGCATAAAAAGTGAGAAGATCTTTATGGCGTCTACCTCCACTTCCAATCCTATCAAGAAACCTTTTACTGCCAAGAAGGAAGTCAATGTTGTGTAAGAAGCAAGGGCCCGCACCAAGAAGAATGATCGTCCATCTGTCAATGTTGTTCGAATCTCCAATCCAACTCCTCCTCCAAGACCATCTGCAAATCATCAACATTTTGAAACTCCAAGAAGACAATTTACGAGGTTAGGCATGTCATTGTCTCAATCCTTACAACATTTGCTCAAGGTTAATTTAGTGACATTGTGTGATCCTCCTGCCAACCCCGATACCTCATCACCAAAGTCCAATCCGAACACTAAGTGTGCTTACCACTCCAGCAGCCCCAGGCATGAGACTGACCAGTGATGGGCCTTGAAGAACAAAATCCAGGATTTGATCGACAACAAGACTATTGAGTTTGATCCTCCTCCAACGCCGAATGTAATCACCGCTCCAATGCTGAAGCATGACAAGAGTGTTAATGTTGTTGAAGATACAATTTTTGTTACCTCTGTTGAAAATCTGACTACTCCGCTGAATACCATCAAAAAGAACCTGTTAAGGGCTTGGATTTTCCCGGGTTGTGTAAAAGACTGTGTGTATTGTACAAGACAACACAATGGTTGTGAAAGGCTGAAGAAAGGCATACAACACCTGATGGATAGCCACGAAATTCTATTCGAGAAGACCCCACTTGCCAAAAGTTTGATTAACAAATGTGAAGACCTCTCCATTATTACCATCTCAAACAAGCCTCTTAGGATCACCTCCAAAGGTCCTATTAGGATTTCAAATGAACCTACTATTGCTCCCTTAATAATTACCAATTCCCTACTCTTCAAATAAAGCGGTACCATGGAATTATGGTGTTGAAGTATTCTATCATGGGATTAAATAAGATGCCTGGATCGAATAAGGAAAAGATGACAATGTTGGTAACATAGCAGGCTCAAGCAAGGTAACTAGAACTGGGAGAACATTTTCACCCAATATCTCACCACTAGTTGTTACAATGACGCCCATCCGCATTACTGC
Organism: Vicia faba; assembly: GCA_948472305.1. NCBI lineage: Eukaryota > Viridiplantae > Streptophyta > Magnoliopsida > Fabales > Fabaceae > Vicia > Vicia faba. The sequence continues at coordinate 1,135,344,919 of OX451740.1, read as the reverse complement.
TGCCAAGCCAACTACTAATACAAGAGGGAAGGAAAAGGATGTTGAGCCTGGTGTGATTGAAGTACCCTCCATGGACGTAGCTGATGAAGAACCCTCCGCCTGTGAGATGGACAAGATCTTGAAGATAATAAAAAGAAGTGACTTCAAAATTGTGGAACAGTTGGGGAAAAACCCTTCTAAGATTTCAATGTTGTCATTGCTGCTTTGTTCTGATGCCCATGCTCGGACGTTAATCAAGTTCCTGAAAAAGGCTCAAGTCCCCCATGAGACAACAATGGACCAATTTGAGAATTGTGTGGCTAGCCTGACAGTTGATAATGGCTTGGAATTTTCAGATGCTGACTTAACGCCTCTTGGGAAGAATCACAATAAAGCTTTACATGTTTCTGTCGAGTGCAAAGGGGCTACCTTAGCACATGTGCTAGTCGACACTGGTTCTTCTCTAAATGCATTACCCAAGGGGCATTAGACCGTCTAGACTGTGAAGGTTTAGTCTTGAAGCCAAGGGATATCATTGTAAGGGCGTTTGATGGATCAAAGAGGACTGTTCATAGGGAAGTAGATCTTCCGATCAAAGTGGGCTCCCAAATCTTCAACTCCACCTTCTATATTATGGATATTCGTCATGCCTATTATTTTCTGTTAGGCCGCCCGTGGATCCATAAAGCTGGGGCAGTAACCTCAACTCTCCATCAGAAACTCAAATATCCAGTCAAGGGAAGAATAATCACTGTCTGTGGAGAAGAAGAGTTTATGGTGAGCCACCTTAACTCTTTCAAATACGTAGAGATGGATGGAGAATTTGTTGAAACCCCATGTCAAGCCTTTGAAGTCATGCCACCGATGATTTCTTCTACCAAATTTTCTTCTGATGAGTCTAAAGTTGTTAAGGCCACGCCAAAGATGGTTTCAGTCAAGGATGCTCGTGCGGAAATTGAAGAAGGAAACTGTGATATTTGGGGGCAACTCTGCGATATCCCATTTAAAGCGTACAACTTTGGTTTGTGCTTCACCGTCAAAGCTCAGAAAGAATTGAGACATGCTCGTGTTGGAAAGCCACATTTCCGCATTAGAAGCCATTAAGTCAACACCCTGGGTGATTCTGATGAAAAAGCTGCATTTGATGATTGGGTATATCCAACTACAACGGAGCTGAAGTATTGGCATGCAAAGGACTTTGTGCCCATATCCTTCATTGAGGAGTAATCTACTTGTTATTGCTTTTCTTTCAATTAAAGAACATGTTGTTTGTAATATTTTAACAAAGACTTTTCAACCATATGCCTGGCTCGGGGAACTTTGTTCCATTTGTCAAGGGTTTTATTTATGTTCATCTAATCATATGATCATTCAGTACATTGGCATCTTTTGCATTCAAATATTTGTGTTCATTGTCTTTCCTTTCTTTCAAATACATTTTTCAAAAAAAATAGCCATGTATCTTACATGCACACACACACACTCTTGCAGGTCCTTATCCACTCTGGATCCTATTTCCAATGACTCTACTATTTACGACTATGAATTTGAATGTCCTATCAACCAAGCCGAAGACGAAGGTGAGGAATATTGTGACATACCGGGAGAACTAGCCAGACTTCTATTACAAGAGGAAAAAGCTATTCAACCGCATGAAGAGTCAGTTGAAGTTATCAACTTGGGTACTGAGTCAGATAAGAAGGAAATCAAGATCGGCGCTAATTTGGAAAGCAGTGTCAAGAGCAGGTTGGTTCAGATGTTGCATGATTATGTGGAAGTATTTGCTTGGTCTTATGAAGATATGCCTGGGTTGGATACCGACATCGTAGTTCATCATCTACCGACAAGAGAAGACAACCCTCCTGTTAAATAAAAGGTTCGTTGCATGAGGCCTGATATGTCTGAAAAGATCAAAGCTGGAGTGATGAAACAATTTGATGCAGGGTTCCTAGCTGTGACATCCTATCCTCAATGGGTTACCAATGTGGTTCCAGTGCCAAATAAAGACGGGAAAGTTCGCATGTGTGTAGACTATAGGGATCTGAATAGAGCAAGCCCCAAGGATGACTTCCCTCTACCATACTGTTGTACCCCAAAATTTGCCCTCCCATATTCTTCAAGAAATTGCCAAGTCATGCTTCAAATCTCCCCAAGGGTTGCACAGTCAAGGGCCTCCTAAGCAGTCAAAATTAGGGTTTGGTCTCTGATCCAGAAAATGAAGTTTCCAAAGGTCCAATCAAGTCTCACATGCCTACAAATATGGTCAAGTATCCTCATACCAAGTTTCAAGACTTTCAGCACAAAACTGCACAGTCAAAACCCTAATTGCACTACAGTCAACTGTAGGGGCAAAATGGTCATTTGACAGTCAAAAGTTCAAATTTTTGGTCAACATCTCATTTTGAAGCCTTAAACATCATTTGATCAATGCTTGATCATGATTCTCAAAGCTGGGCTCAAAAATCATCAAGATGCAAAAGTTTCCTTATTTGGATAGTTGAAAAAGTCAACTGTAAATTGACCAGGGCATAACTTTCACATGGATTATCAGAAAAATTCCATCCAAAGCTCATTTTGAAGAGAAAGAAATTTCCTACAACTCATCTTCATACTTAAAGTCCAAGAAATGCTCTCACAAAAAGTTATCAATTTCAACATTATAGGTCATTTTCAAAAGTCAACAAAAAGGGACTTTAAGTCAAAGGCCATAACTTGAGATTGTTAAATCAAAATGACATGGGACCAAAGGCATTGGTTAGAGGACTCAAATACCTTTCCAAAATGTCCAAGAACATGAGCAAAGCTTAAGAATTGAGCAAGTTATGCCTTGTGGAAGTTGGGAAATTTTTGGATATTTTGAAAAGTCAACATTGATTCAAATGACCTAAAATTGCTAATGGGCCTATTTTTCTTCCATAATTCATCATCCAATACATGTGCACGACCACTTGGCCCAAAGGGAAGTTTTTATTCATTTTTATTTATTTATTTGAATTTTTTATTATTAATAATTCATTTAATCAAATAAAATACATGAAAAATATAAAACCAATGAAATAAAATCTTTTTGTGCATGAAATATATTCAATAATTCGTGCATGATCAGATATGGAAGGAATTGGATTGATTGGATATGATTGAGAGCAAAAACACATGAAAAAAAGATTGAAAAAGATCTTTGAAAATCAAATTTCAAAAACCATGAATGCAAATGATTTGGTTTGTTTTTCTTGACCTAATTCACTCATACTTATACAAGGAATCAAAACCTAATGAAAAGAACCATTGAGCTGCGCAGAAAACCCTTGCACAAACTTGCATTTTTTTCAAGAAAACTCCATAACTGAAAACACACTTGCAGATCGATTCAAGCCTCCAAACTTGTTCCATTAGCTTGCCAGGGTTGTCAGGAAACGATTCCAATCAAAAACTTAATCCCATACTCAAAGAATTGGTAATTCGAGGGTGAACTGTATCACTTTTCTTGCATAATCGTATTCTATTATTGAGACCATATCATTGCATTTTATTCATGAATTTGTACTAATTACTTTGTTCTGAAGCTAACTGCACAGTTTGATTGAAGTTTCATGCACAAACGAAGAATCTACCATGAAAGCATATTAGGTTTCCGTGGAAATCAATTTGGGGGTTTTCAAACCTGGAATAATTAGGCCATGAGAGATACATAGTTGGAATCACGAGAGAGAGAGACGATTCTAATGGCCCTAGTCCGAACAATTTATGAACGTTCATGTGCTAATCGCTATTTTCTTGTATAGTGCCTACAGCAACGTTTCAAAACCGTTGCTTATTCTGTTTATGTTTCAGGAAAAAATAAGCCAACGAAGAAGATGCTGATGTGTAAGGAGTTGATTGCTTCGTTTGAAAATTCGCGCCAAAAGGATGCTAACGCGTTGGTTTATTTTATATTTATTATTTGTTAGTTAATATACAAAGAAAGCAAATAGCCTGGTTGGTGAAGCGCGTGAGTGGTGATGTTCAGGACCTGGGTTCGATCCCAGGTCCCCACCCTTTCCATATATTTTTTTTCAAATGATATTCATGTGCAGGTTCAATGTTGTTGTTCCATGATGCACCTTCAAAATCCAACGTCCACGTGCCCAAGGGGATTAATCAGAAGGCCACGATCAGAAGTGTACCATAAGCCCTAGTCAAAGGTCCCACACGTGGCATGGAAAAGTCAAACAGGCCAGGACCTTAATGGGCCAGAATCACCACAATTTCACCTCCTATTTGGGGTCTGAACCCCCTTTGGTTTGCAATTCTTTCTACTTTCTTTATTTTTTTATTTTTATATTTTCTTTTTATTATTATTTTATTAATTAATTTTATTATTTTCATAAATATGAAAAATACCACAAAAAAATCAGAAAGAAGAGAAAAAATATAATAAATATTTTATTTTAGTATTTTCATAAATAAATTGTATTAATTCATTTAGTTATTAAATTAGGGTTTAATTTAATATTTTCATAATAAAAATCTAAAAAAACATAGAATTAGGGTTTAATTAATTTCCATCTTTTTTCTTTTATTCCATAATAATTAAATATTAGATATATTTTTATAATTAAATTTGCATGTAAATTAATTAGGGTTAATATTAGGTTTTAATCTTCTTTTCTTAATAAATTAAAAACAACTAAAATTAGGTTTAATTGCACTTTATTCTTTTTTTCATTAAAATCAAAAAAATACCAAAAACAATTCTTTTATTATTAATTAATCATTTAATTTAATTTTGCAAAAAGGGTCCAACGCCCTCGTTTCGATTTAATTCGCGCATACTTATTTTATTTCGTTTAAATATTTATGTATCTCTCCCGAAGCCATGTAATTAATTTCTTGCACTTTTAATTCTTTATTTACTTTCATTAATTCCTTTATTTTTCTGTCAAATCGGGTTCGAGAAACTTTGGCGATGTGGACCCGCGCCTTTTGTAATAGCTTAGAATCTTTTACTTTTCTCGCACTTTTTAACTGTTAAATCAAGGCATGAAAGAATGTATGGACAAAATAAAAACAAGCGCTAGATCACCAATAACATGACAAGATAAATGTAAATGAACATGACACACAAATCGCACACACCACCCCTAGGGTACGCCTCACTGTTGCCTTGCCTCGAAAGGTGATCGTCGAGTAGAGGATGTCTTAGTAAGTCCTCATGATCCGGGAACCTGGCATGAGGGTAGCTTCTAAGGTGTCTTCCCATTGCTCTGGTGATCACCATGTCCCGAACCCCGAATTGACCCGAACACCTCCAACGGTGGTGCTACCTACCTCTCAATGGTGGGATGGCACTACTTTAAAGGACATTTACACAGACGAATTCCTTAGGGTAGGTAGACGACTCTAGATACTTGCTCTAATTTCAAAACAAATCAAAAACACTTTTCACACCAACACATTTTCAAAAAGCTTTCGAAAGCATTTTTTCAAACACTCTTGAGGACTGATACAAGAGTCGAACTGAAATTTTCAAAGAAACTTTTTAAAACCCATATTGAAAAGCAAACAAACCATTTTTGAAAACACAAATGAGCAAGTATCTAAGAGCCCATGGATAACCATGGATAGAAAGGGTGCTAACACCTTCCCTTTCTATAACCTACCTCCCGAACCGAGAGCAATCTCTTTAAGGAATTTTTCTGTGCTTTTGTCCTTTCCATTTGGAGAAAATAAAAGACGGTGGCGACTCTTGCTTCCGCGACATTTCGCGAACCAGCGTTAAACAGTCAGTTCCAGATCCACCGATCACAGAACTGGCGACTCTGTTGGGGAGTTAACTTAAAGTGAGGTGTACCTTAGGGTTAGTTCATAACTGTGTTTTCAATTGTTTTCTTTGCTTGCTTTAAATTGTGGGTTGCTTGGGAGTTCTATAGATCCTAACCCGGATCTGGGGGATACCTTCTTAGAAAGTAGCAACAAGGCTGTGAGGGAACTGTGCGGGGTATACCGACATGGTTGAAACAATCTGCTACGTTGATGTGGCACTTTGGTGTGTACCGGTAACCCTTGAGTTCAGTCAAGGAGAGTACGGGGCCTCCGCGTGGTGTCGTGAAGCATCAACAGACCTTAGGAACCTTAATTGAACCATCTTGGCCTCTTTAGGGTAGTGAGATAACTGACTTTGGTGCAGTCCGAGGTTGGTTGATACTCGATACTACACTCAATTGAGGGTTGCTTTCCTGGAATATTTCGGTCGCCAATTCAGTGGCTAAATCGAAACGATGAACAATGAAAGCAATCCCGTGATATTGAGACCCTTAAAACCCGGTTACTTTGATAGGATAGGTTGAACCCACCAACTTCAAGAGGGTACTACCCAGACCCCATGTTGGCCTTAAACCCTAAGGGCTTGTCTTGTGTGCCTTGTGTGCCTTACATGTTTGTCTTTGTAAATATCTGTGGTGTGTTTAATCATAGCATCATGACATCATCCAGCATCATATGCATTGACTAACCATTTCAGGGGTTCGAATTTTCATCTTTGTTCTTGTTTTGTAGGACATGGAAACTGTTCGTAGAAAGACAATTCAAATCAGTCTTGTAAGGATCCCTCCTCAGCTTAAGGAGCTTATATCCAGGATTCCCGAGAACTCTTCGTTCAGTGAAAGACATGGAAGTCTCATCAGCTTGGTCAATACCAACATTGAGGAAGATATGATAAAGGTCCTATTCCAGTTCTTTGACCCTCTGCATCACTGTTTCACCTTCTTGGATTATCAGCTGGTACCTACATTGGAGGAGTTCTCCCGGCTCCTGAAGATCCCTATCCTTGATCAGCTACCCTTCAACGGTACAGAAAAGGAACCTAAGCTTGAAGAGATTGCTAAAGCCTTGCACCTACAGTCATCTGACCTCAAGGGACATTGGGAAGTTAGAAGTGGTATCAAAGGGTTCTTAGCCAGGTTTCTGTTTGAAAAGGCCCATGAATGTTGGAACTCCCTTGACTTGCAAGCTTTTGAAGAAGTTGTGGCCCTCCTTGTCTATGGTTTGGTGTTGTTCCCTAATCCAGATCAGCTTATTGATGTCAGTGCCGTCCAGATCTTTATGTCCAGGAATCCTATACCTACGTTGCTGGGGGACATCCTTCACTCATGTTACACTCGAACCATGAGAAAAAGGGGTGTCCTTATGTGTTGCACTCCCCTCCTGGGAAGGTGGTTTATTTCGCACCTTCCACAATCAGTCCTGAAGAATGAGCGGGGTTTGAGATGGTCACAACGGTTGATGACTCTTACACATGCGGATATACATTGGTGCCCTAGGTCCAGAGAAGATGTCACTATCATTGATCGTTGCGGGGAATACCCTAATGTTCCTTTACTTGGAATCAGATGAGGTATTACCTACAGCCCATGCCTGGCTTGGAGACAGTTTGGTTATGCTCGGAGGGATGGTCCTCATGACATGTTAATTCCTGACATAGTTTTTGACTTCGACAATGATACTCAAGGACTTCGCCAGAGATTTATCAGAGCTTGGAGGATGCCCAGTAGGATAGACAGCAAGACACTGGGGCACAGGAACTCCATCCCATTGGAACCTTATCTCAAGTGGGTACGAGCCCGCTCCCAGAAATTAGTGATGCCTTATCCTCATATGCTCCCTGTGATCAAAGAGCCAGTCTTGGAAGGAGAAGTGTCCTACACTATTCAGCACCCTGATATGCCCACATCCTGGGAAGAGATGCAGAAGAGTTGGATCCAGCTTAAGGAAGAACGGAATTCTCTTGAGACCAGTCTACATGCCAGTGAAAAGAAGGTCTTGGAGCTCACCCGCCTGTTGCATGAGGAGAGGAATATCAACACTTACATAGCTCCAAAGAGGATGTGTAGTATATTTTGGGATTGATTTGCTTTTTGTATTATGTTGCCCATGAGGCTTTGATGTACTAAACAGTTATTTCCTTAACGATAACATGTGTTCCTTTTTGTCTACAATGAATTTGAACTTTCGAACCCTTGAATGCATTGCATAAACACATATCATTCATCATGTGCATAGCAGGTTTTTCCTCTTTTCAGGTTGCTTACAGTTCTTCGCTGTTTATTTCAGCATCATGAATCCTGACTCGTCATCAACTGAGACATCCATCAAAGCTCTTCAGGCGCAGAATGCGCAATTTCAGGAATTCATCAAGGGTTCGGCTCAAGGCCAAGAAGAGCTGAAGGCTCTGCTCCTGAAGAAGGAGAAGAAGAAGAAGAGAAGAACTATTCTGTTCAACTCAGGCCGAAGGTTTGGCAATGATCTGCAACATGAAGAGGCTGGTTCTTCTGTTGGCAAGAGTACTCCTCAGACAGAAAAGGGTCCTAGTCCGGTAGTCTCTGACAACGAGACTGATTTTGATGAAGAGCAGTATCCTCCTACAAAAGACCGTTACAAGCAGCTGGAAGATAGGTTGAATGCTATGGAGATACAACAGGTGCCTGGGCTGGATTTCGGAGATCTGGGTTTGTCTACTGGTGTGATCATTCCTCGGAAGTTCAAAGCACCATCTTTTACTAAATACGACGGGGCGTCTTGTCCCAAGCTACATCTCAGGTCCTATGTTCGAAAGATCCAACCGTACTCAGCGGATAAGAATTTGTGGATCCACTTCTTCCAGGAGAGTCTTTCAGGGACTCATCTCGAATGGTTCTATCAGCTGGATGGGACCAAGGTTCGTAACTGGGAGGAGTTGGCTACTGCTTTCTATAAGCAGTATCAATATAATGCCGACCTTGCCCCTACACGTACCCAACTCCAGGGTATGTCGTTAGGTTCAAGTGAAGGTTTTAAGGAGTACGCTCAGAAGTGGAGAGACATGGCTGGCAGGGTGCAGCCTCCGTTGACCGATCGGGAGTTGGTAGACATGTTCTTGGGGACCCTATCTGGGCCATTTTTCAACCATCTCATCGGGAATTCGTCTGCAGGGTTCACTGATCTGATTCTGACTGGAGAGAGAATTGAGGCTGGGTTGAAGTATGGAAAGATTCCGAAGGGTGCATCGTCTAGTTCTGAGAAGAAACCCTTCAAGAAGGAGGCTAGTGCCGTGTATGGTTCCAAGAGATCAGAGAGACCTGAGCGCCGCCAATCTGTCAGTGCGGTAATGATTGCTAAGCTTGCTGCCGCTCCTCGGCCGACCAATCCTCAAAGGGCTGAAAGACCTCGGAGAGAGTTCACCCGCTTAAGTATGACCTTGTCGCAGATCCTGCCACAGTTGCTATCAACCAACTTAGTGACTGTCCGAGAGGCGCCGAAGTTCCCAAATACCGCATCTCCTAAGTACAACCCGAATGCTCGTTGTGCTTACCATTCAGACAGCCCGGGGCATTCTACTGATGACTGTTGGGCATTAAGGAGTAAGGTGCAAGACCTTATCGACGCAAAGGAGATACAGTTCGAAGCGCCTGAGAGGCCGAATGTAGTTACTGCTACTATGCCTCAGCATGGGGTAAATGTTGTTGACGAAGATGTTTATGCTGTTTCTGTGGATAATCTAGCCACTCCTCTGAAGACTGTCAAGAAGAACCTATTGCTGGCCAGTTTATTTCCGGGTTGCAGTGAGGGTTGCCTGTTCTGTGTTGTGTCCCTATCTGGTTGTCCCTTGCTGAAGTTAGGCATCCAAAGCCTAATGGATAGCAAGGAGATTCTGTTTAAGAAGTCTGCTGTTCAGTTGGTTCCGGTGGAAGAAGTTTCTGTGGTTACCATCTTCAACAATCCGATCAAGGCTCTCCCGAAGAAGCCCGTCCAAATCATGACCGTCGCACCTATTGTTATCACTGTTCCAGGGCCTCTTCCCTATGTATCTGATAAAGCTGTCCCCTGGCATTATGAGGCAGATGTGTATGTAAATGGGATTAAACAAGAGTTCAACGCTGGCGCCAGCATCTGTGATATCACTGGCCCAGCCAAAGTCACCCGCAGTGGCAGGCTCTTCTCGCCTGACATTGCACCGCCTGCTGCTCGAAGACCACTCCTTATAACTCCTATAAGTGTACCTGTTCCTATTGCTGATCAAGTTGTTTCTCCTGCTGCCGAGTCATCCAATGCTCGGGGCAAAGGAATTGAAGTTGAGCCTGCCCAGATGGAGGCACCTATACCTGTAACTGCTGAAGCCTCCCAACAAGAAATGGAGGAGATTCTAAAGATAATAAAGAAGAGTGATTTCAATGTTGTGGAACAGCTGGGGCACACGCCCTCCAAAATCTCCATGCTCTCTTTATTGCTGTGCTCCGAGGCCCATGCTAAGGCCTTAATCTCATTCCTCAAGACGGCCCATGTGCCACATGAGACATCTGCAGTCCAGTTCACTGATTGCGTAGCAAATCTGACAGCAGACAATGGCTTGGGTTTCTCAGATGCTGACCTGACCGCGAAGGGAAGAGACCACAATGATGCCCTGCATGTCTCTATCGAATGCAGGGGCACTACTCTGGCACATGTATTGGTGGATACTGGTTCTTCTTTGAATGTGCTGCCCAAGAAGGCTTTGGACCGTTTAGATTGTGAAAGCCTGGAGTTGAAACCCAGCAATATCATCGTCAGGGCCTTTGACGGTTCAAAAAGGATGGTTCATGGAGAGGTTGACATTCCGATTCGTGTGGGCTCTCAGGTGTTTGACTCTACATTTTATGTGATGGATATCCGTCCATCTTACTCTTATCTATTGGGTCGACCTTGGATACATAAGGCTGGGGCAGTGACCTCTACCTTGCACCAGAAGCTGAAGTACCCCGTCAGAGGGAAGATCGTCACTGTGCAGGGAGAGGAGGAGTATATGGTAAGCCACCTGAACTCCTTCAGATACATTGAGATGGACGGGGAGTTTATTGAAACCCCCTTTCAGCATTTCGAGGAGGTGCTTCCAATTGCAGCAGCAACAGAAACAGAAGCAGAAGAAATTGTTCCTTTGAAGATGGCTTCCCTGAAGGATGCCCGGGCTGTGGTTCAGAAAGGTGAAGGTGCTAACTGGGGCAGGCTTCCAGACTTTACACAGAAGACTGACAAATTTGGGCTGGGCTTTACTGCAGAGGGTCAGAAAGCTATGAGGAAAGCAAAGATCGGAAGACCTCCTGTGTTCATTACAAATCCAGGAGTGAATGTTGTTGGGGAAGACAACGAAGTGGACGAAGCTGAGTTCAATAGCTGGATCTATCCAACGACTGAAGGCGGATTGACCAATTGGAGTGCTAAAGACCATACTCCTGTTACCTTTGTGACGCAGTAATAAATTTCTTTGTTTCGTTATTTGTAATAAACAATAAATAAACTCTATGGCCCGGTGTCTTACCCGAGGCACCGTGGTTTCATTTGTGAGGGCATATAAATTGTCATTTCATATATCATGAATGAAAATCTTGGACGTTTTCTCGCATTGCAAATCTTGTGCTCCTTTTCTGTCTTTCTTTCCTTTACATATATTTCAAAACAGCTGTATTTACACACACACTCACTCATACAGGTTTCAATCCACTCTGGATCTCGCTGGTAACGACTCTGCTACTGCCAGTTATGACTTCGAAAATCCGATCAACTTAGCCGAAGACGAAGGTGAAGATGATTGCGAAGTGCCTGGCGAGCTTGCAAGACTGTTGCTTCAGGAAGAGAGGGCAATTTAACCCCATGAAGAGCCAGTGGAAACAATAAACTTGGGTACTGAGGCAGGCAGGAAAGAGGTAAAGATTGGTGCCAACCTAGAGCTCAGCGTGAAGCAACGGTTGACTCAGATGCTGCATGATTATATGGAGATCTTTGCCTGGTCCTACGAAGACATGCCCGGGTTGGATACCGATATTGTGGTCCATCACTTGCCAACTAAGGAAGATTGCCCTCCGGTTAAGCAAAAGGTCCGTCGTATGCGTCCAGAGATGTCTGAGAAGATTAAAGCCGAGGTTATGAAGCAGTTTGATGCTGGGTTCCTTGCAGTGACTTCCTACCCTCAGTGGGTTGCTAATGTGGTGCCGGTACCAAAGAAGGACGGTAAGGTCAGAATGTGTGTCGACTACAGGGATCTGAACAGGGCCAGCCCCAAGGATGACTTCCCTTTACCTCACATTGATGTCCTTGTTGATAATACAGCTCAGCACAAGGTGTTCTCTTTCATGGATGGTTTCTCAGGTTACAATCAGATTAAGATGGCACCTGAAGACATGGAAAAGACTACATTTGTTACTCAGTGGGGCACCTTCTGTTACAAGGTCATGCCATTCAGACTAAAGAACGCTGGGGCAACCTACCAGCATGCCATGGTTGCTTTATTTCATGACATGATCCATCATGAGATAGAAGTGTATGTTGACGACATGATCGCAAGGTCCCAGACTGAGGAGGAGCACCTAGATCATCTGCAGAAGTTATTTGACCGGTTGAAACTGTACAAGCTGAGATTGAACCCGAACAAGTGCACCTTCGGGGTAAGATCTGGGAAGTTGCTAGGCTTCGTTGTAAGTGATAAGGGTATTCAAGTGGACCCGGCTAAGGTTAAAGCTATTCAAGAGATGCCAGTTCCTAGGACAGAGAAGGAAGTCAGAGGCTTTTTAGGACGCCTGAATTACATTGCTCGATTCATCTCACACCTGACTGCTACCTGTGAACCAATCTTCAAGCTGCTGAAGAAAGATCAGGTAGTACGCTGGAACGATGAATGTCAGGCTGCTTTCGACAGAATCAAAGAGTATCTCCAAGAACCACCTATCCTTATGCCACCAGTTGAAGGGAGACCTCTGATACTATATCTGACAGTGCTCGACAACTCAATGGGGTGTGTGCTGGGGCAGCATGACAAGTCTGGCCGAAAAGAGCATGCCATTTATTACCTTAGCAAAAAGTTTACCGACTGTGAGACCCGATACTCACTGCTTGAGAAAACTTGTTGCGCTTTGGTATGGGCTGCTCGCCGGCTGAGACAGTATATGCTGACTCACACTACCTTGTTGATCTCAAAGATGGATCCTATAAAGTACATATTCGAAAAGCCTGCTCTGTCTGGGAGAATTGCAAGATGGCAAATGATCTTGACGGAATACGACATTCAGTACACAACCCAGAAAGCCATCAAGGGAAGTGTATTGGCAGACCACTTGGCACATCAGGCCGTAGATGACTATCAGTCAATGAACTTTGAGTTTCCAGATGAAAGCATCATGATAGTGACTGATTGTGAAGTACCTGGACCGGATGAAGGACCTGAACCAGGATCCCGATGGTCTATGCACTTTGATGGAGCCTCCAACGCTTTGGGAAATGGTATCGGCGCCATAATCATATCACCTCAAGGTACTCATACTCCACTCACTGCCCGACTATGTTTCAATTGTACCAACAACATGGCGGAGTATGAGGAATGCATCATGGGTCTTCAAGCTGCGATCGATCTAAGGATTAAGTTTCTGAGTGTCTTCGGAGATTCCGCTCTTGTGATCAATCAGATCAAAGGAGAGTGGGATATGAAACATCCAAACCTGATTCCTTACAGAGAATGTGTGTTGACCCTGATCCCCCACTTCAAAGAGATAACCTTTGAACACTTCCCGAGAGAAGAGAATCAGTTGGCGAACACGTTAGCTACAATGCCTTCTATGTTCAAGGTCAAATGGGATAATGAGGCTCCCCGGATCATCATCTGGAAATTGGACGAACCGGCATACTGTTGCGATCTCGAGACTGAATTGGTGACTGAGAAGCCTTGGTACCATGAGGTGAAGAGATATCTGGAAGCTCAGGAATACCCTGAGGGTGCCTCTGTCAACGATAAGAAGTTCCTGAGAAGGTTCGCGGCAAAGTTCTTCCTCAGCAACGACATCTTGTACAAGCGAAACCATGATTCAACCTTACTGCGTTGTGTGGATAAGACTGAAGCAGAAAGGATCATGGAAGAGCTACATGAAGGGACATTCGGTACACATTCCAGTGGGCACACTATGGCTAAGAAGATCCTTCGGGCAGGGTATTACTGGTCCACCATGGAAGCTGACTGCTACCAACATTCCAGGACATGCCATAAGTGCCAGATTTATGCAGACAAGGTGCATGTTCCTCCAGTCCCCCTGAATGTTCTGACTGCGCCTTGGCCGTTTGCAATGTGGGGCATAGACATGATCGGTGAAATTAAACCTACGGCATCTAATGGGCATCGCTTCATCCTGGTAGCGATTGATTATTTTACGAAGTGGGTCGAGGCAGCATCCTATGCTACGGTAACCAAGACCGTTGTGGCACGGTTCATTCGGCATAACCTGATCTGCCGGTACGGAGTCCCTGAGAGAATTATTACAGACAACGGTACCAATCTGAATAACAAGATGATCGCTGAGCTCTGCGAGCAGTTCAAGATACAGCACCACAATTCTTCTCCTTACAGACCGAAGATGAATGGGGCTGTAGAAGCAGCAAATAAGAACATCAAGAAAATCGTGCAGAAAATGACAGTGACTTATAAAGATTGGCACGAGATGTTACCGTTCGCTCTACATGGGTACCGCACCTCAGCTAGGACGTCAACCGGGGCAACTCCTTTCTCTCTGGTTTATGGTATGGAGGCAGTCTTACCGATCGAAGTTCAGATACCCTCTCTCCGGATAATGAAAGATGCAAATCTGAACGAGGATGATTGGATCCAGACACGACTTGATCAATTAAACCTCATTGATGAAAAGAGACTCGCTGCTATCTGTCATGGTCAGACGTATCAGAAACGGATGATCAGGGCATTTAACAAAAAGGTCAGACCACAGGAATATCAAGTCGGGGATCTGGTAATCAAGCGAATCATCCTTCCTCAGAGTGATCCAAGGGGCAAATGGACCCCTACGTACGAAGGGCCATTTGTGGTTAAACATGTGTTCTCAGGAGGAGCCATGATTTTAACCAATATGGATGGTGACGACCTTCCTCACCCCGCTAATGCAGACATAGTAAAAAGATACTACGTATAAAAAAGGACCCGCTAGGCTGACATGCCTAGGCAAAAATTAGGGCTTCCCGGCGAACCAAAAGGGTTCGGGCAAAATGAAGGGATGAAATGAAAAATCTGTACACCCGGCAAGTCGAAAACCTGAAAAGGCGGCTTGGGCAAAAATGGGTATCCCGGTGGACTAAAAACCCGAAAGGGCGGTCCAGGCAAAAATTAGGGATAAAAGCGTAATACTATGTCTCATTGATCACTTTGCATCCAGAATCCGGTATCGGCATCAAGTTCAAACGGCATCGATCAGTCAGCTTCACCTTCAACCAAGGTCATCAAGTGATGAGACGCTCGGAGTTATAAAGGCAATAGCAGAGTTGAAACCCAGTGGGATCATATTTCACACAGCTGTTTTATTTTCTTTTGTACAAAATTTGTATAAACTCTTTTGTTCGGCGGCGTTCTCTTACTAGGACGTCAGCCTCTTGTACACAAAACGCCTATTTTCAGGCCATTCAAAAAATCAATATAAATATACTTTTCAGTTAAAAGTGCCAATTGTTTTTCTTTTTCTGTTTTGTTTTGCGAAGAACGTCCAAGGTTCAATTTGTGATATATGCATTGACAATAATTTGCTAACTCATAAATATTTGCATACGAAACAAAGAATTGATTACAGGTAACATTGGAAACAGGGGCAATAAAAGAGTTGTCTAAGCAATCTAATTGTTCTATCCACCAAGGTACCAAGGTAGGTTCGACTAAAGAACATAACCGACATATCTCAATTCCCCAGAGAGTAAGCAGTCAGTACACTCTCCTCAAGCAAAGCTACTATCAAACTTAAGGAAGTTGGGTATCCTCCAGCAGATCTCAACATTCCCCAGCAACATATATACATACATTCTTAACAAGCATCCCCGGCAGTCTTGGTCTAAAAGATTGTTCCCCGGCGGCATATCAACATTCAAAAGAATCACTTTCCCCGCGGTTCAAAACTTCCCCATGGGAGTCCAATTTAGTTCCCCAGGGAAGTTGGAATTCATCTCCCCAAGCAGTAAGCTTATCCCCAGTAGATTCTGGAAGCTTATCCTCGCAAAGCACGAACGCGTCGTCCGGCTTTATTTAAAGAGTTATTTCCTTAACAGGATATAACTAGGTTATCCTCAGCCAAAAGCCACGGAAAGAGCGTCCTCGACGGAGTCTTCTTATCCCCAGCGAAGTCTATTATTACTTCCAACACAACAAGGGTATCCCCAGCAAGGTATTATCAATACTCAACAAAGTATCTCTCTCCCCACAGAGTATCGCTCCCCAGCATGGTCGCTAGAGTTTTTTTCTCCCCGCAGAATCTTCCATTTGCCAAGTTTATTCCTCAACGGAGTCATCTTCTCCTACCGGTATTCTTGCAGTTATCATCCCCAGCAGGAGTAAAAGCTTATTCTTCAATATCAGCCCAGGAGTGACTTCCCGGCACCCGTCAAGGATTTACTTTCCTAGACGAAAGCATACATTCCTAAACATCACATACATCATTACAGCATGCATAGATGCATCATATCTTACAAATCTCATTTATGTTGAGAACATCATTGCTTGATCCATATCATGCATTGCATATGACTGGCCTTTACCTTTCAGGAAAAAGCCAGTTAAAGTTCTCAGCTATTTCAAGACCTAGACCGGTTCGGTTAATCGACGCCAAAGATTTCTTATCCAGTCCAAGGCCTTCTCTAGTCCAGCTAAATCGACTCCCAACAGATTTTTCTGATGAAGACTCAGTAGAAGTTATCAGGTTTTTCTCAAACGTCCGCTTTTGAGATTATAATTTCCTTTGGTTCTCTCCCCGACGGTGCGTGAGATGATAATTCCATTCCAGGTTTTTCTCAGACGTCCGCTTTTGAGATTATAATTTCCTATGGTTCTCTCCCCGACGGTGCGTGAGATGATAATTCCAGCTCAGGTTTTTCTTAGACGTCCGCTTTTGAGATTATAATTTCCTATGGTTCTCTCCCCGACGGTGCGTGAGATGATAATTCCATTCCAGGTTTTTCTCAGACGTCCGCTTTTGAGATTATAATTTCCTATGGTTCTCTCCCCGACGGTGCGTGAGATGATAATTCCATCCCAGGTTTTTCTCAGACGTCCGCTTTTGAGATTATAATTTCCTATGGTTCTCTCCCCGACGGTGCGTGATATGATAATCCCATTCCAGGTTTTTCTCAGACGTCCGCTTTTGAGATTATAATTTCCTATGGTTCTCTCCCCGACGGTGCGTGAGATGATAATTCCATTCCAGGTTTTTCTCAGACGTCCGCTTTTGAGATTATAATTTCCTATGGTTCTCTCCCCAGCGGTGCGGAGATGATAATTCCATTCCAGGTTCTTCTCAAACGTCCGCTTTTGAGATTATAATTTCCTATTGGTTCTCTTCCCGATACTGCGAAGATGGTAATTCCCACCAAGATTTTCTCAACGAGCGTTGTTGAAGTTAAAGTCACCCAAGGTTCTCCCACCGTTCCCGTTGAGGTAGTAACCACCCCTGGTTCATTCATCACCGTTTGAAGCTCCAAATCCAACTCCTGTAACCAGTCAGGACACATTTGTACAAAGCATCTGAAAACCAGCTCCTGCAACATGTCAGGTACTCATTTTTCTTTTGCAGGTATGCAGGTTCTCGCTAAGGAATCTCTTACGCGATCAACATCCAGATGGCATCTATAAGCCCATCATCCTATTCATCAACCTCTAAATGGCATCTATAAGCCCATTCCCATCATCACACTGCTACTATGTGAGCGCAAATTTCTGGGCACTCTAGTGTTCAATCATCTTCTACCCTCGGATTACGAAAGGCACGCCAGCCAATCTGCATCCTCAGGTCTAAGAAGATTGAACAGGGGCAACTGTTATACCCCAAAATTTTCCCTCCCATATTCTTCAAGAAATTGCCAAGTCATGCTTCAAATCTCCCCAAGGGTTGCACAATCAAGGGCCTCCTAAGCAGTCAAAATTAGGGTTTGGTCTCTGATCCAGAAAATGAAGTTTCCAAAGGTCCAATCAAGTCTCACATGCCTACAAATATGGTCAAGTATCCTCATACCAAGTTTCAAGACTTTCAGCACAAAACTGCACAGTCAAAACCCTAATTGCACTACAGTCAACTGTAGGGGCAAAATGGTCATTTGACAGTCAAAAGTTCAAATTTTTGGTCAACATCTCATTTTGAAGCCTTAAACATCATTTGATCAATGCTTGATCATGATTCTCAAAGCTGGGCTAAAAAATCATCAAGATGCAAAAGTTTCCTTATTTGGATAGCTGAAAAAGTCAACTGTAAATTGACCAGGGCATAACTTTCACATGGATTATCAGAAAAATTCCATCCAAAGCTCATTTTGAAGAGAAAGACATTTACTACAACTCATCTTCATACTTCAAGTCCAAGAAATGCTCTCACAAAAAGTTATCAATTTCAACATTATAGGTCATTTTCAAAAGTCAACAAAAAGGGACTTTAAGTCAAAGGCCATAACTTGAGATTGGTAAATCAAAATGACATGGGACCAAAGGCATTGGTTATAGGACTCAAAGACCTTTCCAAAATGTCCAAGAACATGAGCAAAGCTTAAAAATTGAGCAAGTTATGCCTTGTGGAAGTTGGGAAATTTTTGGATATTTTGAAAAGTCAACATTGATTCAAATGACCTAAAATTGCTAATGGGCCTATTTTTCTTCCATAATTCATCATCAACATTTTGAAACTCCAAGAAGACAATTTACGAGGTTAGGCATGTCATTGTCTCAATCCTTACAACATTTGCTCAAGGTTAATTTAGTGACATTGTGTGATCCTCCTGCCAACCCCGATACCTCATCACCAAAGTCCAATCCGAACACTAAGTGTGCTTACCACTCCAGCAGCCCCAGGCATGAGACTGACCAGTGATGGGCCTTGAAGAACAAAATCCAGGATTTGATCGACAACAAGACTATTGAGTTTGATCCTCCTCCAACGCCGAATGTAATCACCGCTCCAATGCTGAAGCATGACAAGAGTGTTAATGTTGTTGAAGATACAATTTTTGTTACCTCTGTTGAAAATCTGACTACTCCGCTGAATACCATCAAAAAGAACCTGTTAAGGGCTTGGATTTTCCCGGGTTGTGTAAAAGACTGTGCGTATTGTACAAGACAACACAATGGTTGTGAAAGGCTGAAGAAAGGCATACAACACCTGATGGATAGCCACGAAATTCTATTCGAGAAGACCCCACTTGCCAAAAGTTTGATTAACAAATGTGAAGACCTCTCCATTATTACCATCTCAAACAAGCCTCTTAGGATCACCTCCAAAGGTCCTATTAGGATTTCAAATGAACCTACTATTGCTCCCTTAATAATTACCAATTCCCTACTCTTCAAATAAAGCGGTACCATGGAATTATGGTGTTGAAGTATTCTATCATGGGATTAAATAAGATGCCTGGATCGAATAAGGAAAAGATGACAATGTTGGTAACATAGCAGGCTCAAGCAAGGTAACTAGAACTGGGAGAACATTTTCACCCAATATCTCACCACTAGTTGTTACAATGACGCCCATCCACATTACTGCTGCCAAGCCAACTACTAATACAAGAGGGAAGGAGAAGGATGTTGAGCCTGGTGTGATTGAAGTACCCTCCATGGACGTAGCTGATGAAGAACCCTCCGCCCGTGAGATGGACAAGATCTTGAAGATAATAAAAAGAAGTGACTTCAAAATTGTGGAACAGTTGGGGAAAAACCCTTATAAGATTTCAATGTTGTCATTGCTGCTTTGTTTTGATGCCCATGCTCGGACGTTAATCAAGTTCCTGAAAAAGGCTCATGTCCCCCATGAGACAACAATGGACCAATTTGAGAATTGTGTGGCTAGCCTGACAGCTGATAATGGCTTGGAATTTTCAGATGCTGACTTAACGCCTCTTGGGAAGAATCACAATAAAGCTTTACATGTTTCTGTCGAGTGCAAAGGGGCTACCTTAGCACATGTGCTAGTCGACACTGGTTCTTCTCTAAATGCATTACCCAAGGGGCATTAGACCGTCTAGACTGTGAAGGTTTAGTCTTGAAGCCAAGGGATATCATTGTAAGGGCGTTTGATGGATCAAAGAGGACTGTTCATAGGGAAGTAGATCTTCCGATCAAAGTGGGCTCCCAAATCTTCAACTCCACCTTCTATATTATGGATATTCGTCATGCCTATTATTTTCTGTTAGGCCGCCCGTGGATCCATAAAGCTGGGGCAGTAACCTCAACTCTCCATCAGAAACTCAAATATCCAGTCAAGGGAAGAATAATCACTGTCTGTGGAGAAGAAGAGTTTATGGTGAGCCACCTTAACTCTTTCAAATACGTAGAGATGGATGGAGAATTTGTTGAAACCCCATGTCAAGCCTTTGAAGTCATGCCACCGATGATTTCTTCTACCAAATTTTCTTCTGATGAGTCTAAAGTTGTTAAGGCCACGCCAAAGATGGTTTCAGTCAAGGATGCCCGTGCGGCAATTGAAGAAGGAAACTGTGATATTTGGGGGCAACTCTGCGATATCCCATTTAAAGCGTACAACTTTGGTTTGGGCTTCACCGTCAAAGCTCAGAAAGAATTGAGACATGCTCGTGTTGGAAAGCCACATTTCCGCATTAGAAGCCATTAAGTCAACACCCTGGGTGATTCTGATGAAAAAGCTGCATTTGATGATTGGGTATATCCAACTACAACGGAGCTGAAGTATTGGCATGCAAAGGACTTTGTGCCCATATCCTTCATTGAGGAGTAATCTACTTGTTATTGCTTTTCTTTCAATTCAAGAACATGTTGTTTGTAATATTTTAACAAAGACTTTTCAACCATATGCCTGGCTCGGGGAACTTTGTTCCATTTGTCAAGGGTTTTATTTATGTTCATCTAATCATATGATCATTCAGTACATTGGCATCTTTTGCATTCAAATATTTGTGTTCATTGTCTTTCCTTTCTTTCAAATACATTTTTCAAAAAAAATAGCCATGTATCTTACATGCACACACACACACACTCTTGCAGGTCCTTATCCACTCTGGATCCTATTGCCAATGAGTCTACTATTTACGACTATGAATTTGAATGTCCTATCAACCAAGCCGAAGACGAAGGTGAGGAATATTGTGACATACCGGGAGAACTAGCCAGACTTCTATTACAAGAGGAAAAAGCTATTCAACCGCATGAAGAGTCTGTTGAAGTTATCAACTTGGGTACTGAGTCAGATAAGAAGGAAATCAAGATCGGCGCTAATTTGGAAAGCAGTGTCAAGAGCAGGTTGGTTCAGATGTTGCATGATTATGTGGAAGTATTTGCTTGGTCTTATGAAGATATGCCTGGGTTGGATACCGACATCGTAGTTCATCGTCTACTGACAAGAGAAGACAACCCTCCTGTTAAATAAAAGGTTCGTTGCATGAGGCCTGATATGTCTGAAAAGATCAAAGCTGGAGTGATGAAACAATTTGATGCAGGGTTCCTAGCTGTGACATCCTATCCTCAATGGGTTACCAATGTGGTTCCAGTGCCAAATAAAGACGGGAAAGTTCGGATGTGTGTAGACTATAGGGATCTGAATAGAGCAAGCCCCAAGGATGACTTCCCTCTACCATACTGTTGTACCCCAAAATTTGCCCTCCCATATTCTTCAAGAAATTGCCAAGTCATGCTTCAAATCTCCCCAAGGGTTGCACAGTCAAGGGCCTCCTAAGCAGTCAAAATTAGGGTTTGGTCTCTGATCCAGAAAATGAAGTTTCCAAAGGTCCAATCAAGTCTCACATGCCTACAAATATGGTCAAGTATCCTCATACCAAGTTTCAAGACTTTCAGCACAAAACTGCACAGTCAAAACCCTAATTGCACTACAGTCAACTGTAGGGGCAAAATGGTCATTTGACAGTCAAAAGTTCAAATTTTTGGTCAACATCTCATTTTGAAGCCTTAAACATCATTTTATCAATGCTTGATCATGATTCTCAAAGCTGGGCTCAAAAATCATCAAGATGCAAAAGTTTCCTTATTTGGATAGCTGAAAAAGTCAACTGTAAATTGACCAGGGCATAACTTTCACATGGATTATCAGAAAAATTCCATCCAAAGCTCATTTTGAAGAGAAAGAAATTTCATACAACTCATCTTCATACTTAAAGTCCAAGAAATGCTCTCACAAAAAGTTATCAATTTCAACATTATAGGTCATTTTCAAAAGTCAACAAAAAGGGACTTTAAGTCAAAGGCCATAACTTGAGATTGTTAAATCAAAATGACATGGGACCAAAGGCATTGGTTAGAGGACTCAAATACCTTTCCAAAATGTCCAAGAACATGAGCAAAGCTTAAGAATTGAGCAAGTTATGCCTTGTGGAAGTTGGGAAATTTTTGGATATTTTGAAAAGTCAACATTGATTCAAATGACCTAAAATTGCTAATGGGCCTATTTTTCTTCCATAATTCATCATCCAATACATGTGCACGACCACTTGGCCCAAAGGGAAGTTTTTATTCATTTTTATTTATTTATTTGAATTTTTTATTATTAATAATTCATTTAATCAAATAAAATACATGAAAAATATAAAACCAATGAAATAAAATCTTTTTGTGCATGAAATATATTCAATAATTCGTGCATGATCAGATATGGAAGGAATTGGATTGATTGGATATGATTGAGAGCAAAAACACATGAAAAAAAGATTGAAAAAGATCTTTGAAAATCAAATTTCAAAAACCATGAATGCAAATGATTTGGTTTGTTTTTCTTGACCTAATTCACTCATACTTATACAAGGAATCAAAACCTAATGAAAAGAACCATTGAGCTGCGCAGAAAACCCTTGCACAAACTTGCATTTTTTTCAAGAAAACTCCATAACTGAAAACACACTTGCAGATCGATTCAAGCCTCCAAACTTGTTCCATTAGCTTGCCAGGGTTGTCAGGAAACGATTCCAATCAAAAACTTAATCCCATACTCAAAGAATTGGTAATTCGAGGGTGAACTGTATCACTTTTCTTGCATAATCGTATTCTATTATTGAGACCATATCATTGCATTTTATTCATGAATTTGTACTAATTACTTTGTTCTGAAGCTAACTGCACAGTTTGATTGAAGTTTCATGCACAAACGAAGAATCTACCATGAAAGCATATTAGGTTTCTGTGGAAATCAATTTGGGGGTTTTCAAACCTGGAATAATTAGGCCATGAGAGATACATAGTTGGAATCACGAGAGAGAGACGATTCTAATGGCCCTAGTCCGAACAATTTATGAACGTTCATGTGCTAATCGCTATTTTCTTGTATAGTACCTACAGCAACGTTTCAAAACCGTTGCTTATTCTGTTTATGTTTCAGGAAAAAATAAGCCAACGAAGAAGATGCTGATGTGTAAGGAGTTGATTGCTTCGTTTGAAAATTCGCGCCAAAAGGATGCTAACGCGTTGGTTTATTTTATATTTATTATTTGTTAGTTAATATACAAAGAAAGCAAATAGCCTGGTTGGTGAAGCGCGTGAGTGGTGATGTTCAGGACCTGGGTTCGATCCCAGGTCCCCACCCTTTCCATATATTTTTTTTCAAATGATATTCATGTGCAGGTTCAATGTTGTTGTTCCATGATGCACCTTCAAAATCCAACGTCCACGTGCCCAAGGGGATTAATCAGAAGGCCACGATCAGAAGTGTACCATAAGCCCTAGTCAAAGGTCCCACACGTGGCATGGAAAAGTCAAACAGGCCAGGACCTTAATGGGCCAGAATCACCACAATTTCACCTCCTATTTGGGGTCTGAACCCCCTTTGGTTTGCAATTCTTTCTACTTTCTTTATTTTTTTATTTTTATATTTTCTTTTTATTATTATTTTATTAATTAATTTTATTATTTTCATAAATATGAAAAATACCACAAAAAAATCAGAAAGAAGAGAAAAAATATAATAAATATTTTATTTTAGTATTTTCATAAATAAATTGTATTAATTCATTTAGTTATTAAATTAGGGTTTAATTTAATATTTTCATAATAAAAATCTAAAAAAACATAGAATTAGGGTTTAATTAATTTCCATCTTTTTTCTTTTATTCCATAATAATTAAATATTAGATATATTTTTATAATTAAATTTGCATGTAAATTAATTAGGGTTAATATTAGGTTTTAATCTACTTTTCTTAATAAATTAAAAACAACTAAAATTAGGTTTAATTGCACTTTATTCTTTTTTTCATTAAAATCAAAAAAATACCAAAAACAATTCTTTTTTTATTAATTAATCATTTAATTTAATTTTGCAAAAAGGGTCCAACGCCCTCGTTTCGATTTAATTCGCGCATACTTATTTTATTTTGTTTAAATATTTATGTATCTCTCCCGAAGCCATGTAATTAATTTCTTGCACTTTTAATTCTTTATTTACTTTCATTAATTCCTTTATTTTTCTGTCAAATCGGGTTCGAAAAACTTTGGCGATGTGGACCCGCGCCTTTTGTAATAGCTTAGAATCTTTTACTTTTCTCGCACTTTTTAACTGTTAAATCAAGGCATGAAAGAATGTATGGACAAAATAAAAACAAGCGCTAGATCACCAATAACATGACAAGATAAATGTAAATGAACATGACACACAAATCGCACACACCACCCCTAGGGTACGCCTCACTGTTGCCTTGCCTCGAAAGGTGATCGTCGAGTACAGGATGTCTTAGTAAGTCCTCATGATCCGGGAACCTGGCATGAGGGTAGCTTCTAAGGTGTCTTCCCATTGCTCTGGTGATCACCATGTCCCGAACCCCGAATTGACCCGAACACCTCCAACGGTGGTGCTACCTACCTCTCAATGGTGGGATGGCACTACTTTAAAGGATATTTACACAGACGAATTCCTTAGGGTAGGTAGACGACTCTAGATACTTGCTCTAATTTCAAAACAAGTCAAAAACACTTTTCACACCAACACATTTTCAAAAAGCTTTCGAAAGCATTTTTTCAAACACTCTTGAGGACCGATACAAGAGTCGAACTGAAATTTTCAAAGAAACTTTTTAAAACCCACATTGAAAAGCAAACAAACCATTTTTGAAAACACAAATGAGCAAGTATCTAAGAGCCCATGGATAACCATGGATAGAAAGGGTGCTAACACCTTCCCTTTCTATAACCTACCTCCCGAACCGAGAGCAATCTCTTTAAGGAATTTTTCTGTGCTTTTGTCCTTTCCATTTGGAGAAAATAAAAGACGGTGGCGACTCTTGCTTCCGCGACATTTCGCGAACCAGCGTTAAACAGTCAGTTCCAGATCCACCGATCACAAATACATTAACGTCTTAGTTGATAATACTGCTCAGCATAAAGTCTTCTCTTTCATGGATGGCTTCTCAGGCTATAATCAAATAAGGATGGCTCCCAAAGACATGGAGAAGACTACTTTCGTTACGCAAGGGGGCACTTTCTGCTACAAGGTCATGTCGTTCGGATTAAAGAATGCATGGGCAACATATCAAAGGGATATGGTAGCTTTATTTCATGACATGATACATCATGAAATAGAGGTTTACGTGGATAATATGATCTCTAGATCACAAATCGAAGAAGAACATCTCGATCACCTGTACAAACTATTCGAAAGGCTGAAAAGTACAAGTTAAGGTTAAACCCTAACAAGTGTACGTTTGGAGTATGATCTGGAAAGCTTCTAGGTTTTGTTGTCAGCAATAAAGGCATTGAAGTTGATCCTGCCAAGGTAAAGGCCATCCAAGAAATTCCAGTCCCACATTCTAAAAAGATAGTTAGAGGGTTCTTGGGTCGTCTCAATTACATTACCTATTTCATATCTCACTTGACTACTACTTGTGAGCCAATCTTCAAGCTTTTGAAGAAATATCAGGTAGTCAGATGGAACGATGAATGCCAAGCTGCCTTCGACAAAATCAAAGAATATCTACAAGAGCCTCATATTCTCATGCCTCCAGTTGAAGGAACACCCTTGATCATGTACTTGACAGTATTAGAGAGCTCTATGGGGTGTGTTTTAGGCCAACATGACGAGTCTGGCCGAAAAGAGCATGATATTTATTACCTGAGCAAAAATTTTACCGATTGTGAAACCAGATATTCACTGCTCGAGAAAACTTGCTGCGCTCTGGCATGGGCTGCTCGCCGGCTAAGACAATATATGTTAACTCATACCACTCTGTTGATTTCTAAAATGGATCCAATCAAGTACATTTTCGAGAAACCTGCCCTTTCTGGACGGATAGCCAGATGGAAAATGATCTTGACTGAGTACGATATTCAATACACCATGAAAAAGGCCATCAAAGGAAGCATGCTAGATGATCATTTGGCCCATCAAGCTGTGGATGATTATCAGTCAATGAACTTCGACTTCCATGATGAGAACATCGTGTTGGTAACCGACTGTGCAAAACCTGGACCGTATGACGGACCTAAAAAAGGATCCTGATGGACTATGGTCTTCGTTGGGGCTTCCAACACCTTAGGTAACGGAATTGGTGTTGTTATCATCTCTCCTGAAGGTTGCCATACTCCTTTCACTGTCATACTATACTTCGACTGTACGAACAATATGGCCGAGTATGAAGCATGCATCTTAGGTCTGAAAACTGTTATTGACTTGAGGATCAAGCATTTGGATGTGTTTGGGGATTCCGCTCTAGTGATGAGCCAAGTAAAAGGAGATTGGGAAACTAAACACCTTATTCTAATCCCTTACAAAGAACTTGTGATATCCCTAATTTCTTACTTCGAAGAGATCACTTTTGAGCACTTTCCTAGGGAAGAAAATCAGTTGGCTGACGCTTTGGCAACCATGTCTTTAATGTTCAAGGTCAGATGGGGCAACGAAGCCCCTATGATTACAATTGAAAGATTCGACGAACCTGCACATTGCTATGAGCTTGAAACCGATGCGGAAAATCCATGGTACCATGAGGTGATGAGATACCTTGAAGCACAAGAGTATCCAGAGGGAGCATCTGTTAATGACAGAAAGTTATTGCGAATATTTACAGCCAAATTCTTCCTAAGCAACAGAATATTGTACAAGCACAACCATGATTTAACTCTACTCTGTTGTATGGACAAGAAAGAGGCAGAGGAAATCATGGAAGACATGCATGATGGTCTCTTCGGTACTCACTCAAGTGGACATGCAATGGCTAAGAAAATCTTGAGAGTTGGCTACTATTGGTCAACAATGGAGACTGATTGCCATCAACATTCAAGAACTTGTAACAAATGCCAAATCTATGCTGACAAGATCCATGTGCCTCTTATCCCTCTGAATGTCATGACCGCTCTGTGGCCATTTGCAATGTGGGGCATTGATATGATTGGAGAAATCAAGCCAACCGCTTCCAATGGTCGTCGTTTCATTTTGGTCGCTATTGATTATTTCACCAAATGGGTCGAAGCTGCTTCTTTTGCTTCAGTCACAAAGAATGTGGTAGCCAGATTTATCATACACAACCTCATCTGCCGTTATGGTATCCCCGAAAGGATTATCACCGACAATGGGACTAACCTCAACAATGTTATGATTACTGAGCTTTGCATTCAGTTTAAGATCAAGCATCATAATTCTTCTCCATATAGACCAAAAATGAATGGCGCAGTCGAAGAAGCCAACAAAAATATCAAGAAGATTGTGCAGAAAATGGTAGTAACCTATAAGGATTGGCATAAGATATTTCCATTTGCTCTACATGGATACCGTACTTCAGCTAGAACATCAACTGGGGCAACTCCCTTTTCTCTAGTTTATGGCATGGAAGTTGTTTTGCCGGTGGAAGGTCAGATTCCCTCGCTGAGGATTATGAATGAGGCAGGCTTGGGCAAAGATGAGTGGATTCAAACGAGATTGGATCAGCTGAACTTGATTGACGAAAAATGGTTTACTGTTGTTTGCCATGGTCAAACATGCCAAAATGGATGATCAAGGCTTTCAAAAAAAAAGATCAAGCCTCGAGTATATCAAGTTGGTGACTTGGTGATAAAACGCATCATTCTACCACAAGGCGACCCTAGAGGCAAATGGACTCCCACCTATGAAGGGCCGTTTATTGTCAAGAGAGTTTTCTCTAGCGGTGCCATGATGCTGACTACCATGGATGGTGAAGATTTCCCACATCCTATAAACACGGACATAGTTAAAAAATACTATGCATAAGAGACCTGCTAGGTTGACACACCTAGGAAAAATAAGGGCATCCCGGCAAACCAAAAGGTTTGGGCAAAAATTAGGGATATATGCAAAAGATTGTACACCCGGAAAGTTGAAAACCCGAAAGGGCAACTTGGGCAAAAAAGGGTATCCTGGTGGGATGAAAAACCGAAAGGGCGGTCCAGGAAAAAATTAAGGATTGAAAGTGTATGACTATGTCCCGTGGAATCACAACAGTCAATTTTATCACCAAGGTCCAAGTTCAAATGGTCCAAGATTAATCCAATCAACTTATATCAACAGCAAGGGACATTTGAAGACATTGGGGCAATAGTAGAGTTGGAAGGCAATGAGATCGTTTCACATGGCTATTTGTTTTTATTCTCAATTTTGTTTTCCTTTCGACGATTTCCTCTTACTAGGATCTCTGTCTCTTTGTAGAAAAACACTTATTCATGGGCAAAATATCAATACAAATATACTTTGAAGTGCAAAATGTTTGTCTTTGTTTTGAATGAAAATTTGTCCAATGGCTAAAATTAAATGAACATATGCATATGGACATAATTAAAACTGTTTGGCCCGTATGACCCAAGCAGTAACAGGCACCTCTTTAATGAATATGGAATACCCCCACAGAGTTATTTCATTAGCTTCCTCCTCAACAAAGTTACTCACAAAGTCTTTTTGCATAGGATAATCCCCAACCAGAGTCTAAATCTCTTGGCTCTCTCTCTCTCCAGTTAAGTCGAATTTTACAAGTTGAAACCTCGAGAATTTCTTCCTAAAAGAAACTCACCTCATCAATAGGGTTTATTTCCCCAACAAACGATGAGATATCATAACTCCCCGGCCGAGTTCAAATTTCCCCAACATACAACAATCAAGGCACCACAAAATTCCCCATCTTAGCCTGCCTACCCCAGCTGAGTATATCTTCCCCTGCCGAGGCTATTATCCCCAAACGGAGTCTATCCTCCCCAGTTGAGTTTATCTTCTCCAATTTGAGTTTTCCTTTAAGACTATTGCAAATCACAGGGTCATAACCCCTAATCCGCAGTAAATCCGTCAGCAAAGCCTTTACTATCCCCAAAAGATACCATGAAGCCTGGACTTGACCAGATATTAACACAACTTTCAAGTTATTACTGAAGCCTGGACCCAACTAGATAACCATTTGACTTCTTCAATTTCCGAAGCCTGGGCCCAACTAGAGAGCAGTTTAATTCCTACAAAATCATTATCAAACTCCTCTTCTCCAGTAGAGTTTGCTACTATCCCTAGTAAATTACTAAAACCTAGACCCGACTAGATAACAGTTTGAGTATCTAAAACCCGGACTCGACCAGATAACAGTTGATCTTAATTTAAAGATACTATGAAACCTGGACCCGACCAGATGATAGTCTAACTCTTCAAAGATATAGAAGAACCTGGATTCAACACGACCAAGGTTTAACTTCTTTTCCCTAGTAGAGTTTGCCTCTTCCCCAACAAATTACTGTGAAACCTGAATCCAACCAGATATCAATTTTCAATTTCATCTTTTCAAGTAAGTTGTTGTGAAGCTTGGATCTGACCAGATAACAATTCCTTTCAGAATTTCATTGTGAAACCTACAATCCGACCAGATAATAACTAAATCCCCAAACAGTTTATTGTGAAACCTGGACCCGACCATATAGCAATTGACCTCATCAACCTCAGAAATATACAAAGCCTGGACCCAACCAGATGACAGTTTTTCAAATAGTTTATTGTGAAACCTGGAGCCCGACCAGATAACAATTAACTATGATCCCAGGAGAAACACTATGAAGCCTGGACTCGACCAGATAATATTACAACTTTCCAAAAACCATGAAACATGGACCCAACCAGATAATAGTTACCACTTCAAGTTACTGCGAAGCCTGGATCCGACCAGATAACAATTAACTTTCGTATCCCCAGCAAGTTGTTATGAAGCCTGGATCCGACCAGATAACTATTCAATTTCAAGAAATTTTCTGCAAAGCCTGGAATCCGACCAGATAACAGTTAATTTGTCTTTCCCCCCAGTAAGTTATCGTGAAGCCTGGATCCGACCAGATAGCAGTTGACTACTTTATCCTCAGCAAATTGTGAAGCCTGGATCCGACCAGATAACAGTTGAATTTCAAGAGATATTCCCCAGCGAAAGCATCCTTTCAACAAAGTTTGAAGATATGCATATTCTTCATCCCCAACGACAATCAGGGATTCAAGCCCCCAAAATTTCCCCAACGGCAGTCTGGGATTTATTTTCCCGGACAAAAACATACATCTCACATTCATACATCATAACATGTACATATAAAATGCATTTAGCATAATACCACATCTAGAAAACATCATGCATACATATGCATTTTACTAACTCTTTTTCTCACAGGTAAAGCATCAAGTTTTAGTATAAATCAACAAGAGATTTGTGTTGATACTTCTTTCAGTATTTATCAACTTTCCTCCAAATGGCATCTATAAGCCCATTCGCAATTCATCTTCGAGTGTGAATTTCTGGGCACTCTAGTGTTCAATCATCTTTCACCTTTAAGTCACGAATGGAAGACTCGCCAATCTAACTCTTCAGGTTTAAGAAGATTGAATAGGGGAAGCTGTTGTACCCCAAAATTTACCCTCTCATTTCTCCAGGATTCTCTCACAAAGTCTTCTATGACGTAAAGTTTGCACTGCTGACACATCAATTTTGACTTGGAATTAGCACAAGGAAAAAATGGTCTTTTGCACTAAAAAGTCAAACTTTTACTTTTGATCAAAGTCAAGAATCAAGACATGTTGAAATATGAAGTTTGTTTCATCAAGAAATTCAAAAGTCAAAATTCTAAAATACTTAGAATTTTTCTAAGTGTTTAAGAAATATGACAAGCTCAGAACTTCTGATCAGATTATCACCATGATGCAAGCTGATTCTGGAAGAATTTCTAACACAAGAGTTTTAGATCTCAATAAGACCTAAAATATTGCAGAACAGGACTTCTCCTGTAAATGTTGAAATTTCAAGTTACAAATATTCAAAGACACGCCCATGAAATTGAAACACTCGGCAGATTCTGGACACTTTCAAGACAGATTTTGGTTAGAACTTCTGGGCCAGTTTTCACAAACGTTCAGCCAGAGTTTGCAAAAGTAATTCGAAGAAAGTCTACAAAGCGTGTTACAAACTTTCAGAAAAGTCTGAGAACTCCTTCAGAACATGCTGGAGCTAAAAGATTAAAGGATCAGAAGTTGGATGTTTTGTTTTAAGTTGCACTAATGTTGAACTTCTGGCTCAGATCTAGGTTGTGATGCACAATCTCATAGCGCAGGATTTCTGGTTTGATAAATCTCATCATCATTTAATGTTCACAACCACTTTTGAGTTTTATCCAAAGGATTTCCCCACGTGTGAGATAGAAGTCCCGTTGTTGTTCTTGAAAAGTAAACTTTTGTACAAATTTATGTTAGGCCCATGCTTTGCCTTTGCCTCTGAGGGTACTTTTCCTTAATTCGGGCTTACAAATCCAGCTTAGGCACGGCTAAAAGCTGTTAACCTTACTTGTTTGAACTTTCTTCAAGAACAAGTCAGCGCCTAGTGTATGATGGTTTTACTTTTGACTTCTCCAAGCTACAAAGTTCTTGCCTATAAATTGAACTTCATTGAAAACTATGAGGAGGCGGGAAGAAAAACTGAAGGAGAAAAACTTTGAAACCTTACTAAAATTTCCAAAAATCCTAAACTACAAACACAAATGCAAAACCTGCTAGTTTTTTATTCTTGTATTCAAACTCCAACTTCTCTCAAGTGTTTCTTGACCAAATCATCCATTCACCATTCATAAACCAAGCCAAAGGTTGTTCCAGCCTGCTGAATACGTGAGGAAGTTGATCAGAATATTACAAGCAGTCAGAATCACGCCCCAGCCCCCAGAACATTTTTCAATGACAAGGTAAGCTTCTGCTAACGCTTATCATATCACTTAAGCATTGTTAGGCTTGCATCTTCAAAAACACAATGTAGACATCTTGATTCTGATGTTGTACATATTCTGAAGTTTCATGTATTTTTCTGCCTAAATAGGCAGAATATCAGTTCAGAATTTCCTAAGGAAATTAGGATTAGCAGATACATGCTTGTTTCTGATTTACAGTCTTGATATTTTTTGTGCTTCTGAAACCATGATGGAAACCTGCCATAATTGCTATGTTTGCGTTTTTTGTTCTGTTGAGAAATGACTAAGTTGCAGATGTTCTGATTAGCATGGAGAAAGAGGTTAAGCTCATCATCAGAACTTAGTTTATGTTATATGTTCATACTTTTGCTTCTAAAATCGGATGTACAGCCACCCCAGTGGTTGAAAGCGTGTGCTTAAGACATTAGTACTAAGGGTCCTGGGTTCTAGCTCCAGAAGCATCTCTTTTTAAGTTTACTTATTGACATTTTCACCTATTTATCTGGCAAACAATATTCCTAAATCAGAACTTCTAAACAACCTTACCCAACAACATTTCCACCTCACTCTCCCAAATGGCTTAAGCTTCTGACTTGCCAGTGATATAGGAACTTCTAGGTTCCCAACTATACTAGAGCTTCTGAACCCCTTCAATAATCAGAACTTCTAGATCTTCTTCTATTCCCAGTAACCTCGGAACTTGGTGTACCCAGGCCCAGAACTTCTGACCTTCTGCTTGCCTACTAACATTTTCACTCTTGCAGTGTATCAGAGTCAGAACTTCTGTTCCTCCTCGTTTCAGCAATGTGTTGATTGTGACTCCATTTTCTTATTTATCTTATGTTTTTCTTTTAATAACCAAAAACACCAAAAACATTTCATATTTACATGCTTTATTTCATTTCTTTTAGAATAAAAAAGACCAAAATATTTTCTTAAGTAAACTTAATTTCTTAACAAAAACAAAAACAAGTCCATTTAAGTATTCAATATGGTTGTAATAGTTAATTAGATTTAATTTTCTTGCAAAAAATCTCCATTTGTAAATTTGTATACCCCCTCCCCTATTGATGTAATAGCTTAGTATTTTTACTTTCCATAATTTAATACTTTATATATAAATGCTAGTGATTAGGGTTTGTATGGAAAGATAAAACCAATGCTTAAAAAACCCTAATGCAAGACAAATTAAGCATGAAAAAGATACACTTGCACACTTTTCACCTCTAGGGTTAACTCCACTTGTTGCCTTGAGAAATAAATGGTCATAATACGCATGTAAGACGTCTTAGCAAAAACAAACAAAATACAAGATCATAGTCCCTCGATGACGCTACAAATGTTGCCTTACGAATGATCTTAGTCCCATAAAGAAAATGCTAAGATATCTTACAACATTTCTATTCATGACTATACGATGACCCTTGCCTCACCCTTTTACATCCAAAGATAGGGTTACTTACCAAATTAATGGTAAGATAACAATGTCAAAGGAAAGAGGAAATAAACATGAAAGACTTTTGAGTAGGTAGATTGTTCCTAGTTACTTGCTCCATTTCAAAACAAAAACATCCTTGATATTTTTAAAACAAACACCAACACTTTCAAAACATCTTTCAAACTTGAAAACATTTTCAAAAGATCAACACTTTGTATACATTCTTACGAACAAGAATCATTACAAAGTTTTCCTAAATGATGGCGCCTTTTCAAAATACTTTCAAAAACCACACGAAGCACATTTTCAAACAAAAGCAAGTGATCTAGAAAGTAACTAAGAGCCCATGGAAAACCATGGATGAAAAGGGTGTTAATACCTTCCCTTTTCATAATATACCCCCCGAACTCAAGAAATAATCTCAAAGGTCTTTCCTTTGCTTTTTTCACCTTTCCTTTTGGATAAAAGAAAAGTCAGTGGCAACTCTTGATAACCGCAACATTTGCGATAAAATGAAAAATAACCAAGTCAGTTCTCCCACCGTATCACACGTAACAAAGGTGGTCTTCTCCATGTCTTCGGGAGCCATCTTAATTTTATTATATCCGGAGAAGCCATCCTTGAAAGAGAAGACTTTATGTTGAGCGGTGTTATCGACCAAGACGTCAATATGAGGTAGAGGGGAGTTATCCTTGGGACTTGCCCTATTCAGCTCCCTATAATCTATGCACATACGAACCTTTCCGTCTTTCTTTGGCACGGGAACCACGTTCGCAACCCATTGGGGATAAGATGTCACTGCTAGGAATCCTGCATCGAATTATTTCATTACTTCAGCTTTTATCTTTTCAGACATGTCAGGCCGCATGCGACGAACTTTTTGCTTGACAAGAGGATAATCTTCTTTTGTTGGCAGACGATGAACTACAATGTCGGCATCCGACCTTGGAATATCTTCATACGACCAAGCAAACACTTCCACGTAGTCATGTAACATCTGAACCAATTTGTTTTTGACACTGCTTCCTAGGTTGGCACCGATCTTGACCTCTTTCTTGTCTGTCTCGGTACCTAGGTTGATGACTTCAACTGACTCTTCATGCGGCTAAATAGATTTTTCCTCTTGCATTAGAAGTCTGGCTAGTTCTCCCAGTATTTCACAATCTTCCTCGCCTTAGTCTTCGGCTTGGTTAATTGGATGTTCGAAATCATAGTTGGCAATGGTAGAGTCACTGGCAATGAGATCCAGAGTGGACGAGGACCTGCAAGAGAGTGCATGTGTGTGTGTATGTGTGTGTATGTAAGATACATGGTTATTTGAAAAGTGTATTAAAGAGAAAGAAAGACAATGAGCTCAAAAATTTGAATGCAAAAAGTCCAATGGTTTATATTAAATGATCATAGGATAAAATGAACATAAATAAAACCCTTAACAAATGGACCATAATGCCATGGGCCCGGCATATGGCCTAAAAGTCATTGTTTAATATTATAGCCAAAAGGTTCTTGAATTGATAGAAAGCAATAACCAAGTAATTACTCCTCAATGAAGGAGATGAGAACGAAGTCCTTCGCGTGCCAATTGTTGAGCTCTGTTGTAGTAGGGTATACCCATTCTTCAAATGCACATTCATCATCAGAATCCTCCATAACGCTTACTTCATGATTTCCAATACGGAGAGGGGGCTTTCCTGCACGGGTGCGCCTAACTTCTTTCTGAGCCTTGATAGTGAAACCCAATCCACATTTGTCTGCTTTGAACGGGATCTCGGGTAGTTTTCCCCATGTATCACAGCTTCCGTCTTCAACTGCGGCACGAGCATCCTTAAATGAAACCATCTTTGGCACAACCTTATCAGCTTTGGGCATGTCAGAGGAAATTTTGGCAGTAGCAACCATAGGCAGAACCACTTCAAAAGCTTGGCATGGGGTTTCTATAAATTCTCCATACATCTCCACATATTTTAAAGAATTGAGATGGCTTATCATGAATTCCTCCTCACCACAAACAGTGACGATCCTCCCCTTGACTGGGTATTTTAGCTTTTGGTGAAGGGTAGATGTTGATGCCCCTGCTCCATGGATCCAAGGGCGACCCAGCAAACAGAAGTAAGCGGGACGGATGTCCATGATGTAGAAAGTAGAGTTGAAAATCTATGATCCCACTTTGATTGGGAGATCCACCTCTCCATGAACCGTCCTTTTGGACCCAACGAAATCCCTCACGATAATATCACTTGGCTTCAACACCAGTCCTTCGCAGTCTAACCGGTCCAAAGCCCCCTTGGATAGCACATCTAAAGAAGAGCCAGTGTCAACCAGAACATGTGCTAGGGTAGTCCCCTTACATTCAATAGAAAAATGCAGAGCTTTGTTATGGTTCCTTCCAAATTGTGTTAGATCAGCATCCGAGAACCCCAAAACATTGTCGGCCGTCAAGCGTGCCACACAATTTTCAAACTGGTCAGTTGTGGTTTCTTGGGGGACATGAACTTTCTTTAAGAATTTGATCAATGGTCGGGCATGAGCATCGGAATAAAGTAGAAAAGATAACATGGAGATCTTGGAAGGGGTTTGCCCCAGCTGCTCCACTATCTTGAAATCACTCCTCTATATAATTTTAAGATTTCATCCATTTCTTGAGCGGAAGGTTCCTTAGCAGCAATGTCTTTTGCGGGCGTTTCTGCCTCAGCAGGCTCAACTACTTTCTCTTTACCTTTAATGCTAGCACTAAGTTTAGTAGCGGTGATGCAGATAGGTGTCGTTGTAGCAGTTGGGGGTGAAATGTTGGGCGAAAAGATTCTCCCAGTTCTGGTCACCTTACTAGAGCCAGTAATATTACCAATGCCAACATCCTTGTTTTCTTCAATCCAAGCATCTTGTTTTATTCCATGGTAAAACACCTCAGCATCGTAGTTCCATGGCACTGCTTTGTTGGAAGAGTACGGAATTGGCCCAGGGGCAGTAATTATCAGAGGATCAACAGTAGGTTCATTCGAAATCCTGATAGGACCCTTTGAGGAGATCCTAAGAGGCTTGTTTGAAACTGTTATGATAGAGAGGTCTTCAATCTTATTGGTCAAACTTTTGACGAACGGAGTTTTCTCAAATAGGATCTCATGAGTATCCATCAGGCGTTGAATTGGTGCAGCAATCACAGTCCTTCAAACAGCCAGGGAAAACCCCGGCTTTCAGCAAATTCTTTTTGATAATGGTTAATGGAGTAGTTAGATCTTCGATGGAGGAAACAAAAATGGTGTCTTCAATTGCATTGACACCTTTGCCATGGTTTGGCTTTGGTGCCGTTATCACATTGGGAATTGTAGGCGGATCAAATTCAATTTTCTTTTTGTCTATTAGGTCTTGAATTTTGTTCTTCAGTGCCCAGCATTGACCGGTCTCATGCCCGGGACTATTCGAGTGATATGCACACTTGGTATTCGGATTGTATTTAGGTGAGGAGGTATCCGGATTGGACAGAGGATTACGCAGTGTCACTAAGTTAGGCTTTAACAAGTGTTGTAAGGCTTGGGATATCGACATGCCTATCCTTGTGAATTGTCTTCGTGGAGCTTCAAATCGTTGATGATTGGAAGATTGTCTCTAGACAGGAGTAGGATTGGAAATCAGAACAGCATTAACGGACAGACGGTTATCCTTCTTGGTACGGGCCCTTGCCCCATACACAACATTAGTTTCTTTCTTCCCAGTGAAGGGTTTCTTTATGGGATTGGATGTGGAAGCAGACGCCACATGGATTTACCCGCTCTTGATACCACTTTCGACCCTTTCACCGTTTAGGATTAGCTCGGTGAAACCGGATGAAGAGCACCCAACCAATAAGTTGAAAATGGACCCGATAACGTACCCATAAACATATCAATATGTTCCCTATCAGTTGACGGTAGTTGGACCCTACTGGCAAGATTCCTTCACTTTTGAGCGTACTCTTTGAACCCCTCGTTTTTACCCATCGTCATGTCTTGTAGTTGAACTCTAGTCGGCGCCAGGTCGAAATTGTATTGGTATTGGTGATAGAAGCCAGTGGCCAAGTCTTCCCATGTATAGATACGGGAACCCTTCAATTGGTAAAACCACTCTAGTTGAGTCCCAACCAAGATTTCTTGAAAGAAATGGACCCAAAGTTTCTTGTCAGCAGTGTGCGGTTGTATTTTGAGCACGTAAAACTTCAGATGAAGCTTTGGGCAGGAAACCTCGTCGTATTTAACAAAGACAGGTATCTTGAATTTATGGGGAATGACAACCCCATATATTAAAACCAAATCATCAAAATCCAAACCAGGGATGGCTTGAATC
The DNA here is from genome assembly GCA_948472305.1 of Vicia faba. NCBI lineage: Eukaryota > Viridiplantae > Streptophyta > Magnoliopsida > Fabales > Fabaceae > Vicia > Vicia faba. The sequence goes on along the minus strand of OX451740.1, from coordinate 1,135,307,042 downwards.
TCAACGGCCTTCAATCCATCCTCTAGCTGCTTGTATTTATCGTCGGCAGGAGGATACTGCTTGTCAAAATAGTATTCATTAGCGTACACTCAATCATTGACACATCCAGCCTGAGTACTCCTTGCTTCTCCAATTTGATTTCCGTCTTCCTCAGACGAATCTTCAACTATTGGTATCTGGCGGATCAGCTCTCTGAATCTTTTACCCATGTTGACTAGGGCTTTCCTCTTTGGTTTCTTTTTGGATGCCAACAATGTCATCAACTCTTGTTACCCCTTGTCCAAGGTCAGCAGAGTCTCTTGAAACTGGGAGTTTTGTGCTTGCAGGTCTTTCACTGTTTTCTCGATATCCATCTTGCTGAAATAAACAGCAGAAAGATAAGGAAACCTGTCGTGGAAAACCTGTTATGTTATGATGCATGAAAAATGTGTATGCAAATGATTTCAAGGATTTATGAAATTTAAATTTGTCTAGACAAAGAATGAACAAACGTCAAATTGCATTAATCAGTTCAAAATGGTTACAACGTGCCTCTTGGGCTTACAAAATAAATTCCTAAGACAAAAAGGTTGAAATCATCCTCTTTGTTGCTAGGTAGGCGTTCAAGCTCTGTTCTTCATGAAGTTGCTTTGTAAGCTCCAAAACCCTATTCTCGCTAGCGTATAATTGAGCTTCGAAGGTGTCTCGTTTTTCCTTTATCTGAATCTAACCCTTTTGCAAGTCTTCAAGCGAAGTAGGCATGTTGGGATAGAGAACAGTATACGGGACATCTCCTTTAGCAACAGGCTCCATGATAACAGGTAGGATGGAGGGGTAAGGCACTACGAGCTTCTGAGCTCGAACTCGTACCCACCTAAGGTAAGGCTAAAGGGGAATGGAATTCTTGTATCCTAGTGTCTTACTATCCACTTTGTTTACCATCCTCCAAACTCGCACAAATCTTTGACGATAGCCTTGATCATCGTTCTCATAGTCAAACACCACTCCTTGGATTAGCATATCATGAGGACCATCTCTTCGGGCATACCCAAACTGTCGCAAAGCTAAGCAAGGATTGTAAGTGATACCTCCCCTAATTCCAAGCAAAGGGACATTAGGGAATTCCCCACAACGGTCGATGATAGTAATGTTCTCCAAGGATCAAGGACACCAGTGAATATCCAAATATCTGAGAGACATCAACCTATTGGACCACCTCAAACCTTGCTCGTTCTTCACAACGGATCGGGGGAGGTACGAAGCAAACCACCTAGCCAATGGAGGAGTGAAACACATGAGGGTTCCTCTTTTCCTCATGGTGCGAGAGTGGAGAGAATGCAGGATATCTCCCAACAAAGTAGGCACCGGATTGGGAGACATGAAGATTTTGACAACATTCACATATATAAGTTGGTCGGGATTTGGAAATAGTACCATCCAATAGATGATAAGGGCCAAGATTTCTTTGAAGGATTGTAAATCCAGAGTGTTCCAACAATCTTGAGCTTTCTCCAGCAAGAACTTGGCTAGGAACCCTTTGACACCACTTCTTGTTTCCCAATTAGCCGTGACATCGGATTGTTGCAAGTGTAGCGCTCGGAGAATCTCTTTAGGGCTTGGGTCTCTTTCAGTACCGTTGAAAGGTAGTTGATTGAGAATAGGAAACCTCAAGAGTTGAGAGAATTATTCCATAGTAGGTACAAGATGGTAATCAGGAAAGGTGAAGCAATGATGCAAAGGGTCGAAGAATTGGAAAAGCACATTCATCATGTCTTCATCAATGCTCGAGGTAACCAAGTTTAGGAGTCGACCATGTCTTTCGGTGAATGAAGAACTCTCAGGAACCCTTGATGCTAACTCTTTGAGTTGAGAAGGAATTCTTACGAGATTGACTTGGATAGTGTTCCTGCGGGTGGAAGCCATGTCCTACAAAAAAGAACAAAGATAAATCCCAATAATCCTTGAAATGGTTAGTGCAAAATGCAATGGTGTGATTTTATGATGTTATGTACAAGTAAGCATATACACATAAAGCAAATAAGTCCTTAGGTTTAGGCTTGCATGGATTTTATAGGTAAGTACCCTCTTGAAGTTTAGTTGGTTCAACCTGTCCTAAAAAGTAATCGGGTTCTAGAGGATCTCAATATCACTGATCTTTCTTGTCGGGCATTGTTTCAGCGCAAGCCTCTTTCATGGAGATCAAAATATCCCGAGAAGTTTGATCTCAATGAGTGTAGTATTGAGTATCAACCAACTCCGGACTGCACCAAAGTTGGCTACCTCACTACTTCCTAAAGGACAAGTTGTTCAAGTAAAGGTTCTAAAGTCAGTTAGTGCTTCATGACACCATACAGCGGCCCCGTATTCTCCTTGACTACTCGAGGGCTACCGGTACCAACAAATGTTTCACACTAACGTAGTTATTTCTTAGACCATATCGGTATACCCCACACAGTTTCCACAACTTATTGCTACTTACCTAAAAAGGTGTCCCAGATCCGGTTAGAGGATCAAAACAAGCCCAAACAAGGAACCACAAAGTAAAGCAAACAAGTCAAACAAAGAAAAGCAAGTAAAGGTGATCTAGCCCTAAGGTAACCCCACTTTTAAGATATCCCCAGCAGAGTCCCCAGTTCTATAACATGGTGGGAGAACTGGCTTTAGGATGTTTTGTGTTTGATCGCAATTGTTGTGGATAGCAAGAGTCGCCACCAACTTTTCTTTTATCCAATAAAAGAAAGGATGAAAAGAACAGGAAAGACCATTGAGATTATTTTCTTGAGTTCGGGGGTAGATTATGAAAAGGGAAGGTGTTAGCACCCTTTTCATCCATAGTTATCTATGGACTCTTAGTTGCTTGCTAGATCATTGCTTTTTGTTTGAAAGTGTGCTTTGTGGTGGGTTTTGAAAGTATTTTTGAAAAGGTGCCTTCGTTTAGGCAAACTTTGTAATGATTCTCATTTCTATAAGAATGTATACAAAGTGTTGGACTTTTGAAAATATTTCAAGGAAAGTGTTGGTGTTTTTGAAAAGGGGTTTGTGTTTGAAGATGAGCAAGCAACTAGGAACATTTCTACCTACTCAAAAGTCTTTGTTCTTTTCTTCCTCCTTTAGATGTTGCTATCTTACCATTGATTGGTAAGAAGCTTTATCTTTGGATGTAAAGGGACGGGCATGGGTCATCGTATAGACATGATAGCAATGTTGTCATATATCTTAGCATTTCTCTTGAGGGACTAAGATCATTTGTAAGGCAACATTTTAAGCGTCATCGAGGGACTATGATCTTGTATTTTGATTGTTTTTGCTAAGACATCTCATGTGCATAACATGAACATTTTTCGTAAGGCAACAAGTGGAGTTAACCCTATGGGTGCATGTGTGAATAGTGTTTGTATTTCATGCTTGGTTTATCTTGGATTAGTGTTTTCTAAGATTGGTTTTATCTTCCCATACAAATCCTACTTTACTAGCATTTATATGAAATCGATAAATTGCGGAAAGTAAATATTCTACACTATTACAATCATTTGAGGAATGGGGTGTACAAATTTACAAATGGGGGTTGCATGAAATTAAAGTCCTAATTATCTATTACAACCATATTGAAATAATATACAAGAATTAAAATATAAAATATATTTGTTTTGTTTTGGTTAAGAGAAGAAATAAATTTTCTTAAGAAAATATTTTTAGTCTTTTTTGTTTTAAAAGAAATGAAGCAAAGTGTATGAATATAAAATATTTTTGGTGTTTTTGATTAATGAAAGTAAGAAAATAAAAGTTAGAGTCAGCGCATGGCTGAAAGAATAGAAATATGAGAAAGAGCAGAAGTTCTGACTCTGGTGCGCTGCAAATCAGAAAGAAAATGTTTAGCATAAAATGAGGAAAGCCAGAAGTTTTGGGGTTGCTGGGAACAAAGGAAATCCTAGAAGTTCTGATGCAATTGGAAACCTAGAAGTTCTAGTGTTATTGGAAGGTCAGAAGTTCTGGTTGTTAAGAGAGTCCAAAAGTTATAATGCAGCTGGAAACCTAGAAGTTCTAGTGTTACTGGCAAGCTAGAAGTTCTAATAATGGGTTCGTGAGGTGTCAATGTTGTTGGATGGGAAAATCTAGAAATTCTGGTCCAGAATCACTATTTTGACAATCAACTGAAGGGGGATTATCTAGAAGTTCTAGTCCAAGATCAATGTTTGACAAATAATGGGGAAAATGTCAAGAAATAAACATAAAAAGGTGTTTCTTGGGCTAGAACTCAAGACCCTTAACACTAATGCCTTAGGCGTGCACTCTCTACCACTAGGGTGGCTATACATCCGGTATTAGAAGCAAAAATATAAACATATATTACAAAATAAGTTATGATGATGAACTTCATCTCCTTCTCCATGCCAGTCAGAGTATCTGCAACTTAGTCATTTCATAATAAAAATGGAAAATGCAAACATAGCAGTTATGGAAAATTTCATCATGTTTTCAGAAATACAAAGCATCAAAACTGTAAATCAAAAGCAAGCATGGATTTTGCTAATCCTAATTCTGAATCCTAATTTCCTTCAAGATTTTTTGATCTGAAATTCTCTCTACTTAGGCCATATACATTAAATCTATAAATATGTACAGAATCAGAGTCATGATATCTACATTGTATCTTTGAAAATGTAAGCCTAACAATGCCTAGGAATGAGATAAAAATCAGAAGAAACTTACCTTACAGCTGGAAATTGTTCTGTGAGTTAGAGCCTGGTCAGATTGTTGTGATGTTCTGGTCAGCTTCCTCAAGTTCTCAGAAAGCTAAAGCAACTTTTAGCTTGAGCTATGAATGGTGGGAAAGTTCTGGAGCAGTCGAGGTGCAAAGTTCTGGACCAGTGAATACTATTTTACAGTTTGAAAAACAGAAGTTGGGAAAGCTTTTATGTTTACTCTAGAAACTGTGTGAATAATTTGGTCAAGAAACACACAAGATAAATTAGAGTTTGGATGCAAAAATCATAAACTAGCAGGTTTCGTGTTTGGGCTGCAGTTTCAAGTTCTTGGGAATTTTCAACAAGGTTTCAAGGCTTTTTCCAATCTTTTTCAATCCTTTTTACAGTTGAAAATGAAGTTTAATTTTTAGGCAAAGGTTTTAGAAGCTTGGAGAAGTCAAGAGTACAGCCATCATGTGTTATGGATGGTTGACTTGTTTTTTAAGCGAGTTTAGACAAGTATGGTTCAAGGAAAAATAGAGTGGTTAGTAGCTTTAGCCGCTCCTAATCTAAGTTTGTAGGCATGATTTGTGGAGAAGTACACTCAGAAGCAAAAGTAAAGTATGGGCCCAACATAAACTTTGTACAAAAGTTTACTTTCCAAGGACAGCAGTGGTACTTTCATGCCACACGTGGGAAGATCTTTTGGATAAAGGTTTAAACATTGGGATAAAAACTCAAAAGTGGGTATGAGCATTAAATAATGATGAGATTTAACAAGCAATAAGACCTGCAACCTGAGATTATGCAGCCTAGCTTGAAACTGGATCAGAAGTTCAGCATGAACATAACTTGGATTAAGAACAGACGTCCACTGATCTTTGAATCTCCTTGCTCCAGCATGATCTGAAGGAGTCCTCAGACTTTTCAGAAATATTGTAACATGCTTTGTAAAACCTCTTTAAATTACTTTTGAAAACTCTAATTGTACCTTCATGAAAACTGGCCCAGAATTTCTAACTAAATTCTGACTTGGGAAGATTCAGAATTTACTTAGTGTTTTAGTTTCATGAACGTGTCTTCAAGAATTTATAACTTAAAATCCCAGCATTTCTAGGAGAAGTTTTGTTATGAAATGTATTAGATACCATTGAGATCTACAACTCTTATGTCAGAAGTTCTTCCTGAATCATCTTGCATCATGATGAAAATCTGGCCAGAAGTTCTGAATTTATCATATTTTCATAACACTTAGAAAAATTTCTAAATGTTTAGAATTTTGACTTTTCCAAAGCAATTTTGACTTTTTATTTTTCTTGATGAAACAACTTCATATTCTAACATATCTTGATGAAATTGGATTCTTGAAACCTGATTTTGACCTAAAAGTCAAAGTTTGACTTTCCAGTGTGTATTTTAACCATTTTGCCCTTGTGCCAATTCAAACCTAAATTGATGTATCAATGCTGCAAACTTGAGTCATGGGAGATCTTGTGAGAAATTTCTTGAGAAATGAGAGGGTAAATTTTGGGGTGCAACAACTTGGTCAAAAAAACTTTACTAATGATAATAAAAAATAAAAAGTAATAATAATAATAATGCAAAAAAATAAATTATACAATCAGAGGGAGTTGACTCCAGGTCAACCCTTCCTTAATACTTATATTTTTTCAAAATAATAACAATATAACAACAGTAGTAATATTAGTAATAATAAATCAGAATAATTATAATATTAACCATGACAATGATTAATAATAATAATCAGTATAAATAATCACTAATACTAATAAAAATAATCAGAATTATACACAATGATAGTTGACTCTGTCAACTTTCAAAAAAATAGACATAAATCACAAAATATACTATTGACTAGGGACCCAAAATGTATGAGTTAGTTAGGCCCCAAAACATACACCCTTTTATTAGCCAATACCAGCTTCCATTCTAGAGGGTTCATACCAATTTGCTAAGCCCAATTAATTACACCCCCTACTACCAATTCAAGATATATACACCCTGTGATACGGTGGGAGAACTGACTTGAGGTTTTGCGTTTTATCGCAAATGTCGCGGTTAGCAAGAGTCGCCACCGACTTTTCTTTTATCCAAAAGGAAAGGTAAAAAAGCACAGGAAAAACCTTTGAGATGTTTTCTTGAGTTCGGGGGGTAGATTATGAAAAGGGAAGGTGCTAGCATCCTTTTCATCCATGGTTTTCCATGGGCTCTTAGTTACTTGCTTAGATCACTTGCTTTGTTTTGTTTGAAATGGTGTTTGGTGTGATTTTGAAAGTATTTTGTAAAAGAGGCCATCGTTTAGGAAATATTTGTAATGATTCTCGTTCGTAAGAATGTATACAAAGACGTTTGTCTTTTTAAAATGTTTTCAACGTTTTGTAAGATGTTTTTGAAATGTGTGTGTGTTTGTTTTTGAAAATAGAAAGGATTGTTTGAAATGGAGCAAGTAACTTAGAAGCTATCTACCTACTCAAATGTCTTTCTTGTGCATTTTCTATTCATTTGACATTGTTGACTTACCATTGATTTGGTAAGCAACCCTATCTTTGGATGTAAACGGGACGGGCGCGGGTCATCGTATAACCATGATAGCAATGTTGCCAAGTATCTTAGTATTTTTTGAGGGACCAAGATCATTTTGTTTAGGCAACTTTGAATAGTGTCATCGAGGGGCTATGATCTTATATTTGTTTTATTTTGCCAAGATACTTCGCATGCGTAACATGGCCATTTTATTTTAGGCAACCAAGTGGGAGAAACCCTAAGGGTGCTTGTGTGCAAAGTGTATCATTTTCATACTTTTGTCTTGCATTTAGGGTTTTTCTACTTTTGTTTTGTTTTTGTTCTTGTCATGCAAACCCTAATTACTAATCATGGTATATAAAGCGATAAATTGCGTAATATAAATATACTAAGCTATTACAACAATTTTTATGGGAGGGGGGAATACAAATTTGAATGGGGATTTGCACAATATAAAAGCTAAATATATTATTACAACCAAATCGAATATGCGCGAATTAAATAAATATAAAACAAATATTTAAAATGCAATGCAATATGTATGTAAAAGAAAAGATTTTTTATGTCTTGTTTTTGTATGAACAATATGTAATTTAAACCTAAAAAGGAAAAAATAATATTTATTTTTGGAAGGGGCTTAAACCCTAGTTTTTAATTAAAAGAAAATAATGTTCTATATTTATTAACTTGTATATTTTTATATAAAAAATAATAAATAATATTATGTTTAAATATTAAAAATTAAATATGTGTAGAAAATAAGTATTTATGAGTATAAAATGTATAATAAAAATATTAAGTATTTTTAATTATATTTACAAGTTATTTAAGAAAAATAAATTCTATCTTATTTAAATAAATTAATTCTTTTATACGAAAAAAATAATAAAATAAAATAAAATAAAAGTGTAAAAATAAAGAAATCATTTTTTGGATTTTTTATCATTCAGAAAAAATAAACAAAATTATTAAATATGAAAGTATAAAAAAAAATACAAAAATATAAAATAGTTAAGTCAGGGGGTGCAGTAGCAAGTCAGGGGGTGCAAATAGCAAAAACAAAAAGGCCAAGGTAACAAAAAGCCCAGAACCACTTCATCCCTGTCCTTCGTTCATCCTCTTCACACGTTTTCCAATTCAACCTGTATCTTCCTTATGCTTGCATAAAAACAAAAACTCATAACATGAAAAATGTGGCATTTGAGCTTATGATTCCAACCATATAAATTATATAACCTAACTCTTAAAGATCAAAGAGAATTTTGGAATCCCCAAATTGTGACCTAAAAATTTCAGAGACTTCAAGCTTCAAATTCTCTTAGCACAAGTAATGTAAATGAAAAGTAATGATATGTACAGCTTCGTTATGATGAGAGCTACATTTTTTCTTCACAAATCGTGGCTTAAAGTTGCCTATATACAGAGATAGAGTTTAAGAAAATACATCATTCAGCTGGAATTGTGTAGGACAATGTAGGGACTTTAATGGAGGCCTGGTGATTGTTTAAGCTTCCTTGAACTTCCCTGAACCTATTCCAATGCTTATCTTGCTCTAAGGATGGCTGGAACTCTCTGACCAAGTCCAACTGCAAACTTCCAAATTGAAAATGGCAGATGGTGAAATAGAGGTTACAGAACCAGGGTGATTGCTTGGATTGACTTGGTATCGAGTCTATAAGATGTTTGAATCAATGGAACACAAAACGCAAGAGCCAAATGAGAGTTGGCTGAGCTTTTGCAGAAACTGTGTGGCAAGGCAGATATTTGGTGGTTTTTAGTTTGAGTGAGTTCTAAGTCTAAGCAAAACGTGTTATGCCTTGTACAATGCTTGCATATAGTTATAGGAGTGATACCAAACCAGCTTCCTACTAGTTGTGCAAGCTTTAGCCCTTTTGCCATTTTTCTTGTACTTGAAGTAAAGTTGACAAGACCAATCCCACATGCTTGTACCAGCTTGCTTTAGGGCTGATAAGAGTTGGTACACATTTCTTGAGAGCTGTAGAGTTTGCTTGTATCAAGGGGACAGGTCTAATGCTCCAAGTTGACAAAGTTGCAAAAGTTCATCTTTATGAAAATGGCAATGTAACCTTTTTGCCCAAAATGGAATTACAACTTGTGTAAAGTTTCAAAAGCAAGGATAAAGGCTTTAGCTTATGAGTATGAATTTAATTAAGGAGTGTATAGCAAGCTTAGGACCTGTAAATCAAGATATAACCAGCATAGGTTTGATTTGCAACTTGATTCTATGTGAAAATGGCTTGAACAAAAAGTGAGAAAATGCCAACTTCCCTTCTTCGATTCTCCCTACTCAAAAATTATCTTGGAGAGTTCTTGGACAATTTGGAAAGCTTGAAATGTGCTCTATAATACATCTTGGAAATGCATTTTGAGATACCTCTTGGAACTAGGTGAAAAGTTGGCATTAAGTTGGGTCCAAAACCTGTCTAAATTAGGGCAAAATTTCACTAAGTTATTTAGTTCATGAGCATGTATTCACAAATTCATAACTTGAGATCCAAGCATCTTTAGGGAAAAGTTTGTGAAGAAAAGTTGTAGATTTCATGGAGGAATACAACTTTCATGTTGGGAAATTTTCTTGAATCAAAATGCATCATGGTGAAAAAGTGGTGAAAAGTTGAGAAAAAATAAGAAAAATTTTATACTTAGAAAAATTCTAAGTTATGAAAAATTTCAAATTAAAACCCTAATTTTCAAATTTAGTTTTCTTGGTGAACAAGTTTCATATTTTGACATATCTTGATGAATTATGACCCTTGGTACTTGATTTTGACCAAAAAGTCAAAGTTTGACTTTTCAGTATACAGTTGACTTTTGATCAGTTGACTGCAAATTTCATTTGTCAATCCAATGAACTTGAGATCTTTTGAACCATGTAATTAGGTCAAGATGATTCAATTGAACCCTTGAAATCATGTTTGAACTCAATTGGTCATTGGCTAAGTTAAAAATCATAAATTACCCTTTCTCAGTCAAAACCCTAATTTTGACCATTTTTCCCTTTTGATGATTTGATCAAATTTCTTGAGGAGTTGTGATCCAAACTTGATAAAATGATACATATGAGTCTAGAATGTTGATGTGGATCAAAAATTATGAAGTTTGACTGTAAATTGGCCATAGTTTACTTTTCCCCCAATACAGTTGATTTTTAGGTCAACTATCCAATTGACTGATAAAAAATATGGTTCAAGGCTTGAAACTTAACATGAGCAATCTTAGGGGTCCAAAATGATGTATGAAAGTCACATGAAGCATTGGTGGTCCAAAAGTCCTTGTGCAAACTCAAACCCTAATTTTGGGTTATCAGTGCAAGATGAGGTGTCTGGAGCTGACCAAACCCTAATCTTGTCTTGAGTCCAAGAAGTCTTGTGAAAAAAGTCTTGATAAATGAGAGGGCAAATTTTGGGGTACAACACACCCCCATCTAGAATATAAAACTTATTTAAATGTGTACCCCGTGACCTGATTACAAACAAATAGCCCAGTCAAATGATAATGAAATAATTCAACTGTTAATGCCTAAGGCGGGTGAATTTAGGGTATGACACCTTCCTAGATTAATATCTAAGACCCACCTAGATATGAGGCCCCCCTCAATCCCTCTTCAATCACAGATAGTGATTGGATCAACGTAATTCTAAACAAACAAGAAGACACACTTCCATGACAATCTCTAGCCAAGACTCTTGACTAAGACCACAACTTGGAGTTGCTTAAAATCCTCCTCCAAGAACAATACTCACTCTTTCTTCACAGCTTCGAGGAGAACACACTGACCATGTCATAACCTGAGTGGTTCACTTACACCAACTCTCCTAGAGAGTGGCTACAGACTCAACCATAATAATTACATCTTTTCAAAACATGGATGGTACAGATCCTAGGTTACAAAGCTTCTATTTATAACTTATACCCAACTGGATTTAGGCCTTCAAATAACAACTATTTGGTTGTTACAAACAGTAGAAAATTCTACTACAAAATAGGTCTTCAATCAAATCTTCCTAAATTATCTCCATATTTAGAAAGTCAATACTCTTCAATATTCTTCTTGATTCTTCGTGACCTACAAAACAGCGCCACATAGGATAATATAGATACTTTGTTATCCTCAAGGTATATTCTGTTTTTGTGACTTAACAGAATATAACAGTCCACTTCAGCTCAAGCGCGATATCGTATGCTCCCTCATAGGACATATCATTCAACATGTTGTTCTAGATGTTGAAATACTTAAACATAACATGTCCTAACAAATGATAGGACTTCTTGCTCAACCTATATCATGTTAGCAAGATAAAACATTCTATCTAAAAAAATTGATGATATATTAGTTTTACCAAACATAATGCCAACCATAAAAATATAGAATTAACAATCTCCCCTTTTGGATTATTTTAGCTAAAACTAATTTACATAACCTTTACTAAACAATCATCATAGAAGCAACCAAAAACTAAAAACATCGGAAGCAATTAGTCCTTAGTCTTCACACATTTGACAGTCTTCATTGTCTTCTCATCACATGATGCCATAACATCAATAATAAGACTTCTTCATGACATTCCAACACATATTCTATCCCTCTTTTTAGCCAGAATATGACAAAGGCAGCAACAACAAAATGTCATATCCAACATTTGCTCACAATAGCTCTAAACATTCCCGTTCCACATTCACAAGCTCAGTTACCACACACTTATTCTTTTCATACCCATTCGAACCATTCCATTATGGCTAACACCGGATGGTGTTAATTCCAAAACCATTCCTCCTAGGATGAATTCATTCCCCCTCAATCCAGAACATTCCTCACAGGGGAACATAATACCTTCAATTCCTCCAGTTTTGTTCTTAACACAGATCACAAGTCACAAATGACATGACTAGGAGACTCGGAATATTTCCTTCAATATCCTTGTGAACTGATTCTAATACAAAGTTCAAAATCAGAAGATAAACAACAATGTTTTCCTCCCTCTTCTTAGGCAAAACTTGACAAAGAAATATCTCACACGTCCAGACCCAAAGAATGCTTATCCACATCCGGACATATGCCATAGGGAGAAAAAATTACTAACATACTGAAAGAGGAGAAAATAAAAATCTCCTGAAATAGCCAAGTAGTTCTCTTAGGAAATAATAATCCTGGTCAATGAGAATGTTATTTGAGGGAGACCTACTGAATAGAGAAGCACCGTCCAAGAATGATTCAGATTGTCTTCATAATTCCAATAAAGCATGCAGAAGCATAAGACACGCTTTTATACCTCTTCCTGACAGTAGCATATATAGAACTCCCTTGTTTGGATCAACAAAAACATATCCCGAAACATGTTCTAACATCCAGTCAAACACTTCCTATTATCTTGCAATTTTAAGTCATACATGCTTCCCAAGGCTTTATCCACACACGATCAGAAATCTAAACCCACGGCCTTTTACTGGATCCAAATATGTTCTGATGTATGAACATATTGTCTTCATCGAGACTCTAAGTGAACCCCTTTTAACAGAGATTTTTAGAGAGTCCTTTAAAAATATCTGCAGAGAAAAATAAATTCTCCCAAACTCAGCCACTTAACTTTACCTAGCTAGAACCGCTTGTGCACTGAGAGTGAACAAATTCAGTAGTTCAATATTGTTTGTCATCTTAACCTCATAAGAGGAATACAATCTCCAAATGCTTGTAATACACACAAGCTACACCACACAATCCATAAACACGCACTTGACTACCCCTGTCAAGGATAACCAAAGCTCCTACCGAAGATAACAATCTGAAGAAATTTTGAACTAGATACTTCAGCTTCAGGTCTTCAAATTTCTACAAGGTCAGACTCCTCAAGATGTCGTGCACACCTGCTTTGATATCACTTAAACACAAGCACTCAATTGCTTTTCTTTAAATAAAAAAACTGACATATTTGTAGTAGAGGAAAACCACTTTTCCACAGTCTTCAAGATCATATCACACTATCTGATACTAGTCCTTTGCCCTTACATTCACTAGTAATTGTTGGTACTAGTGAAGACTTCAAGAGGATAGTAGTCATGAATTACTAGAACATACTACTATACACAATATCACAATCTACACATTCTAATCCTCAAAGTCATACCTACCACTTCTGACAACCATGCTTGAGAGTCTACATATTCCATGTGCTCAACTCCAAGTAACTTCCAAAACATATCCCAACATGATGTTACAACATCATTTAGGATATCAACTTCATAGCACAGAACCCGGCCACCATGGTTCTTGAACACACAATTCAAAGGACTTAATATGCAGAGAAGTCCTTTAAGAAGCTCCCGACAAACACAAGAAAATCTCAGAAGATCATACCTTCTGCGGCTCATTCAGATTATCACAAGCACCTGAATGTCATAAAGAGAAATAAACTCTCAACACTATCTGAATCAACAGTTCAGATAGTAGATTTGCACCCACGCCTCAGATAAGTACCCAACTGCCAACAAGGTCTTTACCATCTGTAACAAGCACATCTTCACAAGATCAGACTTATACCCAGCTGCCGACAAGGTATTTGTCAATAGAGGAAAACTTCATCACACATACAGCTGCAGATGATACTCTCTTTCAACAGATGTTAGAACATTTGATCTGACATCCTTCTTATTTAACTTTTAGCACATGGTTTCTACACAATATTCCAGACTTGGTCAAAGACTGGACCTCATTCTCCATCACGGTCATACATTCTAACTTTGGAATCCATTGGTGATCATTCATTCTCACCCCATAATCTTCATTATAGCTTCCTTCTAAGAAGCTAGAGACAACACCATAATAATCCATACAAACACTCTTGAGGAAGAACACAAGAGGAACATATTTCAGCAGTTGATCGTATATGCGGATTCCAATCAGTAATTGATACCACACCTTAGGAGGCTTCTTCAAAGGCACAATAACCAGACCTCCTATAAAGTTCCATCCTTCTGCTCATAAAGAGGAGATCCCCTCTAAAATGCAGAGCATAACAATCATGGTATTCACTGATCAATATACCATGAACAGACTATCTAGGAGTACATCTTATTCTCCCCATAATATTGGACAGCACATCATGACTTATAAGTTAATTTTCTAGAATATTAACTTACCTTAGGTTGATTCATCTCCATTGCATATAACCCCATAATGTCTCTTTCATTTTAGAAGAATAAGAGTTCAATGTTCTTATAAGCTTGATAAGTGATATCAAGTTTGAGTAAACAACCTTTATCCTTTTTGAGAGAAACATCAGTCAAACATGTTCAGAATAATAAATCCTTAACACAAGAATGTCAGGACATTATATCTGACGTCTCTTCAAGAATCTTCAAATCTAGTTTTGAGATTATTCTTCATCAACTGATGCAGCAGTACAATATGTGGTTAGTGCACACCCACTCAGGACTTTCTCTGTTGTAGCATAAAATGTTCCACAGTATCACAAACACCTGGCTTCTTTGATCATGGGATACTAGATGACAGAGAGAATGTGCTTGACATATGAACTTGACCTTCATATTCAAGAGACTTGGATGAGATAATGAAACTTTACTGGAATTAGAGCTCAACCTTTGCACTTCTACTTACTTGAATCAGAAATAAACTGAACCAAGAAGTAGTCAATTCGTTGGTCAACCTTCAACCAAACCATCAATCTAAGACCTGTTTTTATGGGTAACATATCTTAGATACACAACCCATATGTCTCCTCTTACAGATCAAGAGTGGGTTCCAAACACATGTGATTAACATACATTTGTTTAGCACCCAAAACATCTTCCAGTCAACAGGAAGTTGCACACCTGCTGACATGATGTCCCAACATCTGGTAGGACATCAGTTCCCTTCTTTTGGAACTCACAAGGGAGCTTGGTTCTGAAGCCATTACTGCTCCTAGAATAAAATATCCCTTGATCACCTTCAAGGTATTCAAAAATAGTCCAAGCTCTGACAACACCAACAACTGTAAGACTCAGAGTCACTTTCCTAATTAGGTCAAGAATTAGGAAGACTCTTTTAGAAACCAAAATAAATAGCTCTATCTTTTCTTCAATAATCTATCAAATAAATGACAGGTTTCTTGAAAGATATATCAACCACATACCAAAGTACCTTTATGAGTGGACTTGAGAAATAAACTCAAGTATCAATGGTCACTTTAGATAGATGGTTGAAACAGTCTTGCACATATCCTATCACCATAGGATACACTTGCTGAGGAGACCAGACCCTAATTCCATGCCAACCAAGGTTACAACAGATACCATGCAGCGGAATAAATACCATATCCTTAAAAACCTTCAGGCACAACAAACCCTTGCACACAAACTCCACACGTTAAGTGCACCGGGTGACATAGGTTTGAACATAAATCAACCCAAAATGCAGTAGCTTGACACTGAAGTTACACGCCTGAAAACAGTATAGACAGGTCCAATACACACCATGTCATCAACAATCCATCCTCCACTTCTAAGGACCATTCAAACAACAATATTTACTCTTCAAGTTCAAACAGATTTTCAGTAGAATCCTTCTACCTTGCACAGAAACTAGAAAGTATCCCCCTTAGATCTCATCAAGAAACGGACAGGATGCTTGCTCTGATACCAATTGAAATTTTGGTATGACAGAACTCAAATGTCATATGACATGTTGGGACATCTTATTCGACATAAACAAACAGGCAAGGTATAAACAATTAAAATAATACTGAAAATCATAAACAACAAACCAGAATTGTTAACCCAGTTCGGAGAAACTCTCCTACTCTGGAGGCATACCAAGCAAGGGACAAATCCATTATGATAGTATCAATTTAAAGATAAAATCTCCCGTTTACAACTTCTCACTTAATCACTATCATTCCTAGACTTCTATCTAAGACTCACCTAGATATGAGGACCTCCTCAATCCCTCTTCAATTACAGACAGTGATTGGATTAACACAATTATGAACAAACAGAAAGACACACTTCCATGATAATCTCTTGCCAAGACTCTTAACTAAGACCACAACTTGGAGTTGCTTCAAAGCTTCCTTCAAGAACAATACTCATTCTTGCTTCATAGCTTCGAGGAGAACACAATGACCATCTCATAACCCGAGTGGTTCACTTACACCAATTCTCCTAGAGAGTGGCTACAGACTCAGCCCTAATGATTACATCTTTTCAAAACATGGCTGGTACAAATCCTAGGTTACAAAGCTTCTATTTACAACCTATACCAAACTTGATTTGGGCCTTCAAATAACATCTCTTTGGTTGTTACAAACAGCAGAAAATTCTGCTATAAAATAGGTCTCCAATCAAATCTTCCTAAATTATCTCCATATTTAGAAAGTCAATACTCTTCAATATTCTTCTTGGTTCTTCTTGACATATAAAACAGCACCACGTGGGATAACATAGATACTTTGTTATCCTCAAGGAATATTTTTTTTTGTGACTTAATAGAATATAACAGTCCACTTCAGCTCAGGCGCGATGTTGTATGCTCCCTCATAGGACATCTCATTCGACATGTTGTTCCAGATTGAAAAACTTCAACTCAACATGTCCTAAAAAATGATAGGACTTCTTGCTCAACCTATATCTTGTTAGCAAGATAAAACATCCTATCTAAAAAAATTACTGCTATATTAGTTTTACCAAACATAATGCCAACCATAAAAATAGAGAAATAACAATTTCGTTTACCACCTCCGTGAGAGATGTATTGTCATCAGAAAAAAGGAAGAGAATGTGGAACCATGTTTTGTAGGTTAAAGAAGCTTTAATAATGAATATGCTTTTGATGGTGACAAATAAAGTCAAGCATGACAAGTGGTTAAAGATGCAAGAATACCGAGTAGAGCTTGAAAAACTAAGGTTGTGCAGTCATAATCGCCCGTCTTTCCATCATCCACTTTCATGCCTTCCATATTCTCCAAATATTTTTCATCCATACCTTCTGTGAGTGCAACTAAACTATTAGATGTTTTGCATGATGTCAAAACTCGGAAAGCTAGAATTTCAGTATGGTGGATGGTATCCTTATGTCTTGTGGCACTCCCTTGCATTAGAGGTCTTAGAAGTCATTAAAAAGCATTTTAAAATTTATCCAAGTCATTAAAAATAAGTTTATGCATAAATTTCTACTGCACGTGTCGACACATCTGTTTTTTCAGGTCGACATATGCAACTCATTTTTAAAGCATGTAGCTTCTGTAAGTTTCAGGTTGACACATAAATTTCATAGGTCAACACATACTGAACCTTTTCTGAAAAGGCATAAATTCTTATTTTATGTGTCGACACATCTACTTTTCAGGTCGACACATTTGCTAGCGTTTTAAAGCCTGTAGATTTTGTTTCTGTTCGGTCGACACATGGACCCTTACAGGTCGACATATACAGTATAAAAATTAAGTATGTGTCGACACATACGATATATAGTTCGACACATATTGTTTGTTTGGTCAATTTTTTAAATCTTTTTTATTCAGAATTTGTCCTTTTTTCCCTAAAAGTTCCAAAACTATAAATACCCATTCATGCATCATTCATAACTTGGTGATACCATAAAATTAGCCTACATTTATCTTCATCTTCAACCTCTAACCTATGCACACACACTGACATTACATTGTGTTGATGTTCCGTTGGGGTGCCATCTAGACGAGGATTGATAATTTCCAATTAGGTATTGGGTTGAGCTTTGTAGGGGTCTTCATCCAGGAAAAACCACGGGTTTGTCCTCCAATATCATTACTTGATTTAGGGGTTTTCGTGCAAGATGTTTGAGAGGTAGTTGTGGCCAAGTAAAGTCCTTTGGTGATAAATAACGCAAGGGACCCTTTGGAGATAAAGAACGCAAATTAAGTAGCGCGAGAATGGTGGATTACAATTGAAGTCTTGTGTTGAAATAGTTTGAAATTGATGGTGCGCGGAAGATTTGGAGATAAAGAATGCAAAGGAGTAGCAAGATCCAGATAGTAAATTTGAATTTATTGTGTCTTGGTCTTGTTGAAGATCAAAGGAAGAGAAGGGCTTGAATCAACATCAAACAGTTATAGTTTGTAGGATTTCTTTTGAACACTTCTCTTGTATTCATACTTTTACAAACTAAGAAAGTATCCTAATTCCACATTAGAATTGGACGCAGACATACCTACGTGCGAGGATGAAAGTGGAGAACTGTGTAGACAAATCCTTGTGTCTCTTTTATTTTATTTCTTTACTTGATTTAATTTTCATACATCAATTTGTCAAATAGAATTGAGTAATCTATCGACGCGTAGGAATTTTCCGAGACTGTTTTTATTTTAAATTGTGTGTTGAGTTGCTTATAATCAGTTTTGATTATAAATGCTTTTTCCTATCAACACAACACAAAGGAAAGTTCTGAAACTTTGATTGCACACCAAATGTTTGATAAATTATTTAGCTTGTTTAACTCAAAGGAAAATTGTAATGTTCTATCTCTTACTCTCATTTACTCTTTATATGCAATTTGTTAAATGTGTTGTTTGATCAATTGATTCGTATAGAATTTTTCTTTGATTGTTAAAGTTTAAATTTATTTGTTGTTTAGCTTATAATAACTTTGATTGTAAGTGATTTTTCATATCAACAAAGCTCAAAGAAAATTCTGAAAAATTAATTGTGTGCAACATGTTCGACAAATTGTCAAGTTATGTTTTTAATATAATTTCATTGGAAATAGGAAACTGTTGTGTTTTATATTAAAATATTAATTGATATATTATTATGTTGATTGATTTTATCATTATCTTAATTACTTATGACTTGTGCATATTTGAGTTTCCAATAACTAGGTTCGTTTAGACTACTATTTAGATCTAGGCTAATAAATCTTCCGCTCAACATTGTTTTTCAAATAAGTTTTTAAGTAACCATTTTGAAATGTCATTTTTAATATGGGAATCTATTCACCCCCCCCCCCCCCTAGATGAGTTGTCATAGTCTAACAAGTGGTATCAGAGTTCCGGTTTATTCCATGCTTCGAAACTCTTAGTAGAAAATGGCATACGAACCTAAAAGGGATTTCAAAATAGCCCCAATTTTTTTCCAGAAGAAAACCATAGTTATTGGAAAGCTTGTATGAACATTCATGTTAAATCATATGACAAGAATATATTTAACTCTATTACTGAAAAAAATACTAATGGCGTTGTCACATCTAAGCCAGAAGCACTATGGAATAATGATGATAAGAAAAATACATTAAATCTCATTAATCGTTTGAACGCACTTGGTAATCTTATTTCCAATGAAATTGCTACTAATAAAGTTGTGAGATGTCTTACTAGGAATTGGAAACCTAAGGTCACTGTGATCAAGGAAGCTAATAATCTTACAACACTTGATCTCATTACATTGTTTAGTAAGTTTAAAGAACATGAGTAAGAACTTATTTGCTTAGACAAACATAAGAAAAAACTTGAGAAAAAGAAGAAGAAAAAGAAAGACACTGATAAGGAGGAAAGAACAAAGTCTAAAGCTTATAGGGCGTCAAGTTCAAGGTCCTATAAATGTGAGTACGTATACGATAGTGATTTTAGTGATGTTGAAGATTTAAATTATCACTATGGTTGTATGAAAGGCTTGCCCAAATGCAACCAATTGTTTCTCTAACCACCAAGGACCTAATGAAGATTGGGTACCTAGCTTGTCTGCTATTTTTGTAGGAATATTTTTCTTAACTCTATGAAGAGAATATGGGTTCACATTTATGGTGGCTCAAGGCATATGAACATATTCTAATTCTATTGTATATGGGGTAAGATGGTGGATTATGTGATCTAGAAAGCAACAATAAGTTTTGTTTTATTGGTAAAAGATGCGTAAGTTACTTTTGATGTTGTATCCGAGAATACTCGGAAAAGGTATTTCATTTCATGATGTAGGTTTACCTTCAAGAGTCATACTCAATGATCCCGAAGAAGGAATTGATCAGTCTGGATCGGTGAAACATGAGGAGGAGAAAGATAACTAACATGAAAAGGATAAAGATAAGATTTAAATCAAAATTAATATTCATCAAATTAATGACATTTTTGGACTCATCACAAGTTATACTTTTGGGTACTTTGTCAAAGTGAAAAGTGATAAGATCGTGTTGTTCTAAAATCTTGGTGGCATACATTGCATCTGGTTCAAATTTTTATCGAGAGTTCCTTATGAAATGTAAGTGCATCCTCTGTCATATTGTATGATGAGGTAGTATCGATTTAACTTTCGCTTTGTTAGTAAGTTCTCTCTTTTACTTGTTTATTTCTCTAAGTACATGACATACTTGGTATATGGTATATGGTATATATATATATATATATATATATATATATATATATATATATATATATATATATATATATATATATATATATATATATATATATATATATATATATATATATATATATATATATATATATATATATATATATATATATATATATATATATATATATATATATATATATATATATATATATATATATATATATAATAAGTATTCATTTGCAACATAATTCTTAATTGATTATCATAGTGACTTATCAATTTATATACTTGAAATGACCTCATCATATTATATTTTCATGTATTTTTATAAACACTTATGTGTACATAAACATGTTTAGCTTCATTAAACATCAATCATAACATATTTTATATTATATCATATTTGATTCTACTAACATGCAACTTGTTAAAGAGGTTATCTAAGCTTATGCAGAGAGTGTTTGAAATGAGTCTTATGAGAAATTGAATTACTTTTTCGGACTCTAGATAAATTAACTCAAGGAAGGAACACATGCATGAGGGATTTCCTTTGCGATCATGTTGAAAAAGAGGATGTTATGTTCGAGCATTTTGATAGCGAAAATCAACTTGCCGACATTTTCACAAAAACATTTGCAACGAAATTGTTTTTCAACAAACATGAGGAATTAAGGATTATTAATGTCTTCAATGTTGCTTTCTTTATTATGATGCTTGCACCTTTATACTTTTGCTCTAACACTTTGTTTGAAGTATTTTACATCTTGTGAGTGCAACTTCCATTCCATCAAGAGTGAGGTAATATTGTTCCAAATTTCTCTTTGAAAGTAAGATTTTTCTTAGTACATGTTTAGTTGATGAAAAATGCGTGTTATGCTCTCAAATGATGAAACCATGAATGTTCATTTCCAAAAAAAAATATTGATAACCATTGCGTGTTCTCAACGTATATGCTTATAATGACTCCATGTATTAATTCTTTCATATTTGTATAAGTTTGTTCTTGTATGTACAAGTATGTGTATCTATTATTATTTCTTGAATTTGTGCATGAGTTGAATGTAAGCATGTTAGTTGCATGTATGATTTTTTATTGTAGTTTAGTCACATTTTATGGCAACATTTTCATTTTGGATTGAGTAGTGACATGTTCTTGCCGTTATGCTAGGCACATGTATGTGCGACATCGGGAGTTCCATTATGTTGTGTTACATAATCATGGCGCTATAGAAGCAACTTCACTAGCTTGTTCTTGCATCACATTCATTATTATTCATGCAATTGCATTACATGTTTGGTAATGTTTTATACTTGTTTTTTTTTTGCATCATTACATATATATGGGGATATGTAATTGTATGCTCTTCTTTGCAAAAATTCCTTTGTGTGATATATTAATATTGGTATTAGAATATGATACTTCTCAGGATTTGCCTTCTTTCTTTTTGGTGATGTCAAAGGGGGAGAAGCATATGCGAGATAAAGTTGAGAAGCACAAAGTAAGGGGGAGCCTTCGATAACTATATGAAATACAACATCGCAAGTTTTGCCATCGTCAAAAAGGGGGAGTTTGTGAGTGCAACTACACCATGAGATGTTTTGCATGATGTCAAAACTCGGAAAGCTAGAATTTAAGTATGATGGATAATATCCTTATATCTCGTGGAACTCCCTTGCATTAGAGGTCTTAGGAATCATTAAAAAGTATTTTGAAATTGATCCAAGTCATTAAAAAAAAATTTGTATAAATTTCTACTGCATGTGTCGACACATTCGCTTTTCAGGTCGACACATGTAACTCATTTTTAAAGCATGTAGCTTCTATAAGTTTAAGGTTGACATATACATTGCATAGGATGACACATACTGAAGCTTCTCTGAAAATGCATAAATTCTTATATTATGTGTCGACACATTCAATTTCCAGGTCGACACATTTTCTAGCATTTTAAAGCCTATATTTTATTTCTGTTTGATCGACACATAGACCCATACAGTTCGACACATACAGTATAAAAATTAAGTATGTGTCGACACATACGATATATAGGTCGACACATACTGTTTGGTTGGTCAATTTTTTAAATCTTTTTTTATTCTGAATTTGTCCTTTTTTCCCTAAAAAGTTCCAAACTATAAATACTCATTTATGCATCATTCCTAACTTGGTGATACCATAAAATTAGCCTACATTTCTCTTCATCTGCAACCTCCAACCTATATAAACACACTGACATTACATTGTGATAATGTTCCATTGGGGTGTCATCTAGACGGGGATAGATAATGTCCAATTAGGTATTGGGTTGAGCTTTGTAGGGGTCTTCATCCAGGAAAAACCGTGGGTTTGTCCTCCAAAATCATTGGTTTATTTGGGGGTTTTCGTGCAAGATGCTCAAGAGGTAATTGCAGCAAACTGAAGTCCTTTAGAGATAAAGAAATCAAGGGATCCTTTGGAGATAAAGAATGCAAAGGAAGTAGCGTGGGAACGGCAGATAACAATTGAAGTCTTGTGTTGCAATAGTTTGAAATTGATGGTGCACGAAAGCTTTGGAGATAAAGAATGCAAAGGAGTAGTAAGATCCAGATAGTCAATTTGCATCTATTGTGTCTTGGTCTTGTTGAAGATCAAAGTAAGAGAAGAGGTTGAATCAACATCAAACAATTATGGTTTGTAGGATTACTTTTGAACACTTCTCTTGTATTCATACTTTTGCAAAGTAAGAATGTATCCTAATTCCACATTGGAATTGGGCACAGACGTACCCACATGCGAGGACGAAAATAGAGAACTGTGTAGACAAATTCTTGTGTCTCTTTTATTTTATTATTTTACTTGCTTTAATTTTTATACATCAATTTGTCAAATAGCATTGAGTAATCTATCGACGCGTAAGAATTTTTTCAAATAACTATTTTGATTACATTATCATATAGGCTAGTATTTGTCAAATAACTAGTTTTTTATAAAAATGTGATTACATTATCATACTCTAATTTTTCCCAGACACTTTACATTCACATATTTTGTTACGCCTATTTATTTTGAATAAGTAAAATAATACAATTGGCAAAAGAGAATTTTAAGGACTTATAAATAAGTGTGAGAGGTTATAAGTAAAATGGTATAATTGGCAAAAGAGAATGTTCAAGGACTTATAAATAAGTGTGAGAGGTTATGAGATTGAATCTCACCTTCCCACTTTTTGTATTCTACTTTACTTTTTTGTTTTCTTTTGTTTTTTGCATTATTCCCAAAATTATAAAAATATCATAAAAAATTTCTTTTTATTTATTTAATTATTATTTTCATTTTCCTTTATTTAATATATTTAAAAATATTATTTTTCATTAAAATCATTATTTTATGCAAAAAAAAATCTAAAAATTAAATAAATCTTTTTCAAATCAAATCCTCACCAAGTCACAAATAAGTCCGAGTTCATAATCTTGTTTACCAAGATATGAATCAAATCCCAATCAACAAAATAATGTCAAAAATAGACAAATCGCATTTAATTTTTAACCTAAAAATTCGCTATAAATAGACCTAAGTTTTCACATTTTTTCATTAACAATCTCTCACAATTTCACTCACTCAAGATAATTCTTACTAGTTTTCTTAAATTTTTTAATTTATTTTTAATTATATGATGATATTATCTCATAGTCTTTTTTTGTTTTCAAATTATATTTTGTAATAACAACTTTATCACAATACACTTTGTACATTAGCAACTTTTCAACAATTTCCAACCTATTTAATCATCACTAATTTCACCTATTTAACTTTTCAACAATTTCCAACCTATTTAATCATCACTAATTTCACCTATTTTTCCGCACACATTTTTCCATCTTAATTTTGTTTTTGTCTTGAACAGACACTAACATTATTCATAATTCCACTCATTTACACACTTTAAAAAAACCTTTATTTTTAGTCTTGTGTTTGTACATATAACATACACCCGATGTTACATACTTACTCACTAATCCTACCTTATTTCTCATAAAAGACCAATTTCTACAAGAATTTTACCTTATTTCTCATAAAAGACCAATTTCTACAAGAATTTTGACACCAACTCTACACTAATCATACAAATTTTCTAAAACACTCACAGAACTTCAAACCACTATTTACAATAGAAACCCACTTTTGTGTAATATTGATGTTTTATCATGGATAAACTATTTGATCTTTTCACATTGATATTCTAATTTTTACACCTCAATTCTAAGTGTTAATGCATCAGTTATTTCGTCCATACTATAATAAAAAATCTTTCGGTTTGTAAAGTTCAAGCCTCACACTTTAAACAAGTATTTTTTTACTGACTTTGCTACACATAACATAAACCATGAGTTGCGTTTTGCTTTAAGAAAAGAGAAGGAGAACAAGAATGAGGTTAGAGAAAGGATAATTTGATTTGGTTTTGTCAAATGTACCACTTATTGTATTTAGTTACATATTTGTTTTTATTTCCTTTTAATATAAAAGAACTATTATATGTCTCTGAGTGAGTGGGTGGAAGTTTATGTTTGAAAAGTCAAATTTGATAGCTTTGAAGTTTATTTGATCGTTGGCATTGTTGGTGGGTTAATAATTTCATTTTTTTTATTTTATTAGTTATGAGTTATATTCTTAGATTAGGGCAGAGTTTTTATTGGGCCTTTGTTTTGCTACCATTTTACTAGCTCTACCTCCATATTTTATTAACAACTTCTTAATTATTTTTATTTTAGCTTATTTAATTAGGTCCAAGTATTTATTTAATAATTTAATTTTTTTTAAACAACAAAAAAATAAAAAAAATCTAAAAATAAATCTTTATTATTAGTTTGTACATAACCTAAGTATCGATCACATTGAAATAATCACTTGTGAATAAACAATTCGGAATTTGTACATAAATCAAACAATCAAAACTAATTCAATGTTTTTTTCAAATAGTAGGACGAGTGGATGCACTTCTGCTACATCCTCGAGTAATTGATTGATCGACATACGCCATATCAATTAGTTATTCAAATCAAAACAATTAAAATTCACCAACCCCAAATCTCCTTTTTATGCCCCGCGCATCTAATTCAAAACTCGACTTTTTCATAAAACTAAAATCAATCAACCAAACAAATACCTGAACTACATATGACTTTGATTTCTCTCATCTCTTGATGAAGATACGTAGGCACATGGTTGTAAAACCAAGGCAAATCCCCTAAACTAAAATTAACATCTTTCCATTTTACCCTTCTTTGTAATTAAATCTTCTTTCTCTGTTAATAAATAGATAAATAATTAAAACATAATAAGCGAGAAATAAAGTAAACACACCTAGCAACACTAAGATTAGAGGTTCCCTTTGAGTACAATAGAGGTGAGGGATTCCTAACACCTTTCCTTCACTTAATTGACTCCCGAACCCTTAACTTGGTTACAACGACCGCCTCATCTATACCTTTAAGGTTTTCCCGTTATCTCCCTTGTCCTTAGGACAAATAAATAATGGTATCAACTTCATTGAATTTTTTCAGCCACAATTGTTGGCGACTTCACTATGGATAACCCCTAAAGAGAGTCTCGCATACCATTTAATCTTAGGGTTTTCATGTTTTCTCTGTGTGTTTTTGTCTTCTTTTATTCTGCTTTTATTTTTGCTTTGTTTAAATTCTATATGCTTTTATTTCATTATATATATATATATATATATATATATATATATATATATATATATATATATATATATATATATATATACACACACACACACACACATATGGTTTATTGTGGGATTCAAAGTGTGTGGGACCTCTATGCCCGAGCTCCCAAGATAATCTTAGAAATAAGGGGTTGTATAGTATTGACCAAGGGGGGTTTAAAATCCTTATAAGTTTGTACCAACAACCCCACTCAGAGTGGATCATTAAAAGGAATTGTCTTAGGAGGGTTAACCTCTCCCTAAGATGAAACTACAGACTTGGTCAATGACTCTAAGAATCTTACCCTAAATAAATCCTCATGGTGAGACTTTGTACAATCTACGAGACAAAAGTCTCAGTCTATACAGAGGCTCCACCTAAGGGAGACCCTTGATATTATCCATTTTAATTTAGGCCATCCCTAATGTTAGGGTGGAATCTCATTCGTGGTCAATGACCTTACATGTTATCCATGACACCCTTTAATAAATACCCTTGTGAGGTACTGGGTATAAAAGACTTAGAACTTTTATAGGAGCCTTCGTGTAGGTTGTTCTATTAATATCATGTCCTTCATAAGGAACCTTCCTGCGAAAGACGTCTTGTCCCTATCCCTAAACCCGTAAGGGTCACCTTTTGTCTATATCCATCCTTAAACATGTAAGGGTTACCTTCTAACCATTACCATCCCTAAAATGGTTTCCTTTTGTCTATTATAATCTTAAACTCGTGGGGGTTTCCTTTTGTTTTCACAATCCCTAGCGTGTAAGGGAGTCTATTTTCCTATTCATCCCTAAGTCTGTATAGGGTGTCCTCGTTTCCATGTATATCCCTAAACCCGTAATGGTTCCATTTTTTCTACTATGATTCCTAAACTCGTAAGGGTTTCCTTTTATATGTCACAATCCCTAAATCGTAGCGGTTTCCTTAGGTCTACCTTTACCCTAAGTCTGCATTACATCACCATGAAATTTTTTAGTATACCCTAAAAACAAAAAAACAATTTTTTTTCATAACCATGCATTTTCATACATCCGCATACATGCACTTACATTTGCATATCTTTTCCACCTTCTCCCTTATCCAACTGTTATGCAACTAGCAGATTTCCTGATACTCACGAATAAACTCGAAGAAAGTCTCAAGAAGCTAAGGAAATCATGAAATACAAGTCATACTAAGGAGAGAAGGTAACCCTTCACCATGCCAATCACACGCCTACACAGCACCTCAAATGCCAATATCATAGATGATTCCCCCACATCAAGAGCAATAGTATTAGTAGCATCATAATAGGTATGTCCAACAGAAGAAAGGGAAAAGGTCACCCCTTACTTTGACAAGTGCGAGAACATCAAGAAGCTATCCTAAAGTCAAGTGGATCAACAAGGAAGCTTATCCCTAGGGTCATTAGGCTTTTATCGTTTCCAATTGTAATTTCTTTGTTGCTAAGTTTTATCTGTTGTAAATTTATACCTTTTTATTAGTAATTTCAATAAAATGAACATGCATTTTTTTTAAGTCAATCCATTTGTATTCACTATTTTCTATGACATCACTTTAACCTCAAGAGAATCAGTCTATCAAAGCAAGAAGTTTAAGCACATTTTCTTTCTCACATACATCATCCAGCATCGAGGAAGCAACGAAGATAAAGTTCATAGTCCACGTGGTAGCCACGACCTTCCTGAATCAAAAGAAAAAAAATCTCAAAAGCAAAAAAAAAAGAGCCTGCTAAGTCAAAAAAATCGTAAAAAAACAAAAATGTTGACTTAGGCAAAAGTTAGGGCATCCAGATGGACCGAAAAATCAAAAGAATTGGTCCATGAAAAAATAAGGGATTGAAAGCAAAGAAAAACGGAACATAAGCTTATGGATGCCACCTCAAAAATTACCAGTGCTTCCAATCAGGTGCTTGAACCTTATCAATGCTTCTAATCATCATCGCGACTACGAGAATTCTCTTGCAGACTGAACGTATCCGTTGAGTTGATTGAACTTACGAATGGAGAATATCAAGGAGAATGGAATTGGTTAACATAAAAATCCAAGCCTTATATCCTTTGTTTCTTTAACCGTGAATCATACCACGTTACAACCCTAAAAAGTGATAATTGAAGTTAGGTTCACTATGAAAGCATACTCAACAAAATTTGTGTTAAACTGACTCTGAATATTTGTTAAATCATCGTTAACCATATTTCTTTTCACACCTTCATTTGTCCCAATATCATGTCCAAATATCTTCAGTTGTACACCATATCAGTTTTCCATAACAATTTTCGATTTCAAAAACTTGCATGTGTATTGCATCAGAATTACTTTACAAAAGGTAAAAATTTATGTGCAACTGAAGACTTAGCATCAAGGAAATATTAAGAATGTCCGATCAAAGACAAGTCATTTCAAGAAGCTCCTGACTAGGGGAAAATTATCTAATAGGACCCCCATAATATGGGGGCAATTCCTAATGATCATAGGGGCATATCACATGAAGATCCTATTGACTAGGGGCAATCATTCTAAAATTTGTTCAACATGAGTCACACCTACAGGAACCAACTAATCAAAGGCATACCTTTGGAAGATCCAAATTCTGGGATAGTCCATATCAAAGTCGAATCATAACATGGCAATATCCAAGTTCTTTCTCAGGACACTCCTCAAAGAACTTGATAATCATGGGTAGACCTTTCGAGACTCAAATGTTAGGATCCAGATTCCATTTCATGCAACTCCTCAAGCCTTAATTATCAAGGGCGTGCCTTTTAAGATTCAAATACTGGGGTAGACCATTGCGAGACTCAAAAACTGGTTCAAAACGGTTCATCAAAGATTTAGAGGCAAATCATTCCAAGATTCAATTAATCAAGGGTATGGTGTTTCAAAGTGCAAGATGAAAGGACCAGCCATCTTAAGTTCATGGTATGACCAAACTACTTCAAAACTAACATTTAGGTGAATCCCTTTAAAGACCTAATAAATTGAAGCAAGACATGCCACAAAGGGGTAAACTATCGTCCTACTTTTATGATCTCCAGTGAAGCTCTCTCTTACATCAACAATCTTAGATTTCGAAATGAGTATCAAGATACTAGCATAAAAATCTACCACTTTTTTTACAAGCATTCTTGTTACATAAGAAACTTATTTAAGCCTTAACCATCCACGACCCTTCACAGGGGCGCCATTTGCTGATGCATTCAAGTCACTTCATAAATCATGTACTAATCATTTCGCTTCGCTTGCATCAAAGAATGCATTCATCTGGCATATTCTCAACATCTCTTGACAACTTACAAAAGCTTAACATCTCTTGAACCTTACAAAATAATAATCTCTCTTGGTATTTGTTGTACCCCAAAATTTACCCTCTCATTTATCAAAAAATTTCCCACAAGATATGCTTTGGTTCAAGATTGCACAAGGTTTGATCAGCTCAAGACACCTCCTTAAGCACTAAGGACTGAAATTAGGGTTTGATATTGCACAAGGATAATTTAACTTTCAATACCCCATATGACTTTTATGGATCATTATGGACCCCCAAGATTAATCATGTCAAGTTTCAAGCTTTGAATCACATTTGTGCTCAGTCAATTGAGCAGTTAACCTAAAAATCAACTGTATTGGGAGAAAAGTCAACTGTGGCCAATTTACAGTCAATCATCATATTTTTTATCCACATCAACATTACAAACTCATATGTATCATTTGATCAAGTTTGGACCATAATTCCTCAAGAAATTTGATCAAACCATCAAAAGGGCAAAATGGTCAAAATTAGGGTTTTGACTGAGAAAGGGCAATTTCTGATTTTTTGACCTAGAAAATAGTTAATTGGTCTGAGGCATAATCTCAAGAGTTCAATTTCATAATTTTGACCTAATGTCAAGACCCAAAACATTTCTCAAGATCAATAGGATTGATAGTTGATTTTCAATCAACTGATCAAAAGTCAATTGTACACTGAAAAGTCAAACTTTGGCTTTTTGGTCAAAATCAAGTGCCAAAGACCATAATTCATAAAAACATGTCAAAGTATGAAACTTATTCATCAAGAAATCAAAAAGTCAAGATTTCATTTTGAAAAGCCAAAATTTTCAAACTTAGAAATTTTTCTAAGTGTTGAAAACTTCATGTTTTTTCACAACTTTGAGCAAATTTTTCACCATGATGCAAGATGATTCAAAAGAAACTTTCAACATGAAAGTTGTAGATCTCCATGACATCTACAAAATTTATTTACACAACTTCTTCTAAAAGTGCTTGGATCTCAAGTTATTAATTCATGAAGTCATAGTCTTGAAATTAAACACTTAGTGAAATTTTAAACATTTTTGGTCAGGATTTTGACCTAACTTCTGACCCAAGTTTCACCTAGTTCCAAGGGGAATTTTCAAAAGTGATTCAAATAGGGGTTGTAGATCACATTACAAGCTTTCCAAAATTTCAAATAACTCCTTGAGATAATTTGTGAGAAAGGAGAATCGAAGGTCAGAAGTTGGGGTTTCGAGTTGTTTTACAAGGCAATTTTTGTGATGAACAAAATTCAAATCTCAAACCTATGATGCATAATCTTTGCTTTGCAGGCCTCAAACTTGTTAGGCACTCCATAATTAATTTCTTGCACAGTTGTTAGAGGTCTCAACTCAAGCATTCAATGCAATTTCATGCTTTATATCCATTTTAGGAAGAAAGTGCACAATGTCATTTTGAAAAAGTAGCTTTATGCACAAAACTTATTCTTTAGCCTTGCAGTTGTTTTATTTTGATCATACACGTCCTATAACTTAAGAGAAGTTTTTCTCAAGCCTTACAATCACCCAGCCCATGCTTGTACTTCATCTTGGAACCATACATTCACTTTTCTTCAAAATCAAGCAACCTAGCCATAACTTTATAACTCAGAAATCCTTTGTGTAAAACCTCTCCAATCTTTTGCTTATACATACACAAGTCCTTGGCAAGAAAACACATGATTAAGCCCCAAAACCACCTAGAACTCAGAACTGTATCACATACCTCCATTCTTGCATAACCTGACCAAAAGTTTGAAACTCACATCGCCCTCATGCATTTTCAAGCCTTTTTGTTCCTAAAGCTTCTAAACATCATTTAGAACTCATCCCTCACCCTGTTACAAGACTGTAACACCATTAACACCATCCTCAATTTTCAAAAACAGAGCTTTGCACTTTGACTTCTCCATAACTCCTCAGGCATCTTCAGCTCAAGCTAAGCATCACATTAGATTCCTAGGAACTTAATGAAGTTAATCCAATAATTGGAACTCATTAAAAGCTGATCAAATTCAAAACACGATACCCTCTTGCAAGGTGAGTTTTCCAATTTTTGAACTCTTCATACAAGCATCATTAATGTTTATTTTGTGAATGAAAAATGTAGACATCATTGTTCTGAAGCTAACCATGTCTTTAGATTTTATTTATATTGCTTAAGTAGTTAGAATTTTGAATGTGAACATCCTGGAAAAATTAGGTCAGAATTTGGTACCATTCAAAATTCATGCTCATTTTTTATCTATAGCTTTAATTAATTACATTTATGGAATCGTGGTGAAATTTGGCACAAGTTTCATCTTTAGATTTTTGCAAATAGATGAGAAATGAACAAGATGCAGGTGGTCCGACCAGAGGTTGAAGATGAAGTTGTTTTCATGAAACCGTTTCTAATATATATTTGTTGTTTTACATAATTTAATGGATGTATCACCACCCCAGTGGTTAAAGCGCGCGTCTGTCACCATGAGGTCCTGGGTTCAAGCCCCAGCGTGACCTTTTTTTTTGCATTTTTTTTTCATTTTTTGACATTTTCTGACTTTTTGCAGCGCTGGGCTTTCCCCCCTTGTTATTCACACCCCTGACCCATTATTTTATTTTCCATTTTTATTTATTTTTCCTTCATTTTATTTTAATGTCATATTTTTCTTTTATTATTTTTATTACTATTATTATCATTTTTATTAATGAAAAAAATCCATAAATTATTTATTTATTTATTTGCATATTTAAAAAATAATTATACATTTTATTTTTCTTTATAAAAAACTAAAAGAACAAAAAACATTTTCTTTAATAATTAAATTCACCTTTTTTTACTTATATTATTTTGTAAATTAAAATCAATTCAGAATTTATGATTTTTATTTAATTATTTTTATTTACTAATTTAATTAAATTCACTAAAACCCTAAAAAATATTTTTCCTTAAATTAATTTATTTTACTAACTTAATATTAATTTTCTTTTTTTGGTTAATTATTTTAGTTTAATTAATTAGGTCAAAAAACCCATTTTCATAAATAAATAAAAACCAAACAAAAACCATATTTCTTTTTTACATTTACATTCTTGCATTTTATTTGTCCATTTTTGTACATTTATTCAAATTCAATATGGTTGTAATAATTATTTCGATTTAATTTCTTGCAATATTCCTTATTTGTAATTTATATACCCCTCCCCTAAATGATGTAATAGCGTAGTAATTTTAAATTCCACAATTTATCGCTTTATATACAAATGCTAGTAAGTAGGGTTTTTGTATGGAAAGACTAAAACCAACAAATAGCAAACCCTAATCAAAGATAAATCAAGCATGAAAATCAATCCACTTACACACAAACACCCCTAGGGTAAATCCATTTGGCTGCCTTACCAAAATAGTCATATTATGCATGTGAGGTATCTAAGCAAAAACAAGCAAAATACAAGATCATAGTCCCTCGGTGACGCTATCCATGTTGCCTTTCAAAATGATCTTAGTCCCTAAAGAAAAATGCTAAGATGCCTTGCAACATTACTAATCATGGTTATACAATGACCCACGCCCGTCCCTTTTACATCCAAAGATAGAGTTACTTACCAAATCAATAGTAAGATAACAATGTCAAAGGAAAAAGGAAATGAACATGAAAGACTTTTGAGTAGGTAGAAAGTTTCTAGTTACTTGCTCAATTTCAAAACCAAAACATCCTTACTATTTCCAAAACAAACACCAACACTTTCAAAACATCTTTCAAAATTGAAAACATTTTCAAAAGATCAAACACTTTGTATACATTCTTACGAACGATAATCATTACAAAGTTTACCTAAACAATGGCCTCTTTTCAAAATACTTTCAAAAACCACACAAAGCACATTTTCAAACAAAAGCAAGTGATCGAGCAAGTAACTAAGAGCCCATGGAAAACCATGGATGAAAAGGGTGCTAACACCTTCCCTTTTCATAATCTACCCCCCGAACTCAAGAAACAATCTCAAAGGTCTTTCCTGTGCTTTTTCACCTTTCCTTTTGGATAAAAGAAAAGTCAGTGGTGACTCTTGCTAACCGCAACATTTTTGATCAAACGCAAAACAACCAAGTCAGTTCTCCCAACGCGTCATAGTATTTACCACAAAAGCCCAACTTCACTTGGAATTTATCCTGAAGTCCAACATCCATTGCAACATATCCAATTTCTCATTACAAGTATTACATGCCTCATTTCATGCATACCACATCCACAAATGTGATTCATTATGCCAAAGACATCTCATAAGCATTCACACAAATCATGCATAACATAAGTCATGATTCGATGACTGCTCATGGAAGTCTGTAGTAATCCTCGACAAA
The DNA here is from genome assembly GCA_948472305.1 of Vicia faba. Lineage (NCBI taxonomy): Eukaryota > Viridiplantae > Streptophyta > Magnoliopsida > Fabales > Fabaceae > Vicia > Vicia faba. The sequence goes on along the minus strand of OX451740.1, from coordinate 1,135,273,149 downwards.
GCCAATTTCAAACATTCACTTCTGGTGGACCTTCGTCAACCCATTGGTTGAAGTTGATCATTTATTTCCTCTTGGACCTTCATCAACCCATTGGTTAAAATTGGTCATTTACTTTCTTGTCAACTTAAATCAACCCATTGGTTGAGGATAATCTCTTACTTTCCTATGGACCTTCGTCAACCCATTGGTTGAGGATTGTATTTTTTGTTGACCTTCATCAACTCATCAGTTGAATTTGGTTATGTCATGTTTTGCCAAATAACTCATTGGTTGAAGATAATATTTCACGGAACCATTGGTCGAAGTCATTCAACCCATTGGTTGAAAATAGTTTTTTGTTGATCCATTGGTCAATGTCAGTCAACCCATTGGTTGAAAGCATTTTATCATTGACCCACTGTTCGAAGTTAATCAACCCATTAGTTGAAAATATTTTTTTGTTTATCCATTGATTGAAGTTAATCAACCCATTGGTTGAGAATAGTTTTTTTACGACCCATTGGTTAATGTCAGTCAACTCATTGGTTGAAAGCATTTTTTGTTGATCCATTGGTCAATGTCAGACAACCCATTGTTGAAAGCGTTTTTTTGTTGACCCATTGGTCAATGTCAGTCAAACCATTGATTGGAAATAGTTTTTGTTGACCAATTGGTCAAAGTCAATCAACCGATTAGTTTAAGATAATTTATGTTGACCCATTGGTAGAAGTCATTCAACCCATTGGTTGAAGACAGTTTTTTGTTGACCAAATGGTCAAAGTTAGTCAACCTATTGGTTGAAAATAGTTTTTTGCTGACCCATTGGTCGAAGTCAATCAACCCATTGGCTGAAAACAGTTTTTCATTGACCCATTGGTCGAAGTTAGTTATTTTTATCAACCTATCGGTTGAAGATAACTTTTTCATCGACTGTCATCAAATCCATTTATTGAAGTCAGTTATTTCTTGTTTTCTGATCCAAATCAACCCATTGGTTGAGGATGGTCTTTTGTTCAATTAACCTCTATCAACTCATTGGTTGAAGTCAGGTATTAAAAATATATAAATCATCTCTGGTCCGTTCAGAACACTTCAATTAACTTGGCCCTGTCCAGATGTCTTTAATTTTTCCAGAGCTTTGTCCTGATGTCTTTTCCCTGAGCTTTGTTCAGATGTCTTTTCTTGGAGGTTCGTCCATAAGTCTCAAATTTTCTCGGGGCTTCGTCTGGATATCTTTTCGTGGAACTTCATCTAGATGTGTTTAATTTTCCAGAAGCTTCGTCTGGATGACTTTAATTTTTCCAGACCTTCTTCCGGATGGCTTAAATTTTCCCGGAGCTTCGTCTGGATGCCTTTAATTTTCCCAGAGCTTCGTCGGATGACTTTAATTTTACCAGAGATTCGTCTAGATGAATTTAATTTTCCCGGAGCTTCGTCCAGATGGCTTTAAATTTCCCAGAGCTTCGTCCGGATGGCTTTAATTTTCCCGGAGCTTCGTTTGAATGACTTTAATTTTCCCGAAGCTTTGTACAAATGACTTTAATATTCCCAGAGCTTCGTCCAGATGATTTCAATTTTCCTGGAGCTTCGTCCAGATGTTAATAATTTTTCTAGAGCTTCGTACGGATTTGTTTTTGTGAAACTTCCTCCAGAATGTCCCACTATAACACTTGTCTATCCTGCCCTCTTTGGCATCCTCACTGCATCCAAGTAAGGGACCCATTCCATTCTAAGTCCTATCAGGAAAAATCAAGACTCGAAGGTACAACATGAAGTTGTGGATGGGTGCTTGCCCTCATATCCTTGTAAAGTTCAAGCCTCACACTTTAAAAAAGTATTTTTTTTTACTGGCTTTGCTACACATAACACAAACCATGGACAACATGTAAACTATCATCACAAGCTAATTCCTCAAAACCTCATAAATCACAAATCCATACATCAATTGAAACATTCAAAACCATAATCAAGCGACACTTTAACACGATAACACAACACAACTTCAATAGAAATCTGCACAAATTGTTAATAGTAAATTGGAAGGAAGATGACAAATAAAAATTAATAGTTATTGACAAAACTGGAACATAATTTCTTCCAACGAAGCTTACACCAACCATCATGCACAAGGCATCTCTAACAAGATGTACTTCCATCAACCACCGCCAGCCGTACCCCTTGCCATCTGAGATGTCATTCGCACACGCCTCTGTGCTAGTGTAGCGGTAGAAATGTTAAGACTAAGCCATTAGATTGACTAGACTTGTACAGATCAAAATAAAAATCGCCATTGCGCTTTATTGTTTATAAAGGAATGGGAAAAGAGAAAATAACCCAAAAAAAGAGGGGGAAAGATTCAAGGTAAGGGGATTGGTTATGCAAAGGGAAGGTATTATCACCCTAAACATCTACGGTACTCCGCATGAACCTCTTTGTAAAATCTGTATATTTTGGCTATAAAATGTATAAAAATAAATGGTGGAGGTGAGAAAATAAATATTTTTTTATGATTTTTGCATCCGCCGCGGTTGCGAACCTTTAATGCCTATGTACCACCTTTTGTGTAATAGGGGATCAGGGTACACGTAGTTCCTCTTTAAAAAATTTAAAACACAAATGTGTTGGTTAATTTTATGAAATAAGACATCATTGTAATTGGCCGTGTGGAAAACATACTTACTACCCACAATCATGAGAAAGGAGAATTTGCATCATCTCAAAGTGGAGGATATAGCTTGGCTTTTAAAATCAATAATTTCTCACTCAACACCCAAGTGGAAAATATCCCACTTCACTACATATTATAGAAGTATAGTCGTTTGCATCACTACAAGGATTGACAAGAGTCTAATTTTTTGAGAAAATTTTAAAGATAAGAGCCAAAATGCCAAAATGGTTTGAATGAGATTGATTGACTTTTAGTCTTCTCACAAAAATTTCAAGGTATTATTAAGTTGATTGAAGTTTGTTTATGGAAATGTTTTGAAAATGCATGGACCTAAGTCTAAGTTTATTATGAAAGTGGTTCAAGTTTAGAAACAGGAAGAGTTTTCAAAAGGAGGGAGAAGATTTTTGAAATTAAAGAAGATGGGAGGAGATGAAGGGATTACCCTAAAGCATAAGGTAAAAGCTAGGGAGAAGAACCATCTAACCAACAAGAAGCCAACACTTGACATTATGATTCAGGATAAAATTCTCATTCTTTGGATTGAAACCAAGAAAGAAAAGATACTAGACCTCTTGAGAGAACTAAACTTCAAGTGTATTAAGTTTTCACAAAAATTGGGCAGAGTAACAGCTGTATATAGATGAATTTCAGATTACAGACAAAGTATGTAATCACAATAACCTGCACATAAAACAAACAAACAAACAAACAAACAACCTAATGTCTTGAGGTAAACCTCAAGAACTCCAGAAAAAATATTAATTAAGATCACAAGGTCTCCAACATAGGCCAAGGTTTCTATTCCTAAGTCCAAGAAGTCCAATACTCCATAATGCCAAGGATAGTAATCAAGTAGTCCAAGTATCATTAAAGTTTTTATGGTTCATGTTGATTATTAAGTATCTTCAAAAGGAAAAGAAAAAGCTCAAGTGAGCAAAATAAAAATGGCATAAAAGTAAATGCTCAAGTGAGCAAAGATGAAAATAGCATGAAATGTAAATGCTTAAATAAATGGTGCATAAAGTAAAAGGCATAAGATAAAAGCATAAAATAAAGTCAATTGTTAGAAGTTAATGGTTAGTTGGATGACCATCTTGAAACTTGCATTTGGAACTCATTAGAGGATTGGTAGAACCAAAGCCTCTCAACAACAAGTTACATTTTCTTTTTGTCAACTATATCATCCATTAAAGAATCCTCAAGGCAACGTTTAATGATCAATGATGTTTAAGTGATTCGCGTTGACCAAAATTGATGAAGATCCATTGGAGGATTGGTAGAACTAAAGCCTCCTAACAATGAATCTCAAGGTTATTGGATTAAAGGGTTCAAATTAACATACTTGGTCTTGCAAACATAGGTTTGGGCCATGAATGATTATTTTCTCGAATCGGAAAAAATTTTAGCGCTATGTTAAGCAATCGTAAGTGGACTTATGTAGAAGTCACACCTATTTTGAGGTTGATCAATAGTAATCTATATACTTCATGTTTGGATAAATGATATAGAGATCATCATACCATAACATGTAGCAAAAAAAAAAAGGGGTAAGGTGAAGAGGGAGGGGAATGATAAGCTAATTTGGATCACTACCTTAAGTTTGTTTCATCTTTAAATTAAATCACTCATCTCAATAGATTAAAGTACTAAACATATCATTAATCTAAAGCACCAAAAATGAGTTGAATAATTCACTCTTTGATAGATTTGAATTAATGAACATTTATCCAACTTCATCTACATCCAAAGACTATTGAATTTAAAGAGAAATTAAACATTTAAAATTGCAATCTAAATCAACAATCAAAAGGAGTGAGTAGAAAAAGATAGATGGATCAAAACAACCCCAAAACAAGGCAGAAAGATGCATTTTTATTTTGTTACAATTGGTTGCACTGCTGATGCAATCGATTACATCAGTGATTTTTTTCAAAAAAACATGAAATTTTGTTATGACAATCGATTGCACTATTACAACAATCGATTCCACCCTGTTAAAATCAGAAAAACAACATTTCAAAAGTCCAAATTCTTGTTCATAGATTCAATTAAGCACGAAAATTCCATCAAATCATGAGAAAATAACACCAATGAAATCACAAAATAATGCTCAGTGAATCAAGCCCAAAGATCAACAAGATATCACATTGTGAAAGATGAAAAATCCAACTTACCAAAGATAGATCTAGAGAATTATCAAAACAACTTCAAGAATTTGCTTCAATTCAACCCCAAGAATCAATTGCCCAAGCTTGGGTGTAGAGAATTGATGAAGAAAAAAGTGTTTGGATGAAGGTTTAACTCAAAGATTAGTAAGCTTCAATGCAAAGCTTACTAACTTTTTTTTTTGAAAATGGAGCTTTGAGTGAATTTGGTAGATGGGGAGAATTGAGAGATTTTTTAGCAAGGTAGATTTGGCTATCAAAAGCTTTAGATTTGAATAAAATGATGGCTCTATTTATAGAGTTCAGGCTTGAGATTAGTGGTAGTTTGGTAATTGATTCTTGGAGCCAAAATTTGAATTAATGATACATCTTTCAAAAATTGGAGTCAAAATTTTGAATTAATGATATATCTTTCAAAAAATGAAAATTTGGCACCAAAATTTGAATTAATGATATATATTTCAAAAAATGAAAATTTGGCACCAAAATTTGAATTAATGATATATATTTCAAAAAATGAAAAATTGGCACCGAAATTTGAATTAATGATATATATTTCAAAAAATGAAAAATTTGCGCCAAAATTGACAAGCCTGAAATTGTTGATATTTTCAAATTTTCACATTCTGCAATCGATTGCATCGGTGTTTTTATTCCAAAAATGGCGCAAAAAATGCACTCTGTGCAATCGATTTTACTCTAAGAGCAATCGATTATACAGTCAAAAAAATGAATTTTTCTCTTCTTTATATATTCTTATTTTCTTTGCAAATAGAGATTTTAGGAAAATAATACCAGAAAACCTTATTTGTCAAATGCTTTGACTCAGTACCTACAAAACACAAATATTCAAAGACAAATTTTATTTTTTTTTGTATTTTGATTAGAAGTTAGTACACAACACATATACAAAATACACAACTAAGGTGCTTGGAGATTCCTCAAGAGCAAACTTAAAGATAGGAGATAGAAAAAGAGGAATAATCAACTCTAATATGATCTTGTTATGATTGAGTTGATATGATACGATAGTGAAATCTTAGGGGGGGAAATTGGGGTACCACAGCTAACAACGTCGCTCTCGGAAACACACACAACCACCACAATCTGCAACGGCATCGTACCTCTCACCATAACAACTTAGCTTTTATCAATGCGCCGCCATCAGAATCCACACCCTCATATGCCATTTTTGCACCATCAATTTGAATTAAGGGAGATTAGCGTTGAGTTTTGCTTGAAGAAAAGGGAAGGAGAACGTGAATGAGGTTGGAGAAAGAATAATTTGATTATGTTTTGTTAGTTGTACCACTTATTGTACCACTTAGTTGTATCACATATTAGTTTTTATTACTTTTTAAAATAAAAGAACTGCTATATGTCTCTGCGTGAATGGCTGGAAGTTTATGTTTGAAAAGTCAAATTTGATGGCTTTGAAGTTTTGCTAATCATTGGTGTTGTTGGTGGTTACTAATTTCATTTTATATTTATTTTATTAGGTATGAGCTATATTTTTAGATTATGGTTTAGTTTTAATTGGGCATTTATTTTTCTACCATTTTACTAGCTCAACCTCCATGTTTTATTAACACCCTCTTAGTTTTTTTAGCTTATTTAATTAGTTTTTCTAGTTTCAAGTATTTATTTAGTCATTTAATTTTGTTTAAACAACAAAAAATAAAAAAAATCTTAAAAAGAAGTCATTATTATTAGTTCGTACATAACCTAAGTATCGATCAAATTGAAATAATCGCTTGTGAATAATCAATCCTTAATTTGTACATAAACCAAACAATCAAAACTAAGTCAACATTTTTTTTTTGCAAATAATAGTACGAATGGATGCACTTCCACTACATTCTCGAGTAATTAATTGGTCAGCGTACGCTACATCAATCAGTTATTCAAATCAAAACAATTAAATTTCACCAATGCACTAAATCTCCTTTTTGTGCCCCGTGCATCTAATTCAAAACTCAACTTTTTCATAAAACTAAAATCACTCAATCAAACAAATACCTGAACTACGTAGGACTCTGATTTCTCTCATCTCTTGATAAAGATACGTAGGGACACAATTGTGAAACCAACGCGAGTCCCCTAACCTAAATTTAACATCTTCCCTTTTTACCCTTTTTGTAATTAAATCTTTTTTTCTCTGTTAACAAATAAATAAATAATTAAAACAGAATAAGCTATAAATAAAGTAAACACACCTAGCAACTATAAGATTAGAGAAGGTTTTCCTTGTGTACAAGGGAGGTGAGGGATGCCTAATATCTTTTTCCCACTTAATTGACTCCAGAATCCTTAACTTGGTTACAACGATCTCCTCATCCATATATTTAGGATTTTCCCGTTATCTCCTCAGTCTTTAGGATAAATAAATAATAGTGGCGACTTTATTGATTTTTTCCAGCCACAATACATATCACATTAAAAATTATGATATCACATTTTAAGTCTTTGTTAAATCCAATTTTAAATATTATAAATTTAAAGGGTTCAAAATCATGAAAGTTAAAAATATAGAAATTAATCACGTGCAGAAACATCTAATATAGAGGCACCGGTTTGAATCCATAACATTTTACTATAGGGGTATTTGTGGTACGGTTTGAGCAGTTTTTACTCTAAATGTCATATGAACTGCAAGAGAAAAAACATGTGATTTAGTTTGGTTTGGTTACCTTTTAGAATTAAAATAGAATCAATGCGGTTTGAATTGGTTCAGTTGATTCGGTTTTAAAAATATATATATTTTTGAGTCAACACATATATAAGACAATATAATTTTGTGTTTAGTCATTTATACATTACCATAAAATAAATTTATAATTTGATACATAAATATAAATTGTATCTTACAATTTCATCTTATGTCTAAAGGAAAATATACATGAAATCACATTCTTAAATAAATCTGAAATACTAAATTGTGTAGTTATAAGTAAGTACATGCATGTGGGTATACTATCCTGATAATACTATAATTTATTCTTAATTATTAATATTTTATATATAAAAAGATATAAAAGTAATGTAAATTAAATTTTTTCTTTTAATTTTATCTTTATTAACGTCAACAAATTATAAATGAAAACAAAGATAAATATATAGAAATTTCATTTAAAAAAAATAATATTAATATTTATAAATAAAAAATATTTTATTTTTTTGTTAGTACATAAATTAAAATAAATATCATAAAATAATACGATAAAATATATACATAATACTTGTTGATTTCTCTAAAGATCTAAAGAATGAAAAATATATAATGCTTTTTAAGATTTTATAATATAATGCGGTTTGATTTGCTTTAGCTCGATTTGTAAAGTAAATTGAATTAAATCACGTAATTTTATTAAAAAATCACCCAAACACACATGAGCTAAATGCAGATTTTTTTTTTTTGCAATAACTAGGTATTGAATTTTTTTTCGCAAATAACCATGTTTCAGAAAATCCTACAAAGGAGGAGCCAAGTGAGATGGCACATGCACTGGCCCATTTTCCCTAGGTGCCATCTCACTTAGCGCATGCACTCTCTTTTAGCCAAGTGAGATGGCGCATGCACTCTAAAAGTGAGAGAAGGCGCCATCTCACTTGGCTCCTAGGGAAAATGCATTTTTTTTTTAAATAATTCTTCTGTTTCTCCGTTATTCTTCACAGTTTCTCGCATTGTCTTCTTATTTTTTTCCTCTGTTATTTGCATCATGAAATCTCCCATGGTTTTTACCAAAGATGGTTACGTTATTTTCTCGGCCACCAAACCTCCGATGAAAATGAAATTTTGGCACATTCACTCCATGGAGCGTCTGAAGAGAGAGTTAATGCGATGGCTAGAGGGGGACATCGAGGATGGGGAACAAATTAGAAGGATCTAGTGAAGAAAAACAACCACCTCACTTAAAACAGGAAGACCTAAATTTTGGTCGGAGGAAGTCAAAACAGACAGCGACGTAATATTGATGATTTATGGGTCAGATGAAATTGTTTTAACGAATGTAATTCCGTAGACGTTTTATCGTGTTTTATTTGTTGTTTGTGTAAGGTTTACTGTAACAAATGTTCTTAATGAAAAACTGTAATGTTTATAACTTAAAAAAGTAAAGATGTTTTGTAATACAATTTTTATGTGGTTGAGCTAGTAGCCTGAGTCGAACAATTTTTATGATTATGTCCTACCTGACGACATAAACCATACTTTCTTTCCAGCTTGTCAAGGGAGTCCATTTCAGTTGTGATGCGCTTACTTTTGGAGTGACCCTTTTTATTCCTTAGCATTTGGTCATTGTGCCATACTATTTTACCGTCGTATGCAGGCCAATAATCAGGTTTTGCTACCAAAGGGAAGCTGTTATTGTATATGTTGAGCAAGGTTTATGACTTGTAAATGGGAGATAAAAGTTGTAATACGTCTTGATGAGTATAGGCACACGCAGCAATGACACGAGATGAAGGCATACGAAAGGCTTGAAACTTGCCACAATCGCACCAACGAGAAGGTAGTATGACCCTATACTCTTGTCTTGGCAGCCCCTTGTTGTGGTCGATTGTCTCTTTGACAATGAAGTTGTGGTTGTGTCGGTCGAACCGTATAACCAGATGGGTGTTGGCTTTGACAATTTCTGCCTTAATATACTTCATACAGCTTTCACTCCAAAGTTGTCCCGATTGCAACACAGTATTCCATATTTCACCTCTTTTGGCAAACAACGAAGTCATCCTAAAATATGTTGATTTAACTAAAGCAGTTATTGGGAGGTTTCGTATGCCTTTTAATACCCCATCCATGGATTCAATTAGATTTGTTGTCATGTGGCCCCATCATTGTCCATTGTCATATGACCTAGTCCATTTCTCAACCTGAATGTTATCGATCCACCTACCGGCGTCCAAATTTGACAATTGGATCTCGTTGCGATAATATTTGAACGTAGGTTGTGTTAATGCATACCCTGCATTCATAACCGCTTTCCTAAGAGCTTTGTCTTTGATCTCCCTCGTGAAATTTTGGACGATATGTCTAATGCAATAGACATGCATAGAAGGAGGGTCATGCCAACCGTTTGCAGGATTGTTGTATGCACTCTCAACAGATGCATGTCTATTAGAGATCAAACAGAGATCTGGTTGAGGAGCCACATGTATTCTTAGATTCTTGAGAAAAAAGCTCCAAGTGCCATCAGTCTCTCCCTTAACTAGGGAAAAGGCAATTGGGAAAATGTTGTTGTTGCCATCTTGTGCAACTGCCATCAGTAGCGTGCCTTTGTATTTCCCATACAACCAAGTCCCTTCAATTTGAATAATTGGTTTGCGTGACACAAAACCTGTGATGCAAAGTTGAAAAACCTAGAACACTCGACTGAATATTCCATTTCCGGTGATTTGACTACCATCTGGGGCGTACACCGATAGTTTTTCCATAATGTAAACAGTACCCGGAGAATAAGTCTGAAGTGCATTCAGGTAGTGAGGAAGTTCTTTGTATGACTCATCCCAGTTTCCATATACCTTTTCAATCGCCTTAGTCTTTGCTAACAATGCCTTTCGGTATGATGGAGTATAGTTAAATACCATAGTGATGTGAGAGATTATGGTTTTCACCTTCAATAATGGATCGTTGCTGACAAGGGGTAGGATTTCTTGACACATGAGATCATAATTTAGTTTCCGGTGATCCTATGATTGAGTAGAATTGACACACGTGTGGATGGACATAGAACCTATGACCCAACAGTCACCTCTTAATCTGTATGATGCAGTGAGCTTGAACATACAATCTGGGTGGATACACTTGATCTTGTACCTTTCTGGATTTACACGATCTACCTTAAATTCGACCGAGTTGAGCATGTGAAACTTTTTTATGGCTCGGATACATTCTTCTCTATTACGAAATTTGTCTTTCTCTTTTAAGTTTTCATCTAACTACATATACGGATTGAAAAATAAATCAGATGACGGTTCATCTCCGCCCATGTTGAAGTTTGTCATGTGTGGAGGTGGTGTATAGATCTCGTTCGAAGGTATACTAGGTATCCCATCGTCTTCAGAATCATCATTGACCATGTCGTCAAACTCTAACTCGTCATCTTCTTCTTCTTCATCAACGACATCTACTTCTACTTGTTCGGCCTCGAGAGGATCAACCACTTGTGATAGCTGAGACTCTCACAACACAATGTACCAATCAATAGAGTCATACCCAGAATACTCATGATAGGAAAACATATTCTGAAGGTCCTCGTCATCTTGAACCCCAATCTTATAAAATATTATTTGGTTGTTACCAAAAAAACCGGATTCTGATAAAAGATTTGTGTCACGGGACCTCGTCCAAGTTTGGCCTCCAATTGTTTTTTGAAATACAAGAAATTGGCTTTCCTGTTTAAACAAAATTGGATTTTCTCAGTGTCTCTAAACAAAAACCCAGAGGTGGGACATATGTATGTCTCACCGTTGAAATATGCACTAATCACATATTATGGTGTAGAGGCCATTGTGTTTGAATGTTTGAAGGCTTGGAGGTTTGAGTGTTTGGAGGTTTAAGTGTTCGAGTCTTTGAGTCTTTGAGCGATTCAGTGTAGAAGTGTTTTGATAAATATATGATTAAATAGGTTGTACTGAAATTGAATAAAACAATAGTAAGTAACCTTTAATTCACCAACTGGGACGTCCAATCGTATTACATGCATGTGTCGTACCCCAAATTTGTCCTAACTCGATGATTTTATTTTTCGAAATTAAGAAAGAAAAAATATTTAATAAAAGATGGTACAGCAGTATCTGATGGCCCATCTGTATCCAAGACGATTAAGGGGTGTATTTTAATTCAGGAAGGTGGGGCTTTTTGAATCCGAAAGACCTTAAACTTATTCGCAAAGCATGTTAGTCTATGGCCTGTGCGATTCAAAAATGGAATATTATTTTAGGAAAATTGTTAAGTTCTTTAATTATTAAATAGTTCATTGGTAAAAGAGAGGTGTAAATTAAATATGTTGGCCCTTGTATTTTAAATAGCGAACAACGAAAGGGAGTGTGGGATTTCAATTAAGCCCATCTAAATTATTGTTTTTAACAAACGAATAAGGGGTGGAATTGCAATAGGAGGCCCATTAAGTTGGCCCAGCTGACGTTTTTGGGAAAAAAGTTTTATTATTATTAAAAAAAAGGGAAAAATGTTTACTATTGTTGTTTTAAAAAAATTAATAAATAAATAAATAATATTTTTTTAATAAAAGCGTAACACTTTTTATTGAAATTTGTTTTTGTTAAATGTTTTAAAGTTTGGTGCCAATTGGGCCTGGCTGTATTGGAAAAAAATAACAATGAGTTTGTGCTACTAAATCAGATTAATGGGCTAAATAAAAGTAGCGATGCTGGCCCAAAATCAAAGAATAACAAATGTACAGATTTTCCAAAATTAACGCACATTTTTTCCAACAAACAACTACTGTACTAATCAGGCCAAGACTTACGCTAATTTTTCGCAAAAAAAAACTGATACTTTAGAAATTTAAAAAACAAAATAATCAATTAAACCAAATCTGCATTGAATCGATATTACAAAAGTCTCAGAATTACAAACATTACAGAAAAAACCTACAAAATCCATTGAATCAAATCTTTACCATTCTCAAAACTGCAAAATCAGTGATTACATACAATCCAAAGTTATCGCAAATCTTACAGAATCTTCAATTACAGAAATCTCTAAAACATAATCCCTAATTTCTCTAAGTTATCCTAAATCTAATCCTAACAATCCAAAACCCTAAATAAACCTAACTCTATAAATAACAGAAATTAAAAGAGATGAGGGGGGATTTGTTGATACAGAAACAGGGGAGAGGGAAAAAGCAGAAGAAAATACAGAGGAAGATGGACGAACTGAAGAAGATCGAACAAGAGCCTCACGTTGAAAAGTGAAGAGAATGAAATTAGGGTTTCAATATCTGAAACCCTAATTGCTTGATTGTATCTCGCACGCGCCTTCAATCGCATCCACCGCCATCAGTCACTACTACTTCGTTCGTCGTGGCCATCGTTGAGCACCGTTACTTACCAAAAGCACAAAGAAGAAGGAGGAGCAAGGTTAGTACCAAATCGGATCCAGAATCGGAACAAAAATCACAAGGAATGGTAATGTTGCTCAGCTTTTAGTGTTATTGATTGATTAAGGGTTTGAGGGTTGATGTGTAAGACACGGTTGCGCCTCCAGAGAGGTAAGGGATTAGGGTCACAAGTTGGGTGGAAACGGTGAGGAAGGGTTTGGGGAGTGAAGGGGATGTTCTTCCCGAGAGAGAGAGAGAGAGAGAGAGAGAGAGAGAGAGAGAGAGAGAGAGAGAGAGAGAGAGAGAGAGAGAGAGAGAGAGAGAGAGAGAGAGAGATAGAGAGAGAGATGAACATGTTATGTTGAAAGGTGAAAATTGAAAAATGTAAAAAACACAACTTATTGAACCGTATGATTCAATACATGTGCGTGCACCATAATATACATACGCCTTCTAATGCCATCCGTTTGATCGTTATGAGACGGCCGTAAGGCCAAGTCCCACCATATTCCCATGATCCGCACCATACTCGATCATTCCGGCTTTCCAAAACAAACAATGGGTCAAGCCCAGTTTCTTTATACACCCCCTTTCTACCAGTTTACTAAAATCCAAAACGTTTGCACCCCCCATGCCAAAGATATATTTGGGCCTAGCCTGACTCTTTTTAACACCCCCTTTATTTTACTTATTAACATAAATTACAACCCCCCCCCCCCCCCCCCCCCCCCCCCAAATTTGCAGAATTTTTTTTTTATTATTATTTCTTTTATATTATTTTTATACTATATTTTATTCTTATTATCATTATTAATTATCTATTTATTTTTTATTTATAATTATAATTATTATTATTATTATTATTAATTTTTATTATCATATTTTATCTATTATTATTATCATTTATTATATGTAGATATTATCATATTAGCAAATAAATTATTTTACTCAAAGTTCATGTACATATTTTCTATATTATTGCATTAAATATTTCAATCATGCATTAATCAAGATTTTTGCAAATAATACGATTAAAAAATACGAACCAATCATCAAACTATTTTTCGCAATAAACTAAACTAATCAATTGTTTTTGCAAAAGGGTTTCAAACTTGTTTTGACTTATTGCGCTCTCAGTCAAAATCTCCATAATCACTACTCCCGACCGTGTGCGAAGTGATTCAAAATATGTTTGCAAACCCCTAAAAAACACCAACCCATATGAACTACGAATTGGGACTTTGATTCCTCATAAGAGGATACGTAGGCATACGATCAAAAATTGTGGCGAGTCTTTCTAATTAAAACTTAAAATCCAGTTTACCCCAAACCTAAAGGATAATATCCTTGTGAGCAAGGTAGATGAAAGGTGCCTAACACCTTCCTTTCGTCTAATTGAGTCAGAAACCTAGAATCTCTGTCTGCAAATTAGGGTTTTCTGTTACGTTCCCTTCCCTAGGATAAAAACTAATAGTGGCGGCTCTGATTTGAAAACCAGTTGCTACAGCTGGCGACTCTACTGGGGACTCTCCTTAACCTTATGTTTAGGTATTCTTGGGGTTTCTTATCTTTATTTTCTTTATTTAATGCATTTATTTATTTACTGCATTTATTTATTATTGTCTATTCTTTTATCATTACATATTTATTGTGTGGCGGGACTTTTATTTCAAAAAATATTCTCAAATAACCTTAGCAAGAAGGTTCGTCTATTAGCTTAGGGGGTACATCATCCCTACGAGTTTATGTGACGACTTCTCCTAGAGTCGATGAAATTATGAAAAAGGAATATTTATCGAGAGATATCCTCTTGACGAGTAGGACTTTGGAAGGTCACCCATGACTCTTTGTAATGACCTAAACCCAAAATCTCAAGACAAGACCTTTCACGAATTTGAGCCGAAATTTTCAGTCCGTAAAGAGGCTCCACCTAAGGGAGGCCCTTGTGCCTTTTCCCTCTGGTGTTATTCAGGATACCTTTAAGGAAACCACTTTTTGGGAGGGTAGACTAACTGTAGGTCAAAATTAAGGAGCCTGCCTTCTAAGGGTACTTATCACAAAAACCCTGTCACTGAACCATACATCCCTACCTTATAGGGGTACTTATTACAAAAATCCTGTCACTCAACCTTACACGCATTCATACACTTCATGTATTCGTCATGCATTTCATATATTCATCACCCTACATTTGTCTTATTCACAGGGAGTATAAAAGATAATAATAAACCAAAGATATCGGTGACTGTCTTTTAAAATGGATACCGAAGGAAACAACTTGCCCGCGTCCACACGCCAAACATGTCTGAAATCAAGACCACAAAAGGGAAATAATATGCTGAAGACTTTCTCAAGCTTTGTCCAACAATAGGGGATGGTTTCAAGATCAGATGTCCACAGGTGAACCTAAAAGACTTATTTCCTTTTTGCTTGATTTCACGCAAATAAAGTTTTGGTTAAGATTGTAATATTTTTCAATATCTAAATTATGTTACCTTGAGTAAAGGCATCTTGTTTCCACATCCCGTTTGCATATCTATTTTAAAGATAGTCGCTAAGTAAAATAATAAGCAGAAGACAAATACATACCCAAGTGAATAAGACATTCAAAACAAGTACCCATTTCATATTCATACGTATTCATTCACACGCATGCATTCACGAACACCCGCATATCATGTCAAAACTCATTTTTCAAAAAAAAAACATCTCTCCAGTTGAACCATTGGTAGAAGAAGATCGCCACTCCCTTGGACTCTATATCAAACCAGGTGTGATGCAGTGGGAGAACTGACTTGAAGGTTTTGCGTTTGATCGCAAATGTTGCGGTTAGCAAGAGTCGCCACCGACTTTTCTTTTATCCAAAAGGAAAGGTGAAAAAGCACAGGAAAGACCTTTGAGATATTTTCTTGAGTTCGGGGGGTAGATTATGAAAAGGGAAGGTATTAGCACCATTTTCATCCATGGTTTTCCATGGGCTCTTAGTTATTTTCTAGATCACTTGCTTTTGTTTGAAATTGTGCTTTGTGTGGTTTTTTGAAAGTATTTTGTAAAGAGGCCATCGTTTAGGCAATCTTTGTAATGATTCTCGTTCGTAAGAATGTATACAAAGATGTTGATCTTTTTTTGAAAATGTTTTCAATTTTGTAAGATGTTTTAAAATGTGTAGGTGTTGGTTTTAAAAATAGCAAGGATGTTTTGTTTTGAAATGGAGCAAGTAACTAAAAGCAATCTACCTACTCAAATGTCTTTCTTGTTCATTTTCTTTTCCTTTGACATTGTTGTCTTACCATTGATTTGGTAAGCAACCCTATCTTTGGATGTAAACGGGACGGGCGTGGGTCATCGTATAGTCATCATTAGCAATGTTGCAAGGTATCTTAGCATTTTTTAGGGACTAAGATCATTTTGTAAGGCAACTTAGAATAGCGTCATCGAGGGACTATGATCTTGTATTTTTATTTTATTTTTTCTAAGACACCTTACATGCGTAATATGACCATTTTGTATAAGGCAACCAAGTGGAGTAACCCTAGGGGTGCTTGTGTGCAAGTGTTCCAGTTTCATGCTTGATTTTGTCTTGAATTAGGGGTTTTCTATTTGATTGATTTTATCTTGCCATACAAACCCTAATTACTAGCGTGTTATGTAAAAGCGATAAATTGCGAAAATTTTAAGTTACTACGCTATTACAACACTTGTGGGAGGGGGTATACAATTTATGAATGGGGATTGCAATAATATAAACCTAATTAATCTATTACAACCAAATTGAATGTGTACAGATAATTGGAATATACAAGATGAATTAAATATGCAAAGATATGTAAATGCAAAGAAGATTTTTGTTTGATTTTTTTATGGAAAAGCTTTAACCTAAAACCTAATTAGAAAATAAGTTAATCAAGATTAACTTAAATTAATTAAAGAAAGGAATTATTTAAGAAAAGATTTTTGAATAAACCCTAATTCTATTTGATTAAAAGGAAATAGGTTTCTTTATGAAAAAACGTATTTATTTTTGTATTTTTTGTCTTGAAAATAATATATGGCATTATGAGGTATTTTTGGTCCTTTTTTATATTAGAATAAATATTTAATGGGTATAAAGAAAAAAATTAATATTAAACTAGTTATAATTTAATTTACAAATTTTATTTAATAAAAATAGATAATATATAACTAAATAAATATATTTTATGTGAGAAAAATAAAATAAAATAAGCCAAAATATAACTCTATCATTTTTTATATTTTATGATTTTTAATATTAAGAAAAATATATTTAAGAAAATAAAATGAAAATAAAATAAATAAATAAAATGATATGGGCCAAGGGTGTCACAAGCAAACAGGGTGCAAAAGGTTAGAAAAAATCATAGGCCCATGAAGCAAAGAGCCCAGCGCTGCCAAGGGACAAAAAATGGCAAAAAAAATGTGAGAAAATGCAAAAGGCAGCGCGCTGAGGCTCAAACCCATGACCTCTAGCATTTACGCACGCTGCCTTACCACTGGGGTGGCTGTACCTCCGTTTATATAAACAAAAGCATAAATATATATTAGAAAATGCCTCCTGAAGGCAACTTCATCTTCAACCTTGAGCCATGGTCGGATCACCTGTATCTTCTTCATCTCTCCATAAAAATGGAAAGTTCAAACATGAAAGTTATAGTGTTTCTTCCCACGAGTTCAACCATATAATTTATGTAAACTAAAAGTCAAAGATAAGATCTAATTTTACTGTCCCTAATCTGAAACCTAATTTTTGTAGAAATTTCAAATCCAAAATTCTCTATACACAGCTAATATAAATAAAAACTATGAACATGGTTATCTTTAGAGCAAGGATATCTACATTTTTCTTTCACAAATCAGGACCAAATGATGCTTGTATAAAGAGATAGAAGTTTGAGTTTTTAACTCTTGCAGCTGGGATCGTAAATGGAGTTTGAGCCAGTTTTGAGAAGGCATGAGGATCTGTTTAGCTTTCCTGGACCTCCCTGAGTGTATTCCAATCCTTACTTTGTCTTGAAAGTCCCTGAATCTCCATACTCAAGTCAACCTGCAAGCTTGATATTTAAAAATGGTGGATGGAGAAGGAGGAGTTACAGTGAGGGAACAGGGGTCTGGATCACTTTGATATGAAGTGTATTAAGTGTTTGGGTGGTTAAAACTCAATACGCACGAGTGAATTTGGAGATGGTTGTGTAAGGTTCAAAACTGTCAAGTTATGGCAAATTTTCAGTTGCAAAGTGTTTGGGAGTGTTTTTGAGTCTTATCATTCGTGTGTCAACTTGCAAATGATGTCTATACTTATAAGAAAAAGGTTTTAAGTCTTGTAACAACTCAGATTTCAAAAACTCACATGTTTGCTTGGTTTCTTGTTTGTGAAGCAAAGCTAGCAAGCATGGTTCCAAGGTGTAGTACCCAGCTTGTAGGGTGGCTGAGTCCTTTTAACATGCTTGTTCTGATTGAGTGGAGTGTGTTTGTGCAGAAAAGACAAGTGCAAGGCTCAATGCAAGCTGACTTTGCATAAAGCTTGTTTTTCCAAAATGGCAATGTTGCCTTTCTCCCAAAAATGGAATTATTCTTGTACAATGCATTCAATGCTTGGATTAAAGCTTCCAACAGCTGTGAAAACATTTAATTATGGAGTGAAAGTCAAGTTAGAAGCCTGCAAAGTAGGATTTGTTCAGCATGCTTGAGGATTGGATCCAATGTTCTTCACAAAATGGCTTGAAATCTAAGTGACAAAACCCTAATTTCATCTCTTCGATTCTCCATACTCAAGAATGATCTCAAGTAGTTCTTGGACATTTTGGAAAGCTTGCAATGTTCTCTACAACTCAACTTTGAATTGCTTTTGAAAATTCCCTTTGGAACTATGTGGAAAAATGGCATGAAGTTAGGTCAAAAATCTGCCTAACTAGGGCAAAATTTCACTAAGTTATTTTAGTTCATGAGCATGTATTCACAAAATCATATATTAAGATCCAAGCATTTTTAGGAGAAATTGTGTTAAGCAAAGTTGTAGATTTCATGGGGATCTACAACTTTCATGTTGGAAATTTCCTTTGAATCATCTTGCATCATGGTGAAAATTTGGCTTAAAGTTGAGAAAAAATAAGAAATTTTCTATACTTAGAAAAATTTCTAAGTTAAGAAATTTCAACTTTTCAAAACAAAATCTTGAATCCTTGATTTCTTGATGAACAAGTTTCACATTTTGACATGTTTTGATGAATTATGATCATTGGCACTTGATTTTGACCAAAAAGTCAAAGTTTGACTTTTCAGTGTACAATTGACTTTTGATTAGTTGACTGAAAAATTCATCTGTCAATCCAATGGATTTGTAATGTTTTGAATCATGTTATTAGGTAAAAATAATGCAGTTGAACTCTTGAAATAATGCTTCAAACCAATTGACCATTTTCTAGGTCAAAAATCAGAAATTGCCCCTTCTCAGTCAAAACCCTAATTTTGACCATTTTGCCCTTTTGAAGATTTGATCAAATTTCTTGAGGAATTGTGGTCCAAACTTGATCAAATAATACATATGAGTCTAAAATGTTGATTTGGATAAAAAATTATGAAGTTTGACTGTAAATCGGCTATGGTTGACTTTTTCCCCAATACAACTGATTTTTAGGTCAATTATTCAATTGACTGATCAAAAGTGTGATTCAAGACTTGAAACTTGACATGAGTAATCTTAGGGGTCCAGAATGATCCTTGTAAGTCATATGAATCATTGATAATCCAAAAATCCTTGTGCAAACTCAAACCCTAATTTTGGTCATCAGTGCATGAGGAGGTGTCTTGAGTTGGTCAAACCCTAATGCAGTCTTGAGTCCAAAAGATCTTGTGAGAAAATTCTTGATAAGTGAGAGGGAAAATTTTGGGGTACAACAGCTTCCCCTGTTCAATCTTCTTAAACCTGAAGAGTTAGACTGGCGAGTTTTGCCATTCGTGACTCAAAGGTGGAAGATGATTGGACACTAGAGTACTCAGACATTTGCACTCGGTGATGCGATGATAGAAGGAATGGGCTTATAGATGCCATTTGGAGAGGTGATAGAAAGATGTAGGAGATGGGCTTGCAGATTCCATCCAAGAGTGATTGTTGAGTTGTAATTTGTAAGCTGAAATAATGAGTATCAGAATGACGTCCGTGTCTGGAGCGTATCTGTACTGCACTTGAAAGTTGAATCAGAATGCATCTGTGTCTGGAGCGTATCTGAACTGCATCAAAAGGTTAAATATGAATGAGTATCAGAATGGCGTCCGTGTCTGGAGCGCATCTGAACTGTATCTGAAAGTTGTGTCTGAATGAGTATCAGAATGGCATCCGTATCTGGTGCGTAGCTGAACTGTATGTGAAAGTTGAGTTTGAATGAGTATCAGAATGACATCCATATCTGGTGCGTATCTAAATTGTATATGAAAGTTGAATCTGAATGAGTATCAGGATGGCATCCGTATCTGGTGCGTATCTGAACTGTATCTGAGAAGTTTGAATCTGCATGAGTATCAGGATGGCATCCGTATCTGGTGCGTATCTGAACTATATCTAAAAGTTGAATCTGAATGAGTATCAGAATGGCATTCATATCTGCTGCGTATCTGAATTGTATTTGAGAAGTTTGAATTTGAAGGAGTATCAGAATGGCATCCATATCTGGAGCGTATCTGAATTGTATCTGTAGATTGAACATTGTTAATGGTAGTTGTTAATCTTATCCTGGAAGGGAAAGATGTTAGCTAAAATGTCAGGTCATGATACATGAAATGTATGCATAATGGGATTATGTTGTACGCATTTGTGCTTATCAATGTTTATGATATATGACTGCGATGTATGTGTATGTGAACTAATTTGCTGTACTGCTGTTGGACTAGGGAAAATAAATCCCTGGCTGCTGTTGGGGATATGTAAGTCTTCATGTTATAAAGTCTAGGTGTTGATGAATTTCTGCTCAGAGAAATAAATTCTGTTGTAAGGGAAATGCTGTATACTATTTGTAAAATTCCATTCGGGAAATTCTGAGAAATTTGACGACTTCTACTGGGGAGTGATGACTGGGAGTTTTTAGTTCCGCTGGGGATTTAAATGACATACTTGCGAGGATTTCATATGGAATAGCCTAGAGGCATTTCCCTATCCATTCAACCCATCAGTAATTGCCGTTTTCATTTTGTTTATTTGTAAACAGTAATTATGTTCAAATGCATATGTTCAGCAATGAATCATTGGACGTTTTTGTAAACAAAACACAAGTGTAAAGAAAAGACAAATAGTTTTTGCACTTTCAAAGGGATATCTTTGTATTGACTTTGAGTAAGTATTTTTGTACAAGGAAACAAACATTCTGGTAAGAGAATGCTGTCGTAGAAAAAAGAAAATTTTTGATACAAAGAAAAGATAGCTATGTGTACAAAAATCCCATGGGGTTTCCATTCTGTTATAGCCTTTGTATCTCCGAGCGTCTTGTCTATTTGTTTCCTTGTCCAAAGCTGATTGAATTGATCAGAAACTCTGAGTTTGTCAATGGAAGCCAAAGGTTATTTGTGGGGTGATCCAACGGGTCATAGTCATACAATTTGCATTCCCTAACTTTTGCATGGATCGCCCTTTCGGGTTTTCAGTCCACCGGGAAACCCTTTTTTGCCCAAGTCTCCCTTTTGGGTTTTCAACTTGCCGGGTGTACAAATTTTTTTAATATTTTTTCCCTAGTTTTTTCCCGAACCTTTTTGGTTCGCCGGAATGCCCTTGTCTAGCGGGCCTCTTATGCGTAGTACCTTTCGACTATGTTCGTGTTTGCAGGGTGTGGCAGGTCGTCACCATCCATGGTGGTCAAGATCATTGCCCCACCAGAGAAAATGTTCTTGATTACAAATGGTCCTTCATAGGTAGGAGTCCACTTTCCCCTGGGATCACCTTGTGGTAGTATGATGTACTTGATCACTAAATCTCCAACTTGATACACTTGGTGCCTGACTTTCTTGTTGAAAGCCTTGATCATCCGTTTTTGATACATTTGACCATGGCAAACAACAGTAAGTCTCTTTTCATCAATCAAGTTCAGTTGATCAAGTCGAGTCTGGATCTAATCGTCTTTGTTCAGCCCTACATCCTTCATAATCCTCAGAGAGGGGATCTGGACCTTGATAGGTAAGACAACTTCCATGCCGTGGACCAGAGAATAGGTTGTTTCCTCGGTTGATGTGTGAGCCATGGTACCATGATGCTCGTGACGATGAGACGAGTTGATTGGTACTAGTACTTGTCATTTATCTTGCTCATATGCAATTTTGGAGATGAACATGGTTATACCTACAACGAGCGTCTGTAGGTAAAAGTCTGGTTTTGCTAAAGCAACGGAGAGAGGAAGAAGACGCTGGCGTGTCAAGCAGCCACTCGTCCATTTGAATTTCGCGCCTTGGATTCAGTTCTTTTGATTTTTCTTATATTATATTTTATTATTATCATAGTTACAACTAAACATCACAGCTCAGTTGGTGGCGTGGTATTGGAAGCAAGCATAAGGACCTGGGTTCGATCCCCAGGTCCCAGGGTTAATTTATTTTATTTTCAGATAAGTGATCCAGCGCATCTTTCATCATGAGGCTCACCATGCTCCATCCATATCCAACCATCAGATTCATCAGCAAGCCAGATCCAACGTGCCAGCAAGGAAGGACCGTGATATGCACTCAAGTCAACACCCCACCAAATCAAGCGTGGTCAAACAGGCTGGAATTATTTGGGCCACAAAAGTCAGATCTGCACCCCTTTTTTTGCTGACAATCAGGCCCATTTTTTCCTTTTCTCTATTTATTTCTTTTATTTAATTAATTTGCTTAATTATTTTAATTCACAAAATTAATCACTTTTTGTCATAAAATCATAAAATCAAGAAATCATAAAAATTAAAATTAGGTTTTTTTATCAAATTTAATTTAATTTAGTTTAATTTAATTTAGGGAAATTTTAACTTGTTTTTAATTAAAACTAATTAGCAAATTAGGTTTAAACTCTTGATTTAATTTTTCTTTCTTTCTCAAATAAAATAAAAATATAAAAATAGGTTTTTAGAATTAATTAATTAATTTTTTTTAAATAATATTAATTAGAACTTAGGATTTTATTTTAATTTAATTATTTCATTATTTTCTTAAATAAAAAAATGACAAAAAATGATTTTTCTTTAATCAATTGCAATTAAGTTTAGTCAAGGGTCAAAACCTTAATCATCTCGCATTTAATTCGCCGCGCGCTCGTTAATTATTTTGCCAATATTTTTGTAACTGTTCATGGTTTGTAATAGTTAATTTAGGGTTTTTTATTTACTTATCGCTTTCCCCCGATTTTTTGGCTATGTAATTAATCCCCCTCCCCGAAGCCTTGTAATAGTTAGGTTTATTTTTTCGCATTTTTAATTCCTGCAAATATTAAACTGTCTAGAGGTATGCTAATAGGATTGTATGGCAAGAATGCATGACAAATTAATACAGTTAGAAAATCCTAATGTGCAAAGGTAAATAACTGAAACAAATCACTCACACATATCACTCTTAGGGTATGCTCTCACTTTGGTTGCCATCGGTAAACGATCATTAAGCATAGGGTGTCTTAGTGGTTGCCCTCCTGTCTAAAAAATATCAAATGTCCCATTTGAATGTTGCCTCGGAAATGTTGCCTCAGAAATGTTGCCTCGAATATGATCTTAAGACTCTAGGGTTACTACTAAGGTATCCTAATATTGCTTTAGTGATCGTACGTCCCTTTCGAATTGACCCTTACAAATTCCAACGACGGTGCTACCTATTTCTCAATAGTAGGATAGCGCTGTCTGAAGGAAACAAGAATAGAAACAATCTTTTTTCGAGTAAGTAGATGCTAGTAGGTACTTGCTCAAATCAAAAACTTTTAACACTAAACACTTTTCAAAACCAATTTTCAAAACAACTTCGTCACACCCTTGAGGACTGATACAAGGGTTATCACGAAGTAAAACATTTTCAAAAACAAGCACACAAACAAAAGCAATTTAAAAATGAGCAAGTACCTAAGAGCCCATGGAAAACCATGGATAGAAAGGGTGCTAACATCTTCCCTTTCTATAATCTACCCCTCGTACTCAGAATATCTCGAAAAAGGATTTTTTGCTGTACTTTTTTCCTTTCCGATTGGATGAAATAAAAGTTGGTGGCGACTCTTGCTTACCGCGACATTTTGCAAACACAAAATGCAAAACACAAACCAGTATTAAACAGTCGGTTCTGCCACCGTATCACAGAACTGGCGACTCTGTTGGGGAAATAATAAGTGGGGTATACCTTAGGATCTAGGTCATTAAAAATTGCTTCTCTTGATTGTTTTGTTTGCTTTATTTTTGAGGGTTTTGTTTGGGGTTACTATAGATCCTACACCCGGATCTGGGGAATACCTTTTAGGTAAGTAGCAATAGACTGTGAGGGAACTGTATGGCGTAAACCGATACGGTTGAAACAGTAGCTACGTTGGTGTGGCACTTTAGTTGGTACCGGTATCCCTTATGGTGAAACAAGGAGAATACGGGGCCGCTTCGTGGTGTCATGAAACATCAATTGACCTTAGAACCTTTAATTGCCCAACTTGGCCATTAGAAATTAGTGAGATAGCCGGCCTCGGTGTAGAGCTGAGAACTGGTTGATACTCGATGCTACACTCATTGAGATTATACTCTCGGAATATTTCGTCCGCAAGAAAAGATTGCGTGAGCTGAAACCATGATCGATGGAGGATGGTCAGTGATATTGAGATCCTCTAGAACCCGGTTAATTTTTATAGGACAAGTTTGAAACCAACTTAACTTCAAGAGGGCATTACCTTTGACCTCATGCAAGCCTTAAACCTAAGGGATTTGTGTGATTTGACTGTGTTTGCAATATCTGTGTTTGCTATACATGTGGTTTATCATGACATCATGCATCATAACACGACATTCATGCTTCATTACACTAACCATTTCAAAGACCAAGGGAATTTATCTTTTTTCTGTTTTGCATATCATGGCTTCCGTGCGTAGAATTACTATCTGAATCAGCTTTATGCAGATACCTTCCCAACTTAAATAGATAGCATCAAGAGTTTCTGAAACTTATAATTTCATTAAGAGACACGGTCAACTTCTCGGCCTGGTTACTTCAAACCTTGATGAACAGATGATGAGCGTACTATTTCAGTTCTTCGATCTCAAGCATCACTGCTTCACCTTTCCAGATTATCAATTGGTACCCACCTTGGAAGAATTCTCTCATCTATTTGACATATCCATTCTTGAACAGGTACCCTTCACAGGTATAGAAGAAGTTCCTAAACCAGAAGTCATTGCCTCAGCTTTGCATTTGAAACGGGTCGATGTGGTATCCAATTGGGAAACTCAAAGCGGAGTCGAGGGTTTTCTAGCCAAATTTCTGATAGACCAGGCTCAACTATTTTGGGATGATATGGAGTTTCAGGCTTTTGAGGATGTCTTGTCTCTTCTTATCTATGGTTTAGTTCTCTTCCCTAATCCGGACTGTTTCATAGATGTGAATGCTATCAAGATTTTCCTTTCTTGCAACCCTGTGCCTACCTTGCTTGGAGATATTTTGCACGCTCTACATACTCGTACCATGAAGAGAAGAGAGACTCTTATGTGCTGCATGTCGTTGTTGTCGAGGTGGTTTATTTCTCACCTCCCTAGGTCTGTGCTGAAGAACGAAGAAGGTTTGGGTTGGTCGCACAGAATAATGGCACTCGCTCATACGGATATTCCTTGGTGTTCCCGAGCTATGGAAGACATTGTTGTTATTGACCACTGTGGGGGGTATCCTAATGTCCCATTACTTGGTATCAGAGGGGGTATAACTTACACTCCTTGTCTAGCTTTGCGACAATTTAGTCGTGCTCGAAGGGATGGTCTCCATGAGTTACTTCTCGAGGACATTGTATTCGACTATAAGGATGATATTAAGGAGCATCACCAGAGGTTCATACGAGCTTGGGGCATGGTAAATAGATATGACCCCAAAGAGTTGGGACCGAAGGCTTCCCTTCCTATGCAGCCTTACCTCCAATGGGTACGAGCTCGTGCCCAGAAGCTTATGATGCCTTATGTGTCCGTATTACCAGTGATTGTGGAGCCCACTACTGAAGAAGGCATTCCTTACACGGTTCTCTATCTTTACATGCCCACCGATCTTGGGGAGTTACAGAGGTCTTGGATTCAGCTGAAGAATGAGCGGGATACTTACAGGGAACAGTTCCATGATCAAGAGAGGAAGGTTTTAAAGCTCACCAGGAAGCTCGAGGAAGAAAGAGTGCTCAATGACTATATCAGCACAAAGAGAAAGCATCCATGGGACTTTTGATTTTTTTTATTTTCTAGTTTTAGATTTGTTTTATTCACTTATTTGTAACGCCTTAAAGGCATTTCGAACCTTCAAATTTAAGCTAATAAAGTGTTGTTTATTTTTGGTTTGCAAATTTAAATCTCCCAAAGTCTTTGAAATCATTACAGGCGCATCCCATTATCATGCACATCATTACAGGTACCACTATAGGTTTCTCATCTTCTTCGATGTTTATTTCAGTAGAAATGTCTTCCGATCAAGTTATCAAAGATCTTCAGGCACAGAACGCCCAGTTCCAACAGATGTTCATCAGTATGGCAAAGGGGCAAGAGGATCTGAAAGCCCTTATTATGAAAGAGAAGAAGAAGAAGAAGACTAGTATTCTGAATATGGGCACAAGGTTTGGAGAAAGGTTGAAGCATCAAACTGATCTGACCTCTTCATCCAAGGAAGGGGAGAATCAAGAAGGGGAAAATGACCCTAGTCCTGCAGTCTCTGACAATGATATTGATTACAACGATGAGCAATATCCTCCTGTTAAGGATAGGTACAAGCAGCTAGAAGACCGTCTGAGTTCTATGGAAGTTCAGAAGATACCTGGTTCAGATTTCGGAGAACTGGGACTGGTATCGGGAGTGGAAATCCCTCATAAGTTCAAAGCTCCGGTTTTTGCCAAGTATGATGGGGTGTCCTGTCCAAAACTCCATCTCCGTTCGTATGTCCGAAAAATCCAACCTCATACTGCCGACAGAAATTTGTGGGTGCATTTCTTTCAAGATAGCCTGTCAGGGACTCAGCTTGAATGGTTCTACCAGTTGGAGGGAGCCAGTGTCCGAAACTGGGAAGATCTTGCTGCTGCTTTCTACAAGCAGTATCAGTACAATGCCGTCCTTGCTCCCACTCGTACTCAACTCTAGAGTATGTCCATGGGTGTAGAAGAAGGTTTTAAAGATTATGCTAAAAAATAGAGAGACTTGGCTGGAAGAGTTCAACCCCCTTTGTTTGATAGGGAGTTGGTTGATATGTTTCTAGGGATTCTATCTGGTCCATTTTTCAATCACTTGATCGGCAGTTCATCAGCTGATTCACTGAGCTGATTTTAACTGGAGAAAGAGTAGAAGCTGGAATTCGGAGTGTTAAAATACAGAAGGATGCCTCCTCGAGTTCAACAAAGAAGCCTTTTACTGGTAAGAAGGAAGCTAGTTCAGTCTATAGCCCGAGGGGCCAAAGCAGATTTGAACACCGTCAAACGGTAAATGCTGTAGTGATACCAAGACCCGCAGTTGCTCCACAATGAAACAATCAACAAAGGGTGGAAATACCACAACGACAGTTTACCTGCATCAACATGACTTTGGCTGAAGTTCTGCCTCATCTGTTAAAATCCAACTTGGCAACCTTGTGAGAGGCTCCCAAGAATCCAAACACTACTTCTCCTAGATACAATCCCAATGCGCGGTGCGCCTACCATTCTGAGAGTACTGGCCACAATACAAATGATTGTTGGGCTCTGAGAAACAAAGTACAAGATTTGCTTGAAGCCAAGGAGATAGAGTTCAATGCTTCAGAAAAGTCGAATGTTATAACTGCTCCCATGCCCAAACATGGTCGTGAAGTTAATGATGTTGACACTGATTTGCTTGTAACCTCTGTTGAAGAAATTTCTACTCCTCTTATGTCTGTTAAGAAGAATTTGTTGTTGGCCGGTTTATTTTTGGGTTGTGGTGAAGGTTGCCACATGTGTTCGATTATACCTTCTGGTTGCCGTTTGTTGAAGTCATGTGTTCAGCGCCTGATGGATAATAAAGAAATTTTGTTCGAGAAGACTATGATTCCTGTTGTTCCAAATGAAGACGTTACCATTATAACCATTTCTGCCAATCCTTCCAAGGTTTCCTCGAGAAGACCTGTTAGGATTACACCTTTTCAAAGAATTGCTCTGCTGATAATCACTGTTCCTGGTCCCATCCCGTACACCCCAGACAAGGTTGTCCCATGGCATTATGGTGTTGATGTGTACTATCATGGCATTAAGCAAGATCTAAAGATTGAAGAAGCTGATACTGATGTCAGTAATATTTTCGGGACTAGTAAGGTTACCCGAAGTGGAAGGGTATTCTCTCCCGAGATTTCCTCGAAGACTATCAACAAGCCTACTGTTATTCCAACTACTACTCCAACCAGCACTCTTGACATTTCTCATGTTCCTACTCCAGTTATTATCCCTGCTGCTGAGCCATCTGGGACTCGGGGCAAGGAAATTATAGGTAAGCCTGCCCGGACGGAGGCACCTAAGAAAATCGTTATGGAAGCCTCTAAACAAGAAATAAAGGAGATATTGAAAATTATTAAGAAGAGCGACTATAATGTGGTTGAGCAGCTGGGGAAAACCCCATCAAAGATATCCATGTTGTCTCTGCTGTTGTATTATGAAGCCCATGCGAAGGCTTTGATTGCGTTTCTCAAGACTGCGCATGTTCTGCAGGAAACTTCAGCAGATCAGTTCAAAGATTACATGGCCAGCCTGACTGCTGACAATGGGCTGACTTTTTCATATGCGGATCTGACACCAAAAAGAAGGAATTATAATGATGCTCTGCATGTCTCGATTGAGTGCAGTGGAACCACTATGGCGCATGTGTTAGTAGATACCGGGTCTTCATTTAATGTTCTGCCGAAGAAAGCGTTGGACCGTTTGGATTGTGAGGGTTTGATTTTAAATCCTAGTAACATTGTGGTAAGGGCTTTTGACGGATCAAAGAGAATGGTGCACGGGGAGGTAGACATCCCTGTCAAAGTGGGTTCTCAGACTTTTGGGTCCACCTTCTACGTAACGGACATCAGGCCATCATATTCTTGTTTGCTGGGTCGTCCATGGATCCATGAGGCTGGCACAGTTACTTCCATACTCCATCAAATGCTGAAGTACCCGGTGAAGGGAAAGATTGTCACCGTGCGAGGTGAAGAAGAATATATGGTGAGTCACCTCAATTCCTTCCGCTACGTAGAGATGGACGGGGAATTCATAGAAACTCCTTGTCAGAACTTCGAAGAGGTCCCTCAGTTCTCGGCATCAACTGAAGTTATTACCAACAGACCTCCATTGAAGATGGCTTCTCTCAAGGACGTCAGGGCTGTGGTCGAAGAAGGTGGGTGTACCAATTGGGGTCAGCTCCTTGATTTCACTCACAAAACTGACAAATTTGGTTTTGGCTTTACTACAGGGGCTCAAAGGGTTGTTAGGCACGCTCGGGCTGGAAGACCTCCTCTACATATCAGCAATCGGGGAATTAATGCAATTGAAGACAATGAAGAGGATTCAGACATCAACAGCTGGATCTACCCAACAACCAACAGTGGACCGAATAACTAGACGACTAGGGACTTCATACTTATTTCTTTTATTCCGCAGTAATTGACTCATTTTTTTTAAGATTTGTAATAAACAATTTGAAACTTTACGGCCTGGTGCCTTGCCCGAGGCACCTTGGCTTTTCTTATGAGGGCTATTATTTGTCATTTCATATATCATTAATAAAGCATTGGACGTTTCTTGCATACAAATTTTGCGCTACTTGTTTTTCTTTTCTGTCTCTCACTTTATCAAAACAGTTATTCGCTTACACACACTCACGTATCATACTGCATATCCATATCCACTATGGATCCCATTGATAACAACTCTGCTACTTCCAGTTATGACTTCAAAAATCCGATCAACCATGCTGAGGACGAAGGTGAGGATGATTGTGAGGTGCCTGGAGAACTTGTTAGACTATTACAGCAGGAAGAAAGGGCCATACAGCCGCATGAAGAATTATTTGAGTCAGTGAATTTGGGTATAGAGGAAGACAGGAAAAAGGTTAAAATAGGTGCGAATCTGGAGCCTAGTGTCAAACAACGGTTAATACAGATGCTACACGACTATGTTGAGATCTTCGCCTGGTCCTATGAAAACATGCATGGTTTGGACACTGATATTGTGGTACATCGTCTGCCGACTAAAGAAGACTGCCCTCCGGTAAAGCAGAAGGTCCACCGTATGCACCCTAAAATGTCATAGAAAATCAAGGCAGAGGTCATGAAGCAGTTCGACGCAGGATTCTTAGCTGTCACTTCTTATCCGCAGTGGGTTGCCAACATTGTTCCGGTACCTAAGAAGGACAGTAAGGTACGGATGTGTGTGGACTACAGAGATCTGAACAGGGCAAGCCGCAAGGATGACTTCCCACTTCCTCACATTAATGTTCTAGTTGACAACACCGCGCAACACAAGATCTTCTCCGTCATGGATGGTTTTTATGGCTACAACAAGATCAAGATGGCTCCTGAGGACATGGAGAAGACATCCTTCCTTACACAGTGGGGCACCTTCTGTTACAAGGTAATGCCTTTTGGGTTGAAGAATGCTGGGGCAACTTATCAGCGCGCCATGGTCGCTTTGTTCCACGATATGATTCACCACGAGATCGAAGTTTATGTTAATGACACGATAGCCAGGTCCCAGACTGAGGAAGAGCACCTTGATCATCTCCAGAAGCTGTTTGACAGGTTGAAGACGTACAAGCTGAGGTTGAATCCGAACAAGTGCACCTTCGGGGTAAGATCTGGTAAACTTCTGGGTTTCATCGTCAGTGATAAGGGTATTCAGGTGGATCCTGCAAAGGTAAAGGACATACAAGAGATGTCGGTTCCCCGCACAGAGAAGGAAGTTAGAGGTTTCTTAGGACGTCTGAATTACATCGCCAGGTTCATTTCACATCTGAATGCTACTTGTGAGCCAATCTTCAAGCTGCTGAAGAAAGATCAAGTGGTAAAGTGGAATGATGAATTTCAGACTGCTTTCGAAAGAATTAAGGAATACCTTTAAGAACCACCAATTTTAATGCCTCCATTTGAAGGAAGACCTTTGATATTATACTTGACAGTGGTAGACAATTCAATGGGGTGTGTGCTAGGGCAGCTTGACGAGTCTGGTCGAAAAGAGCATGCAATTTACTACCTTAGCAAAAAGTTTACCGACTATGAGACCTGATACTCATTGCTCGAGAAAACTTGCTATGCTTTGGCATGGGTTGCTCGCCGACTGAGACAGTATATGCTGACTCACACTACCTTGTTGAAATTAAAGATGGATCCGATCAAATATATTTTCGAGAAACCCGCTCTCTCCGGAAGGATATCAAGATGGCATATGATCTTAACCGAGTACGACATCCAATACACAACCCAAAAAGCAATCAAGGGGAGTGTATTGGCGGATCATTTGGCGCATCAGGCCGTGGATGACTACCAGTCCATGAATTTCGAGTTCCCAGATGAGAATATCATGTTGGTAACCGACTGCGAAGAACTTGGACCGGATGAAGGACCTGAGGAGGGATCCCGATGGTCTATGTATTTTGATGGAGCCTCGAACACTTTGGGTAATGGAATTGGTGTTGTAATTATATCTCCTAAGGGCTGTCATACTCCGTTCACCGCCCGATTATGTTTTAACTGCACCAACAATATGGCGGAGTATGAAGCGTGTATCATGGGTCTTCGAGCTGCTATTGACCTAAGGATTAAGTTCTTAAGTGTATTCAGAGATTCCGCTCTGGTGATAAGTCAGATCAAAGGCGAGTGGGATACGAAGCACCCGAATCTCATTCCTTACAAAGAGTATGTACTGACATTGCTCCCCCACTTTGAGGAGGTAACCTTTGAACATCTCCCAAGAGAAGAGAACCAGTTGGAGGACGCGCTAGCTACCATGTCTTTTATGTTCAAAGTTAGGTGGGACAATGAAGCTCCCCAGGTTACCATTGAGAGGTTGGATGAACCCGCACATTGTTGTGACATTGACCGAAGAAGTGGAAGATAAACCCTGGTTTCATGAGGTAAAGAGGTATCTTGAAGCTCAAGAATACCCCGAGGGGGCATCTGTTAATGATAAGAAGTTCTTCATCAGTAATGGAATCCTCTATAAGTGTAACCATGACTCAACCTTACTACAGTGTGTAGACAAGAGAGAGGCAGAAAGGATCATGGCAGAGTTACATGAAGGTACCTTTGGAACTCATTCTAGTGGACATCCATGGCGAAGAAAATCCTACGGTCAGGATATTATTGGTCCACTATGGAAGCCGATTGTTATCAGCACTCTCGAACCTGTCATAAGTGCCAAGTCTATGCTGATAAGGTGCATGTACCTCCGGTTCCCCTGAATGTTTTAACGGCTCCCTGGCCTTTTGCGATGTGGGGAATTAACATGATCGACGAAATCATACCTACCGTGTCTAACGGGAATCTCTTCATTCTGGTGGCAATTGATTACTTCAAAAAATGGGTTGAGGCAGCTTACTTCGCTACAGTAACCAAGAAGGTCGTGGCACGATTTATCCGACACAATCTGATCTGTCGATATGATGTCCCTGAGAGAATTATAACTGACAATGGTACAAATCTCAATAACACAATGATCATCGAGCTCTGTAAACAGTTCAAGATACAACATCATAACTCTTCTCCCTACCGGCCGAAGATGAATGGGGCTGTTGAAGCAGCTAACAAGAACATCAAAAAGATTGTGCAGAAGATGATGGTGAGATACAAAGACTGGCACGAGATGTTACCATTCACTCTTCATGGGTACCGTACCTCCGCACCGACGTCGACAGGGGCAACACCCTAATCTTTGGTGTATGGCATGGAGGCAGTCCTACCCATCGAAGTCCAGATACCCTCTCTCAGGATTATGAAGGATGTGGGTTTGAACGAAGACGACTGGATCCAAAACCGACTGGATCATCTGAATCTAATCGATGAAAAGAGACTTACTGCTATCTGTCATGGTCAGACGTATCAAAAGCGAATGATCAAGGCTTTTAACAAGAAAGTCAGACGTCAAGAATATCAAGTCGGGGATCTAGTGATAAAACGCATCATACTACCGCAAGGTGATCCCAGGGGCAAATGGACCCCCACATACGAAGGGACATTTGTGGTTAAGAACATTTTCTCGGGAGGAGCTATGATCCTAACCACCATGGATGGTGACGACCTTCCTCACCCCGTTAATTATTTTGCCAATATTTTTGTAACTGTTCATGGTTTGTAATAGTTAATTTAGGGTTTTTTATTTACTTATCGCTTTCCCCCGATTTTTTGGCTATGTAATTAATCCCCCTCCCCGAAGCCTTGTAATAGTTAGGTTTATTTTTTCGCATTTTTAATTCCTGCAAATATTAAACTGTCTAGAGGTATGCTAATAGGATTGTATGGCAAGAATGCATGACAAATTAATACAGTTAGAAAATCCTAATGTGCAAAGGTAAATAACTGAAACAAATCACTCACACATATCACTCTTAGGGTATGCTCTCACTTTGGTTGCCATCGGTAAACGATCATTAAGCATAGGGTGTCTTAGTGGTTGCCCTCCTGTCTAAAAAATATCAAATGTCCCATTTGAATGTTGCCTCGGAAATGTTGCCTCAGAAATGTTGCCTCGAATATGATCTTAAGACTCTAGGGTTACTACTAAGGTATCCTAATATTGCTTTAGTGATCGTACGTCCCTTTCGAATTGACCCTTACAAATTCCAACGACGGTGCTACCTATTTCTCAATAGTAGGATAGCGCTGTCTGAAGGAAACAAGAATAGAAACAATCTTTTTTCGAGTAAGTAGATGCTAGTAGGTACTTGCTCAAATCAAAAACTTTTAACACTAAACACTTTTCAAAACCAATTTTCAAAACAACTTCGTCACACCCTTGAGGACTGATACAAGGGTTATCACGAAGTAAAACATTTTCAAAAACAAGCACACAAACAAAAGCAATTTAAAAATGAGCAAGTACCTAAGAGCCCATGGAAAACCATGGATAGAAAGGGTGCTAACACCTTCCCTTTCTATAATCTACCCCTCGTACTCAGAATATCTCGAAAAAGGATTTTTTGCTGTACTTTTTTCCTTTCCGATTGGATGAAATAAAAGTTGGTGGCGACTCTTGCTTACCGCGAAATTTTGCAAACACAAAATGCAAAACACAAACCAGTATTAAACAGTCGGTTCTGCCACCGTATCACAGAACTGGCGACTCTGTTGGGGAAATAATAAGTGGGGTATACCTTAGGATCTAGGTCATTAAAAATTGCTTCTCTTGATTGTTTTGTTTGCTTTATTTTTGAGGGTTTTGTTTGGGGTTACTATAGATCCTACACCCGGATCTGGGGAATACCTTTTAGGTAAGTAGCAATAGACTGTGAGGGAACTGTATGGCGTAAACCGATACGGTTGAAACAGTAGCTACGTTGGTGTGGCACTTTAGTTGGTACCGGTATCCCTTATGGTGAAACAAGGAGAATACGGGGCCGCTTCGTGGTGTCATGAAACATCAACTGACCTTAGAACCTTTAATTGCCCAACTTGGCCATTAGAAATTAGTGAGATAGCCGGCCTCGGTGTAGAGCTGAGAACTGGTTGATACTCGATGCTACACTCATTGAGATTATACTCTCGGAATATTTCGTCCGCAAGAAAAGATTGCGTGAGCTGAAACCATGATCGATGGAGGATGGTCAGTGATATTGAGATCCTCTAGAACCCGGTTAATTTTTATAGGACAAGTTTGAAACCAACTTAACTTCAAGAGGGCATTACCTTTGACCTCATGCAAGCCTTAAACCTAAGGGATTTGTGTGATTTGACTGTGTTTGCAATATCTGTGTTTGCTATACATGTGGTTTATCATGACATCATGCATCATAACACGGCATTCATGCTTCATTACACTAACCATTTCAAAGACCAAGGGAATTTATCTTTTTTCTGTTTTGCATATCATGGCTTCCGTGCGTAGAATTACTATCTGAATCAGCTTTATGCAGATACCTTCCCAACTTAAAGAGATAGCATCAAGAGTTTCTGAAACTTATAATTTCATTAAGAGACACGGTCAACTTCTCGGCCTGGTTACTTCAAACCTTGATGAACAGATGATGAGCGTACTATTTCAGTTCTTCGATCTCAAGCATCACTGCTTCACCTTTCTAGATTATCAATTGGTACCCACCTTGGAAGAATTCTCTCATCTATTTGACATATCCATTCTTGAACAGGTACCCTTCACAGGTATAGAAGAAGTTCCTAAACCAGAAGTCATTGCCTCAGCTTTGCATTTGAAACGGGTCGATGTGGTATCCAATTGGGAAACTCAAAGCGGAGTCGAGGGTTTTCTAGCCAAATTTCTGATAGACCAGGCTCAACTATTTTGGGATGATATGGAGTTTCAGGCTTTTGAGGATGTCTTGTCTCTTCTTATCTATGGTTTAGTTCTCTTCCCTAATCCGGACTGTTTCATAGATGTGAATGCTATCAAGATTTTCCTTTCTTGCAACCCTGTGCCTACCTTGCTTGGAGATATTTTGCACGCTCTACATACTCGTACCATGAAGAGAAGAGAGACTCTTATGTGCTGCATGTCGTTGTTGTCGAGGTGGTTTATTTCTCACCTCCCTAGGTCTGTGCTGAAGAACGAAGAAGGTTTGGGTTGGTCGCACAGAATAATGGCACTCGCTCATACGGATATTCCTTGGTGTTCCCGAGCTATGGAAGACATTGTTGTTATTGACCACTG
Organism: Vicia faba; assembly: GCA_948472305.1. Taxonomy (NCBI): domain Eukaryota; kingdom Viridiplantae; phylum Streptophyta; class Magnoliopsida; order Fabales; family Fabaceae; genus Vicia; species Vicia faba. The sequence goes on along the minus strand of OX451740.1, from coordinate 1,135,237,266 downwards.
TGGGGGGTATCCTAATGTCCCATTACTTGGTATCAGAGGGGGTATAACTTACACTCCTTGTCTAGCTTTGCGACAATTTAGTCGTGCTCGAAGGGATGGTCTCCATGAGTTACTTCTCGAGGACATTGTATTCGACTATAAGGATGATATTAAGGAGCATCACCAGAGGTTCATACGAGCTTGGGGCATGGTAAATAGATATGACCCCAAAGAGTTGGGACCGAAGGCTTCCCTTCCTATGCAGCCTTACCTCCAATGGGTACGAGCTCGTGCCCAGAAGCTTATGATGCCTTATGTGTCCGTATTACCAGTGATTGTGGAGCCCACTACTGAAGAAGGCATTCCTTACACGGTTCGCTATCTTTACATGCCCACCGATCTTGGGGAGTTACAGAGGTCTTGGATTCAGCTGAAGAATGAGCGGGATACTTACAGGGAACAGTTCCATGATCAAGAGAGGAAGGTTTTAAAGCTCACCAGGAAGCTCGAGGAAGAAAGAGTGCTCAATGACTATATCAGCACAAAGAGAAAGCATCCATGGGACTTTTGATTTTTTTTATTTTCTAGTTTTAGATTTGTTTTATTCACTTATTTGTAACGCCTTAAAGGCATTTCGAACCTTCAAATTTAAGCTAATAAAGTGTTGTTTATTTTTGGTTTGCAAATTTAAATCTCCCAAAGTCTTTGAAATCATTACAGGCGCATCCCATTATCATGCACATCATTACAGGTACCACTATAGGTTTCTCATCTTCTTCGATGTTTATTTCAGTAGAAATGTCTTCCGATCAAGTTATCAAAGATCTTCAGGCACAGAACGCCCAGTTCCAACAGATGTTCATCAGTATGGCAAAGGGGCAAGAGGATCTGAAAGCCCTTATTATGAAAGAGAAGAAGAAGAAGAAGAAGACTAGTATTCTGAATATGGGCACAAGGTTTGGAGAAAGGTTGAAGCATCAAACTGATCTGACCTCTTCATCCAAGGAAGGGGAGAATCAAGAAGGGGAAAATGACCCTAGTCCTGCAGTCTCTGACAATGATATTGATTACAACGATGAGCAATATCCTCCTGTTAAGGATAGGTACAAGCAGCTAGAAGACCGTCTGAGTTCTATGGAAGTTCAGAAGATACCTGGTTCAGATTTCGGAGAACTGGGACTGGTATCGGGAGTGGAAATCCCTCATAAGTTCAAAGCTCCGGTTTTTGCCAAGTATGATGGGGTGTCCTGTCCAAAACTCCATCTCCGTTCGTATGTCCGAAAAATCCAATCTCATACTGCCGACAGAAATTTGTGGGTGCATTTCTTTCAAGATAGCTTGTCAGGGACTCAGCTTGAATGGTTCTACCAGTTGGAGGGAGCCAGTGTCCGAAACTGGGAAGATCTTGCTGCTGCTTTCTACAAGCAGTATCAGTACAATGCCGTCCTTGCTCCCACTCGTACTCAACTCTAGAGTATGTCCATGGGTGTAGAAGAAGGTTTTAAAGATTATGCTCAAAAATAGAGAGACTTGGCTGGAAGAGTTCAACCCCCTTTGTCTGATAGGGAGTTGGTTGATATGTTTCTAGGGATTCTATCTGGTCCATTTTTCAATCACTTGATCGGCAGTTCATCAGCTGATTCACTGAGCTGATTTTAACTGGAGAAAGAGTAGAAGCTGGAATTCGGAGTGGTAAAATACAGAAGGATGCCTCCTCGAGTTCAACAAAGAAGCCTTTTACTGGTAAGAAGGAAGCTAGTTCAGTCTATAGCCCGAGGGGCCAAAGCAGATTTGAACACCGTCAAACGGTAAATGCTGTAGTGATACCAAGACCCGCAGTTGCTCCACAATGAAACAATCAACAAAGGGTGGAAATACCACAACGACAGTTTACCTGCATCAACATGACTTTGGCTGAAGTTCTGCCTCATCTGTTAAAATCCAACTTGGCAACCTTGTGAGAGGCTCCCAAGAATCCAAACACTACTTCTCCTAGATACAATCCCAATGCGCGGTGCGCCTACCATTCTGAGAGTACTGGCCACAATACAAATGATTGTTGGGCTCTGAGAAACAAAGTACAAGATTTGCTTGAAGCCAAGGAGATAGAGTTCAATGCTTCAGAAAAGTCGAATGTTATAACTGCTCCCATGCCCAAACATGGTCGTGAAGTTAATGATGTTGACATTGATTTGCTTGTAACCTCTGTTGAAGAAATTTCTACTCCTCTTATGTCTGTTAAGAAGAATTTGTTGTTGGCCGGTTTATTTTTGGGTTGTGGTGAAGGTTGCCACATGTGTTCGATTATACCTTCTGGTTGCCGTTTGTTGAAGTCATGTGTTCAACGCCTGATGGATAATAAAGAAATTTTGTTCGAGAAGACTATGATTCCTGTTGTTCCAAATGAAGACGTTACCATTATAACCATTTCTGCCAATCCTTCCAAGGTTTCCTCGAGAAGACCTGTTAGGATTACACCTTTTCAAAGAATTGCTCTGCTGATAATCACTGTTCCTGGTCCCATCCCGTACACCCCAGACAAGGTTGTCCCATGGCATTATGGTGTTGATGTGTACTATCATGGCATTAAGCAAGATCTAAAGATTGAAGAAGCTGATACTGATGTCAGTAATATTTTCGGGACTAGTAAGGTTACCCGAAGTGGAAGGGTATTCTCTCCCGAGATTTCCTCGAAGACTATCAACAAGCCTACTGTTATTCCAACTACTACTCCAACCAGCACTCTTGACATTTCTCATGTTCCTACTCCAGTTATTATCCCTGCTGCTGAGCCATCTGGGACTCGGGGCAAGGAAATTATAGGTAAGCCTGCCCGGACGGAGGCACCTAAGAAAATCGTTATGGAAGCCTCTAAACAAGAAATAAAGGAGATATTGAAAATTATTAAGAAGAGCGACTATAATGTGGTTGAGCAGCTGGGGCAAACCCCATCAAAGATATCCATGTTGTCTCTGCTGTTGTATTATGAAGCCCATGCGAAGGCTTTGATTGCGTTTCTCAAGACTGCGCATGTTCTGCAGGAAACTTCAGCAGATCAGTTCAAAGATTACATGGCCAGCCTGACTGCTGACAATGGGCTGACTTTTTCATATGCGGATCTGACACCAAAAAGAAGGAATTATAATGATGCTCTGCATGTCTCGATTGAGTGCAGTGGAACCACTATGGCGCATGTGTTAGTAGATACCGGGTCTTCATTGAATGTTCTGCCGAAGAAAGCGTTGGACCGTTTGGATTGTGAGGGTTTGATTTTAAATCCTAGTAACATTGTGGTAAGGGCTTTTGACGGATCAAAGAGAATGGTGCACGGGGAGGTAGACATCCCTGTCAAAGTGGGTTCTCAGACTTTTGGGTCCACCTTCTACGTAACGGACATCAGGCCATCATATTCTTGTTTGCTGGGTCGTCCATGGATCCATGAGGCTGGCACAGTTACTTCCATACTCCATCAAATGCTGAAGTACCCGGTGAAGGGAAAGATTGTCACCGTGCGAGGTGAAGAAGAATATATGGTGAGTCACCTCAATTCCTTCCGCTACGTAGAGATGGACGGGGAATTCATAGAAACTCCTTGTCAGAACTTCGAAGAGGTCCCTCAGTTCTCGGCATCAACTGAAGTTATTACCAACAGACCTCCATTGAAGATGGCTTCTCTCAAGGACGTCAGGGCTGTGGTCGAAGAAGGTGGGTGTACCAATTGGGGTCAGCTCCTTGATTTCACTCACAAAACTGACAAATTTGGTTTTGGCTTTACTACAGGGGCTCAAAGGGTTGTTAGGCACGCTCGGGCTGGAAGACCTCCTCTACACATCAGCAATCAGGGAATTAATGCAATTGAAGACAATGAAGAGGATTCAGACATCAACAGCTGGATCTACCCAACAACCAACAGTGGACCGAATAACTAGACGACTAGGGACTTCATACTTATTTCTTTTATTCCGCAGTAATTGACTCATTTTTTTTAAGATTTGTAATAAACAATTTGAAACTTTACGGCCTGGTGCCTTGCCCGAGGCACCTTGGCTTTTCTTATGAGGGCTATTATTTGTCATTTCATATATCATTAATAAAGCATTGGACGTTTCTTGCATACAAATTTTGCGCTACTTGTTTTTCTTTTCTGTCTCTCACTTTATCAAAACAGTTATTCGCTTACACACACTCACGTATCATACTGCATATCCATATCCACTATGGATCCCATTGATAACAACTCTGCTACTTCCAGTTATGACTTCAAAAATCCGATCAACCATGCTGAGGACGAAGGTGAGGATGATTGTGAGGTGCCTGGAGAACTTGTTAGACTATTACAGCAGGAAGAAAGGGCCATACAGCCGCATGAAGAATTATTTGAGTCAGTGAATTTGGGTATAGAGGAAGACAGGAAAAAGGTTAAAATAGGTGCGAATCTGGAGCCTAGTGTCAAACAACGGTTAATACAGATGCTACACGACTATGTTGAGATCTTCGCCTGGTCCTATGAAAACATGCATGGTTTGGACACTGATATTGTGGTACATCATCTGCCGACTAAAGAAGACTGCCCTCCGGTAAAGCAGAAGGTCCACCGTATGCACCCTAAAATGTCATAGAAAATCAAGGCAGAGGTCATGAAGCAGTTCGACGCAGGATTCTTAGCTGTCACTTCTTATCCGCAGTGGGTTGCCAACATTGTTCCGGTACCTAAGAAGGACAGTAAGGTACGGATGTGTGTGGACTACAGAGATCTGAACAGGGCAAGCCGCAAGGATGACTTCCCACTTCCTCACATTAATGTTCTAGTTGACAACACCGCGCAGCACAAGATCTTCTCCGTCATGGATGGTTTTTATGGCTACAACAAGATCAAGATGGCTCCTGAGGACATGGAGAAGACATCCTTCCTTACACAGTGGGGCACCTTCTGTTACAAGGTAATGCCTTTTGGGTTGAAGAATGCTGGGGCAACTTATCAGCGCGCCATGGTCGCTTTGTTCCACGATATGATTCACCACGAGATCGAAGTTTATGTTAATGACACGATAGCCAGGTCCCAGACTGAGGAAGAGCACCTTGATCATCTCCAGAAGCTGTTTGACAGGTTGAAGACGTACAAGCTGAGGTTGAATCCGAACAAGTGCACCTTCGGGGTAAGATCTGGTAAACTTCTGGGTTTCATCGTCAGTGATAAGGGTATTCAGATGGATCCTGCAAAGGTAAAGGACATACAAGAGATGTCGGTTCCCCGCACAGAGAAGGAAGTTAGAGGTTTCTTAGGACGTCTGAATTACATCGCCAGGTTCATTTCACATCTGAATGCTACTTGTGAGCCAATCTTCAAGCTGCTGAAGAAAGATCAAGTGGTAAAGTGGAATGATGAATTTCAGACTGCTTTCGAAAGAATTAAGGAATACCTTTAAGAACCACCAATTTTAATGCCTCCATTTGAAGGAAGACCTTTGATATTATACTTGACAGTGGTAGACAATTCAATGGGGTGTGTGCTAGGGCAGCTTGACGAGTCTGGTCGAAAAGAGCATGCAATTTACTACCTTAGCAAAAAGTTTACCGACTATGAGACCTGATACTCATTGCTCGAGAAAACTTGCTATGCTTTGGCATGGGTTGCTCGCCGACTGAGACAGTATATGCTGACTCACACTACCTTGTTGAAATTAAAGATGGATCCGATCAAATATATTTTCGAGAAACCCGCTCTCTCCGGAAGGATATCAAGATGGCATATGATCTTAACCGAGTACGACATCCAATACACAACCCAAAAAGCAATCAAGGGGAGTGTATTGGCGGATCATTTGGCGCATCAGGCCGTGGATGACTACCAGTCCATGAATTTCGAGTTCCCAGATGAGAATATCATGTTGGTAACCGACTGCGAAGAACCTGGACCAGATGAAGGACCTGAGGAGGGATCCCGATGGTCTATGTATTTTGATGGAGCCTCGAACACTTTGGGTAATGGAATTGGTGCTGTAATTATATCTCCTAAGGGCTGTCATACTCCGTTCACCGCCCGATTATGTTTTAACTGCACCAACAATATGGCGGAGTATGAAGCGTGTATCATGGGTCTTCGAGCTGCTATTGACCTAAGGATTAAGTTCTTAAGTGTATTCAGAGATTCCGCTCTGGTGATAAGTCAGATCAAAGGCGAGTGGGATACGAAGCACCCGAATCTCATTCCTTACAAAGAGTATGTACTGACATTGCTCCCCCACTTTGAGGAGGTAACCTTTGAACATCTCCCAAGAGAAGAGAACCAGTTGGAGGACGCGCTAGCTACCATGTCTTTTATGTTCAAAGTTAGGTGGGACAATGAAGCTCCCCAGGTTACCATTGAGAGGTTGGATGAACCCGCACATTGTTGTGACATTGACCGAAGAAGTGGAAGATAAACCCTGGTTTCATGAGGTAAAGAGGTATCTTGAAGCTCAAGAATACCCCGAGGGGGCATCTGTTAATGATAAGAAGTTCTTCATCAGTAATGGAATCCTCTATAAGTGTAACCATGACTCAACCTTACTACAGTGTGTAGACAAGAGAGAGGCAGAAAGGATCATGGCAGAGTTACATGAAGGTACCTTTGGAACTCATTCTAGTGGACATCCATGGCGAAGAAAATCCTACGGTCAGGATATTATTGGTCCACTATGGAAGCCGATTGTTATCAGCACTCTCGAACCTGTCATAAGTGCCAAGTCTATGCTGATAAGGTGCATGTACCTCCGGTTCCCCTGAATGTTTTAACGGCTCCCTGGCCTTTTGCGATGTGGGGAATTAACATGATCGACGAAATCAGACCTACCGTGTCTAACGGGAATCTCTTCATTCTGGTGGCAATTGATTACTTCAAAAAATGGGTTGAGGCAGCTTACTTCGCTACAGTAACCAAGAAGGTCGTGGCGCGATTTATCCGACACAATCTGATCTGTCGATATGATGTCCCTGAGAGAATTATAACTGACAATGGTACAAATCTCAATAACACAATGATCATCGAGCTCTGTAAACAGTTCAAGATACAACATCATAACTCTTCTCCCTACCGGCCGAAGATGAATGGGGCTGTTGAAGCAGCTAACAAGAACATCAAAAAGATTGTGCAGAAGATGATGGTGAGATACAAAGACTGGCACGAGATGTTACCATTCACTCTTCATGGGTACCGTACCTCCGCACCGACGTCGACAGGGGCAACACCCTAATCTTTGGTGTATGGCATGGAGGCAGTCCTACCCATCGAAGTCCAGATACCCTCTCTCAGGATTATGAAGGATGTGGGTTTGAACGAAGACGACTGGATCCAAAACCGACTGGATCATCTGAATCTAATCGATGAAAAGAGACTTACTGCTATCTGTCATGGTCAGACGTATCAAAAGCGAATGATCAAGGCTTTTAACAAGAAAGTCAGACGTCAAGAATATCAAGTCGGGGATCTAGTGATAAAACGCATCATACTACCGCAAGGTGATCCCAGGGGCAAATGGACCCCCACATACGAAGGGACATTTGTGGTTAAGAACATTTTCTCGGGAGGAGCTATGATCCTAACCACCATGGATGGTGACGACCTTCCTCACCCCGTCAATGTAGACATAGTGAAAAGATACTACACATAATCAAAGACCCGCTAGGTTGACTGGCCTAGGCAAAAATAAGGGCTTCCCGGTGAACCAAAAGGGTTCAGGCAAAAGTAAGGGATGAAAATGAAAAATTGTACACCCGGCAAGTCGAAAACCTAAAAAGGCGACTTGGGCAAAAAAGGGTATCCCAGTGGACTGGAAACCCGAAAGGGCGGTCCAGGAAAAAATTAGGGATCGAAGCGTAACACTATGTCTCATTGGATCATCTTGCGACCAGACTTCGGTATTGACTATCAAGCTCGGACGGTGCCAATCAATCTGATCCACGTTCGACCAAGCAGCAAAGTGATGAGACGCTTAAAGATATAAAGGCAATAGCAGAGTTGGAACCCAATGGGGTCGTTTCACATAGCTGTTTTTCTTTCTTTTACACAAATTGTAATTTCTATCTTTCGGTGGCGTTCTCTTACTAGGACGTCAGCCTCCTTGTACAAAACGCCTATTACGGGCCAACTTCAAAAATCAATACAATTCATTTTTACAAGAAATTTCAATTTGTTTTTCTTTTTTCTGTTTTGTTTTGCAAGAACGTCCAATGATTCATTTTTGATATATGCATTTGAAAATGATTGTTGCTCATAAACATTTACACAAGAAACAAAAGACGATTACTCGTAATACCAGAAACAGGGAAAACAAGAAGTGCCCAAACCTTACAATTACTCTGCCCATCAGGTATCGGAATAGAACCAGCTGGAGAGCATGAGTGGTGGTACATACACTCCCCATAAAGTAAAAAGTATCCAAAGACAATGATGTTAGCTTTCCAGAACAGGATATAACTCTCCCCAACTGAGGTTCACCATCGCGAGCGAGTCAGTAAAATTTCCCCAAGCAGAGTTTATTTCTCCCACAAGCAGAAATTCAATCTCCAACAGAATTTATTATCACCAGCAACGGAAATTCATTCCCAGCTGAATCAACAGATCTATCAACAAAGTATCTCCTCTCCAACAGATTTATTCCCCGCAGAGTTGTTCTCAAGCAGAGTCTCTCCTAGGCAGAATATCCGTAAACAAGGTGCAAATCCCCAGCATAGTCAGCTTTGTTCACCATCCCCAACAGAAGTAAAGGAACTATGGTTTTTACAGCTGTCAAGAATATTATTCCTCATACTCTCCAAACAGCAGTCAGAGATTTATTTTCCTGGACTCAGATTATTACGTCAGCATTTCATGTTCATATATCATGACATGTGCATACATTACATATAACATAATCTCAGTTATTTTGAAAACCTCATCACAATGCATCTCATGCATCGCACATAACTAACATTGTATTTCTTTCAGGAAGGACATTTATTATCAACAATTTCCAGCAGGTCCATGGTCAACAATCGAAGCTAAACAAAGTAATCATCGGTGCGACAAAAGTAACCTTATCCAGGTTCCCTCTCACAGCCCTACTACCCAGGCTTTCATATCAAAGTAACCCTACCATCCAGGTTCCTTCTCACAGCCCTACTACCCAGGCTTTCATATCAAAGTAACCCTACCATCCAGGTTCCTTCTCACAGCCCTACTATCCAGGCTTTCATATCGAAGTAACCCTACTATCCAGGTTCCTTCTCACAGTCCTACTACCCAGGCTTTCATATCGAAGTAACCCTACCATCTAGGTTCCTTCTCACAGCCCTACTATCCAGGCTTTCATATCGAAGTAACCCTACTATCCAGGTTCCTTCTCACAACCCTACTATCCAGGTTCCTTCTCACAGCCCTACTATCCAGGCTTTCATATCGAAGTAACCCTACTATCTAGGTTCCTTCTCACAACCCTACTATCCAGGTTCCTTCTCACAGCCCTACTACCCAGGCTTTCATATCGAAGTAACCCTACCATCCAGGTTCTTTCTCATAGCCCTACTATCCAAGATTTTATATCGAAGTAACCCTACTATCCAGGTTCCTTCTCACAATCCTACTATCCAGGTTCCTTCTTACAGCCCTACTACCCAGGCTTTCATCTCGAAGTAACCCTATTATCCAGGTTCCTTCTCACAGCCCTACTACCCAGGATTTCATCTCAAAGTAACCCTATTATTCAGGTTCCTTCTCACAGTCCTACTACCCAGGCTTTCATCTCGAAGTCACCCTACTATCCAGGTTCCTTCTCACAACCCTACTATCCAGGTTCCTTCTCACAGCCCTACTATCCAGGCTTTCATATTGAAGTAACCCTACCATCCAGGTTCCTTCTCAAAACCCTACTATCCAGGCTTTCATCTCGAAGTAACCCTACTATCCAGGTTCCTTCTCATAACCTTACCATCCGGGTTCTTCCTCTCTTATCCCCAGACAGCAGTCCACAGCACTGTAAGACCGGGACCCAATCAAACATAATTGATTTCACATTTCCCCAGAAAGTCACGGTGCAGCATATACCCCGACCAAATACGCAGTTCTCTCCGCTTCCCCAAACCGGAGTAATTCCCCAATAGAGTAACGGACAACTGAAGCTCCTAAAACTCTATTTCTCTCAAGACAGAGACCAGCATTCTCCAGCGAAGTCCTCCTCAACAACAGGTATACGGGTTCTTGCAAAGGAATCTCTTACGCAATCGACACTTCTTCGGATGGAATCTTTAAGCCCATCTCCAACAATCTTCCATCATCGTCCTCCGAATGGCATCTGTAAGCCCATTCCCGATATCACAAATCAAGTGCCACTTCATGCGAGTGCAAATTTCTGGGCACTCTAGTGTTCAATCATCTTCCACCTTCAAATCACGAAATGTAGACGAGCCAATCTACATCTTCAGGTTTAAGGAGATTGAACAGGGGCAGCTGCTGTACTCCAAAATTTTCCCTCCCATATTTCTCAACAAATGTCAAGTGAGGTCCCCAAATTACTCAAGGAAGTTCAAGAGTTAACCAAACAAACTCTCTCCTAAGGCAGTATACCTCAAATTAGGGTTTCTATTTTCATCAAGATGTGTGAACCACAAAGGACTCAAATGCTTACCATTGTCCTAATATGTTCTCAAGATCATCCATGTCAAGTTTCAAACCTTGCAGAAGAAGTTTGCTCAATCAATTGCTCAAATGCCTGAAAATCACATATGCTAGGTCAAAAGTCAATTGTGGCCCACATACAGTCAAACTTCAAGATTTTTGGTCAACATCCTCATTTTGAAGTATTATTCATCATTTTATCAAGGTTTGATCATGATTCCTCAAGGATTTCTCACAATCCATCAAAATCCAAAAGTTGCTAAATTAGGGTTTTGTAGGAAAAGTCAACTCAACTTTGACCAAGCATAACTTTCTCATACTTTATCATAAATGACCCAACCAAACCTCATTTTGAAGAGGACACAATTCCCTACGATTCATCTTCAGTTCCCAAGTTCATAATATGCACTCACAAAAAGATATGAATTTTGACATTATTGGTCCTTTTGAAAAATCAACAAAAACACCTTTTGGGTCAAAGCTTCACACATGAACATGGAAGACTCAATTGAGATGAGACCAAAAGGGTTGCTTAGAGGACATCCTAAGCTTTCTAAAAAGTCGAAGAACACCTCTCTAGGGTCAAAATTGAGAGAGTTATGCATTGGCCAAGTTGACTATTTTTGCAAAATTGCCAAAAGTCAAATGTGCTCAAATTTGCATTTTTTGCTAAATGGGCCCAACTTTTTATGCTTGCACTTCAATTATAATGTGGTCCATGACTCAAATACTTATCCATACATTATTTTCTTCATTTTTCAATTTATTTTGATTTTTCATTAGTTAAAAAGTGAATTAAATCAAATAAATGATGAAAGTTATCAAAGATATGATTTGATTTGTTTTTTTTACAGATTGGCAATCAAGATATGCTGAGCTTGCATGATAAATTCGAATCAATGGAAATTGGTACAAAAAAGGCATGATTGGCACGAAAATAGAAAGATATCATACAAATTGAAAATCAAATCAAATCTTGGATAAATGCAAAGATTCATGCCAAGTTTGTTAACCTAATTCATTCTAGGTTATATAATAAAGCTTTGCATATCAAAAGAAAAGGGTTAGAGGTCCTGAGAAGCTTGGAACAAAACTGAAAAATCCAAAGAAAAGTGGGAGTTGGTTTTCATTCTACAGGCCAATTCAAGGAGTGCTAGTGATCCCAATCGTTGGATAGACATCTCAAGAAGCTAACAACATCCTTTGCAAGCTTCAACATGCCCAGAAACATGCGCTACGATCCCCACGGTTTGACATATTTTTGTAATTCGATTAGCACGATTCATGCATCTTTAGCACTTTTAATTATCATAGTTGTGATTATCATCATGTTTGCAAGCTAACCATGCCGTTTAACTGCATTTTTTATCTATGTACACGATATTGCCATGGTTAGGGTTTCATGTTCTTGTTTAGGGGTTTTCAATATAGGAAAAATTGGGCTTTGATTCTGGTACCATGATGCTCGTGAGGATGAGACGAGTTGATTGGTATTAGTACTTGTCATTTATCTTGCTCATATTCAATTTTGGAGATGAACATGGTTATACCTACAGCGAGCGTCTGTAGGTAAAGGTCTGGTTTTGCTAAAGCGACGGAGAGAAGAAGAAGACGCTGGCGTGTCAAACAGCCACTCGTCCATTTGAATTTTGCGCCTTGGATTCAGTTCTTTTGATTTTCTTATATTATATTTTATTATTATCATAGTTACAACTAAACATCACAGCTCAATTGGTAGCGTGGTATTGGAAGCAAGCATAAGGACCTGGGTTCGATCCCCAGGTCCCAACGTTCATTTATTTTATTCTCAGATAAGTGATCCAACACATCTTTCATTATTCATCAGCCATCAGATTCATCAGCAAGCCAGATCCAACGTGCCAGCAAGGAAGGACCATGATATGCACTCAAGTCAACACCCCACCAAATCAAGCATGGTCAAACAGGCTGGGATTATTTGGGCCACAAAAGTCAGATCTGCACCCCCTTTTTTGCTAACAATCAGGCCCATTTTTTCCTTTTCTCTATTTATTTCTTTTATTTCATTAATTTTCTTAATTATTTTAATTCACAAAATTAATCACTTTTTTTTCATAAAATCATAAAATCAAGAAATCATAAAAATTAGAATTAGGTTTTTTTATCAAATTTAATTTAATTTAGTTTAATTTAATTTAGGGAAATTTTAACTTGTTTTTAATTAAAACTAATTAGCAAATTAGGTTTAAACTCTTGATTTAATTTTTCTTTCTTTCTCAAATAAAATAAAAATATAAAAATAGGTTTTTAGAATGAATTAATTTATTTTTTTAATTAATATTAACTAGAACTTAGGATTTTCTTTTAATTTAATTATTTCATTATTTTCTTAAATAAAAAAAAATGACAAAAAATGATTTTTCTTTAATCAATTGCAATTAGGTATAGTCAAGGGTCAAAACCCTAATCGTCTCACATTTAATTCGCCGCGCGCTCGTTAATTATTTTGCCAATATTTTTGTAACTGTTCATGGTTTGTAATAGTTAATTTAGGGTTTTTTTATTTACTTATCGCTTTCCCCCGATTTTTTGGCTATGTAATTAATCCCCCTCCCCGAAGCCTTGTAATAGCTAGGTTTATTTTTCCGCAATTTTAATTCCTGCAAATATTAAACTGTCTAGAGGTATGCTAATAGGATTGTATGGCAAGAATGCATGACAAATTAATATATTTAGAAAACCCTAATGTGCAAAGATAAATAACTGAAACAAATCACTCGCACATATCACTCTTAGGGTATGCTCTCACTTTGGTTGCCTTCGGTAAATGATCATTAAGCATAGGGTGTATTAGTGGTTGCCCTCCTGTCTAAAAAAGATCAAATGTCCCATTCGAATGTTGCCTCAGAAATGTTGTCTCAGAAATGTTGCCACGGAAATGTTGCCTCGAATATGATCTTAAGACTCTAGGGTTACTACTAAGGTATCCTAATATTGCTTTAGTGACCGTACGTCCCTTTCGAATTGACCCTTACAAATTCCAACGACGGTGCTACCTATTTCTCAATAGTAGGACAACGTTGTCTAAAGGAAACAAGAATAGAAACAATCTTTTTTCGAGTAAGTAGATGCTAGTAGGTACTTGCTCAAATCAAAAACTTTTCACACTAAACGCTTTTCAAAACCAATTTTCAAAACAACTTCGTCACACCCTTGAGGACTGATACAAGGATTATCACGAAGTAAAACATTTTCAAAAATAAGAAAACAAACACAAGCAATTTAAAAATGAGCAAGTACCTAAGAGCCCATGGAAAACCATGGATAGGAAGGGTGCTAACACCTTCCCTTTCTATAATCTACCCCCCCGTACTCAGAATATCTCGAAAAAGGATTTTTTTCTGTACTTTTTTCCTTTCCGATTGGATGAAATAAAAGTCGGTGACAACTCTTGCTTACCGCGACATTTTGCGAACACAAAACGCAAAACGCAAACCAGTATTAAACAATCGGTTCTGCCACCATATCACACCTAAGGTAACCCCACTTTTAGAATTTTCCCCGGTAGAGTCACCAGTTCTGTGATGCGGTGGGAGAACTGACTTGAAGGTTTTGCGTTTGATCGCAAATGTTGCGGTTAGCAAGAGTCTCCACCGACTTTTCTTTTATCCAAAAGGAAAGGTTAAAAAGCACAGGAAATACCTTTGAGATATTTTCTTGAGTTCGGGGGGTAGATTATGAAAAGGGAAGTGTGACCGGTGGAAATAGAACTGACTATTTTTTAGCTGGTTTCGCGAAATGTCGCGGAAGCAAGAGTCGCCACCGTCTTTTATGTTCTCCAACATGGAAAGGACAAAAGCACAACAAAATTCCTTATGAGAATGTTTCTCGGTTCGGGAGGTAGATTTATAGAAAGGGAAGGTGTTAGCACCCTTTCTATCCGTGCTTATCCACGGGCTCTTAGGTACTTGCTCTTATGTTTTCAAAATTTGTTTGCTTTTCAAATGTGTGTGGGTTTTGAAAAAGTTTCGTTTGAAAACTTCTAGGTAACTCTTGTATCAGTCCTCAAGAGTGTATGAAGTATTGTTTGAAAACTTTTTGAAAGTGTAAGGTGTGAAAAGTATTTTGTTTGTTTTGAAAAGAGCAAGTACCTACGAGTCATCTACCTACCCTAAGGAATTAAGCTGTGTAAGAGTCCTTTAGATAGTGTTATCCCACCATTGAGAGGTAGGTAGCACCATCGTTGGAGGTGTTCGGGTCAATTCGATTATCGGGACAGTGTGGTCACCGAAGCAATGGTAGGACACCTTAGTGGTAACCCTAATGTCCTAGATCCTTTTATCCGAGGAAACCGTTTCGAGGCAACTGGATCTTTAGACAAAGGGCGACCTCTAAGACACCCTATACTTGATGACCACGTTTCGAGGCAACGAGTGAAGCGTACCCTAGGAGTGGCATGTGCATGTGTTTTGTTTTTCAGTTAATTGTCTTTGTACATGTTATTTGTGAGCTACGAGTTGTTTTTTAATTATCATACATTCTTTCATGCAATTTAGCAGTTAGGGGTGCGGAAAGTAAATTGCGGAAATATAAATTCTACGCTACTACAAGGCGCGGGTCTATACATCACCAAAAATACAAAGACCAGTTTTGGTAAATAAGTACGAGAAATTAAATAAAGCGATAAACCTAATTACTATTACATTCTTGGAAGCAATTACATAATAATCAAAATAAACTGCGCGCGAATAAAAAATTAATCGGGAACGTTCTAAGGGTTTTGACCCTTTTAAGAAAAGAAATTGATTTTTTTTGTCTTTTTTGTGATTAAATGAAATTAATTAAATAAAGCCTAATCTAATTAATTAATTTATTAAAAGAAAAATATTTTTTTATGTTTTTTATATTTTTTTAATGAAATAAAATAAAAGAATTAAAATTCTAAATTAACCTAATTCTAAATTATTTTTATTGATTGTAAAGAAAAAAAGAAATTAAAGTTGACCTAATTAAACTACTTTAGTTGTTAATATTTTATTTACAAAAATAAAATGAAATTAATAATAATAATAATGATATTAATTCTTTTTTTTTTTATGAAAAAAGTTAAATTATGTTAATGGTTAAAAAAAAGAATAAGAAAAAAATAAAGCAAATGACAAAATAATTAAAAAAAAGGAAAAGCAAACCCAAGGGGGGTGTGATGGCCCAAGGGGAGGTTTGTAAAGCAATTATGGCCCATTAAGACAAAGCCACGTTTGACTTTTCATGATCACGTGCATGCTGTTTGACTGGGGAGTATTATGGACTTCATCTCCTGGCCACTGGATGGGTGCCTGAAGCCACATGGCAAGCTATTGCCGGGCGTGCATGGTGGGACTTTGGATGAATACTGCACCTGAACATTTTAGGAAAAATATGAAGAAATATATGGGGGACCTGGGAATCGAACCCAGGTCCCAATGTTTGCCAGCCACGTCTCCAACCATCTAAGCTATGATGCGCATTTGTAAACATAATGGATGATGAATATTATATAAAAAAATAAACATTATGACATGAAACCAAAAATAACGCGCGCTGAGTTTGAATCACCCAGTCACACGTTGCCACGCCTTCTCCTTCTTCGTTTTCACCTGTAAACATAAACAAGATAGCGGGGGTTTTAAACCCCCACAAACCAAAAGTGTCAATAATAGCGATTAGCAGCAGTCATCACATAAATTGAGCGCGAGGGTCTCATTCAACTCGTATGGAGCTTCTGAGTTTAACTGTATGTGTCTCAAGGCCTGATTTTTCCTCAATAAGAAAGCCCTAATTTTCAAGCTTTTAAACCCTAGCATTCGTCCATGGTAGATTTCGATTCAGGATGTTATAACCAAATTGGATTATCCCAATCGCTTCAGAAGGTCCCTATTAGCATAAATCAAACAAGAAAATGGATCAAAAACGCATGAATCATGTTATGCAATTTTGGAAATATATTCAAACCGTGGGACTTGTATTCTTTGATTCTTCGCGTGTTAGGACTGGTTCTTGATGGCAATGACTTCCTGGAGACTCAGGCAAGATGTTTGAATCACTATTAGGCTTTGAACTCGCCTGGAACACTGATTTCAGTTTTGAACTTTTATTTGGAATTTTGGAAGTTGCTTTGGCCGTTTTAGGGAGTTCTAGCTCATGAATCATGCATGGAAGGCTTGCATATATGTTAGTCAATGAGAATCAGTCACTATAATGCATCTTTAACCCTTGCAATCAAGTTTGAGATTTTGCCATGGCCACCATTAAACAACTTGCCATTTTTGCTCCAAATTTGAATTTCATGCTCATAATAGGCCTTACACGAAATTGGTATGTGTTTCATGATGCATCAAGGCTATTCAAAACAAGAGATATCCCTTAATTAATTTTCTTGATTTTTATTTGAATTTTAAAGATTTAAAATGAATTAAATCAAATAAAATTAAATAAAAATAGAAAAATTAATTTTTAAACTTGAAATAAATCATGGGACACGTGGGAGGCATGGCATAGCTGAATCAGGTGGGAAAAGTGGGCCCTTTTGTCAAAAATTGAAGTTTCATGGATAGTTGACTTTGGCCATTTCACAAAAATTTCCCAACTTCTCCAATGCATATCTTGCTCAATTTTGATCATATGAACATGTTCTTGGACATTTTGGAAAGGTCTTGAAGTCCTCTAACCAATGCCTTTGGTCCCATGTCATTTTGATTTACCAATATCAAGTTATGGTCTTTGACTTAAAGTGCCTTTTTGTTGACTTTTGAAAATGGCCTATAATGTTGAAATTGATAACTTTTTGTGAGAGCATTTCTTGGATTTGGAATGTGAAGATGAGTTGTAGGAAATGTCTTCCCCTTCAATATGAGAATTGGATGGGATTTTTCTGATGAACCATGAAAAAGTTATGCTTTGGTCAAGTTACAGTTGACTTTTCAGCTGTCCAAAAATAGAAACTTTTGCATCTTGATGATTTTGAGCCATTCTTGTGAAATCATGGTCAAGATTTGACCAAATGATGATTGTGGCTTCAAAATAAGATGTTGACCAAAAATTTTGACCTTTGACTGCCAAATGACCATTTTGCCCCTATAGTTGATTGTGAAGCAATTAGGGTTTTTGACTGTGCAACTTGACCTGGTGAGCCTTGAAACTTGACATGTAGGTGCTTGACAATGTACATGAGCATATGTGACTTGATTGAGCCTTTGAAAACTTCAACTTCCTTGCAAGAACCAAAACCCTAATTTGACTGGCTTAGGAGGATGATTGACTGTGTAGCCCTTGAGTAGACTTTGAACCGTTTGAGGTGATGCTTGTCAAAACTTTGAAGAATATGGGAGGGCAAATTTTGGGGTACAACAGTTGCCCCTGTTCAATCTTCTTAGACCTAAGGATGTAGATTGGCTTGTGTGCCTTTCGTGATCCGAGGGTGGAAGATGATTGAACACTAGAGTGCCCAGAAATTTTCACTCACATAGTAGAGTATCAGCAGTGTGATAGCGGGAATGGGCTTACAGATGCCATTTGGAGAGATGGTGGATGGGAGGATGGGCTTATAGATGCCATCTGGAGATGTGACAGAACCTTGTCGGGAATGGGCTTATAGATGCCATTTGGAACTGTGATGGATAGCTGCGTCCGAATAAGAAATAGAATGGCCTCCGTGTCTGGAGCATATCTAGTCTGTGTTTGAATGAGTGACAGTAGGTTATCCGAATCTGGATCGTATCTGGACTGTCTTTTGAATGAATCTGGACTAAACAATAGAATAGCATCCGGGCTGGAGCATCTCTAAGTTGTCTTTAGAAGCTTGAATCTGAATAAGCAATAGAATATCGTCCGGGTCAGGAGCATCTCTAAGCTATATCTCAAAGGAAATCTGAATAAGTATCAGAATGTCGCCATGTCTGGGTTACAACTGAACTGTTTCTAGCAGGAAGTCTGAATAAGCATTAGAGCAGCATCCAGATCTGGAGCATCTCTAGGCTGTCTCTGGAGAGAAATATGGAATAAACAATAGAATATCATCCGTGGTTGGAGTATCTCTAAGTTATCTTTAGGAGTTTGAATCTGAATAAGCAATAGAATAGCGTCCGGATCTGGAGCATCGCTAAGCTATATCTGAAAGGAAATCTGAATAAGTATCAAAATATCGCCATGTCTGGGTCGCATCTGAACCATCTCTAGACGGAATCTGGAATAAGTATCAGAATGTCGCCATGCCTGGGTTGCATCTGAACTATCTCTAGAAGGAAATCTGAATAAGCAATAGAATAACAGTCGGGTCCGGAGCATCTCTGAACTATTACTGGAGAGAAAATCTGAATAAGCAATAGAATAGCATCCGGGTCAGGAGCATCTCTAAGCTATATCTGAAAGGAAATCTAAATAAGTATAAAAATGTCGCCATGTCTGGGTCGCATCTGAACCATCTCTAGAAGGGAATCTGGAATAAGCAATAGAATAGCATCCGTGTCCGGAGCATTTCTAAGCTATCTCTAGAAGGGAGTCTGGAATAAGTATCGGAATGTAGCCATGTCTGGATCGCATCTGAACCATCTCTAGGAAGAATCTCTAAATAAACAATAGAATAGCATCCGTGGTTGGAGCATCTCTAAGTTATTTCTGAAAAGGAAGCCCTGAATAAGTAACTCTGAATAAGCAATAGAATAGCGTCCATCTCTGGAGCATTTCCCAGCTATATCGGAAAGGAAACTCTTGAATAAGCAAAAGAACAACATCCATCTCTGGAGCATTTCTAAGCTATATCTGAAGAGAAAAACTGAATAAGCAAAAGAATAACATCCATCTCTGGAGCATTTCTAAGCTATCTCTGAAGAGAAAATCTGAACAAGCAAAAGAATAACATCCATGTTTGGAGCATTTCCCAGCTATCTCTTTAATCTCTTTAATGTAGATATGCCCTGGCTAGATACAGGTATCGAATCCATAATCAATCGCTCACAGATATGCCCTGGCTAGATGCAGGTATTGAATCTGGAATTGCGACAGTTGATAGTAATCATCTTTTTCCTGAAAAGGCAAAACATCAATTGTTGCAATGTCATGATGCATGAACTGCATGATTTTAAGATGTTCTCAAAAATTGATGAGATTGTGAGATATGATGCGTATGTGCATGCATTGTGTATGTAAGCAGGATGTATGAAATGTGATATGTTTATGAATGTATTTTCGTCTAGGAAAATAAATCCTTGACGAATGCCGGGAAGTTGAATCCTGGGCTGATTTTGAAGAGTAGAGTTCTTCGTTTCCGCTGGGGATGATGATTGCAAGAATAAACCGGTAGGAGAAGATGACTCCGTTGGGGAATGAACTTGTTGGAGAGATTACTCTGCGGGGAATACTCTGTGGGAAGAGAGATACTTCGCTGAGGTTTTGATGAGAACCCTGTTGGGGATCCCTGTTGATAAGCTTTGTTGAGGATTTGATGAACTCCGCTGGGGGTAGGAAGAGCTTCGCCGAGGATGATCTTTCCGTGATAATTAGCTGAGGATAACCCAGTTATAAGCCCTGGTGGGGAATAACCTTTGAATAAAGCCGGGGAGACGCGTTCGTGCTCTGCAGGGGATAAGCTTCCAGAATCTACTGGGGATAAGCTTCCAGAATCTACTGGGGAGATGGTTCAACTCTCCTGGGGAGACTTTTTGAGACTGTACTGGGGAATGGCTCCACTGGGATGTCTGGTTTTCCGCCGGGGAATAATCTTGGATCAAGACTGTCGGGGATGCTTGCTTAAGAACATCTGTATACTCCGCTGGGGAATATTGAGATTTTCCGGGGGTGCTCAACTTTCTT
The DNA here is from genome assembly GCA_948472305.1 of Vicia faba. Classification (NCBI taxonomy): domain Eukaryota; kingdom Viridiplantae; phylum Streptophyta; class Magnoliopsida; order Fabales; family Fabaceae; genus Vicia; species Vicia faba. The sequence goes on along the minus strand of OX451740.1, from coordinate 1,135,216,832 downwards.
GAGGCTGACAGTAGACTAACTCTGCTCGGGGAGAGTGTTGCTGATTTGCTAGGGATATTGTGCCTTTTCAGGGCTGAGGAGAGACCAACTCTGCTAGGGGAGAGTACTGCTGAATCTTGTCTTACTCCCGGGGAGTGGAGGCCTCTTGGTTATGTTCTTCAGCCGAACCTACCTTGGTACCTTGGTTGACAGAGCAACTAGATCGCTTGGACAACTCATTATTGCCCCTGTTTCTGATGTGGGAGAAGAAGATACCTTGTAGAGGTGCTTGATAACTGCCGATTGACAAATCTTCTTCTGGTAGGCAAGTGACGAGATGACGGAACATAGTCGTACGCTTTTGATCCCTAACTTTTGCCTGGACAGCCCTTTCGGGTTTTCAGTCCACCGGGATACCCATTTTTGCCCAAGCCGCCTTTTCAGGTTTTCGACTTGCCGGGTGTACAGATTTTTTCATTTCATCCCTTATTTTTGCCCGAACATTTTTGGTTCGCCGGGAAGCCCTTATTTTTGCCTAGGTGTGTCAACCTAGCGGGTCTTTGATTATGCGCAGTATTTTTTTGACTATGTCCGTGCTCTCAGGATGCAGGGAGTTGTCACTGTCAGTAGTGTTGCATCGCCATACTACCAGAAGATCTTCGTTTGATCGTCCAATGCCCCAAGTGATCCAGATGGAGATTTGCCCCAAGCTGGTTGGCCTTTTGAGAGATTCTCCGAATCTTGACTGGACTGCCCCAGATGATAGACCATAGTCATGTCTGCCCCTTGGTTGGGAATACTTTTGTTCACTTAGATATTCGTCGTGTGAATTTCTCTGCTGTTCGAACAAAGTTATGTTAAAAATGCAAAGCTTATGTCTGTCTTGAAATTTTTGGAAAATGCATGTTTTCATAAAAACAAGTGAATTTTTTGTAAACTGTGATGTCAACTCGTTATTTTACCGCAAGCCCTAAGGAGTCAGGATACCTTTCGTAACAGTATGCTTTCGAACCGACCCTGCTTCAGCTAGGACTTTTAAGGGTTGTAACGTGGCCTGGTTCAATGGTTTAAGAAACAAAGGTTAAAGGCTAAAATTTTATTTGTACCCACCCGCTCTTCGTGATGTTCTTCAAACCTAAACTCAGATAATCATGCGTCAGACCTTGTTTGAGTCTTTGCTCTGATATTCCAGTGATGGTTTGGACATTGACAGTTTATTTTGAAATAGGCAGTCATTTTTGTCTAGGGTTTGTAGGACCTCTTTCTTTTTGATTTTATTATCCCTGTTTTTTTTTGCCTGAACTGTTTCTTTTGTGATTTACAGTCAGCGGGATGCCCCAGTTTTGTAAGTCTCCTTCATAGGTTTTGACTTATTGGGTTTTTATTTGTGAGATAACGACTGCCTGTCTTTATGATTATTTGGAGCCATCACTGTCTTTGATTTTGACATGACTCCTTTGGTGCCATTCGTTGTGCACTTGGATCAACTGAGAGAACTACCCTGCCCCAGGTTATGATTAAGGGTTTTAATTTTGAAAAAGAAAAACTCCTACTTCTTCGGCTTGAAGGGGTCGACGAGGGATTATCTTCCTTATAACTCCAGTGTTTAGGAATTGAAACAATGCCTGTACCTCATCAGCGGGGTCTGTTCAAAAGCATACTGTAGATCGTGGTATCGTTTTCATCATTCTCCCTCAAGAGGCTTTGAATTATTAACCGAGCGTTGATCATCACAAAAACAATATGATAGCAATTTGAATATAGTGAAAATAATTGGATTAATTCAAAAACAGACATATGCAGTACATTAATGAAATAAAAGAGTTTGCTATGACATTAATTGTTTGTATAAGCAAAAAATACAACTCGGAAATTCAAATGAACAAAAGCCTTCAATGATTGGGCAAAGGAGCAGTAATTATGTTTGGAGTTTCTGGTGCTTCAAACTGAATCTCTCTGGCGTCAATCATGTATTGGACCTTGTTCTTCAGAGGCCAACAGTTGTCTGTAGTATGCCCCGGGCTATCAGAATGGTATGCGCACCTATCATTGGGATGATAGTTAGGAGAAGAAGTGTTTGGATTCCGGAGAGGAGCCCTTAAGGTAATCAGCCCTGCCTTCAACATTTGTTGTAGCGCTTGATCCAATGACATGTTGATCTTAGTGAACTGTCTCTTGGGTGCGACCTCCTTACGTTGCTGCCCCTGTCCTCGTTGAGCAGGCCTAGGATTAAAGATCTGGGTTGCCCCTACATGTTGATCATGGCGACCCTTTTTACTATGCACAACATTGGACTCCTTCTTCCCACTGTAAGGCTTTTTATGAGCATCAGCAGGTGCAGCTTCTTGAATCTTTCTAGCCTTGATACCAGCTTCAATCCTCTCCCCGGTCAAGATCAAATCTGTAAACCCAGCAGAAGAATTCCCAATCAGATGGTTGAAGAAGGGACCAGACAGGGTCCCCAAGAACATGTCAACAAGCTCACGGTCAGTCAAAGGCGGCTGCACCCTTCCAGCCAGATCTCTCCACCTTTGCGCATACTCCTTAAAACCTTCACTCGTCCCAAGTGACATACCCTGGAGTTAGGTACGCGTAGGAGCGAGGTCGGCATTATACTGATACTGCTTATAAAAAGCAGTTGCCAAGTCCTCCCAGTTACGAATACTGGTTCCATCCAACTGATAGAACCAATCGAGCTGAGTCCCTGAAAGACTCTCCTGGAAGAAATGGATCCATAGATTCTTGTCTGCCGTGTAGGGCTGGATCTTCCTTGCGTATGAACAGAGGTGCAACTTAGGACAGGAAGCCCCGTCGTACTTGACAAAGACGGGTGCCTTGAACTTGTGAGGGATCACCACCCCAGAAGATAAACCTAGGTCCCTAAAGTCCAGCCCAGGCACACGTTGAATCTCCATAGCATTTAACCAGTCCTCCAGCTGTTTGTACCGGTCCTCAGCAGGAGGGTACTGTTCATCATTGAAGTCTGTCTCGGTGTCAGAGACCACAGGACTAGGAACCTCTCTCCCTTGGTGACTGCCTTCCCCAACAGATGGAGTAGTCCTCTCAGCTTCATTCTGCAAAGTATTCCCAGATCTGCGTCTAGGGTTGAACAAAACAGTCCTCTTCTTCTTTTTCTTCAAAAGCAGAGTCTTCAATTCCTGTTGTCCTTGGGCTAAGCTCATGACCAGCTCCTGGAACTGGGCGTTCTGGGCCTGGAGGGCCTTGATAGCTTGTCCATTGGATGATTCAGGATTCATGATGACTGCTGAAATAAACAGCGAAGAAGGTAAGTGACCTGCAACAAGTGTACCTGTAATGCAATGATATGTATGTATGCATGTAATGTTTTCAAGGATCTCGCAGGGTAAACAGAGAAACTTGTTAGAATTTGAATTTGGTGGCTTGTTTAAGGGAACTGCATATTATTGAGAGTCCTTCTTCAAGAGTCAAGGCTCACCATATCAAGTGGGTCATAGCCCCTGACTCAAGTTATCAACCTTGGCTAGGGGAAAATAAATCCCCTTTGCCCCTTGCTAGACATCTGATTCATCATGACCTGCATCACAAACCCTTGAGATCCTTGAAATGGATTAGTCCTTATGTAGGATGTATGAAATGGTATGATGTTATGCTATGCATGGAGTGATGTAAGTAAACCCTGTTATGAGTCCAGATTAAGGACTGTAAACAAAACCTGCAAGAAACTCAAGTGTCAGATAACAAGCATGCAAGTAGTCAAGTTTGAAGGAACACAAGTCACACCACGAGCCCTTAGAGTTTAGGCCAGCATGATGTTTGGGGTACTACCCTCTTGAATTTGGTGGGTTAAGACCTGTCCTATCAAAAGTAACCGGGTTCTAGAGGATCCCAATATCATTGACTACCCTCAATCGGTCATAACTCCAGCGTCGCAATCTTTTCTTGCGGCCAGAACCATCGCGAGAGTTTAGCCTCAATGGGTGTAGCATACTGCTACTGTTCTATAGCCAAGTTGGGTCAAATTAGGGTTCTAAGGTTGGTTGGTGCTTAATGACTCCTCAGAAGACCCATATTCTCCTCGTTGCAACACAAGGGATATCGGTACAGACCAAGGTGCCACATCAATGTAGCCACTGCTTCACCCGTGTCGGTCTATGCCGGACAGGTCCCTCACAGCTTACGTTACCTAAAAGGGTATCCCCAGATTCGGGTTAGGATCTATGAAACTCTGATGCAAAGCCCACAAATATAAAAGCAATCAAAGCAAAGCAATTGAAAACATAAGTATGATCTAATCCTAAGGTACACCTCACTTTTATATTTCCCAGCAGAGTCGCCAGTTCTGTGACCGGTGGAAATAGAACTGACTGTTTTTTAGATGGTTTCGCGAAATGTCGCGGTAGCAAGAGTCGCCACCGTCTTTTATGTTCTCCAACATGGAAAGGACAAAAGCACAGCAAAATTCCTTATGAGAATGTTTCTCGGTTCGGGAGGTAGATTTATAGAAAGGGAATGTGTTAGCACCCTTTCTATCCGTGGTTATCCACGGGCTCTTAGGTACTTGCTCTTATGTTTTCAAAATTTGTTTGCTTTTCAAATGTGTATGGGTTTTGAAAAAGTTTCGTTTGAAAACTTCTAGGTAACTCTTGTATCAGTCCTCAAGAGTGTATGAAGTATTGTTTGAAAACTTTTTGAAAGTGTAAGGTGTGAAAAGTATTTTGTTTGTTTTGAAAAGAGCAAGTACCTACGAGTCATCTACCTACCCTAAGGAATTAAGCTGTGTAAGAGTCCTTTAGATAGTGTTATCCCACCATTGAGAGGTAGGTAGCACCATGGTTGGAGGTGTTCGGGTCAATTCGATTATCGGGACAATATGGTCACCGAAGCAATGGTAGGACACCTTAGTGGTAACCCTAATGTCCTAGATCCTTTTATCCGAGGCAACCGTTTCGAGGCAACTGGATCTTTAGACAAAGGGCGACCTCTAAGACACCCTATACTTGATGACCACGTTTCGAGGCAACGAGTGAAGCGTACCCTAGGAGTGGCATGTGCATGTGTTTTGTTTTTCAGTTAATTGTCTTTGTACATGTTATTGTGAGCTACGAGTTGTTTTTTAATTATCATACATTCTTTCATGCAATTTAGCAGTTAGGGGTGCGGAAAGTAAATTGCGAAAATATAAATTCTACGCTATTACAAGGCGCGGGTCTATACATTGCCAAAAATACAAAGACCCGTTTTGGTAAATAAGTACGAGAAATTAAATAAAGCGATAAACCTAATTACTATTACATTCTTGGAAGCAATTACATAATAATCAAAATAAACTGCGCGCGAATAAAAAATTAATCGGGAACGTTCTAAGGGTTTTGACCCTTTTAAGAAAAGAAATTGAATTTTTTTGTCTTTTTTGTGATTAAATGAAATTAATTAAATAAAGCCTAATCTAATTAATTAATTTATTAAAAGAAAAATATATTTTTATGTTTTTTATATTTTTTTAATGAAATAAAATAAAAGAATTAAAATTCTAAATTAACCTAATTCTAAATTATTTTTATTGATTGTAAAGAAAAAAAGAAATTAAAGTTGACCTAATTAAACTACTTTAGTTGTTAATATTTTATTTACAAAAATAAAATGAAATTAATAATAATAATAATGATATTAATTCTTCTTTTTTTTTATGAAAAAAGTTAAATTATGTTAATGGTTAAAAAAAAAGAATAAGAAAAAAATAAAGTAAATGACAAAATAATAAAAAAAAAGGAAAAGCAAACCCAAGGGGGGTGTGATGGCCTAAGGGGAGGTTTGTAAATCAATTATGGCCCATTAAGACAAAGCCACGTTTGACTTTTCATGATCACGTGCATGCTGTTTGACTGGGGAGTATTATGGACTTCATCTCCTGGCCACTGGATGGGTGCCTGAAGCCACATGGCAAGCTATTGCTGGGCGTGCATGGTGGGACTTTGGATGAATACTGCACCTGAACATTTTAGGAAAAATATGAAGAAATATATGGGGGACCTGGGAATCGAACCCAGGTCCCAGTGTTTGCCAGCCACGTCTCCAACCATCTAAGCTATGATGCGCATTTGTAAACATAATGGATGATGAATATTATATAAAAAAATAAACATTATGACATGAAAGCAAAAATAACGCGTGCTGAGTTTGAATCACCCAGTCACACGTTGCCACGCCTTCTCCTTCTTCGTTTTCACCTGTAAACATAAACAAGATAGCGGGGGTTTTAAACCCCCACAAACCAAAAGTGTCAATAATAGCGATTAGCAGCAGTCATCATATAAATTGAGCGCGAGGGTCTCATTCAACTCGTATGGAGCTTCTGAGTTTAACTGTATGTGTCTCAAGGCCTGATTTTTCCTCAATAAGAAAGCCCTAATTTTCAAGCTTCTAAACCCTAACATTCGTCCATGGTAGATTTCGATTCAGGATGTTATAACCAAATTGGATTATCCCAATCGCTTCAGAAGGTCCCTATTAGCATAAATCAAACAAGAAAATGGATCAAAAACGCATGAATCATGTTATGCAATTTTGGAAATATATTCAAACCGTGGGACTTGTATTCTTTGATTCTTCGCGTGTTAGGACTGGTTCTTGATGGCAATGACTTCCTGGAGACTCAGGCAAGATGTTTGAATCACTTTTAGGCTTTGAACTCGCCTGGAACACTGATTTCAGTTTTGAACTTTTCTTTGGAATTTTGGAAGTTGCTTTGGCCGTTTTAGGGAGTTCTAGCTCGTGAATCATGCATGGAAGGCTTGCATATATGTTAGTCAATGAGAATCAGTCACTATAATGCATCTTTAACCCTTGCAATCAAGTTTGAGATTTTGCCATGACCACCATTAAACAACTTGCCATTTTTGCTCCAAATTTGAATTTCATGCTCATAATAGGCCTTACACGAAATTGGTATGTGTTTCATGATGCATCAAGGCTATTCAAAACAAGAGATATCCCTTAATTAATTTTCTTAATTTTTATTTGAATTTTAAAGATTTAAAATGAATTAAATCAAATAAAATTAAATAAAAATAGAAAAATTAATTTTTAAACTTGAAATAAATCATGGAACACGTGGGAGGCATGGCATGGCTGAATCAAGTGGGAAAAGTGGGCCCTTTTTGTCAAAAATTGAAGTTTCATGGATAGTTGACTTTGGCCATTTCACAAAAATTTCCCAACTTCTCCAATGCATATCTTGCTCAATTTTGATCATATGAACATGTTCTTGGACATTTTGGAAAGTTCTTGAAGTCCTCTAACCAATGCCTTTGGTCCCATGTCATTTTGATTTACCAATCTCAAGTAATGGTCTTTGACTTAAAGTTCCTTTTTGTTGACTTTTGAAAATGACCTATAATGTTGAAATTGATAACTTTTTGTGAGAGCATTTCTTGGATTTGGAATGTGAAGATGAGTTGTAGGAAATGGCTTCCCCTTCAAGATGAGCATTGGATGGGATTTTTCTAATGAACCATGAAAAAGTTATGCTTTGGTCAAGTTACAGTTGACTTTTCAGCTGTCCAAAAATAGAAACTTTTGCATCTTGATGATTTTGAGCCATTCTTGTGAAATCATGGTCAAGATTTGACCAAATGATGATTGTGGCTTCAAAATAATATGTTGACCAAAAATTTTGACCTTTGACTGCCAAATGACCATTTTGCCCCTACAGTTGATTGTGAAGCAATTAGGGTTTTTGACTGTGCAACTTGACCTGGTGAGCCTTGGAACTTGACATGTAGGTGCTTGACAATGTATATGAGCATATGTGACTTGATTGAGCCTTTGAAAACTTCAACTTCCTTGCAAGAACCAAAACCCTAATTTGACTGGCTTAGGAGGATGATTGATTGTGTAGCCCTTGAGTAGACTTTGAACCATTTGAGGTGATGCTTGTCAAAACTTTGAAGAATATGGGAGGGCAAATTTTGGGGTACAACAGGAAGGTATTAGCACCCTTTTCATCCATGGTTTTCCATGGGCTCTTAGTTACTTGCTAGATCACTTGCTTTTGTTTGAAATTGTGCTTTGTGTGGTTTTTTGAAAGTATTTTGTAAAGAGGCCATCGTTTAGGCAATCTTTGTAATGATTCTCGTTCGTAAGAATGTACACAAAGATGTTGATCTTTTTTTGAAAATGTTTTCAATTTTGTAAGATGTTTTGAAATGTGTAGGTGTTGGTTTTGAAAATAGAAAGGATGTTTTGTTTTGAAATGAAGCAAGTAACTAAAAGCAATCTACCTACTCAAATGTCTTTCTTGTTCATTTTCTTTTCCTTTGACATTGTTGTCTTACCATTGATTTGGTAAGCAACCCTATCTTTGGATGTAAACGGGACGGGCGTGGGTCATCGTATAGTCATGATTAGCAATGTTGCAAGGTCTCTTAGAATTTTTGAGGGACTAAGATCATTTTGTAAGGAAACTTAGAATAGCGTCATCGAGGGACTATGATCTTGTATTTGTTTATTTTTGCTAAGATACCTTACATGCATAATATGGACATTTTGTATAAGGCAACCAAGTGGAGTAACCCTAGGGGTGCTTGTGTGCAAGTTTGCCATTTTCATGTTTGATTTTGTATTGAATTAGGGGTTTTCTATTTGATTGATTTTATCTTGCCATACAAATCCTAATTACTAGCATGTTATGTAAAAGCGATAAATTGCGAAAATTTTAAGTTACTAAGCTATTACAACACTTGTGGGAGGGGGTATACAATTTATGAATGGGGATTGCAATAATATAAACCTAATTAATCTATTACAACCAAATTGAATGTGTACAAATAATTGGAATATACAAGACGAATTAAATATGCAAAGATATGTAAATGCAAAGAAGATTTTTGTTTGATTTTTTTATGGAAAAGCTTTAACCTAAAACCTAATTAGAAAATAAGTAAATCAAGATTAACTTAAATTAATTAAAGAAAGGAATTATTTAAGAAAATATTTTTGAATAAACCCTAATTCTATTTGATTAAAAGGAAATAAGTTTCTTTATGAAAAAAAGTATTTTTTTTTTTGTATTTTTTGTCTTGAAAATAATATAAGGAATTATGAGGTATTTTTGGTCCTTTTTTATATTAGAATAAATATTTAATGGGTATAAAGAAAAAATATATTAAACTAGTTATAATTTAATTTACAAAGTTTATTTAATAAAAATAGATAATATATAACTAAATAAAAATATTTTATGTGAGATAAATAAGACAAAACAAGCCAAAATATAACTCTATCATTTTTTATATTTTTATGATTTTTAATATTAAGATAAATATATTTAGGAAAATAAAATGAAAATAAAATAAATAAATAAAATGATATGGGCCAGGGGTGTCACAAGCAAACAGGGTGCAAAAGGTTAGAAAAAATCATAGGCCCATGAAGCAAAGAGCCCAACGCTGCAAAGTGACAAAAAATGGCAAAAAAGTGAGAAAATGCAAAAGGCAGCGCGCTGAGGCTCGAACCCATGACCTCTAGCATTTACGCATGCTTCCTTACCACTGGGGTGGCTGTACATCCATTTATATAAACAAAAGCATAAATATATATTAGAAAAGGCCTGCTGAAGGCAACTTCATCTTCAACCTTGAGCCATGGCCGAATCACATGTATCTTCTTCATCTCTCCATAAAAATGGAAAGTTCAAACATGAAAGTTATAGTGTTTCTTCCCACGAGTTCAACCATATAATTTATATAAACTAAAAGTCAAAGATAAGATCTAATTTTACCGGCCCTAATCTGAAACCTAATTTTTGCAGAAATTTCAAATCCAAAATTCTCTATACACAGCTAATATAAATAAAAACTATGAACATGGTTAGCTTTAGAGCAAGGATATCTACATTTTCTTTCACAAATCAGGACCAAATGATGCTTGTATGAAGATATAGAAGTTTGAGTTTTTAACTCTTGCAGTTGGGATCGTAAATGGAGTTTGAGCAAGTTTTGAGAAGGCTTGAGGATCTGTTTAGCTTGCCTGGACCTCCCTGAGTGTATTCCAATCCTTACTTTGTCTTGAAACTCCCTGAATCTCCCTACTCAAGTCAACCTGCAAGCTTGATATTTGAAAATGGTGGATGGAGGAGGAGGAGTTACAGTGAGGGAACAGGGGTCTGGATCACTTAGATATGAAGTGTATTAAGTGTTTGGGTGGTTAAAACTCAATACGCACGAGTGGATTTGGAGATGGTTGTGTAAGGTTAAAAACTATCAAGCTATGACATATTTTCAGTTGCAAAGTGTTTGGGAGTGTTTTTGAGTCTTATTACTTGTGTGTCAACTTGAAAATGATGTCTATACTTATAAGCAAAAGGTCTTAAGTCTTGCAATAACTCAGATTTCAAAAACTCACATGTTTGCTTGGTTTCCTTTTTGTGAAGCAAAGCTAGCAAGCATGGTTCCAAGGTGTAGTACCCAGCTTGTAGGGGGGCTGAGTCCTTTTAACATGCTTGTTCTGATTGAGTGGAGTGTGTTTGTGCATAAAAAACAAGTGCAAGGCTCAATGCAAGATGACTTTGCATAAAGCTTGTTTTTCCAAAATGGCAATGTTGCCTTTCTCCCAAAAATGGAATCATTCTTGTACAATGCATTCAATGCTTGGCTTAAAGCTTCCAACAGCTGTGAAAACATTTAATTATGGAGTGAAAGTCAAGTTAGAAGCCTGCAAAGTAGGATTTGTTCAGCATGCTTGAGGATTGGATCCAATGTTCTTCATAAAATGGCTTGAAATTTAAGTGACAAAACCCTAATTTCATGTCTTCGATTCTCCCTACTCAAGAATGATCTCAAGGAGTTCTTGGACATTTTGGAAAGCTCGCAATATGCTCTACAACTCATATTTGAATTAATTTTGAAAATTCCCTTTGGAACTATGTGAAAAAATGGCATGAAGTTAGGTCAAAAATATGCCTAACTAGGGCAAAATCTCACTAAGTTATTTTAGTTCATGAGCATGTATTCACAAAATCATATCTTGAGATCCAAGAATTTTTAGGAGAAATTGTGTGAAGCAACATTGTAGATTTCATGGGGATCTACAACTTTCATGTTGGAAATTTCCTTTGAATCATCTTGCATCATGGTGAAAATTTGGCTTAAAGTTGAGAAAAAATAAGAAATTTTCTATACTTAGAAAAATTTCTAAGTTAAGAAATTTCAACTTTTCAAAACAAAATCTTGAATCCTTGATTTCTTGATGAACAAGTTTCATATTTTGACATGTTTTGATGAATTATGATCCTTGGCACTTTATTTTGACCAAAAAGTCAAAGTTTGACTTTTCAGTGTACAATTGACTTTTGATCAGTTGACTGAAAAATTCATTTGTCAATCCAATGGATGTGTAATGTTTTGAATCATGTTATTAGGTCAAAATGATGCAATTGAAATCTTGAAATCATGCTTCAAAACAATTGACCATTTTCTAGGTCAAAAATCAGAAATTGCCCCTTCTCAATCAAAACCCTAATTTTGACTATTTTGCCTTTTTGAAGATTTGATCAAATTTCTTGAGGAATTGTGGGCAAAACTTGATCAAATGATACATATGAGTCTAAAATGTTGATGTGGATCAAAAATTATGAATTTTGACTGTAAATTGGCTATGGTTGACTTTTTCCCTAATACAGCTGATTTTTAGGTCAAGTGTTCCATTGATTGATCAAAAGTGTGATTCAAGACTTGAAACTTGACATGAGTAATATTAGGGGTCCATAATTATCCTTGTAAGTCATATGAAGCTTTGATAGTCCAAAAATCCTTGTGCAAACTCAAACCCTAATTTTGGTCATCAGTGCATGAGGAGGTGTCTTGAGCTGGTCAAACCCTAATGCAGTCTTGAGTCCAAGAGATCTTGTGAGAAAATTCTTGATAAGTGAGAGTGAAAATTTTGGGGTACAACACCAGGGCCTATCAACAGAAAACCATGGAGAAAAGCGAGGAAACTCAGGCTGCATTCAAAGAGGATCTCGACCAAGTAAAGGGCGACGTAAGTTCAATGAAAGGAGATTTGAGTCAAGTTCTTCTGGATTTGAAAAACATTATTGACAGGAAAGACCAAATTCCCAAGGTAGCTTTCGAGGAAGTAGTCCAGACTATTGGTGCATCAAGCAGCCACAAACTAAGGAAAGAGTCAGAGGCAGGACTCCAGAAGTCCGTCATGGCCCAATAAGAAGCTGAAATTGAAGGGTTTGTCCCATCGCCGCCAAAAGCAGAGGCATCGCGTACCCTACAGATTCCGACCAATGATGCAGACAATTACTTGGACCTGTAATACGGAGACCACGACTCAGAGGATGCCAACCAAGCACCCTCAAAGACGACTGGAACTCATGTTGTTGATAATCCACTAGTGATGAATCAATACAAAGCTCTGGAGGAAATACTAAAATTTGTGGAGGGTTTCGACGCTTTCGAAGTAAACGCTCTCGAAATGGGCCTAGTTCCTGATGTGGTGATTCCACCAAAATTCAAAGTACCTGACTTTAAAAATACAAGGGGCTCACTTGCCCAAAAAATCATCTTTGTATGTATTGCAGGAAGATGCATGCCCACGCCCACGATCAGAAGCTGATGATTCACTGTTTTCAAGATAGCCTGAGCGGGGCATCTTCAGACTGGTATATGCAATTGGACCGAACGCATATTCGAACCTGAGCAAATCTTGCTAATGCTTTCCTAAATAATTACAAATATAACCTGGACATGGCGCCTGTAGCGGTATAAATGTTTAAGACTAAGCCATTGGATTGACTAGACTTATACAGATCAAAAATAAAAATCGCCACCGTGATTTATTGTTTCCAAATGAATGGGAAAAGAGCGAGTAACCCAAAAAAAGGGGGGAAAGATTCAAGGTAAGGGGGTTGGTTATGCAAAGAGAAAGTATTAGCACCCTAAACATTTGTGGTACTCCGCATGAACCTCTTTGTAAAATATGTATATTTTGGCTATAAAATGTTGTATAAAAATGGATGGTGGAGGTGAGAAAAGAAATATATTTTTATGATTTTTGCACCCGCCGCGGTTGCGAATATTTAGTGCCTACCTACCACCTTTTTGTGCAATAGGGGATCAGGGTACACGTAGTTCCTCTTTTAAAGATTTTTTAAAACACAAGTGTGTTGGTTAATTTTAAGAGATAAGACATCGTCATCAATGTCCGTGTGGAAAACATACTTACTACCCACGATCATGATAAAGGAGAATCTGCATCATCTCAAAGTGGAGGATATGGCTTGGATTTTAAAATCAACAATGCATCACTCAACATCCAAGTGGAAAATATCTCACTTCACTACATATCATAGAAGTATACTTGTTTGCATCACTACAAGGATTGACAAGAGTCGAATCTTTTGAGAAAAGTTTAAGATGAAAGCCAAGATGGCAAAATGGTTTGAATGAGATTGATTGATTTTTAGTCTTCTCACAAAAAATGTCCAGGTATTATTAAAGTTGATTGAAATTTATTTGTGAAAGATGTTTTTAAAATGCATGGACCTAAGTCCATGTTTATTATGAAAGTGGTTCAAGTTTTTAAAATTAAAAAAAAAAAGAACAAGAAGAGTTTTTTAAAAGGAGGGAGAAGATTTTTGAAATTAAAGAAGATGGGAGGAGAAAAAGGGACTATCCTAAAGCATAAGGTAAAAACTAGAGATAAGAACCATCTAACCAACAAGAAACTAATACTTGACATTATGAGTCAATATATAATTCTCATTCTTTGGATTGAAACCAACAAAGTAAAGATACTAGACCTCTTGTGAGAACCAAACTTCAAGTGTATTAAGTCTTCACAAAAATTGGGCAGAGTAGCAGTTGTATACGGGTGAATTCCAGATTACACACAAAGTATGTAATCATAATAACCTGCACACAAAACAAACAAACAACCCAATGTCTTGAGGTAAACCTCAAGAACTCCAGACAAAATATCAATTAAGGTCACAAGGTCTCCAATAAAGGCTAAGGTTTTTATTCTTAAGTCCAAAAAGTCCAATACTCCATAATGCCAAGGATAGTAACCAAATAGTCCAAGTATTTTAAAGGTATTTATGGTTCATGTTGATTATTAGGTGTCTTAGAAAAGAAAAGAAAAGGCTCCAGTGAGCAAAATAAAAATGACATGAAATATAATGCTTAAAGCAAATGGTACATAAAGCATAAAAATAAAAAATAAAGAAAATAAAAGGGCATAAAGTAAAAACAATTTAATAATTAGTGGTTAGTTGGATGACCATCTTGAAACTTGCATTTGGAACTCATTAGAGGATTGGTAGAACCAAAGCCTCCAAACAACAAGTTGCATTTGCTTTTTGTCAAGTATATCATCCATTTGTAATCCTCAAAAGTACCATTTAATGATCAACAATGTTTAAGTGATCCGCGTTGACCAAAAGTGTTGTAGATCCATTAGAGGATTGGTAGAACCAAAGCCTCCACACAATGAATCTCAAGGTTATTGGATCAAAGGGATCAAATTAACATACTTGGGCTTGCAAATATAGGTTTTGGGCCACAAATGATCATTTATTCGAATCGGGACAAAACTTAGCATTATGTTAAGCAATCATAAGTGGACTTATATAGAAGTCGCAACTATTTGATGTCGGTCAATAGCAATTTATGCATCATTTGTTATGAGACATGATATAGAGATCATACTCCAATAACACTTAGTGCAATAAGAAAGGGACAAGATGAAGAGGGGTGGGAAAGAATATACAAACCACATTTGAATTAAATTTAAATCAAACTATTATTAAAATCATTCATCCATTTTTATGGAGTTAGACTCAACACCGTGGATCCAATGATGTTAATAAAGTTCATGATTAAAATTCAACCCAAGTTCAGCCAAAAAATAATCACAAAATAATATTGCATTTAATATATACATTAAAAAAAGGTTTTAAAATGTTTTAAAATGGAAATAAGATAGAAAAATATCAACTATATTTAAATTAATCAAGAAAAATTAAGTAAGACCATACAAAAATCAAAAAAGGACTCAAATATTTTTTTATAAAATTTTTGGCAATTTTTAAAAGTCGGAAACTATTTTAAAACTAATTAAAATTGTTCAAAAAAATAGAAAATAGATAAAAAATAGTAAACATAAATATAAAATCCCATAAAATTTTAAAAAAAGTCAAAAATATGCAAAATGATATTTATGAAATTTTTTAGAATTAAGAAATGTCATAAAGTATTTTTTTTAGGTAATTAAAACCAAGCAAACAATGCAAATAATATAAAAAATATAAATTTTCAAAATAAAAATATGAAAAAATATTCATGAGATCAGAAATGATTCAAAGTATTTTTGTGAATTTTTTCATAATTTTTGGATAAAAAATAAAAGAGTTATGAATTTTTGAAAATTAAATCAATTAAAATATAAAATCAGAAAATAAAATAAAACCAAAAAGATATGGGCCATCAGATCATAGTCAAAACGCGTTACTAAGTTAATCCAATGGACCAGGCACGCTGTGCTTGATATGGACCTTAGTAAGATGCGCAGGGAATCTGAAAAAAGGCGACCAATGAAATTAAAACGTTTGGCACGCTATCATTGGCTGAGACGAGACATGTCATCGTCTTCAACCTCCAGCCACCCTGCAATGGAGATTTAGTGAGATCTTTCAAATGGTAAAATTAGGATCCCAGACCAGTATCATTGGATTCATCTCTTCAAGACGATCCTAACACCACTATCACGCCAAATTTATATAAAGTATACAAAGATATATGAATCACAAATCCAGAAAATAGTGAGCACCTTCAATTTGAGATTTCTCTCTCAATTCTCAATGGATTTAAAAATTGTAAGAAGCACTAGAATCAGGAGAAGGAGTAGAACAGGTTAGTGCTTTATTTGGATCCAAATGGTGGAGAATTCTACCTTTTCGAAGTTCAAGAAAGAAGCTCTGAAACCGGACTTCTGTAGCTTGGATTATAGCTCGTTTTGCTTGGTTTAAGTGCTAGAGAGTTTGTATGATGCTTAAGGAAGATGAATGTGCAAAGAGTTTTGGAAGAAAAGGCTGGAATCTCAGAAATTGATTTCAAAAATTTGAAGTTCGTGTGAGGTTTTGACAGAGTGTTTTTGACTCTCAAAGCTTGAGGAAATGAATGGGGGATGACCCTCTATTTATAGGAAATCAAATGGAATGTTCAAGCGTTTTAAATGATAAAGTTTGGATGGAAATCGTGTGAACCTGATGCACGAGCAAAGTGTAAGCTGGTTTCCATCAAAACTCATCCAATCCTTGTGTTTTAAGGCTCTACTCCACTTTCGCAACTTGGTTAAACATGTTTAGATCATAAACGCGTGCTAATTTGATGTTTATAGGCCAAAACATGAATTTCAAATTCCGACTTATGAAGAAACTTCAGTTCCAAGTTACCAAGTTCAATCCAATGCCATTCTCAGCTCAAGGGGTCTTAAGGCATGATTCTTGATGCTTTAGAAAGATGAGGTTACAAGATTTGCAATGGAAAAATAATGGAATCAAATGGATGCTTGAGCTAAAAGTTGAATTGAGTCAAAGTTGGGGGAAAAAGGTTGACTTTCCATACTTAGAAATATTTCAAATTTTTCTTCAAAAGTGACCTATAATGTTTTGCATCTAAACATGGCCTTCCACTTGGAATTTGCTCTTGACCAAAAAAGATGGTATGAAATAGACCTCTTGAATGACATTTTGAAACTTGAAACATTCAAAATCTCTAAAAATTGAGAGAGTTATGAATTGTTGAAGTTGGCAAAGAATCATGAAATGACCTATAATCTTTTGTATCTTTAGTGCATTTTCCATCCATTTTCTCACTTTGCACATAAACGAAGGCATAAATTTCACATCCTTAAGATCATTATGGAAAAATAATTGGCTCAAGGTGATAAAAATTGACAAAGTTATGATCATTTGAAGTCACACATGGGGAAGTGGGGGTTCATCTGGAGGACTTGTAATCTTTCTTCATCATCAAGTTTCTTCCACATAAAAACTCCTTGAAACTTTTGAAGTGATTTGTGGATAACCCTTTGAAGATAAGAATGTCTTTGGAATCACTCAAAAATACCAAAATATGAGCAAGATATGCTTCTTTGAAGTTCAAAACCCGAGCTCCTAGATCAAGAAAATGCTTTGAGGAACTTTGACAATTTTGAGCAAACTTCTTGTACCAACACAATTTCTTTGTAAATAGAAGTTGTTGAGGATGAAAATGATAACTCATAGCCACCAAAACGACTTCCATATCTTGAGAATTGAGAGACATATGCACTTGTGATCAATGGGAACAAGACTTTGTCAAACCATGACAACTTCTTCAATCAATCCTTGCACTTTTGAATCAATCTTGATATCTTAGGAATGTAGTGAACTAAAATAAACCTTGACATTCCATTCCTTCCAAAACAAATTCAATGGTGAGGTTTGGACTTCTCAATCTTTATTGCCTAGGGCATGGAAATAAACTCATGAACCCATGGAGAAACTTGCTAAATCTCATTGCCTTTACCTACATTAGTAACAAGCAAGACAAACCACCGTTGCATTTTGTTAATTAAAAGGAAAAATCAAGACAAAATATTCATGATCACAAAAGAAAACAAGTCAAGGTGCTTGGTGATTCCTCAAAGAGCAAAGTTAAAGGTGGGGAGGAGAACCAAGAACCCTAATGTGATCTTGTTGTGATTGAATCAATATGGTATGATGAAGGGATCTTAGGGGGAAAATTGGGGTACAACAACTACCCTTATTTAAGTTTCTTCTATCCGAAGATACGAAGGTTAAAAATCTTTGTGTCGACGCGATCGAAGATACTTAAATATAAAACAAACCCTATTTTTGGCCCTAAGATGCCATGCAATGCTTATGAATATGAGTGCACATGGACAACTTCAAAGGGACACAAAACACCAATGGGGATATAACAAAATAAAGAAACAAGAGAGAAACCCGACCAAGAAAATAAACCACTGGTGGATCAAAAGACCCGACTTATAGAGGATGATAAAAAGCCAAAGGATACACCAACTTCTACTGAAGGCGAAGCTACCAACATTCATTGAAGGTAGAAAAAGGAAATAAATAACAACACTGACATTCACTGACGGTGAGCTACCAACGTTTACTGAGGGTAGCAAAAAGATGACAATCACCAACTTTCACTGATGGTGACCTACCAAATTTAACTGAAGGTGGAGAGAAAATATCATAGCATCGTCGTTCACTGTCGATGAACTACCAACATTCACTGAAGGTAGCAAAAAGATAACAAGCACCAACTTTCATTGATGGTGACCTACTGACTTTCATTGAAGGTAGAGAGAAAATATCACAACATCGTCGTTCACTGACGATGAACTACCAACATTCATTGAAGGTATCAAAAAGATAACAATCACCAACTTTCACTGAAGGTAGAGAGAAAATATCATAGCATCACCATTCACTGACGATGAACTACCAACGTTCACTGAAGGTAGCAAAAAGATAACAATCACCAACTTTCACTGAAGGTGACCTACCAACTTTCACTGAAGGTAGAGAGAAAATATCATAGCATCGTCATTCACTGACGATGAACTACCAACATTCACTGAAGGTAGAAAAAAGATAACAATCACCAACTTTCACTGAAGGTGACCTACCAAATTTCACTGAAGGTAGAGAGAAAATATAAGTTTCCCCAAAATTATGGCGTTTCACCTAGAACGGGTCTCAACTTCTTCTTTGACCAAGGCACTCCGCCTGGAAAGGATAATATATAAGTTGTCTCAAATAAAGAGACTATCACTTGCAAAGATTTCTCAATGAACTGTCTCTATGATATTGAAAGTCTTGTCATCCACTGGAGTAATTTGACAACGGACTGCAAACTATCCACTCATAGAGAAGATATCAAAAAAGTTACATCGAATTTTATAGGGAAGTACAAGTTTCTCAAATAAAGAGACCTGCTATTTGTTGTTATAGGAAGGATTGTAAAAAAATGATTTTCGGGGAAAGTAATATGACTTCCTGGGGAATGAATCATGACTTCCTGAGGAAATGCCAATAAATTCCTGCTGAGGAGATAAAGGTATTCTCGTGAAAAATAAATGCACATTCTTAAACTAAAACTCGAAGCTTGCGGAAAACCAAACTAATAATATTGTCGGGCAACAAAGGTTCAATCCAGAAATAAACTGGAGTAAAACAGTCTACCAAAATATATTCTTTGAGAAATAAACTCAAGAGGGAAACCCAATATATCCAGACAAAGAGTTGTGCAGGAAGGCTAAAGCAAAAATCTTCCACGAGGGATAACTCAGTGGGGAAATTGAAAGAATATATGCTTTCTACTTAAGGCCGACACTCTATTGGAGAGAGGACAACACAACTCTGCAAAACAGGGTAATATGTCAACAAAATATTAACGAATGTGAATGAGCGATGATTTGAAAATTTTAGCTATGTATGATGTATGTATGAATGTATGAGTGTTATCGTACATATGCTGACAAAATAGATATATAACACTAGGAGTAACCAGAAAAAACCAACTCGGGCACAATCAACACTCGGCTAAATCACATCCAAGATGAACATTCCATAATAAAAAAGTAGGCGCCAACTGAGGAAACAAAACCTACTGCCTGGCTTAACTTTACTGGGGAGAAACGTAACTCGGAAGTAAATAAAACATAACGACCAAACAGTATAGATACAGAGATACAACATCCTCTCCCAGGCTTTACCAGGGAATAGCTTTCAGACTTATACGGGGAATCAAATATTTTCAAAAGTAACGCTTCTACTGGGGATTTGAAAAATCAATTTCATGTAAAGTAGACGGACATCAAATCATCAAAACATTCACTAGGGGATTCGTGCCGACTTCATTGGGAAGGTCAACACCACATTCACAAAGGGAAAACCATATACGTTCTTCACTGGAGAAAATAGAGGCCCGAGTTCTTCAAGAATAATTATTGTACCAACTTCTCTGGGAAAAAAGAAATTTTGTTAAACAAACGAAACCTTCACTGGAGAAATCTTGGATTGAATCTTTATATCATGCAAACTCAGAAAAGAGGAGAAATGAACCAAAACTTGATCAGGGACACTGGAGTCACAAACCTAATACAGCAAAAACATCTTGAGAAAAACTTCCTCGGGAGACAAAACTTCTTAAAACCACTGGAGTTCATCCATTCCTGGGATCACCACTTTTGCTTCTTTTTTTCTCTTGCGTCACAAATTTTAAAGTAAAAGCAAATTGTAAATTCTTTTTTAAAATCAATTTTTTTTATTTAATCTTTTCGCTTTGAAAGTTATTATCAATAATAAATGGAGTCTTTGCAAGCTAAATAAAATAAGAAATACAAAGAGTTGGGTAAAAGCTCAAATTTCATTAATAGAATGGTAGTCTGCGAATGGCGAGACTCCATGGATGATTACAAAGTCCGGAAAATAGTAATATATAATGGAAAAGGTACATTGAGATACAATGACCACTATCCCCTCTAACAACTTTTGAAATCTTGAGCAGCAGCTTCTGTTGAAGTATGATGAGGATCCGAGAAGATTGTTGCTCCAACGATCAAGTCTTGTCAGATGTAGTTACTTGCCAAGAAAGTCCCTAACTTTTACCTAAGTTGCCCTTGCGGGTTTTCAAATTAGCGGGAAATTTTATTCTGTTTATGTCCCTAATTTTTTCCTAGACAACTATTTCGAGTTTTCGGCCTACCGAGACGCTCTTTTTTTCCTAAGCCGCCATTTCGGGTTTTCAACTTAGCGAGTTGTTCTTTTTATTTCTTTAGGCGAAGTATTTCTTGACTGCATCAGCATTCATGGGACTTGGGAACTCCTCGCCATCCATAGTTTCAAGAATTAATGCACCTACAGAGAAGGCTTTCTTGACAACATATGGGCCTTTAAAATTGGGAGCCACTTGCCCCTAGAATCAATGTTAAAATACATGATCTTCTTGAGCACGAGGTCACCTTCTCTGAATTCACGAGGTTTGACCTTCTTATCAAAATCTTTCTTCATTCTCTTCTGATATAACTGTCCATGACACAAAGATGTCATTCTCTTCTCTTCGATCAAATTCAATTGGTCAGACCTATTTTGGACCCATTCAGCCTCTATCAACTTGGCTTCCATTATCACTCGCTGTGATATGGTGGGAGAACTGACTTGAGGTTTTGCGTTTGTTTTTGCAAATGTTTCGATTGAGCAAGAGTCTCCATCGACTTTTTATTTTATCCTAAGGAAAGGTTAAAAAGCACAGCAAAAACCTTTGAGATGTTTTCTTGGGTTCGGGGAGTAGATTATAGAAAGGGAAGGTATTAGCACCCTTTCTATCCATGGTTATCCATGGGCTCTTAGTTACTTGCTTAGATCAACTTGCCTTGATTTTCAATTGTTTGAAATGGTGCTTTCAATTGTTTGAAATGGTATTTTGTGTGTGTGTTTGAAAAATGTTTTGAAAAGAGGCCAATATGGTGGCAACCTTTGTAATGATCCATGTTGGGATGTATACAAAAGTGTATGTCTTTTGAAAAAGTTTTCAATGTTTTTGAAAGTTGCTTTGAAAGTGTTGTGGAAAGTGATTTTGACAAATAGGCAAGTGTTTTTGTTTTGCAAGTTGGCAAGTAACCAAGGGCTATCTACCCTAAATTTCTCAAAGATCTTTGCTATGTTTTAACCCTTTTAACAATTTTGTTCCACCATTGTATTTGGTGGACAATCTTGTGTTAGGATGTGAACGGGACGGGCGCGGGTCATCGTTTAGACCATGATTGCAATGGTGCCAAGTATCTTTGGGCAATTTTTCCTTTAAGGGACTTGACCATTTTTAGGCAACTTTTGAAAGCGTCATCGAGGGACTATGATCACTTGATTGTTTTGTTTTTGCCAAAGATACCTAACATGCAACATGGCCCATTATTGAAGGCAACAAGTGGAGTACCCTAGGGGTGCAAGTGTGATTAGTGTTGTCCATTTTCATGCTTGTTTATCTTGAATTTAGGTCAAACTATTTGTTGTTTTTGATTTGCATACAAAACCCTAATTCTATCATGGCATATTTAGAAAGCTTTTAAAGTGCGGAATTTAAAGGTCCTAAATTATTACAACACAATATATGGGATGGGGGTACAAATGTTCAAAATGGGGATATTTTAGCAAGAAATTAAAATTTAAACTATTACATCCAAATTGAATTATACAAATTAATTAATTGCACAATAATTAAATAAAATAAAATAAATATGCAAGATGCAAAAAATGATTTTTATATGTATGTAAAAAGTATTTTTTATGTGTCAAATAAACAAAAATAAAATGAATTAATTTTTGGTATTTTTAGGTATTTAGGGCAAAACCCTAATTTTGTTAAATAAAATGTATTAATTATTTATTATATGCAATATTTATTAATTATGTGTAAAAAATAAATAAAAAGAAAGTATATTGTCAAAAAGTGATTTTTTAAGTTAAATATTAATAAAAAATAAAAATGTATTATTTTTATATTTTTAACCTAAATAGACTAATAAATATATAAGTATCTATATTATTTATTAAATATATTAAATATATACAAAAATAAAATATTTAATATTTACAAAAAAATATATTTTTTTCATGAAATGTTTTCAAAGGTAAAATAAAATAAAAATCAGAAATAAAAGTGTTTGTATTATTTTTAGTTATTTTAAATAAAAGTATATTTATGTTTATTTATGTACAAAACTAAATAAAGCCAAATAAATATCAAATAAAATGCAAAAAATGTGGGAAAAATAATTTTAATATTTTTTCATGCTTAAATAAAAATATGGAAACAAAATCAAAAGGAAAAAATAAAAAATGACAAGTATATCTCAAAATGGGCCAGGGGGGTGCATGTGAAAACTGAAAGTGCAAAAAGGAAAAATATCTCAGGCCCAGCCCATGAGAGGTTGTCTTCAACCTCCAGACAAAAATGTCAAAAAACGCGCGCCCTTCCCTCCTGGTTCAAACATCCTGATTCCTGGACTTTTAGCACAAACTTACAACATGAGAAATGTCAAGCATCAAGCCACGATTCCATACATACCAAGAACTTGATCTAACTCTCAGAAATGAGAGAGAATTTCTCCATCCCTAATTCTTAACCTAAGTTTTTGTCAATGTTCAGGTCTTAAATTCTCTCAGCATATGCAATATAAATGGAAAGTGAGGATATGTATAGCTTCAGGGCCATGAGTAGGACATTTTTCATTCATAAACTTAAAGCTAACTCTTCCTAGATTGAGAGATAGAAGTCCATGAACTTACCTGTTCAGCTTGATCGTGTCTGGCAATGGAGGCACTTTCAAGGCAAGGTGAGGATTGGTACAGCTTGCTTGAAGTCCAGGGATGCTATTCCAACCTTTAGCTTGCTTTGAAACCAAGTGAATCAAGCTATGGCAATCAACCTGCAAAACAGAAAAAGTGAAAATGGTGAAGTTGGTTAGAGGTGTTACAGGTCGTGTCCAATGCTTGGGATAGCTTGTATATGTGGTATGGAGTGTGTATGAACTGGTTTTAGCAAAAATGCACGAGTGGATTGAGTTATGGAAGTCCAACTGTAGAGGTGACTCTGTTTTTTGCAGTAGGAGGGTGTTTTGATGAATGGTGAGGTTTGGAAGGTGTTTTGGTCATGCCTTAGCTCAGTGATGTTGTTTGGGATGTGTCTAACAAGTTTGTCTAAGCTTCTCTTGGCAAAAATTTGTGTTGGATCTCAATATGCCAAGTTTCTTCTAACTTAAGCAAAAAATGTCAACTTGGTTTCTAGACTTGTGCAGGCCCCTCAAATGTGCTGCAAAGCCTTGTCTTGATCAGTGGGATATATCCCTGAACTTGTGCCAAAAGGATTTACATTGTACTTCTTGATTTGCAAACTTGACATAAAGTTCCACTTTTCAAAAATGGATATATTGCTTTTTCCATATTAAGGTTAATCTTTTGTGTAATGGCTTAATGGACAAGATAATGCTAGGACACAAAGGTTTTGCATTAAATTTATGAGTGTGGATGATATAAAAGACCTGTAATCTAGCTTAGAGCATGCTGAGTTCAAAAATGCAAAGTTATGGACATGGAAATGGCTTATGAACAAAGTGAGTTTTGCCCATATTGCCAAATTCGATTCTCCCTAACCACAAGGTTGTTTGAGAAGTTCTTGGACAATTTGGAAAGCTTGGAATGTGTACTACAATCCATATTTGTAATGCAAATTGAAATTCCAAGTGGAAGCATGTGAAAAGTGGCCATGAAGTTAGGCAAAAATCCTGCCTAGAATAGGTCAAAATTTTTCTAAGTTAAGAATGTTTTGCACCCTTGTTCCAAAAATCATAACTTGAGCTACAAGCTTCTTTTGAGGAAACTTTGTGAACCAAAGTTGTAGATTTTGCAATGTACTATAACTTTCATGTTTTGACTTTTGTTTGAATCCAAATGCATCTTGGTGAAAAAATGGGACAAAGTTAGGAAAAAATTTGGGATTTTCATAACTTAGAAAAATTCTAAGTTATGAAAATTCTTCATTTTAAACCCTAATTTGCAAATTTGGGTTTCTTGATGAACAAGTTTCATATTTTGACATGTTTTGATGAAAAATGAATCTTGACACTTGATTTTGACCAAAAAGTCAAAGTTTGACTTTTCAGTATACAGTCAAAAATTGATCAATTGACTGGAAAATTCATCTGTCAATCTTGTGCATTTGGGATCTTTTTGAATTTGTTGAACATGTCAAAACAATGCCATTGGGTCCTTGAGTCCATATGTGAGATTGGTTTGCCATTGGCTAGGTTAAACAGTCAAAAATTGCCTTTGTGCAGTCAAAACCCTAAAAATGACCATTTTGCCCTTTTGGTGATTTGATCAAACTTCTTGTGGAATTGTGATCCAAACTTGATCAAATGGTTTATATGAGTTCAATATGTTGATGTGGGTCAAAAATCATGAGGTTTGACTGTCAATTGGCCACAGTTGACTTTTTCCCCAATACAGTTGATTTCTAGGTCAATTGTCCAATTGACTGGGCAAAGTTTGGAATCAAGACTTGAAACTTGGTACGGATAAACTTGGGAGTCCAATATGAAGCATGAAAGTCACTTTAGGCATTTTAGGTTAAAACATCTTTGTGCAAACACAAACCCTAATTTGGGTCAACAGTGCAAGGAGAAGTCTTGAGCAGAGGAAACCCTAGCTGGATCTTGATCTCCAAGGGTCTTGTGGTGAGAAAATGTTGAGGAAATGGGAGGGCAAATTTTGGGGTACAACAGTTGCCCCTGTTCAATCTTCTTAGACCTGAAGAGTTAGATTGGCAAGTTTGCCTTTCGCGACTCGAGGGTAAAAGGAGATTGGACACTAGAGTGCCCTAAAATTTGCACTCGCATAGTGGAGTATTAGAAATGTGATGGAGGGAATGGGCTTATAGATGCCATTTGGAGATGTGACAGAACCTCGTCGGGAATGGGCTTATAGATGCCATTTGGAAGTGTTGATCGCGTAAGAGATTCCTTAGCGAGAACTTGCGTACTTTGAGAAAGGAAGATGTTTCCTGGCCTGTTACAGGTGTTGATCTTCAAACTCTTCATGCAGATATGCCCTGGCTAGATACAGGTATCGAATCTACAATTGGTTGCTCACAGATGTTCCCTGGCTAGATACAGGAAGCGAATCTGGAACTGTTGTCTACAGATGTGCCCTGGCTGGATACAGGTATCGAATCTGGAATTGTCGTCTACAGATATGCCCTGGCTGGATACAGGTATCGAATCTTGAATTGTTGTCTACAGATATGCCCTGGCTGGATACAGGTATCGAATCTGGAATTGTTGTCTACAGATGTGCCCTGGCTAGATACAGGAATCGAATCTGGAATTGTCGTCTACAGATATGCCCTGGCTAGATACAAGAATCGAATCTGGAATTGTCGTCTACAGATATGCCCTGGCTGGATATAGGTATCGAATCTGGAATTGTAAAAGGTTGGTAGAGATAGCTTTCCTGGCTGGATACAGGTGTAGACCTCTGACCTGAGAATGAAAGATAATTTCCTGGCCTGTTACAGGGGTTGATCTTCAAACTCTCATGTAGACATGCCCTGGCTTGATACAGGAATCAAGTCTACAATCCATCACTCACAGATGTGCCCTGGCTAGATACAGGAATCGAATCTGGAATTGCGATAGTTGACAGTAATCATCTCTAGATTGACCCTTTTCCTGAAAAGACAAAACATCAGTTGTATGCAATGTCATGATGTATGAAATGCACGATGTCATGATGCTCAAAATGAGATAGTGTTGTATGAACTTTATCATGTATGTAAGCAGGATGTATGAAATGTGAAATGTCTATGAAAATAAATCCTTGACGACTGGCCGGGAGTTCAAATCCTGGGCTGATTTTGAAGAGTAGAGTTCTTCGTTTCCGCTGTGGATGATGGTTGCAAGAATAAACTGGTAGGAGAAGATGACTCCGTCGGGGGATAAACTTGTTGGAGAGATTACTCTGAGGGGAATTACTCTGTGGGAAGAGATACTTCGCTGAGGTTTCGATGAGAGCTCCGCTGGGGATTTCAACATAAACTCCGCTGGGGATAGCAATGATAGACTCCGCTGGGGATTCCGTTGATAAGTTATGTTGGGGAATTTGATGAACTCCGCTGGGGATAGGAAGAACTTCGCCGAGGACGATCTTTCCATGGTAATTAGCTGAGGATAACCCAGTTATACCCTGGTGGGAAGATAACCTTTGAATCAAGTCGGGGAGAGACGTTCGTACTCTGCAGGTGATAAGCTTCCAGAATCTACTGGGGATAAGCTTCAAGACCTGCTGGGGATAATGATTCAACTCTCCTGGGGAAACTTTTCAGACTATACTTGGAAAATGGTTCCATTGGGGTGTCTGTATTCCGCCGGGGAACAATTCTTATATTAAGACTGTCGGGGATGCTTGCTGAGGAATGCCTATACTCCGCTGGGGAATGTTGAGGTCTTCTGGGGATACCCAACTTCCTTAAGGCTGACAGTAGACTGATCCTGCTTGGAGAGTATTGCTGACTTGCTAGGGGAATATTGTGCCTTTTCAGGGTTGATAGGAAACAACCTCTACTTGGGGAAAGTATTGCTGAATCTTGTCTTACTCTGTGGGGAGTGAAGGTATTTTGGTCAAATTCTTCAGCTGAACTTACCTTGGTACCTCGGTGGACAGAGCAACTAGATCGCTTAGACAATTCTAAATTGCCCCTGTTTCTGATGTCACCTGTAATTAGTCCTTTGTTTCGCATGCAAGTATTTATGATTAGCAATTAATGTCAAATGCATATATCAAAAATGAACATTGGACGTTCTTCGCAAAACAAAACAGAAAAAGGAAAAACAATGGATAATTTGTCTGAAAAATTAAACTTGTATTGATTTTGAAATTTGCTTGAAAATAGGCGTTTATGTACAGGAGGCTGACGTCCTAGTAAGAGAACACCGCCGAGTAACATAGAGTTCATACAATTTTAAAAAGAAAACAAAACAGCCATGTGAAAAATAATCCCACTGGGTTCCAACTCTGCTATCGCCTTTATGTCTTCGAGCATCTCATCACTTTGCTGCTTAGTTAAAGATGAAGCTGATTGATTGATGTCGAAGTCTGATAGTTGATGCCGAATTCTGGATGCAAGGTGATCCAATGAGACATAGTATTACGCTTTATCCCTAACTTTTTCCTGGACCGCCCTTTTGGGTTTTCAGTCCACCGGGATACCCATTTTTTCCCAAGCCGCCTTTTCAGGTTTTCGACTTGCCGGGTGTATAGATTTTTTTTCATTTTCATCCCTTATTTTTGCCCGAACCCTTTTGGTTCGCCGGGAAGCCCTTATTTTTGCCTAGGTGTGTCAACCTAGCGGGTCTTTGATTCATGCGTAGTATCTTTTTACTATATCTGCATTGGCGGGGTGAGGAAGGTCGTCACCATCCATGGTGGTTAGAATCATAGCTCCTCCTGAGAAGATATGTTTAACCACAAATGGCCCTTCGTACGTAGGGGTCCATTTGCCCCTGGGATCACTTTGAGGAAGAATGATGCGCTTGATTACCAGGTCTCCGACTTGATACTCTTGTCGTCTGACCTTCTTGTTAAATGCCCTGATCATCCATTTTTGGTACGTCTGACCATGACAAATAGCAGTGAGTCTCTTTTCGTCAATTAGGTTTAATTGATCAAGCCGAGTCTGGATCCAGTCATCTTCACTCAGGTCTGCATCCTTCATTATCCGGAGAGAGGGTATCTGGACTTCAATAGGCAAGACTGCCTCCATGCCATAGACCAAGGAAAAGGGAGTTGCCCCTGTTGACGTTCGTGCTGAGGTGCGGTACCCATGAAGAGCAAACGGTAACATTTCGTGCCAATCCTTATAGGTCACTGTCATCTTCTGCACAATCTTCTTAATATTCTTATTTGCCGCTTCGACAGCCCCATTCATCTTCGGCCGGTAGGGAGAAGAATTGTGGTGTTGTATCTTAAATTGCTCGCAGAGCTCAGTGATCATTTTGTTGTTAAGATTGGTACCATTGTCCATAATGATCCTCTCAGGTATACCGTATCGATAGATCAAGTTATGCCGAATGAACCGTGCCACGACGCTCTTGGTTACGGTAGCATATGAGGCTGCTTCAACCCACTTCGTGAAGTAGTCAATTGCTACCAGGATGAAGCGATGCCCGTTGGATGTCGTCGGTCGGATCTCGCCGATCATATCAATCCCCCACATTGCAAAAGGCCAAGGTGCCGTCAGGACGTTCAGAGGAACCGAAGGAATGTGCACCTTATCAGCATAAATCTGGCATTTATGACAAGTTCGCGAATGCTGATAACAGTCGGCTTCCATTGTGGACCAGAAATATCCTGCCCGAAGGATTTTCTTTGCCATGGTATGTCCACTGGAATGTGTTCCGAAGGTACCTTCATGTAGCTCTGCCATGATCCTTTCTGCTTCAGTCTTATCCACACAACGTAGTAAGGTTGAATCATGGTTTCGTTTGTACAGAATGCTGTTGCTGAGGAAGAACTTTGCTGCGAACCTTCTCAGAAACTTCTTGTCGTTAACGGATGCACCCTCGGGGTATTCTTGAACTTCCAAGTACCTCTTCACCTCATGATACCAGGGTTTTTCTGTTACTTCTTCGGTCTCGAGATCGCAGCAATGTGCGGGTTCATCCAACTTCCAGATAATTATCTGAGGCGCCTCGTTGTCCCATTTGACTTTGAACATAGAAGACATTGTAGCCAACGCGTCCGCTAACTGATTCTCCTCTCTTGGGAAGTGTTCAAAAGTTATCTCCTCGAAGTGGGGAAGCAATGTCAGCACATACTCCTTGTAAGGAATAAGATTTAGGTGTTTCGTATCCCACTCGCCTTTGATCTGATTGATCACCAGAGCGGAATCTCCGAAGACACTCAGAAACTTAATCCTTAAGTCGATCGCAGCTTGAAGACCCATGATACATGCCTCATATTCTGCCATGTTGTTGGTGCAGTTGAAACATAGCCGGGCGGTGAGTGGAGTATGAGTTCCTTTAGGGGATATGATCACAGCGCCGATTCCATTACCCAAAGCGTTTGAGGCTCCGTCAAAGTGCATATACCATCGGGATCCTTCCTCAGGTCCTTCATCCGGTCTAGGTACTTCACAATCAGTCACTACCATGATATCTTCGTCTGGAAATTCAAAGTTCAACGACTGGTAATCATCCACTGGTTGGTGTGCCAAATAGTCTGCCAATACACTTCCCTTGATTGCTTTCTGAGTCGTGTACTGGATGTCATATTCCGTCAAGATCATTTGCCACCTTGCTATTCTTCCAGACAGAGAAGGCTTTTCGAATATGTACTTGATTGGATCCATTTTTGAAATCAACAGAGTAGTGTGAGTCAACATATACTGTCTCAGCCGACGTGCAGCCCATACCAGAGCGCAGCAAGTTTTCTCGAGCAGTGAGTACCGAGTCTCACAGTCGGTAAACTTTTTGCTCAGGTAATAAATAGCGTGCTCTTTTCGGCCAGACTCGTCATGCTGCCCCAGCACACACCCCATTGAGTTGTCAAGTACTGTCAAGTATAGTATTAGAGGTCTCCCTTCAACCGGCGGCATAAGAATGGGTGGTTCTTAGAGATACTCTTTGATCTTTTCGAAAGCGGCCTGACATTCATCATTCCAACGTACTACTTGATCTTTCTTCAGTAGTTTGAAGATTGGTTCACAGGTAGCAGTTAGATGTGAGATGAATCGGGCAATGTAATTCACACGTCCTAGAAAGCCTCTGACTTCTTTCTCTGTCTTAGGAGTTGGCATCTCTTGTATGGCTTTCACTTTGGCAGGATCCACTTGAATACCCTTGTCGCTTACAATGAAACCTAGTAGTTTTCCAGATCTCACCCCAAAGGTGCACTTGTTCGGGTTCAACCTCAGCTTGTACAACTTCAGACGGTCAAACAGCTTCCGTAGATGGTCAAGGGGTTCCTCCTCAGTTTGGGACCTTGCAATCATATCATCGGCATATACTTCTATCTCGTGATGGATCATATCATGAAATAAAGCAACCATGGCACGTTGGTAGGTTGCCCCAGCATTTTTCAACCCAAAAGGCATGACCTTGTAGCAAAAGGTGCCCCACTGGGTAACAAAAGTGGTCTTCTCCATGTCTTCAGGAGCCATTTTGATCTGATTATAACCGGAGAAGCCGTCCATGAAGGAGAAAACTTTATGCTGAGCAGTATTGTCAACCAGAACGTCGATATGAGGCAGAGGGAAATCATCCTTGGGGCTGGCCCTGTTCAAATCCCTGTAATCAACACACATTCGGACCTTACCATCCTTTTTCGGCACTGGAACCACGTTAGCAATCCACTGAGGGTAAGAAGTCACTGCTAGAAATCCGGCATCAAATTGTTTCATAACCTCAGCTTTGATTTTCTCGGACATCTCTGGACGCATACGGCGGACCTTCTGTTTAACCGGAGGGCAATCTTCCTTGGTAGGCAGGTGATGAACCACAATGTCGGTATCCAAACCAGGCATGTCTTCGTAAGACCAGGCAAAGATTTCCATGTAGTCATGCAGCATCTGAATCAACCGTTGTTTCACACTGAGCTCTAGATTGGCACCAATCTTGACTTCCTTTCTGTCTGTCTCAGTACCCAGATTTACCGTTTCCACTGGCTCTTCATGTGGCTGGATGGCCCTCTCTTCCTGGAGTAGCAGTCTTGCAAGTTCACCTGGCACTTCACAATCATCTTCACCTTCGTCTTCGGCTAAGTTGATCGGATTCTCGAAGTCATAACTGGCAGTAGCAGAGTCGTTACCAGTGAGATCCAGAGTGGATTGGAACCTATATAAGTGAGTGTGTGTAAATATAGTTGTTTTGCAATATATGATAAAGAAATAAAAGGAGCACAAGATTTGAAATGCAACAAACGTCCAATGTTTTGATTAATGATATATGAAAATATCATACAAAAGCCCTCACAAATGGAGCCCCGGTGCCCCGGGTAGGACACCGAGCCATAAAAGTTTCAACATATTGTTTGTTACAAATTGAAAACAAAAGAGTTCATTACTGAGTGACAAAAGTAATAGGTGTGAAGTCTTTGGCAGTCCAGTTGCTTGGTCCACTGTCGGTTGTTGGGTAGATCCAACTGTCAAATTCTGATTCCTCCACTTCGTCTTCAATAGCATTCACTCCTGGGTTGGTGATGAACACAGGAGGTTTTCCAATTCTTGCCTTACGAACAGCCCTCTGAGCTTCTGCAGTGAAGCCCAAACCAAACTTGTCAGTCTTTGGAATGAAGTCAGGAAGTCGGCCCCAGTTTGCGCACTCACCCTTCTCAATAACAGCCAGGGCATCCTTTAAGGAAGCCATCTTCAAAGGAGGGTCTTCAATTACAGTTTCAGCTGATGCCAGTGTCTGAGGCACTTCTTCAAAGTGTTGAAAGGGGGTTTTAATGAATTCCCCATCCATCTCTATGTACCGGAACGAGTTTAAGTGGCTGACCATTGTGATCGGTGGATCTGGAACTGACTGTTTAACGCTGGTTCGCGAAATGTCGCGGAAGTAAGAGTCGCCACCGTCTTTTATTTTCTCCAAATGGAAAGGATAAAAGCACAAAAAAATTCCTTAAAGAGATTGCTCTCGGTTCGGGAGGTAGATTATAGAAAGGGAAGGTGTTAGCACCCTTTCTATCCATGGTTATCCATGGGCTCTTAGATACTTTCTCATTTGTGTTTTCAAAAATGGTTTGTTTGCTTTTCAACTGTGGGTTTTAAAAAGTTTCTTTGAAAATTCCAGTTCGACTCTTGTATCGGTCCTCAAGAGTGTTTGAAAAATTTCTTTCGAAAGCTTTTTGGAAAGGTGTCGGTGTGAAAAGTATTTTTTTTGATTTGTTTTGAAGTTTAGAGCAAGTATCTAGAGTCGTCTACCTACCCTAAGGAATTCGTCTGTGTAAATGTCCTTAAAGTAGTGCCATCCCACCATTGAGAGGTAGGTAGCACCACCGTTGGAGGTGTTCGGGTCAATTCGAGATTCGGGACATGGTGATCACCAGAGCAATGGGAAGACACCTTAGAAGCTACCCTCATGCCAGGTTCCCGGATCATGAGGACTTACTAAGACATCCTCTACTCGACGATCACCTTTCGAGGCAAGGCAACAGTGAGGTGTACCCTAGGGGTGGTGTGTGCGATTTGTGTGTCGTTTTCATTTGCATTTATCTTGTCATGTTATTGGTGTTCTACGCTTGTTTTTATTTTTGGTCCATGCATTCTTTCATGCCTTTGATTAACAGTTAAAAATTGCGAGAAAAGTAAATTCTAAGCTATTACAAACGGCGCGGGTCCACATCGCCAAAATTAACCAGGACCCGATTTGACGGAAAATAAAGAAAGTAAAAATAAAGAATTGAAAGTGCGAGCAAATTATTACACGGCTTTGGGAGAAGTACATAAATATTTAAACGAAATAAAATAAGTATGCGAATTAATAAGAAATTAAGAACGAGGGCGTTGGACCCTTTTGCAAAAATTAAATTAATGATGGAGTTAATTAATTAAAAAAAAAGAAAGAACTTGTTTTTTTTGGTATTTTTAGTATTTTAGGATTTAATAGAAAAAAAATTAATTGAAATTAAATGCTAACCCTAATTCTATTTTATTTTAATTTATTAAGAAAACATTAGAATTTAACCTAAATTAACCCTAATTTTTTTTACACGCAAATTTAATTATAAAAATAAATATCTAATTATTTAATTATTTATGAAAGAGAAATAAAAGGATGAAAAATTATTAATTAAACCTAATTCTATGTTTTTTTAGATTTTATTATGAAAAGAATTAAAATTACAACCTAATTTAAAACTAATTTTATTTATATACAATTTATTTATGAAAATACTTAAAATAAAATATTTATTATTTTTGCTCTTTTTCTGATTTTTATGTTTTTTGTGTTTTTATGGAAATAATTAATTAATTAAATAAAACAACAATTAGAAAAAAAATAGAAAATAAATAAAAAATAAAGACTTGCAAACCTAAGGGGTCTGCCCCTGATTTTGGAGGTGAAAGTTTAAGAATTCTGGCCCATTTAGCATGGCCCTTTTGACTTTTGCAGGACACGTACATACGCGTTGACTAGGGCGCACTGTGTTCCCCAATCCATGGCCTTTGATTTGATGAAGCTGGACGCGTGGACGTTGATCTTTGAGGATGCATGATGGTCTTTGTTATTGAAACTGCATAGGAATCGTTATTGAAAAATAATATGGAAGTAACGGAGACCTGGGGCTCGAACCCAGGTCATATACATCACCAGTCAACACGCGCGCCACTGAGCAAATTCATGCGTTTTGTATATTAAATAAACCAAGAATAATATAATAAGAAAACAATGGTTAGTGGATTTCCAGCGCGAAAATTCAAACTGACCAATCGTTGGCTGCCACTGCATCATCTTCTTCGTTGGATTTCCTGAAATAAATTGACAAACATTTAACGGGGGTTTTAAACCCCCTCAAAAGATGCTAATTTCAATAATAGCGATTAGGCCTGTGACACTCAGAAATTTGGCGCGATGGTCTCAATCTTTTCGTCCCAACCTGTTGATTTCATTCATGGCATTGTTATGTCTTAATTTTATAGGAATGGAAAACGCCCAAATTGAAAACCTTGGAACCCTAGGTATCTCTAATGGCGAATTCTCCTATAGGGTATGAAACTTCAATCAAACCATGCAGTTAGTTTGTAAACATCACCCTAAACACAAAAATAACAACAAAATATGTTTAAAATGCATGGATAATGGAAAACAGTTTTGGAATTTTCTCTACCAATTTCAGTGATGACTTCGCGTTTTCTTGAGTATGGGGCTTAGTTTTTGATTGGAATATGTCCTATGATCTTTGAGGAAGCTAATGGAATAGGTTTTGAGACTTGAATCGCCTTGCAAAGGTGTTTTCAGATTTGAGATTTTTGAGAAAAAGTGTGAGTTTTTGCAAGGGTTTTCTGAGCAGCTTCAATGATCTCATGCATTAGGTTTTCGTTTAGGCTTATGTACTGAATGAATTAGGTCAAATAAAACACTTCAAATCTTTGGCATTCATGGTTTTTGGAGATTTGATTTTCAAGATCTTTTTTCAAATATTTTCCATGCAATTTTGTACCAATCATGATCCAATCAATCCAAATCTTTCTATATTGAACCATGCACGAATTATTGAGTAGATTTCATGCAAAAGAAGATTGAAAAAGTTAGGTTAAATATTTTCCATGTATTTAATTTGATTTAAATGAATTATTATAAATAAAAATTCAAATAAAAAAATAAAAAAATGAAGAAATACTTCCCTTTGGGCCAAGTGGTCGTGCACATGCCATGGATGATGAATTATGGAAGAAAAATGGGCCCATTAGCAATTTTAGGTCATTTGAATCAATGTTGACTTTTCAAAATATCCAAAAATTTCCCAACTTCTACAAGGCATAACTTGCTCAATGTTTAAGCTTTTCTCATGTTCTTGGACATTTTGGAAAGGACTTTGAGTCCTCTAACCAATGCCTTTGGTCCCATGTCATTTTGATTTACCAATACCAAGTTATGGCCTTTGACTTAAAGTCCCTTTTTGTTGACTTTTGAAAATGACCTATAATGTTGAAATTGATAACTTTTTGTGAGAGCATTTATTGGACTTGAAGTATGAAGATGAGTTGTAGGAAATGTCTTTCTCTTCAAAATGAGCTTTGGATGGAATTTTTCTGATAATCCATGTGAAAGTTATGCCCTGGTCAATTTACAGTTGACTTTTCCAACTGTCCAAATAAGGAAACTTTTGCATTTTGATGATTTTTGAGCCAAGCTTTGAGAATCATGATCAAGCATTGATCAAATGATGTTTGTGGCTTCAAAATGATATGTTGATCAAAAATTTGAACTTTTGACTGTCAAATGACCATTTTGCCCCTACAGTTGACTGTAGTGCAATTAGGGTTTTTGACTGTGCAATTTTGTGCTGAAAGTCTTGAAACTTGGTATGAGGATGCTTGACCATATTTGTAGGCATATGAGACTTGATTGGGCCTTTGGAAACTTCATTTTCTTGATCAGGACACAAACCCTAATTTTGACTGCTTAGGAGGCCCTTGCACTGTGCAACCCTTGGGGAGATTTTGAAGCATGTCTTGGCCAATCTTTGAAGAATATGGGAGGGCAAATTTTGGGGTACAACAGTTTCCCCTGTTCAATCTTCTTAGACCTGAGGATGCAGATTGGCCGACGTGCCTTTCGTAATCCGAGGGTAGAAGATGATTGAACACTAGAGTGCCCAGAAATTTGCGCTCACATAGTAGCAGTGTGATGGGAATGGGCTTATAGATGCCATTTTAGAGAT
Organism: Vicia faba; assembly: GCA_948472305.1. Classification (NCBI taxonomy): domain Eukaryota; kingdom Viridiplantae; phylum Streptophyta; class Magnoliopsida; order Fabales; family Fabaceae; genus Vicia; species Vicia faba. Next base: position 1,135,180,849 of record OX451740.1, on the reverse strand, counting down.
TGGTGAATAGGATGATGGGCTTATAGATGCCATCTGGATGTTGATCGCATAAGAGATTCCTTAGCGAGAACTTGCGTACCTGCAAAAAAGAAAATGATTACCTGACATGTTGCAGGAGCTGTTTTCAGATGCTTTGTATAGATGTGTCCTGATTGGTTACAAGAGCTGAGTCTGGATCTTCAAAAGGTGATGAATGAAACAGGGGTGGTTACCACCTCAGTATGAACAGTAAGAGAACCTTGGGTGATTTTAACTTCAACAACGCTCGTTGAGAAAATCTTGGTGGGAATTACCATCTTCGCTGGATCGGGAAGAGAACCATAGGCAATTATAATCTGAAAGGGAATTACATCTCACGCACCGTCAGGGAGAGGACCATAGGAAATTATGATCTGAAAGGGAATTACATCTCACGCACCATCGGGGAGAGGACCATAGGAAATCATAACCTGAAAGGAATTACATCTCACGCACCGTCGGGGAGAGGACCAAAGGAAATCATAACCTGAAAGGGAATTACATCTCACGCACCGTCGGGGAGAGAACCAAAGGAAATCATAACCTGAAAGGGAATTACATCTCACGCACCGTCGAGGAGAGGACCAAAGGAAATCATAACCTGAAAGGGAATTACATCTCACGCACCGTCGGGGAGAGGACCAAAGGAAATCATAACCTGAAAGGGAATTACATCTCACGCACCGTCGGGGAGAGGACCATAGGAAATCATAACCTGAAAGGGAATTACATCTAACGCACCGTCGGGGAGAGGACCATAGGAAATCATAACCTGAAAGGAATTACATCTCACGCACCGTCGGGGAGAGGACCAAAGGAAATCATAACCTGAAAGGGAATTACATCTCACGCACCGTCGGGGAGAGGACCATAGGAAATCATAACCTGAAAGGGAATTACATCTCACGCACCGTCGGGGAGAGGACCATAGGAAATCATAACCTGAAAGGAATTACATCTCACGCACCGTCGGGGAGAGGACCAAAGGAAATCATAACCTGAAAGGGAATTACATCTCACGCACCGTCGGGGAGAGAACCAAAGGAAATCATAACCTGAAAGGGAATTACATCTCACGCACCGTCGGGGAGAGGACCAAAGGAAATTATAACCTGATAGGGAATTACATCTCACGCACCGTCGGGGAGAGGACCAAAGGAATTATAATCTCAAAAGGAATTATCACCTCACGCACCGTCGGGGAGGGAACCATAGGAAATTATAATCTCAAAAGGAATTATCACCTCACGCACCATCGGGGGAGGGAACCATAGGAAATTATAATCTCAAAAGGAATTATCACCTCACGCACCGTCGGGGAGGGAACCAATAGGAAATTATAATCTCAAAAGGAATTATCACCTCACGCACCGTCGGGGAGGGAACCATAGAAAATTATAATCTCAAAAGGAATTATCACCTCACGCACCGTCGGGGAGGGAACCATAGAAAATTATAATCTCAAAAGGAATTATTACCTCACGCACCGTCGGGGAGAGAACCAATAGGAAATTATAATCTCAAAAGGAATTATCACCTCACGCACCGTCGGGGAGGGAACCATAGAAAATTATAATCTCAAAATAACTTCTACTGAGTCTTCATCAGAAAAATCTGTTAGGGGTCGATTTAACTGGACTAGAGAAGGCCTTGGACTGGATAAGAAATCTTTGGAGTCGATTAACTGAACCGGTCTAGGTCTTGAAATATGACTGAGAATTTAGCTGAATCTTTCCTGAAAGGTAAAGGTCAGTCATATGCAATGCATGATATGGATCAAGCAATGATGTTCTCAACATAAATGAGATTTGTATGATATGATGCGTCTATGCATGCTATAATGATGTATGTGATGTTTTATGAACGTGTTTTTCGTCTAGGAAAGTAAATCCTTGACGGGTGTCGGGAAGTCACTCCTGGGCTGGTGTTGAAGAATAAGCTTTCGCTTCCGCTGGGGATAATAATTGCAAGAATACCGGTAGGAGAAGATGACTCCGTTGAGGAATGAACTTGGCAAATGGAAGATTCTGCGGGGAGAAAAATACTCTAACGACCATGCTGGGGAGTGATACTCTGTGGGGAGAGAGATACTTCGTTGAGTGTTGATAGTAACTTGCTGAGGATATCCTTACTGTATTGGAAGTGTTGAATAGACTTCGCTGGGGATAAGAAGACTGCGTTGACGGCGATCTTTCCGTGGCTTTTGGCTGAGGATAACCCAGTTATATCCTGTTAAGGAAATAACTCTTTGAATAGAGCCGGATGACGCGTTCGTGCTTTGCGCGGATAGGCTTCCAGAATTTACTGGGGATAAGCTTATTGCTTGGGGGTATGAATTCCAACTTTCCTGGGGAACTAGATTGGATTCTCCTGGGGAGGTTTTGAACTGCGGGGGAAGTGATTCCTTTGAATGTTTGATATGCCGCCGGGGAACAATCTTTAGACCAAGACTGCCGGGGAAGCTTGTTAAGAATATATGTATACTGCTGGGGAATGTTGAGATCTGCTGGTAGGATACTCAACTTCCTTAAGGCCTGATAACTCTGCTTGGAGAAGAATGCACTGCCTGCTGACTTACTCTCTGGGGAATTAAGATGTACTGGTCATGTTCTTTAGCTGAACCTATCTTGATGCCTTTGGAGGACAGAACAATTAGCTTGCTTGGACAACTCATCATTGCCCCTGTTTCTGATATTGGAGAGGAAGACCTGTGAGGTGCTGATAGTTGTTGATGGACAAACCTTCTTCTGGTAAACAGGTGACAAGATAACAGGACATAGTCGTACGCTTTAATCCCTAACTTTTGCCTGGACCGCCCTTTTGGGTTTTCAGTCCACCGGGATACCCATTTTTGCCCAAGCCGCCTTTTCAGGTTTTCGACTTGCCGGGTGTACAGATTTTTCATTTCATCCCTTCATTTTGCCCGAACCCTTTTGGTTCGCCGGGAAGCCCTTATTTTTGCCTAGGTATGTCAACCTAGCGGGTCTTTGATTATGCGCAGTATTTTTTGTCGACTATGTCCGTGTTCTCAGAATGTTAGGGAGTTGCCCCTGTTTAGAAGTGTTTTTGTCGTATCACCAGAAGATGTCTGACCAGGCAAGATTCGTTGCTGAAACGCCCCAAGTGACTCAGGCGGAGATTTGCCCCAGGCTATTTGGCCTTTGAGAGATTCTCCGAATCTTGATTGGATTGCCCCAGATAATGAACACTGGCCATGTCTGCCCCTTGATTGGAAGATGCTTCTGTTCACCAGATATTCGTCGTGCGAATTTCTATACTGTTCAAACAAAAAGTCATATGCAAACAAAGTTATGTCAAAAATGCAAAGCTTATGCCTGTCTTGAAGATTTTGAAAATGCATTTTTTCCATAAAACAAGTGATTGTTTGTAAAACGTGATGTCAACTCCGTATTTACCATAAGCCTTAAGGAGTCAGGATACCTTTCGTAACAGTATGCTTTCGAACTAACCCATGCTTCAGCTAGGACTTTTAAGGGTTATAACGTGGCCTGGTTCATGGTTTAAGAAACAAAGGATAAAGGCTCAAATTATTTGTACCCACCCACTCTTCATGATGTTCTTCAAACCTAAACTCAGTTGATCGTGCGTTAGACCTTGTTCGAGTCTTTGCTCTGGGATTCCGGTGATGGTTCAGATGTTGATAACTTATTTTGAATAGGTAGTCATTTTTTGTTTTTTGTCGAGGGTTTATATGACCTCTTTTTTTGATTTTTTTTTGTTATCCCTTTCTTTTTTTTTGCCTGAACTGTTTCCTTTTTTGGAATCACAGTCAGCGGGATGCCCCAGTTTTGTAAGTCTCCTTTATGGGTTTTGACTTAATGGGTTTTTTATTTTTTGAGATAATGACTGCCTTTCTTTATTGATTATTCGGAACCATCAGTGTCTCTTTTCGTAAGGATCTCTTTGGTGCCATTCTTTATGCACTCAGATCAACTGAGAGACTACCCTGCCCCAGGTTATGATTAAGGGTTTTTAAATTTCGAAAAGAAAAACTCCTACTTCTTTGGCTCAGAGGGGTTGACGAGGGATTATCATCCTTATAACTCCAGTGTTTAGGGATTGAAACAATGCCTGTACCTCATCAGCGGGGTCTGTTCGAAAGCATACTGTAGATTGTGGTATCGTTTTCGTCATCCTCCCTCAAGAGGCTTAGAATTTTAGATCAAGAGCTGACATCGGAAAAAATATGAAGATAATTTGCATTTAGTGAATACGAATATATTGTTTCAAAACAGACATATGCGATGCATTAATGAAATAACAATGTTTAACATGAGTAAATGTTTGAACAATCAAAGCACAACACAACTTGAACATTCGAATGAACAAAAGTTTCCTAGTCTCAGAGCTTGTCACTTCAAATGGTGAGCCTTGGAGGGATGGTAGAAAAATTCAGCCTGACCATCTTGTGTGAATTCCAGTGCTCCTTCATCAATCAGGTCCTGAATCTTATTATTCAAAGCCCAACAATCCTCTATAGCATGCCCCGGGCTATCAGAATGATAAGCGCAGCGAGCGTTGGGGTTATACTTTGGTGACGTTGTATTTTGAAACTTCGGAGCCTCTTTTAGAGTTACCAGCTTGGTCTCCAGCAACTGTAGCAATATCTGGGATAAGGTCATGCTGAGCCGAGTGAACTGCCTCCTCTCGCTCTTTTGTTGGTTGCGATGTTGAATTTGTGATACTGGAGCCATTTGGGGAGCTCTCTCCTTGCCTCTTTGTCTCAAAGGTGATTGAACGATGACTGGCTTTTTGCCCTTAGACTTTTGCCCCAGCTGGTTACCCTGAAGCAGTTGGTTGACGAGAAACCAGAGCTCGTCTTGTCTTTGAGCTAACCCTTGAATAGAAGTCACCTGCCCCAGCATCTGGGCTTTCAATGCATCCACCTCAGCTTGTAGGTGTTTCAGCCTTTCACCCTCAACACTGTTTCTAACAAAGGTCTCCATGAGGAGTGTCCTTAGCTCCTCCTGCCCCTTGGATAGATTCAGGAGGATTTCCCCGAACCGAGTCTCTTGAGCAAGACAGTCCTGGTTATCTGGTTGGAAGGCCATTGCTGAAATAAACAGCGAGAAAGGTAAGTGACCTGCAACAAAGATACCTGTTATGTAATGATGTGTATGACATGCATGCAATGTTTTCAAGGATCCCGCGGGGTAAACAAGAAAATTTGTTAGAACTCGGGTCCGGTAGTTTGATTGAAGGAACTGCATGTTGTTGAGAGTCCTTCTTCAAAGGGTCAAAGGCTCACCATATCCAGTGGGTCATAGCCCCTGACTTTAGTCATCATGTCTAGTTTTGGTTTCCAAACAACCTTGGTTAGGGGAACCTTCCCCAGGAGTCGAAGCTCACCATATCAAGTGGGTCATAGCCCCTGACAACCTTGGCTAGAGGAAAATAAATCCTCTTTGCCCCTTGCTGGGATAGTTGATTCACCATGACCTGCATCACAAGCCCTTGAGATCCTTGAAATGGGTTAGGATGTATGCAATGGTATGATGTTATGGTATGCATGGGATGCTGTAAGTAATCCTGTTATGAGTCCCAATTAAGGACTGCAAACCAAAACCTGCAAGAAACTCAAGTAAAACCTGTCATGGGTCCCAATTAAGGACTATAAACAAACCCTGCAAGAAACTCGGTAAACCTGGTTATGAGTCCTAGTTAAGGACTAAAACAGAAACCTGTAAGAAATTCAGTAAACCCTGTTATGAGTCCTAGTTGAGGACTATGGACAAAACCTGCAAAAACTTAGCAAACCCTGCTATGAGTCCTAATTAAGGACTATAAACAGAACCTGCAAGTAGTTCATGTGTCAGATAGATAACAAGCATGCAAGTAGTCAAGTACGAAGGCACACAAGTCACACAAGAGAAACCCTTAGAGTTTAGGCCATCATGGGGTCTGGGTATTACCCTCTTGAAGTTTGTTGGTTCATACCTGTCCTATCAAAGTAACCGGGTTCTTAGAGGATCCCAATATCATTGACTACCCTCAATCGGTCATAACTCCAGCATCGCAATCTTTTCTTGCGGCCAGAACCATCACGAGAGTTTAGCCTCAATGGGCGTAGCATACTGCTACTGTTCTAATGGCCAAGTTGTGTCATTTAAGGTTCTAAGGTTGTTGGTGTTTAATGACTCCTCAGAAGACCCATATTCTCCTCGTTGCAACACAAGGGATATCGGTACAGACCAAGGTGCCACACCAACGTAGCCACTGTTTTACCCGTGTCGGTCTACGCCGGACAGGTCCCTCACAGCTTATGCTACCTAAACAGGGTATCCCCAGATCCGGGTTAGGATCTATGTAACTCCCATGCAACCCACAAATTTAAAGCAGACAAGTCAATACAATTGAAAACACAGTTATGAACTACCCTAAGGTACACCTCACTTTAAGTTTGGTCCCCAGCAGAGTCGCCAGTTCTGTGATCGGTGGATCTGGAACTGACTGTTTAACGCGGGTTCGCGAAATGTCGCGGAAGCAAGAGTCGCCACCGTCTTTTATTTTCTCCAAATGGAAAGGACAAAAGCACAGAAAAATTCCTTAAAGAGATTGCTCTCGGTTCGGGAGGTAGATTATAGAAAGGGAAGGTGTTAGCACCCTTTCTATCCATGGTTATCCATGGGCTCTTAGATACTTGCTCATTTGTGTTTTCAAAAATGGTTTGTTTGCTTTTCAACTGTGGGTTTTAAAAAGTTTCTTTGAAAATTCCAGTTCGACTCTTGTATCGGTCCTCAAGAGTGTTTGAAAAATTGCTTTCGAAAGCTTTTTGGAAAGGTGTCGGTGTGAAAAGTATTTTTTTTGATTTGTTTTGAAGTTTAGAGCAAGTATCTAGAGTCGTCTACCTACCCTAAGGAATTCGTCTGTGTAAATGTCCTTAAAGTAGTGCCATCCCACCATTGAGAGGTAGGTAGCACCACCGTTGGAGGTGTTCGGGTCAATTCGAGATTCGGGACATGGTGATCACCAGAGCAATGGGAAGACACCTTAGAAGCTAGCCTCATGCCAGATTCCCGGATCATGAGGACTTACTAAGACATCCTCTACTCGACGATCACCTTTCGAGGCAAGGCAACAGTGAGGTGTACCCTAGGGGTGGTGTGTGCGATTTGTGTGTCGTTTTCATTTGCATTTATCTTGTCATGTTATTGGTGTTCTACGCTTGTTTTTATTTTTGGTCCATGCATTCTTTCATGCCTTTGATTAACAGTTAAAAATTGCGAGAAAAGTAAATTCTAAGCTATTACAAACGGCGCGGGTCCACATCGCCAAAATTAACCAGGACCCGATTTGACGGAAAATAAAGAAAGTAAAAATAAAGAATTGAAAGTGCGAGCAAATTATTACACGGCTTTGGGAGAAGTACATAAATATTTAAACGAAATAAAATAAGTATGCGAATTAATAAGAAATTAAGAACGAGAGCGTTGGACCCTTTTGCAAAAATTAAATTAATGATGGAGTTAATTAATTAAAAAAAAGAAAGAACTTGTTTTTTTTGGTATTTTTAGTATTTTAGGATTTAATAGAAAAAAAATTAATTGAAATTAAATGCTAACCCTAATTCTATTTTATTTTAATTTATTAAGAAAACATTAGAATTTAACCTAAATTAACCCTAATTTTTTTTACACGCAAATTTAATTATAAAAATAAATATCTAATTATTTAATTATTTATGAAAGAGAAATAAAAGGATGAAAAATTATTAATTAAACCTAATTCTATGTTTTTTTAGATTTTATTATGAAAAGAATTAAAATTACAACCTAATTTAAAACTAATTTTATTTATATACAATTTATTTATGAAAATACTTAAAATAAAATATTTATTATTTTTGCTCTTTTTCTGATTTTTATGTTTTTTGTGTTTTTATGGAAATAATTAATTAATTAAATAAAACAACAATTAGAAAAAAAATAGAAAATAAATAAAAAATAAAGACTTGCAAACCTAAGGGGTCTGCCCCTGATTTTAGAGGTGAAAGTTTAAGAATTCTGGCCCATTTAGCATGGCCCTTTTGACTTTTGCAGGACACGTACATACGCGTTGACTAGGGCGCACTGTGTTCCCCAATCCATGGCCTTTGATTTGATGAAGCTGGACGCGTGGACGTTGATCTTTGAGGATGCATGATGGTCTTTGTTATTGAAACTACATAGGAATCGTTATTGAAAAATAATATGGAAGTAACGGAGACCTGGGGCTCGAACCCAGGTCATATACATCACCAGTCAACATGCGCGCCACTGAGCAAATTCATGCGTTTTGTATATTAAATAAACCAAGAATAATATAATAAGAAAACAATGGTTAGTGGATTTCCAGCGCGAAAATTCAAACTGACCAATCGTTGGCTGCCACTGCATCATCTTCTTCGTTGGATTTCCTGAAATAAATTGACAAACATTTAACGGGGGTTTTAAACCCCCTCAAAAGATGCTAATTTCAATAATAGCGATTAGGCCTGTGACATTCAGAAATTTGGCGCGATGGTCTCAATCTTTTCGTCCCAACCTGTTGATTTCATTCATGGCATTGTTATGTCTTAATTTTATAGGAATGGAAAACGCCCAAATTGAAAACCTTGGAACCCTAGGTATCTCTAATGGCGAATTCTCCTATAGGGTATGAAACTTCAATCAAACCATGCAGTTAGTATGTAAACATCACCCTAAACACAAAAATAACAACAAAATATGTTAAAAATGCATGGATAATGGAAAACAGTTTTGGAATTTTCTCTACCAATTTCAGTGATGACTTCGCGTTTTCTTGAGTATGGGGCTTAGTTTTTGATTGGAATATGTCCTATGATCTTTGAGGAAGCTAATGGAATAGGTTTTGAGACTTGAATCGCCTTGCAAAGGTGTTTTCAGATTTGAGATTTTTGAGAAAAAGTGTGAGTTTTTGCAAGGGTTTTCTGAGCAGCTTCAATGATCTCATGCATTAGGTTTTCGTTTAGGCTTATGTACTGAATGAATTAGGTCAAATAAAACACTTCAAATCTTTGGCATTCATGGTTTTTGGAGATTTGATTTTCAAGATCTTTTTTCAAATATTTTCCATGCAATTTTGTACCAATCATGATCCAATCAATCCAAATCTTTCTATATTGAACCATGCACGAATTATTGAGTAGATTTCATGCAAAAGAAGATTGAAAAAGTTAGGTTAAATATTTTCCATGTATTTAATTTGATTTAAATGAATTATTATAAATAAAAATTCAAATAAAAAAATAAAAAAATGAAGAAATACTTCCCTTTGGGCCAAGTGGTCGTGCACATGCCATGGATGATGAATTATGGAAGAAAAATGGGCCCATTAGCAATTTTAGGTCATTTGAATCAATGTTGACTTTTCAAAATATCCAAAAATTTCCCAACTTCTACAAGGCATAACTTGCTCAATGTTTAAGCTTTTCTCATGTTCTTGGACATTTTGGAAAGGTCTTTGAGTCCTCTAACCAATGCCTTTGGTCCCATGTAATTTTGATTTACCAATACCAAGTTATGGCCTTTGAATTAAAGTCCCTTTTTGTTGACTTTTGAAAATGACCTATAATGTTGAAATTGATAACTTTTTGTGAGAGCATTTCTTGGACTTGAAGTATGAAGATGAGTTGTAGGAAATGTCTTTCTCTTCAAAATGAGCTTTGGATGGAATTTTTATGATAATCCATGTGAAAGTTATGCCCTGGTCAATTTACAGTTGACTTTTCCAACTGTCCAAATAAGGAAACTTTTGCATTTTGATGATTTTTGAGCCAAGCTTTGAGAATCATGATCAAGCATTGATCAAATGATGTTTGTGGCTTCAAAATGATATGTTGATCAAAAATTTGAACTTTTGACTGTCAAATGACCATTTTGCCCCTACAGTTGACTGTAGTGCAATTAGGGTTTTTGACTGTGCAATTTTGTGCTGAAAGTCTTGAAACTTGGTATGAGGATGCTTGACCATATTTGTAGGCATATGAGACTTGATTGGGCCTTTGGAAACTTCATTTTCTTGATCAGGACACAAACCTTAATTTTGACTGCTTAGGAGGCCCTTGCACTGTGCAACCCTTGGGGAGATTTTGAAGCATGTCTTGGCCAATCTTTGAAGAATATGGGAGGGCAAATTTTGGGGTACAACAGTTGCCCCTGTTCAATCTTCTTAGACCTGAGGATGCAGATTGGCCGACGTGCCTTTCGTAATCCGAGGGTAGAAGATGATTGAACACTAGAGTGCCCAGAAATTTGCGCTCACATAGTAGCAGTGTGATGGGAATGGGCTTATAGATGCCATTTTAGAGATTGGTGAATAGGATGATGGGCTTATAGATGCCATCTGGATGTTGATCGCATAAGAGATTCCTTAGCGAGAACTTGCGTACCTGCAAAACAGAAAATGATTACCTGACATGTTGCAGGAGCTGTTTTCAGATGCTTTGTATAGATGTGTCCTGATTGGTTACAGGAGCTGAGTCTGGATCTTCAAAAGGTGATGAATGAAACAGGGGTGGTTACCACCTCAGTATGAACAGTAAGAGAACCTTGGGTGATTTTAACTTCAACAACGCTCGTTGAGAAAATCTTGGTGGGAATTACCATCTTCGCAGGATCGGGAAGAGAACCATAGGCAATTATAATCTGAAAGGGAATTACATCTCACGCACCGTCGGGGAGAGGACCATAGGAAATTATGATCTGAAAGGGAATTACATCTCACGCACCATCGGGGAGAGGACCATAGGAAATCATAACCTGAAAGGAATTACATCTCACGCACCGTCGGGGAGAGGACCAAAGGAAATCATAACCTGAAAGGGAATTACATCTCACGCACCGTCGGGGAGAGAACCAAAGGAAATCATAACCTGAAAGGGAATTACATCTCACGCACCGTCGAGGAGAGGACCAAAGGAAATCATAACCTGAAAGGGAATTACATCTCACGCACCGTCGGGGAGAGGACCAAAGGAAATCATAACCTGAAAGGGAATTACATCTCACGCACCGTCGGGGAGAGGACCATAGGAAATCATAACCTGAAAGGGAATTACATCTAACGCACCGTCGAGGAGAGGACCATAGGAAATCATAACCTGAAAGGAATTACATCTCACGCACCGTCGGGGAGAGGACCAAAGGAAATCATAACCTGAAAGGGAATTACATCTCACGCACCGTCGGGGAGAGGACCATAGGAAATCATAACCTGAAAGGGAATTACATCTCACGCACCGTCGGGGAGAGGACCATAGGAAATCATAACCTGAAAGGAATTACATCTCACGCACCGTCGGGGAGAGGACCAAAGGAAATCATAACCTGAAAGGGAATTACATCTCACGCACCGTCGGGGAGAGAACCAAAGGAAATCATAACCTGAAAGGGAATTACATCTCACGCACCGTCGGGGAGAGGACCAAAGGAAATTATAACCTGATAGGGAATTACATCTCACGCACCGTCGGGGAGAGGACCAAAGGAATTATAATCTCAAAAGGAATTATCACCTCACGCACCGTCGGGGAGGGAACCATAGGAAATTATAATCTCAAAAGGAATTATCACCTCACGCACCATCGGGGGAGGGAACCATAGGAAATTATAATCTCAAAAGGAATTATCACCTCACGCACCGTCGGGGAGGGAACCAATAGGAAATTATAATCTCAAAAGGAATTATCACCTCACGCACCGTCGGGGAGGGAACCATAGAAAATTATAATCTCAAAAGGAATTATCACCTCACGCACCGTCGGGGAGGGAACCATAGAAAATTATAATCTCAAAAGGAATTATTACCTCACGCACCGTCGGGGAGAGAACTAATAGGAAATTATAATCTCAAAAGGAATTATCACCTCACGCACCGTCGGGGAGGGAACCATAGAAAATTATAATCTCAAAATAACTTCTACTGAGTCTTCATCAGAAAAATCTGTTAGGGGTCGATTTAACTGGACTAGAGAAGGCCTTGGACTGGATAAGAAATCTTTGGAGTCGATTAACTGAACCGGTCTAGGTCTTGAAATATGACTGAGAATTTAGCTGAATCTTTCCTGAAAGGTAAAGGTCAGTCATATGCAATGCATGATATGGATCAAGCAATGATGTTCTCAACATAAATGAGATTTGTATGATATGATGCGTCTATGCATGCTATAATGATGTATGTGATGTTTTATGAACGTGTTTTTCGTCTAGGAAAGTAAATCCTTGACGGGTGCCGGGAAGTCACTCCTGGGCTGGTGTTGAAAAATAAGCTTTCGCTTCCGCTGGGGATAATAACTGCAAGAATACCGGTAGGAGAAGATGACTCCGTTGAGGAATGAACTTGGCAAATGGAAGATTCTGCGGGGAGAAAAATACTCTAACGACCATGCTGGGGAGTGATACTCTGTGGGGAGAGAGATACTTCGTTGAGTGTTGATAGTAACTTGCTGAGGATATCCTTACTGTATTGGAAGTGTTGAATAGACTTCGCTGGGGATAAGAAGACTGCGTTGACGGCGATCTTTCCGTGGCTTTTGGCTGAGGATAACCCAGTTATATCCTGTTAAGGAAATAACTCTTTGAATAGAGCCGGATGACGCGTTCGTGCTTTGCGCGGATAGGCTTCCAAAATTTACTGGGGATAAGCTTATTGCTTGGGGGTATGAATTCCAACTTTCCTGGGGAACTAGATTGGATTCTCCTGGGGAGGTTTTGAACTGCGGGGGAAGTGATTCCTTTGAATGTTTGATATGCCGCCGGGGAACAATCTTTAGACCAAGACTGCCGGGGAAGCTTGTTAAGAATATATGTATACTGCTGGGGAATGTTGAGATCTGCTGGTAGGATACTCAACTTCCTTAAGGCCTGATAACTCTGCTTGGAGAAGAATGCACTGCCTGCTGACTTACTCTCTGGGGAATTAAGATGTACTGGTCATGTTCTTTAGCTGAACCTATCTTGATGCCTTTGGAGGACAGAACAATTAGCTTGCTTGGACAGCTCATCATTGCCCCTGTTTCTGATATTGGAGAGGAAGACCTGTGAGGTGCTGATAGTTGTTGATGGACAAACCTTCTTCTGGTAAACAGGTGACAAGATAACAGGACATAGTCGTACGCTTTAATCCCTAACTTTTGCCTGGACCGCCCTTTTGGGTTTTCAGTCCACCGGGATACCCATTTTTGCCCAAGCCGCCTTTTCAGGTTTTCGACTTGCCGGGTGTACATATTTTTCATTTCATCCCTTCATTTTGCCCGAACCCTTTTGGTTCGCCGGGAAGCCCTTATTTTTGCCTAGGTATGTCAACCTAGCGTGTCTTTGATTATGCGCAGTATTTTTTGTCGACTATGTCCGTGTTCTCAGAATGTTAGGGAGTTGCCCCTGTTTAGAAGTGTTTTTGTCGTATCACCAGAAGATGTCTGACCAGGCAAGATTCGTTGCTGAAACGCCCCAAGTGACTCAGGCGGAGATTTGCCCCAGGCTATTTGGCCTTTGAGAGATTCTCCGAATCTTGATTGGATTGCCCCAGATAATGAACACTGGCCATGTCTTCCCCTTGATTGGAAGATGCTTCTGTTCACCAGATATTCGTCGTGCGAATTTCTATACTGTTCAAACAAAAAGTCATATGCAAACAAAGTTATGTCAAAAATGCAAAGCTTATGCCTGTCTTGAAGATTTTGAAAATGCATTTTTTCCATAAAACAAGTGATTGTTTGTAAAACGTGATGTCAACTCCGTATTTACCATAAGCCTTAAGGAGTCAGGATACCTTTCGTAACAGTATGCTTTCGAACTAACCCATGCTTCAGCTAGGACTTTTAAGGGTTATAACGTGGCCTGGTTCATGGTTTAAGAAACAAAGGATAAAGGCTCAAATTATTTGTACCCACCCGCTCTTCATGATGTTCTTCAAACCTAAACTCAGTTGATCGTGCGTTAGACCTTGTTCGAGTCTTTGCTCTGGGATTCCGGTGATGGTTCAGATGTTGATAACTTATTTTGAATAGGTAGTCATTTTTTGTTTTTTGTCGAGGGTTTATATGACCTCTTTTTTTGATTTTTTTTTGTTATCCCTTTCTTTTTTTTTGCCTGAACTGTTTCCTTTTTTGGAATCACAGTCAGCGGGATGCCCCAGTTTTGTAAGTCTCCTTTATGGGTTTTGACTTAATGGGTTTTTTATTTTTTGAGATAATGACTGCCTTTCTTTATTGATTATTCGGAACCATCAGTGTCTCTTTTCGTAAGGATCTCTTTGGTGCCATTCTTTATGCACTCGGATCAACTGAGAGACTACCCTGCCCCAGGTTATGATTAAGGGTTTTTAAATTTCGAAAAGAAAAACTCCTACTTCTTTGGCTCAGAGGGGTTGACGAGGGATTATCATCCTTATAACTCCAGTGTTTAGGGATTGAAACAATGCCTGTACCTCATCAGCGGGGTCTGTTCGAAAGCATACTGTAGATTGTGGTATCGTTTTCGTCATCCTCCCTCAAGAGGCTTAGAATTTTAGATCAAGAGCTGACATCGGAAAAAATATGAAGATAATTTGCATTTAGTGAATACGAATATATTGTTTCAAAACAGACATATGCGATGCATTAATGAAATAACAATGTTTAACATGAGTAAATGTTTGAACAATCAAAGCACAACACAACTTGAACATTCGAATGAACAAAAGTTTCCTAGTCTCAGAGCTTGTCACTTCAAATGGTGAGCCTTGGAGGGATGGTAGAAAAATTCAGCCTGACCATCTTGTGTGAATTCCAGTGCTCCTTCATCAATCAGGTCCTGAATCTTATTCTTCAAAGCCCAACAATCCTCTATAGCATGCCCCGGGCTATCAGAATGATAAGTGCAGCGAGCGTTGGGGTTATACTTTGGTGACGTTGTATTTTGAAACTTCGGAGCCTCTTTTAGAGTTACCAGCTTGGTCTCCAGCAACTGTAGCAATATCTGGGATAAGGTCATGCTGAGCCGAGTGAACTGCCTCCTCTCGCTCTTTTGTTGGTTGCGATGTTGAATTTGTGATACTGGAGCCATTTGGGGAGCTCTCTCCTTGCCTCTTTATCTCAAAGGTGATTGAACGATGACTGGCTTTTTGCCCTTAGACTTTTGCCCCAGCTGGTTACCCTGAAGCAGTTGGTTGACGAGAAACCAGAGCTCGTCTTGTCTTTGAGCTAACCCTTGAATAGAAGTCACCTGCCCCAGCATCTGGGCTTTCAATGCATCCACCTCAGCTTGTAGGTGTTTCAGCCTTTCACCCTCAGCACTGTTTCTAACAAAGGTCTCCATGAGGAGTGTCCTTAGCTCCTCCTGCCCCTTGGATAGATTCAGGAGGATTTCCCCGAACCGAGTCTCTTGAGCAAGACAGTCCTGGTTATCTGGTTGGAAGGCCATTGCTGAAATAAACAGCGAGAAAGGTAAGTGACCTGCAACAAAGATACCTGTTATGTAATGATGTGTATGACATGCATGCAATGTTTTCAAGGATCCCGCGGGGTAAACAAGAAAATTTGTTAGAACTCGGGTCCGGTAGTTTGATTGAAGGAACTGCATGTTGTTGAGAGTCCTTCTTCAAAGGGTCAAAGGCTCACCATATCCAGTGGGTCATAGCCCCTGACTTTAGTCATCATGTCTAGTTTTGGTTTCCAAACAACCTTGGTTAGGGGAACCTTCCCCAGGAGTCGAAGCTCACCATATCAAGTGGGTCATAGCTCCTGACAACCTTGGCTAGAGGAAAATAAATCCTCTTTGCCCCTTGCTGGGATAGTTGATTCACCATGACCTGCATCACAAGCCCTTGAGATCCTTGAAATGGGTTAGGATGTATGCAATGGTATGATGTTATGGTATGCATGGGATGCTGTAAGTAATCCTGTTATGAGTCCCAATTAAGGACTGCAAACCAAAACCTGCAAGAAACTCAAGTAAAACCTGTCATGGGTCCCAATTAAGGACTATAAACAAACCCTGCAAGAAACTCGGTAAACCTGGTTATGAGTCCTAGTTAAGGACTAAAACAGAAACCTGTAAGAAATTCAGTAAACCCTGTTATGAGTCCTAGTTGAGGACTATGGACAAAACCTGCAAAAACTTAGCAAACCCTGCTATGAGTCCTAATTAAGGACTATAAACAGAACCTGCAAGTAGTTCATGTGTCAGATAGATAACAAGCATGCAAGTAGTCAAGTACGAAGGCACACAAGTCACACAAGAGAAACCCTTAGAGTTTAGGCCATCATGGGGTCTGGGTATTACCCTCTTGAAGTTTGTTGGTTCATACCTGTCCTATCAAAGTAACCGGGTTCTTAGAGGATCCCAATATCATTGACTACCCTCAATCGGTCATAACTCCAGCATCGCAATCTTTTCTTGCGGCCAGAACCATCACGAGAGTTTAGCCTCAATGGGCGTAGCATACTGCTACTGTTCTAATGGCCAAGTTGTGTCATTTAAGGTTCTAAGGTTGTTGGTGCTTAATGACTCCTCAGAAGACCCATATTCTCCTCGTTGCAACACAAGGGATATCGGTACAGACCAAGGTGCCACACCAACGTAGCCACTGTTTCACCCGTGTCGGTCTACGCCGGACAGGTCCCTCACAGCTTATGCTACCTAAACAGGGTATCCCCAGATCCGGGTTAGGATCTATGTAACTCCCATGCAACCCACAAATTTAAAACAGACAAGTCAATACAATTGAAAACACAGTTATGAACTACCCTAAGGTACACCTCACTTTAAGTTTGGTCCCCAGCAGAGTCGCCAGTTCTGTGATCGGTGGATCTGGAACTGACTGTTTAACGCGGGTTCGCGAAATGTCGCGGAAGCAAGAGTCGCCACCGTCTTTTATTTTCTCCAAATGGAAAGGACAAAAGCACAGAAAAATTCCTTAAAGAGATTGCTCTCGGTTCGGGAGGTAGATTATAGAAAGGGAAGGTGTTAGCACCCTTTCTATCCATGGTTATCCATGGGCTCTTAGATACTTGCTCATTTGTGTTTTCAAAAATGGTTTGTTTGCTTTTCAACTGTGGGTTTTAAAAAGTTTCTTTGAAAATTCCAGTTCGACTCTTGTATCGGTCCTCAAGAGTGTTTGAAAAATTGCTTTCGAAAGCTTTTTGGAAAGGTGTCGGTGTGAAAAGTATTTTTTTTGATTTGTTTTGAAGTTTAGAGCAAGTATCTAGAGTCGTCTACCTACCCTAAGGAATTCGTCTGTGTAAATGTCCTTAAAGTAGTGCCATCCCACCATTGAGAGGTAGGTAGCACCACCGTTGGAGGTGTTCGGGTCAATTCGAGATTCGGGACATGGTGATCACCAGAGCAATGGGAAGACACCTTAGAAGCTAGCCTCATGCCAGATTCCCGGATCATGAGGACTTACTAAGACATCCTCTACTCGACGATCACCTTTCGAGGCAAGGCAACAGTGAGGTGTACCCTAGGGGTGGTGTGTGCGATTTGTGTGTCGTTTTCATTTGCATTTATCTTGTCATGTTATTGGTGTTCTACGCTTGTTTTTATTTTTGGTCCATGCATTCTTTCATGCCTTTGATTAACAGTTAAAAATTGCGAGAAAAGTAAATTCTAAGCTATTACAAACGGCGCGGGTCCACATCGCCAAAATTAACCAGGACCCGATTTGACGGAAAATAAAGAAAGTAAAAATAAAGAATTGAAAGTGCGAGCAAATTATTACACGGCTTTGGGAGAAGTACATAAATATTTAAACGAAATAAAATAAGTATGCGAATTAATAAGAAATTAAGAACGAGGGCGTTAGACCCTTTTGCAAAAATTAAATTAATGATGGAGTTAATTAATTAAAAAAAAGAAAGAACTTGTTTTTTTTGGTATTTTTAGTATTTTAGGATTTAATAGAAAAAAAATTAATTGAAATTAAATGCTAACCCTAATTCTATTTTATTTTAATTTATTAAGAAAACATTAGAATTTAACCTAAATTAACCCTAATTTTTTTTACACGCAAATTTAATTATAAAAATAAATATCTAATTATTTAATTATTTATGAAAGAGAAATAAAAGGATGAAAAATTATTAATTAAACCTAATTCTATGTTTTTTTAGATTTTATTATGAAAAGAATTAAAATTACAACCTAATTTAAAACTAATTTTATTTATATACAATTTATTTATGAAAATACTTAAAATAAAATATTTATTATTTTTGCTCTTTTTCTGATTTTTATGTTTTTTGTGTTTTTATGGAAATAATTAATTAATTAAATAAAACAACAATTAGAAAAAAAATAGAAAATAAATAAAAAATAAAGACTTGCAAACCTAAGGGGTCTGCCCCTGATTTTGGAGGTGAAAGTTTAAGAATTCTGGCCCATTTAGCATGGCCCTTTTGACTTTTGCAGGACACGTACATACGCGTTGACTAGGGCGCACTGTGTTCCCCAATCCATGGCCTTTGATTTGATGAAGCTGGACGCGTGGACGTTGATCTTTGAGGATGCATGATGGTCTTTGTTATTGAAACTGCATAGGAATCGTTATTGAAAAATAATATGGAAGTAACGGAGACCTGGGGCTCGAACCCAGGTCATATACATCACCAGTCAACACGCGCGCCACTGAGCAAATTCATGCGTTTTGTATATTAAATAAACCAAGAATAATATAATAAGAAAACAATGGTTAGTGGATTTCCAGCGCGAAAATTCAAACTGACCAATCGTTGGCTGCCACTGCATCATCTTCTTCGTTGGATTTCCTGAAATAAATTGACAAACATTTAACGGGGGTTTTAAACCCCCTCAAAAGATGCTAATTTCAATAATAGCGATTAGGCCTGTGACATTCAGAAATTTGGCGCGATGGTCTCAATCTTTTCGTCCCAACCTGTTGATTTCATTCATGGCATTGTTATGTCTTAATTTTATAGGAATGGAAAACGCCCAAATTGAAAACCTTGGAACCCTAGGTATCTCTAATGGCGAATTCTCCTATAGGGTATGAAACTTCAATCAAACCATGCAGTTAGTTTGTAAACATCACCCTAAACACAAAAATAACAACAAAATATGTTAAAAATGCATGGATAATGGAAAACAGTTTTGGAATTTTCTCTACCAATTTCAGTGATGACTTCGCGTTTTCTTGAGTATGGGGCTTAGTTTTTGATTGGAATATGTCCTATGATCTTTGAGGAAGCTAATGGAATAGGTTTTGAGACTTGAATCGCCTTGCAAAGGTGTTTTCAGATTTGAGATTTTTGAGAAAAAGTGTGAGTTTTTGCAAGGGTTTTCTGAGCAGCTTCAATGATCTCATGCATTAGGTTTTCGTTTAGGCTTATGTACTGAATGAATTAGGTCAAATAAAACACTTCAAATCTTTGGCATTCATGGTTTTTGGAGATTTGATTTTCAAGATCTTTTTTCAAATATTTTCCATGCAATTTTGTACCAATCATGATCCAATCAATCCAAATCTTTCTATATTGAACCATGCACGAATTATTGAGTAGATTTCATGCAAAAGAAGATTGAAAAAGTTAGGTTAAATATTTTCCATGTATTTAATTTGATTTAAATGAATTATTATAAATAAAAATTCAAATAAAAAAATAAAAAAATGAAGAAATACTTCCCTTTGGGCCAAGTGGTCGTGCACATGCCATGGATGATGAATTATGGAAGAAAAATGGGCCCATTAGCAATTTTAGGTCATTTGAATCAATGTTGACTTTTCAAAATATCCAAAAATTTCCCAACTTCTACAAGGCATAACTTGCTCAATGTTTAAGCTTTTCTCATGTTCTTGGATATTTTGGAAAGGTCTTTGAGTCCTCTAACCAATGCCTTTGGTCCCATGTCATTTTGATTTACCAATCCCAAGTTATGGCCTTTGACTTAAAGTCCCTTTTTGTTGACTTTTGAAAATGACCTATAATGTTGAAATTGATAACTTTTTGTGAGAGCATTTCTTGGACTTGAAGTATGCAGATGAGTTGTAGGAAATGTCTTTCTCTTCAAAATGAGCTTTGGATGGAATTTTTCTGATAATCCATGTGAAAGTTATGCCCTGGTCAATTTACAGTTGACTTTTCCAACTGTCCAAATAAGGAAACTTTTGCATTTTGATGATTTTTGAGCCAAGCTTTGAGAATCATGATCAAGCATTGATCAAATGATGTTTGTGGCTTCAAAATGATATGTTGATAAAAAATTTGAACTTTTGACTGTCAAATGACCATTTTGCCCCTACAGTTGACTGTAGTGCAATTAGGGTTTTTGACTGTGCAATTTTGTGCTGAAAGTCTTGAAACTTGGTATGAGGATGCTTGACCATATTTGTAGGCATATGAGACTTGATTGGTCCTTTGGAAACTTCATTTTCTTGATCAGGACACAAACCCTAATTTTGACTGCTTAGGAGGCCCTTGCACTATGCAACCCTTGGGGAGATTTTGAAGCATGTCTTGGCCAATCTTTGAAGAATATGGGAGGGAAAATTTTGGGGTACAACAACCATATACTCTTCTTCCCCTTGAACTGTAACAATCTTCCCTCTGACTGGGTATTTAAGCTTTTGATGTAGTGTGGAGGTCACCGCTCCAGCCTTGTGGATCCACGGACGACCCAACAAACAAGAGTAGGATGGACGGATGTCCATCACATAGAAAGTAGAATCAAAAACTTGAGAGCCAACCCGGATCGGAATGTCAACTTCACCATGTACCATCCTTTTCGAACCATCAAAGGCTCGGACAACAATGTTACTGGGCTTGAGCTCCAAAGCCTCACAATCTAACCTGTCTAAGGCTTTCTTGGGTAATACGTTCAGTGAAGAACCGGTGTCTACCAACACATGGGCAAGAGTAGTGCCCCTGCATTCAATAGAGACATGCAGGGTATCATTATGGTTCTTTCCTTTTGCAGTTAGACCAGCGTCAGAGAAGCCCAGACCATTGTCAGCAGTCAAGTTGGCCATACAATCAGTAAATTGATCAGTAGACGTTTCTTGTGGCACATGGGCCGTCTCCAGGAAGGAGATCAGGGCCTTGGCATGGGCCTCTGAACACAATAACAGTGATAGCATATAAATTTTAGAGGGGGTGTGCCCCAACTGCTCGACAACATTGAAATCACTTTTCTTGATAATCTTGAGGATCTCCTCCATCTCATGCTGGGAGGCTTCAATAGTGGTTGTCCTCGGCGCCTCTGGGCAGGCAAATCAGTAGCAATCCCCTTGCCCCGAGCGTCAGAGGGCTCGGCGGCAGGGGTAGAAACAGGAACTTGATTAGGAGGTGGAACATGAACACTTGCAGGTGTGATGATAAGGGGTTTCTGAATAGCTGGTGGCGAAATATCTGGTGAAAACAACCTACCACTGCAAGTAATTTTAGCAGGCCCGGTGATGTTACTGACACCGGTACTTGTATCAAACTCTTGTTTCACTCCAAGCACATAAACATCTACCCCATAGTGCCATGGGACAGCTTTGTCGAATGTATAAGGGAGAGGCCCCGGAACAGTAATAATGATAGGAGCAATCTTATGAGTGGACATGATTTTGACAGGCTTCTTTGAAGGAGCCTTAGGAGGTTTATTGAAAATAGTGACGATAGAAACTTCTTCGGCAGGGGCAGCAGGAACGGCAATCTTTTCGAACAAGATTTCTTTGCTATCCATCAGGCTTTG
The DNA here is from genome assembly GCA_948472305.1 of Vicia faba. Taxonomy (NCBI): domain Eukaryota; kingdom Viridiplantae; phylum Streptophyta; class Magnoliopsida; order Fabales; family Fabaceae; genus Vicia; species Vicia faba. The sequence continues at coordinate 1,135,159,136 of OX451740.1, read as the reverse complement.
GATACCTGATTTCAGCAAAGGACAACCAAAAGGCGAAACAGCACATAGAAGGCAATCTTCACCACATCCCGGAAATAAACCGGCTAGCAACAGATTCCTTTTAACAGTCGATAACGGAGTAACAATCTCTTCCACGGAGGCTACATATCGGTCTTCTTCCACAGCATTCACTCCATGCTGGGGCATGGGAGCGGTCACAACATTGGGTCTTTCGGGCGCCTCAAACTGTATTTCCTTGGCATCAATAAGGTCTTGAACCTTATTCCTCAGAGCCCAGCAATCGTCCGTAGTATGCCCAGGGCTATCCGATTGATAAGCGCAACGGGCGTTGGGGTTGTACTTTGGAGAAGCTGTGTTCACTACTTTCGGAGCTTCTTTGACAGTTACCAGATTGGTTGACAGTAGTTGCGGAAAAATCTGAGACAGGGTCATACTGAGCCGAGTGTATTGTCTTTTGGGCCTCTCACCCCTTGGTTGGTTGAACTGCTGAGGAGTAGCAACAGGCTTTGAAATTAGCAATGCATTGACAGCCGGGCGGCGTTCCGGCTTAACTTGTCTTCTAGGACCATAAATAGCACTGGCTTCCTTCTTGAAAGGCTTCTTCTCAGTACTCGCAGCGGCACCTTTCTTTATCTTCCCTGACTTGATACCAGCTTCTATCCTCTCACCAGTCAAGATCAAATCTGTAAACCCAGCAGAAGAATTACCAATCAGATGGTTAAAGAACGGACCAGACAAGGTCCCTAAGAACATGTCAACAAGTTCACGGTCAGTCAACGGTGGCTGCACCCTTCCAGCCAAGTCTCTCCACTTTTGCGCATACTCCTTGAATCCTTCGCCCGTCCCTAGTGACATACCCTGGAGTTGGGTACGCGTAGGAGCGAGGTCAGAATTGTACTGATATTGCTTGTAAAAAGCAGTAGCCAAGTCCTCCCAGTTTCGGATACTGGCTCCATCCAGCTGATAGAACCACTCGAGTTGAGCCCCAGAAAGGCTATCCTGAAAGAAATGGATCCAAAGGTTCTTGTCGGCAGTGTAAGGTTGGATCTTCCTTACATATGATCTGAGATGCATCTTCGGGCAGGATAGCCCGTCATACCTTGCAAAAGCTGCCACTTTGAACTTCAGGGGGATCACAATTCCAGCAACTAATCCCAAATCTTCGAAATCTAAGCCGGGAACTCTCTACAGCTCCATAGCTGCCAACCTGTCTTCCAAACCTTTGTACTTATCATCGGCGGGCGGGTATTGTTGATCAGAGTAGTCTTCGTCTTCTTCAGCCTCCTCTTCTTCAACCTCGGATTCGGAAGGTACTGCAGTCGCATTCCCTTTACTGGTTCCCTCCTCAGAAGTAGGGGGAAATTCAAGCACTCTTCTGGCTTCATCCTCAAACCTTCTTCCTAGGGTAGCCACCCCGATTCTCTTCTTCTTCTTTTTCACTTGGTCTTTGTTCCCCAGCAGGGCCTTTAGATCCTCCTGACCCTTAGCCAAGGTCATCAGGAGTTGTTGAAACTGTGAGTTCTGAGACTGCAAGTCCTTGACCGTCTGTTCGAGATCTATCTTACTGAAATAAATAGCAGAAAGATAAGGAAACCTGGTGTGGAGACCTGCTTATGCACATGATGAATGGTATGCTTATGTATGCAATGCATTCAAGGATTTAGAAAGTTCAAAATTGTTGCAAACAAAAAGAACGCACGTCATATTAATAAGAAGAAATTTGTCAGTACATAAATGCCCTATGGGCCAAATATTACAAAAAAAAAACTTCTCAAGGTAAAAAGACGTTGCGCATCCTCTTTGGTGCGATGTAGGTGTTGAGGGTCTCTTCCTCATGGAGTCGGCGGGTAAGCTCTAGAACCTTCTTCTCACTGGCGTAGAAGCTGGCTTCAAAAGTGTTCTGTTCCTCCTTGAGTTGGATCCAACTCTTCTGCATCTCCTCCCACGATATAGGCATGTCAGGATATAGGATGGTGTAGGGAACCTCTCCTTCCTTAACAGGCTCTTTAATCATAGGGAGAACATGAGGATAAGGCATCATTAAACTCTGGGCTCGGGCTCGTACCCACTTGAGATAAGGCTCAAGAGGGATGGAATTCTTGTGTCCCAGTGTCTTGCTGTCAACCTTATTAGGCATCCTCCAAGCTCTGATGAATCTTTGGCGAAGTCCTTGCGCATCGTTGTCGAAGTCAAAAACTAGGTCAGGAATCAACATGTCGTGAGGGCCATCCCTCTGTGCATATCCAAATTGTCTCAAAGCTAGACAAGGGTTGTAGGTAATGCCTCCTCTAATGCCAAGTAATTGAACATTAGGGAACTCTCCATAACGATCGACGATGATGACATTTTCTCTGGACCGAGAACACCAATGTACATCAGAGTGAGTGAGGGTCATCAACCGTTGTGACCACCTTAAGCCTTGGTCATTCTTCAAGACAGATTGTGGAAGGTGCGAAATAAACCACCTTGCAAGGAGAGGAGTACAGCACATGAGAACACCCCTCTTTCTCATTGTTCGTGTGTAAAATGAGTGAAGAATGTCCCCAAGAAATGTTGGTATTGGATTCCTGGATAAGAAGATCTTGACGGCATTGACATCTACAAGCTGGTCAGGATTTGGGAACAAGACCAACCCATAGATAAGGAGTGCCACAATTTCTTCAAAGGCTTGTAGGTCCAATGAATTCCAACACTCTTGTGCCTTCTCAAACAAGAATTTTGCCAAGAAGCCTTTGACACCGCTTCTAGTTTCCCAATGCCCCTTGATGTCAGATGGCTGTAGGTGTAGTGCTTGAGCAACATCTTCAGGCTTTGGTTCCTTTTTCATACCGTTGAAAGGTAGTTGATTAAGGATAGGAATTCTCAGGAGTTGAGAAAATTCCTCCAAAGTGGGCACCCATTGGTAGTCGGGGAAAGTGAAACAGTGGTGAAGAGGGTCAAAGAACTGGAATAGCACCTTCATCATGTCCTCTTCAATGTTGGTGTTGACTAAGCTGAGCAGTCTACCATGTCTTTCACTGAAGGGAGAGCTTTCCGGAATTCTTGATGTGAGCTCCTTGAGTTGAGGAGGGATTCTCACAAGGTTGACTTGGATAGTTTTTCTTCGAAGAATTTCCATGACCTACAAAACAAGAACAAAGATGAAGATCTAAACCCTTGAAATGGTTAGTGAATGCATATGATGCTTTATGATGTTCATGATGTATGCACAAACATATGTACAAGCAAATCACACAAAACCCTAGTTTCAGGCTTGCATGGGGTTTCATAGGTAAGTACCCTCTTGAGTGTAGTTGGCTTAAAAACCTGTCCTATAAATAGTAACCGGGTTCTAAGGAGCTCAATATCACTGGATTGTTTTCATTGTTCATTGTTTTGGTTTAGCCACTTAACTAGCGACCAAAATATTCCAAGAAAACAACCCTCAATGAGTGTAGTATCGAGTATCTACCAACTTCGGACTGCACCAAAGCCGGTCATCTCACTACCCCTAATGAAAGGCCAAGATGGTCAAGTAAGGTTCTAGGTCATTAGTGCTTAGTGACATCACTCAGCGGCCCCGTACTCTCCTTGATTGAACTCAAGGGTTACCGGTACTCACAAATATGTCGCACTAATATAGTTATTGCTTCAACCGTGTCGGTATACCCTGCACAGTTTCCACAACGTATTGCTATCTATGAATGTTTCCCCAAATCCGGGTGTAGGATTGCAAACCCAAACAAGAGAGCCAAGATGTAAAGCAATCAAAGCAAACAATTAGTCATGCAAGAGGGTGATCTAAGCCCTAAGGTTACTCCACTTTAAAATAAAATCCCCAGTAGAGTCACCAGTTCTGTGATACGGTGGGAGAACTGACTTGAGGTTTTGCGTTTGTTTTCGCAAATGTTTCGGTTGAGCAAGAGTCGCCACCGACTTTTTATTTTATCCTAAGGAAAGGTTAAAAAGCACAGCAAAAACCTTTGAGATGTTTTCTTGGGTTCGGGGAGTAGATTATAGAAAGGGAAGGTATTAGCACCCTTTCTATCCATGGTTATCCATGGGCTCTTAGTTACTTGCTTAGATCAACTTGCCTTGATTTTCAATTGTTTGAAATGGTGCTTTCAATTGTTTGAAATGGTGCTTTCAATTGTTTGAAATGGTGCTTTGTGTGTGTGTTTGAAAAATGTTTTGAAAAGAGGCCAATGTGGTGGCAACCTTTGTAATGATCCATGTTGGGATGTATACAAAAGTGTATGTCTTTTTAAAAAGTTTTCAATGTTTTTGAAAGTTGTTTTGAAAGTGTTGTGGAAGGTGATTTTGACAAATAGGCAAGTGTTTTTGTTTTGCAAGTTGGCAAGTAACCAAGGGCTATCTACCCTAAATTTCTCAAAGATCTTTGCTATGTTTTAACCCTTTTAACAATTTTGTTCCACCATTGTATTTGGTGGACAATCTTGTGTTAGGATGTGAACGGGACGGGCGCGGGTCATCGTTTAGACCATGATTGCAATGGTGCCAAGTATCTTTGGGCAATTTTTCCTTTAAGGGACTTGACCATTTTTAGGCAACTTTTGAAAGCGTCATCGAGGGACTATGATCACTTGATTGTTTTGTTTTTGCCAAAGATACCTAACATGCAACATGGCCCATTATTGAAGGCAACAAGTGGAGTACCCTAGGGGTGCAAGTGTGATTAGTGTTGTCCATTTTCATGCTTGTTTATCTTGAATTTAGGTCAAACTATTTGTTGTTTTTTATTTGCATACAAAACCCTAATTCTATCATGGCATATTTAGAAAGCTTTTAAAGTGCGGAATTTAAAGGTCCTAAATTATTACAACACAATATATGGGATGGGGGGTACAAATGTTCAAAATGGGGATATTTTAGCAAGAAATTAAAACCTAAACTATTACATCCAAATTGAATTATACAAATTAATTAATTGCACAATAATTAAATAAAATAAAATAAATATGCAAGATGCAAAAAATGATTTTTATATGTATGTAAAAAGTATTTTTTATGTGTCAAATAAACAAAAATAAAATGAATTAATTTTTGGTATTTTTAGGTATTTAGGGCAAAACCCTAATTTTGTTAAATAAAATGTATTAATTATTTATTATATGCAATATTTATTAATTATGTGTAAAAAATAAATAAAAAGAAAGTATATTGTCAAAAAGTGATTTTTTAAGTTAAATATTAATAAAAAATAAAAATGTATTATTTTTATGTTTTTAACCTAAATAGACTAATAAATATATAAGTATCTATATTATTTATTAAATATATTAAATATATACAAAAATAAAATATTTAATATTTAAAAAAAAATATATTTTTTTCATGAAATGTTTTCAAAGGTAAAATAAAATAAAAATCAGAAATAAAAGTGTTTGTATTATTTTTAGTTATTTTAAATAAAAGTATATTTATGTTTATTTATGTACAAAACTAAATAAAGCCAAATAAATATCAAATAAAATGCAAAAAATGTGGGAAAATAATTTTAATATTTTTTCATGCTTAAATAAAAATATGGAAACAAAATCAAAAGGAAAAAAATAAAAAATGACAAGTATATCTCAAAATGGGCCAGGGGGTGCATGTGAAAACTGAAAGTGCAAAAAGGAAAAATATCTCAGGCCCAGCCCATGAGAGGTTGTCTTCAACCTCCAGACAAAAATGTCAAAAAACGCGCGCCCTTCCCTCCTGGTTCAAACATCCTGATTCCTGGACTTTTAGCACAAACTTACAACATGAAAAATGTCAAGCATCAAGCCACGATTCCATACATACCAAGAACTTGATCTAACTCTCAGAAATGAGAGAGAATTTCTCCATCCCTAATTCTTAACCTAAGTTTTTTTCAATGTCCAGGTCTTAAATTCTCTCAGCATATGCAATATAAATGGAAAGTGAGGATATGTATAGCTTCAGGGCCATGAGTAGGACATTTTTCATTCATAAACTTAAAGCTAACTCTTCCTAGATTGAGAGATAGAAGTCCATGAACTTACCTGTTCAGCTTGGATCGTGTCTGGCAATGGAGGCACTTTCAAGGCAAGGTGAGGATTGGTACAACTTGCTTGAAGTCCAGGGATGCTATTCCAACCTTTAGCTTGCTTTGAAACCAAGTGAATCAAGCTATGGAAATCAACCTGCAAAACAGAAAAAGTGAAAATGGTGAAGTTGGTTAGAGGTGTTATAGGTCGTGTCCAATGCTTGGGATAGCTTGTATATGTGGTATGGAGTGTGTATGAACTGGTTTTAGCAAAAATGCACGAGTGGATTGAGTTATGGAAGTCCAACTGCAGAGGTGAATTTGTTTTTTGCAGTAGGAGGGTGTTTTGATGAATGGTAAGGTTTGGAAGGTGTTTTGGTCGTGCCTTAGCTCAGTGATGTTGTTTGGGATGTGTCTAACAAGTTTGTCTAAGCTTCTCTTGGCAGAAATGTGTGTTGGATCTCAATATGCCAAGTTTCTTCTAACTTAAGCAAAAAATGTCAACTTGGTTTCTAGACTTGTGCAGGCCCCTCAAATGTGCTGCAAAGCCTTGTCTTGATCAGTGGGATATATCCCTGAACTTGTGCCAAAAGGATTTGCATTGTACTTCTTGATTTGCAAACTTGACATAAAGTTCCACTTTTCAAAAATGGATATATTGCTTTTTCCATATTAAGGTTAATCTTTTGTGTAATGGATTAATGGACAAGATAATGCTAGGACACAAAGTTTTTGCATTACATTTATGAGTGTGGATGAGATAAAAGACTTGTAATCTAGCTTAGAGCATGCTGAGTTCAAAAATGCAAAGTTATGGACATGGAAATGGCTTATGAACAAAGTGAGTTTTGCCCATATTGCCAAATTCGATTCTCCCTAACCACAAGGTTGTTTGAGAAGTTCTTGGACAATTTGGAAAGCTTGGAATATGTACTACAATCCATATTTGTAATGCAAATTTAAATTCCAAGTGGAAGCATGTGAAAAGTGTCCTTAAGTTAGGCAAAAATCCCTGCTAGAATAGGTCAAAATTTTTCTAAGTTAAGAATGTTTTGCACCCTTGTTCCAAAAATCATAACTTGAGCTACAAGCTTCTTTTAAGGAAACTTTGTGAATCAAAGTTGTAGATTTTTCAATGTACTATAACTTTCATGTTTTGACTTTTGTTTGAATCCAAATGAATCTTGGTGAAAAAAATGGGACAATGTTAGGAAAAAATTAGGGATTTTCATAACTTAGAAAAATTCTAAGTTATGAAAATTCTTCATTTTAAACCCTAATTTGCAAATTTGGGTTTCTTGATGAACAAGTTTCATATTTTGACATGTTTTGATGAAAAATGAATCTTGACACTTGATTTTGACCAAAAAGTCAAAGTTTGACTTTTCAGTATACAGTCAAAAATTGATCAATTGACTGGAAAATTCATCTGTCAATCTTGTGCATTTGGGATCTTTTTGAATTTGTTGAACATGTAAAAACAATTCCATTGGGTCCTTGAGTCCATATGTGAGCTCGGTTTGCCATTGGCTAGGTTAAACAGTCAAAAATAGCCTTTGTGCAGTCAAAACCCTAAAAATGACCATTTTGCCCTTTTGGTGATTTGATCAAACTTCTTGTGGAATTGTGATCCAAACTTGATCAAATGGTTTATATGAGATCAATATGTTGATGTGGGTCAAAAATCATGAGGTTTGACTATCAATTGGCCACAGTTGACTTTTTCCCAATACAGCTGATTTCTAGGTCAACTGTCCAATTGACTGGGCAAAGTTTTGAATCAAGACTTGAAACTTGGTATGGATAAACTTGGGAGTCCAATATGAAGCATGAAAGTCACTTTAGGAATTTTAGGTCAAAACATCTTTGTGCAAACACAAACCCTAATTTGGGTCAACAGTGCAAGGAGAAGTCTTGAGCAGAGGAAACCCTAGCTGGATCTCGAGCTCCAAGGGTCTTGTGGTGAGAAAACATTGAGGAAATGGGAGGGCAAATTTTGGGGTACAACACTCGCAAAGAGGGAATCTCAACCTCGATTGGGAGTACCACTTCCATTCCGTACACAAGGGAGAACGGGGTTGCTCATGTTGATGTGCGGACAGATGTCTGATATCCATGCAAAGCAAAAGGGAGCATTTCATGCCAATCCTTATAAGTAATAACCATATTATGGATAATCTTCTTGATATTCTTATTAGCAGCTTCAAAAGCCCCATTAATCTTTGGTCTGTACAGAGATGAATTGTGATGGACAATCTTGAATTCTTCACAAAGTTCTGTCATCATCTTGTTGTTCAGATTCGAGCCATTGTCAATGATAATTCTGCTCGACGCACCATACTGACATATAAGATTATTCTTAATGAAGTGCACAACCACCTGCTTAGTAACATTAGCATATGAAGCTGCTTCCACCCGTTTGGTGTAGTAATCAATTACTACCAAGATAAAACGGTGTCCATTCATAGCTTTGGGTTCTATCATCCCAATCATGTCAATACCCCACATAGAGAAAGGCCATGGGGAAGATATCACATTAAGAAGTGTCAGAGGCACGTGAACCTTGTCCGCATAAATCTGGCATTTATGACACTTCTTTGCAAATTGGTAACAATCGGATTCCATTGTCAGCCAATAGTAACCTGCCCTTAGCATCTTTTTAGCCATCGAATGTCCGTTGGCATGAGTGCCAAATGAGCCTTCATGAACCTCATGCATCAACATGTCTGCTTCGTGTCTATCCACGCATCTGAGAAGGACCATATCATAATTTCTCTTGTACAACACATTTTCACTGAGGAAGAAACTGCTAGCCAATCTTTTAATGTCTTTCTATCTTTATTCGATGCACCAATCGGTTATTCCTGAGTTTGGAGAAAATGCTTGATATCATAATACCAAGGTTTCTCATTTGCTACCTCTTCTGTTGTAAACACATGAGCGGGCCTATCCAGTTGCTGAACCATAATATGAGGTGTATCATTCCAAGTATTCACCTGATACATAGAAGCTAGAGTTTCCAGAGCGTCTGACATTTGATTTTCATCTCTAGGAATGTGATGGAATTCAACTTTAGTAAAGAAAGGTGTGGTACGGTGGGAGAAATGACTTGGGATTTACGTTTGTGTTCGCAAATGTTTCGGTTTAGCAAGAGTCGCCACCGACTTTTTATTTATCCTAAGGAAAGGTCAAAAAGCACAGGAATGACCTTTGAGATGTTTTCGTGGGTTCGGGGGGGTAGATTATGAAAAGGGAAGGTGCTAGCACCCTTTTCATCCATGGTTATCTATGGGCTCTTAGTTACTTGTTTTAGATCACTTGCCTTTGCTTTTAAATTGTTTGAAATGGTGCTTTGTGTGTGTGGTTTTGAAAATGTTTTGAAAAAGATGCCTTGTCTAGGCAACCTTTGTAATGATTCTTGTTTGAATATATACAAAGGTGTGAGTCTTTTTGAAAAGATAATTTCAATGTTTTGAAAGTTGTTTGGAAGTTGTGTTGTGATGTGTGTTTGAAAAATGGCAAGGATGTTTTGCAAGATTTTTGATCAAGTAACTAAGAGTTTGTCCACCCTATTTTACTCAAAGATTTTCTTATGTTTTTTACCCTTTTAACAGTGTTGTTTCACCATTGTGTTTGATGAGCAATCTTGCGTTAGGATGTTGAACGGGACGGGCGTGGGTCATCGTATAGACCATGATAGCAATTGTGTCAAGTATCTTTGGCAATTTTCTGAGGGACTAGATCATTTTGTATAGGCAACCAAGATAGCGTCATCGAGGGAATATGATCTTTTGTTTTATTTTTGTTTTGCCAAAGTACCCAACATGCATACCATGGCCATTTGTTTAGGTAACCAAGTGGAGATACCCTAAGGGGTGCATGTGTGAATAATGTGTTTGATTTGCATGCATTTAGTCTTTGATTAGAGGTTGTCTACTTGTTGGTTTTATCTTGCCATACACACCTAGTTACTAGCATTTGTACAAAAGTAATAAAAAGTGCAAAAAATAAATCCTACATTATTACAACCATATTGAAGTGCATAGAAATGTAAAGGAAAAAATAAGATAAAAAGAAGTAAAAAAAGAGATCCTTTGATTCAGGCAGGAGCACCCTTCGATTTGCATTCTGCTGGCCTCCTTCGATTGGGGCTAGCACCAGTGAGGTTCTGTCCTTCGACTGGATTGGAAGTCAGTGTATGGCGAAGCCTTCTGGTTCTGCCTTGTTGTCTTCTTTGACTGGAGGTTGAAAGCAGTGAGGGAATGCCTTTCGACTGAGCCTGGAAGTCAGTGTATGGTTTTCCTCCTGGTTGTCTCCTTCGTTCGACCTGGAGAAAGAGGATAGAAGCCAGAAGCTTCGTTTCCTATTTCCTGTTTCCTGTTTCTTTTATTTAAAGCATTAAATGGCAACATGGCCTGAGGCCATGCTAATATTTGTTTGGTAAACAGTTTAACAGTTAAAGCAAGTTCAGGTAAACAGAAAGCAAAAACAAAAGGGTTAGCTCTGAAAACATATTAAGTAGGTGGAAACGAAAAGAACCAAAGTGTTATGTACATGTTTTGAAATGAAAGGGAAGATTATTCACATACTATGCCATGAAACGAAAGGTTCAAGGGTAAGAGTGACTTACCTTGCTTCAGCCCTTGAATGGATGTGGGATTCGAACTTGAACTTCTACCTGGACGTTTCTGGAATTCAAAGAGTAGTCACAGGGGGTTTTCTTTTGGTTCGAAGATTTGTCACAGAAGGTTGTCTTTGAGTTTGAACAAACTTCTATGTGTGGGGTGTTCTTCAAAATCGAAAGAGGTGAGTGTTTGGGATTCTGGGTTTTGATTTCTCAAGTGTTGATGAACTTGAGAGTTTTGTTGTGTTTGAGAAAATTTGGGAGATTCATTCCTATGGTCCAAAGATCCTCTCTTAAACATGTGTTGGAGCCTCTTATTTATAGGCAAAGTTGGCTGAAGTTTTTGGAGGGAAAACAAAATAATTTGAACAATTTGGGTAAACTTCTCTTTGTAGCCTTCGAGGGACAGTGGTTATATGCTATTTCGGTGCAAGAATGGGGCAGTGTTTTAGGACTACTGTGCAGCAGTTTTGGCCAGTGTACCATGCCTGAACTTGGAAGCAAGCATCTTTGAATATTTCATCCTTTCATTTTGACCCTCCTTCGACCAGATTCTTCTTCCAACATATTTTTTTTGACTTTCTTCCAACAAGTGTCCTTCGAACAAATCACCTTTGTGCATCATTTGAAGGGGCCATCAACCATGTGCTGAAGTTTGTCAGGGATGGAAATGCAGCACACTAAATGTTGTCCAGTCGAAGCTAGTACGAACGTAGTTAATGTTTTGTCGAAGCCTTGTGGTTGAAATAAGCTAATGCCCAGTCGAAGCTTGTATCGAAGAAAACATATTGCCAAAACGAAAGCTCATGCTCGAAGGAAGCATATTTCCCAATCGAAGCTTGGGTCGAAACAAACATAAAGGGAGTCATTGCCTTTTAGCGTGAGGGAAGTTCCTGGCTTCTGAGTCGAAGGGTATTCCCAAGTTGCATTCGAAGGAGGTTCTTGCTCAAAACGAAGGATGTAATCCAAGTTGCATTCGAAGGAGGTTTCAAATCCAAACGAAGGATGCACCTAAACTTGCATTCGAAGGAGGTTTTAAATCCAAACTAAGGATGCACCTAAACTTGCATTCGAAGGAGGCTTAGAGTCAGTCGAAGGGTGCTGGATCGAAGGAGACCTATTTTCCTTCAAATTTGTCAAAATGTTATTTTTATCTGTTTTCTCCCTTTTTGACAGTTTCCTTTTAATTTTGGTACTGGAAAGTTCCAAAGTACTTGTGCAAGCTTGAACCTTGAGAATCCTTATGAGAAAGGCCTTGAAGAATGAGAGGGCAAATTTTGGGGTACAACAGTTGCCCCTGTTCAATTTTCTTAAACCTGAGGATATAGATTGGCTTTCGAGCCTTTCGTGATCCGAATGTGGAAGATAATTGAACACTAGAGTGCCCAAAAATTTGCACTCGCATGGTGTAGTATCAGTATTGTGATGTCGGGAATGGGCTTACAGATTCCATTTGGAGATTGTTGGTAGGAGGATGGGCTTATAGATGCCATCCAAGAACGCTTGTTGAATTGTAATTTGTAAGTTGAAAGAATGAGTATCAGAATGGCGTCCATGTCTGGAGTGTATCTGAACTGTATTAAAAGGTGGGTTGTTTGGTGATGAGTCCGTGTAAAACTGCATCTGAAATTTCCTGAGAAGGAACCTGTGTAGGATTACTTCCTTATGAGTCCGTGTAAAACTTCCTCTTTGGAAAGAGAAGGAACCGGTGTAGGGTTGCCTGATGATGAGTTCGTGTAAAAATTCATCTTGTGTAGGGTTTCTGGATGATGAGTTCGTGTGAAACTGCATCTTGGAAGGAAGGAACCTGTGTAGGGTTGCCTGATGATGAGTCCGTGTGAAACTGCATTTTGGAAGGAATGAACCTGTGTAGGGCTGCCTGATGATGAGTCCGTGTGAAACTGCATCTTGGAAAAAAGGAACCTGTGTAAGGTTTCCTGATGATGAGTCCGTGTAAAACTTCATCTAGAAAGGAGGGAACCTGTGTAGGGTTGCTTGATGATGAGTCCGTGTAAAACCGCATCTAGACATAAAAGGAACTGGTGTAGGGTTGCTTCATGATGATTCCGTGTAAAACTGCATCTAGACATAAAAGGAACCGGTGTAGGGTTGCCTGATGATGAGTCCATGTAAAACTTCATCTAGAAAGGAAGGAACCGGTGTAGGGTTGCCTGATGATGAGTCCGTGTAAAACTTCATCTAGAAAGGAGGTAACCAGTGTAGAGTTGCCTGATGATGAGTCCGTGTAAAACTTCATCTGAAATTTCCTGAGAAGGAACATGTGTAGGGTTGCTTCATGATGAGTCCGTGTAAAACTGCATCTTGGTAAGGGGTAACCTGTGTATGGTTGCATGTTGATGAGTCCGTGTAAAACTGCATCTGGAATTGAGAAGGAACCTGTGTAGGTTTACTTCATGATGGTCAAGTAGATAGTTGCCCTGTCTGATTTTAGGTGTTAATCTTTGACCTGAGAAAGAAAGACATATTTCCTGGCTTGTTACAGGTATTAATCCGGAACTTGAAAAGGTTGGCCGATGAAATAGTCGTCCTGTCTGGTTTCAGGTATTAATCTCTGACCTGAGAAAGAAAGAAAGTTTCCTGGCTTGTTACAGGTGTTAATCTTCAATCTCTTCATGTAGATAGTTTTCCTGGCTTGTTACAGGTATTAATCTACAATCAGTCGTCCACAAATAGTTTTCCTGGCTTGCTACAGGTATTAATCCGGAACTTGAAAAGGTTGGTCGATGAGATAGTTGTCCTGTCTGGTTTTAGGTATTAATCTCTGACCTGAGAAAGAAAGATAGTTTCCTGGCTTGTTACAGGTGTTAATCTTCAATCTCTTCATGTAGATAGTTTTCCTGGCTTGTTACAGATATTAATCTACAATCAGCCGTCCACAGATAGTTTTCTTGGCTTGCTACAGGTATTAATCCGAAACTTGAAAAGGTTGGCCGATGAGATAGTTGTCCTGTCTGGTTTCAGGTATTAATCTCTGACCTGAGAAAGAAAGATAGTTTCCTGGCTTGTTACAGGTGTTAATCTTAAATCTCTTCATGTAGATAGTTTTCCTGGCTTGTTACAGGTATTAATCTACAATCAGTCGTCCATAGATAGTTTTCCTGGCTTGTTACAGGTATTAATCTGGAACTTGAAAAGGTTGGCCGATGAGATAGTTGTCCTGTCTGGTTTCAGGTATTAATCTCTGACCTGAGAAAGAAAGATAGTTTCCTGGCTTGTTACGGGTGTTAATCTTCAATCTCTTCATGTAGATAGTTTTCCTTGCTTGTTACAGGTATTAATCTACAATCAGTCGTCCACAGATAGTTTTACTGGCTTGTTACAGGTATTAATCTGGAACTTGAAAAGGTTGGCCGATGAGATAGTTGTCCTGTCTGGTTTCAGGTATTAATCTCTGACCTGAGAAAGAAAGATAATTTCTTGGCTTGTTACAGGTGTTAATCTTCCATCTCTTCATGTAGATAGTTTTCCTGGCTTGTTCCAGGTATTAATCTACAACCAGTCGTCCACAGATAGTTTTCCTGGCTTGCTACAGGTATTAATCTGGAACTTGAAAAGGTTGATGGTAGCCATCTGTTGATTGACCTTTTCTTGAAAAGGTAAAACGTTAGCTGTATGCAATGTCATGATTTATCAAATGCATAATGTCATGATGTTCTCAAAAGTAAATGAGATTGTGTTGTATGCACTTATCATGTATGTAAATAGGATGTATGAAATGTGAAATGTTAATGAATGTATTTTTGTCTGGGAAAATAAATCCTTGACAAAAGCTGGGGAGTCATTAAATCCTGGACTCCTGTTGAAGAGTATGTGTGTCTTCAAACTTTGCTTAGAATATTTCCAATGGATTCCTGTTTTGTTGTTTGAGGAGAACTCCACTGGGGGAAATTGAAAACTATGTGGGGAGTATGTTAATTTCTGCTTGGGAAAAGAGTTTAGGAGTCTTAGTCGTCCGTTGCTCTACTGGGGAGTCAAAGTTGAACTGATATCTGGTTGGGTCCAGGTTTCGCAGTAACTTGCTAGGGATTGTAGAGTAGTCTACTGGGTAAGAGGAGTTGTGGTCCTTTGATTTGTAGTAGTCGGAGAGGCAAACTCAAGCTGGGGAATCCTGGTGTTGTTGGGGAAATAAACCCTGTCGTCAGTCCGCTAGAGAGGTGACATCTTTGTTGGGGGAAGTCCTTGAGGATTCTTGAGGTTGATTCAGCTGGGGAAAGGGGGTCAGAGATTAAACTCTTGCTGGGGAATCATCCGATGAGAAGGATTTTGGGGAGATTTGTCACTTCCCCTAGCAGCGAGTGTTTGTGGTATTGCCAAAAAGCTTGATTATACGTAACCCTTTGTTGGGATTGACGCTCAATGTCCCAAGTGACGGAGATAGAGACCTGCCCCTAGTTACTCTGCACTTCTTTGAGAGATTTCCTGGAATCTTGACTAGACTGCCCCAGGTGTACTGGATAGTGACATGTCATGCCCCCTTGTTGATAGGAGATTTGTCAATGGAAGTGTCATCCTTTTTGAAGTGATTTTATTCACTGAGAGTGCTTTCGTTCATCGGATACTCGTTGTGTGAATTTCTCCGCTGTCAAACAAATAGCCAAATGCAAACAGTGATATTCAAATAATGCAAAGTTTATGCTTGTCTCGAAGTTTTGAAAAATGCGTTTTTTAGCAGAAAACTTTTTATAAGACAAATTCAACACAAGATTTAGGGCAAAGCCTTACAGGAGTCAGGATACCTTTTGTAACAGTATGCTTTTGAACTAACCCATGCTTCAATTAGGACTTTTGAAGGATTGTAATGTGGCTTGGTTCACGGTTTAAGAAAAAAAGGATAAAGGCTCAAATGTATTTGTACCCACCCGTTCTTCGTGATGTTCTTCAATCCTAAACTCAGTTAATTGTGCGTTTGAACTTCCAATGAGTCTGGAACGACGTTTTTGGTGATGGTTCACACAAGTTGAATTTTGGAAGGCAGTCATCATTTTTTTGCAACATTTTTCATGTTGTCGAGGATTTGTAATGACCTCGTTCTTTTGATTTATTATCCCTAATTTTTGTCTGACTGTTCTTGTTTTCGAGATTACAGTCAGCGGGATGCCCCAAATTTCTTAAGCCTCCTTTGTAGGTTTTGGCTTAGTGAGCTTTTCTCTTTTTTTTGTTGAGAGATAATGACTGCCTATGAGATAAAGAACCATCACTGTCTTTTGGTTCCAAAGGAATGTTTTAGATGTCATTCGTTGTATTACGAACTGAGAGTTTGCGACTTCAATGTGCATCTTTTGAATTAACTGAGAGATTACCCTGCCCCAGGTTTAAATTAAAGCTTTCAATTTGTGTTTAAAATAGAAAACTCCTACTTCTTTGGCTCGAAGGGGTTGACTAGGGATTATCTTCCTTATAACTCCAGTGTTTAGGATTTGAAAGAAACGCCTGTACATCGTCAGCAAGGTCTGTCCAAAAGCATACTGTATGAGATTATAGCATTGTTTCGTCATCCTCCCTCTAAAGGCTTGTAACTTTTAGCAAGAGTTGAAAGTCATAAAGAGAGTAAAAATCATAGTTTAAATGTAATGGAAATGAGTGGATCAAATCAAGACAAACATATGCAATGCATTAATGAAAACAAAGTTTGACATTAATAGATAATTGTTTGAATAACAAAAGAGATTACAACTTAAAAATTCAAATGAACAAAAGCTTTTAATGATTCGTCATAGGGGCAGTGATTATGTTTGGAGTCTCCGGAGGGTCAAACTCGATCTCCTTGGCATCAATCATGTCTTGGACCTTGTTCTTCAGAGCCCAACAGTTGTTTGTGTCATGCCCTGGGCTACCAAAATGATAAGCACATCTTGCATCCGGGTTGTAGTTAGGAGAAGAAGTCTTAGGGTTCGGATGAGGAGCGTTTAATGTAATCAGCTCTTTCTTCAACATGTGTTGTAGCGCTTGAGCTAGTGACATGTTGATCTTAGTATATTGTCTTTTAGGCGTGTCTGGCCTTTGTTGATTTCCCCTTTGTTGTTGTCGGTGTGACGCAGAACCAGAGATCAGGACTGCCCCTACATGTTGGTCATTGCGACTCTTTTGACTGTACACAGCATTAGACTCTTTCTTCCCACTGTAAGGCTTTTTCTGAGCATCAGAAGGTGTAGCTTCTTGAATCTTCCCACTTTTGATGTCAGCTTCGACCCTTTCGCCGGTAAGTATTAGCTCGGTGAACCCGGCTGAAGAGCTTTCGATCAAGTGTTTGAAGAAAGGCCCTGTCAATGTTCCCATGAAGATGTCAATCAGCTCCCTGTCAGTTAAAGGGGGTTGTACCCTACCAGCCAGATCTCTCCACTTTTGGGCGTATCCTTTGAAGCTCTCGTTGGAACCCATGGTCATGTTCTGCAATTGCACACGAGTTGGTGCAAGATCAACATTATACTGATACTGCTTATAGAAAGCAGCAGCTAGATCCTCCCATGTGTGGATGCGAGAACTCTCCAATTGATAGAACCATTCGAGTTGAGTCCCTACTAGGCTCTCTTGTAAGAAATGGATCCAAAGCTTCGGATCAGTTGTGTATGGTTGAATCTTGCGGACATAAGACTTTAAGTGCATCTTAGGGCAAGAGACTCCATCGTACAGGGCAAAAGTAGGGATTTTGAATTTTGGCGGGATGACCACTCCAGAAACCAAACCCATGTCTCCTAAATCCAAGCCAAGTATCTGTTGAATCTCCATAGCACTGAGGCGATCCTCCAACTGTTTGTACTTTTCATCAGTGGGAGGATATTGTTCCTCGGAGTAGTCAGCTTCAACTTCATCAATCTCCAAATTGTGGTCTTCTTCAAGACTATCCCCTATGTTGGATGGAGTTGAAAGATCTAGGGCTTTAGGTCTTCTTCTCAAGTTCAGGACACCTACTGTCTTCTTGGACTTCTTCTTCTTGTCTTTGAGAAGGAGAGCTTTCAGGTCCTCTTGCCCTTTACCCATAGCCAGAAGCATTTGTTGGAATTGAGCGTTTTGAGCTTGGAGATCTTTCACCGTTTGTTCCATATCCATCTTATTGAAATAAACAGTAGGAAGATAAGGAGACCTGTATGGGAGAAACCTGTCATGATATGATGCATGATATGTGGATGCATGTTTTCAAGGATCTCAGGGGGTAAACACAAGAAAATGTTAGAGATTGAACTTTGATCAACATCTTTGATTGGAGAACTTTGTATCAGTGGATGTCTTTCCACGAGAATCAAGCTCACCATGTCAAGTGGGTCATAGCCCCTGATTCAAGTTGTTGCACTTGATCTTTGACGGAGTTTGTTTAGAGGAGAACCCTCTTGCCCCTTGGTAGACATCTGGTTCAACGTGACCCTGCATCGAAAGACCCTCGAGATCCTTGAAATGGTTATTGAAAATGCTATGGTATGATGTTATGATGATATGTACATGTATGCAAAAGTAAGCAAGTGTATATACAGGTAATCATATTCACACAAAGCAGACAAGTCCTTAGGTTTAGGCTTGCATGGGGTTTGTAGGTAAGTACCCTCTTGAAGTTAGTTGGCTCAAACCTGTCCTGAAATAGAAATCAGGTTCTAAGGAGCTCAATATCACTGGATTATTTTATGTGTTCATTGTTTTGGTTTAGCCACTTAACTGGCGACCAAAATATTCCAAGAAAACAATCCTCAATGAGTGTAGTATCGAGTATCTACCAACTTCGGACTGCACCAAAGTCGGTCATCTCACTACCCCTAAAAAAGGCAAAGATGGTCAAGTAAGGTTCTAAGAGTTCGTTAGTGCTTCATGACATCACTCAGCGGCCCTGTATTCTCTTTGATTAACTCAAAGGCTACCGGTACCCACAAATATGTCACACTAACGTAGCTACTGCTTCAACCATGTCGGTATACCCCGCACAGTTCCCTCACAGTTTATTGCTACTTACCTAAAAGGTGCCCCTAAATCTGGGTGTAGGATTTTAAACAAACCCAAGCAAGGAACCCAAAAAGTAAAGCAATCAAAGCAATCAAAGTAAGCATGTATAGGTGATCTAAAACCCTAAGGTAACCCCACTTTTAGAAATACTTCCCAGCAGAGTCGCCAGTTCTTTGGTACGGTGGGAGAACTGACTTGGGATTTACGTTTGTGTTTGCAAATGTTTCGGTTTAGCAAGAGTCCCCACCGACTTTTTATTTATCCTAAGGAAAGGTCAAAAAGCACAAGAAAGGCCTTTGAGATGTTTTCGTTGGTTCGGGGGGTAGATTATGAAAAGGGAAGGTGCTAGCACCCTTTTCATCCATGGTTATCCATGGGCTCTTAGTTACTTGTTTTAGATCACTTGCCTTTGCTTTTCAATTGTTTGAAATGGTGCTTTGTGTGTATGGTTTTGAAAATGTTTTGAAAAAGATGCCTTGTCTAGGCAACCTTTGTAATGATTCTTGTTTGAATATATACAAAGGTGTGAGTCTTTTTGAAAAGATAATTTCAATGTTTTGAAAGTTGTTTGGAAGTTATGTTGTGATGTGTGTTTGAAAAATGGCAAGGATGTTTTGCAAGATTTTTGATCAAGTAACTAAGAGTTTGTCCACCCTATTTTACTCAAAGATTTTCTTATGTTTTTGACCCTTTTAATAGTGTTGTTTCACCATTGTGTTTGATGAGCAATCTTGCATTAGGATGTTGAACGGGACGGGCGCGGGTCATCGTATAGACCATGATAGCAATTGTGTCAAGTATCTTTGGCAATTTTCTGAGGGACTAGATCATTTTGTATAGGCAACCAAGATAGCATCATCGAGGGACTATGATCTTTTGTTTTATTTTTGTTTTGCCAAAGTACCCAACATGCATACCATGGCCATTTGTTTAGGCAACCAAGTGGAGACACCCTAAGGGGTGCATGTGTGAATAATGTGTTTGATTTTCATGCATTTAGTCTTTGATTAGAGGTTGTCTACTTGTTGGTTTTATCTTGCCATACACACCTAGTTACTAGCATTTGTACAAAAGTAATAAAAAGTGCAAAAAATAAATCCTACACTATTACAACCATATTGAAGTGCATAGAAATGTAAAGGAAAAAATAAGATAAAAAGAAGTAAAAAAAGAGATCCTTTGATTTAGGCAGGAGCACCCTTCGATTTTCATTCTGCTGGCCTCCTTCGATTGGGGCTAGCACCAGTGAGGTTCTGTCCTTCGACTGGATTGGAAGTCAGTGTATGGCGAAGCCTTCTGGTTCTTCCTTGTTGTCTTCTTCGACTGGAGGTTGAAAGCAGTGAGGGAATGCCTTTCGACTGAGCCTGGAAGTCAGTGTATGGTTTTCCTCCTGGTTGTCTCCTTCGTTCGACTTGGAGAAAGAGGATAGAAGCCAGAAGCTTCGTTTCCTGTTTCCTATTTCCTGTTTCCTGTTTCTTTCATTTAAAGCATTAAATGGCAACATGGCATGAGGCCATGCTAATATTTGTTTGGTAAACAGTTTAACAGTTAAAGCAAGTGAAATTCTGGCAGCAGATACTCAATGTCACAGTGAATGTTATGATACCGTATCTGACTTTCTATAAGATAGTAAAACAAAAAGCAGTAAAGAACACAGTCAATTATTTACCCAGTTCAGTGTGAAACAACACCTACTCTGGGGGCTACCAAGCCAGGGAGGAAATCCACTATAAGAGATATTAATTCAGGAATAAACCAACCAGTTTATCTCCTTCACTTAAGACCTACCCAATGCAACTTCAATCTAAGTTCAACTTAAACATGAGTTCCTACTCACTCCCCCTCAATCACAGCAGTGATACTGAACAATTGACTAATGAAATAATGAAGACACTCTTCAGAACATACACTTGATTATGCTTCACATCTTTTAATCAAGTAACATAAACACTCATGCTTCAAAGCTTTGAGTGATACATAAACCTAACTTGACCTTGATTCAAAGCTTTAGTCAAGAGACACAAACACTCTTGCTTCAAAGCTTTGAGTGATACACAACCCTTACAATCAAAACCTATTCCAAGTCACTTATCACAATGATACTTGCTTGGATTATAGTAGTTAAAACTATACAGCCCCTAGTTGATCTTCTGTCAAAGAGTTAATCTCCAATCAGCTTTCCTGTTGAATATATATGCAGCTGTTTCTTCAGTTAGGGCTTCCACGAAAAGCTAGGGTTAATTAGGGTTAACCTCAAGACTTGGTCACAAGACTTTATCAACCAGATTAGGGTTGAGCTAGGTTAACCTAAAGTCCACGTGAGATTCTGTTCTAGAAGGTATGAACCAAATTCCTGAAAAATCTCAGAATTAACCAAACTGCATAACTGTTAGATCAGTACAGGATGTCTTAACATTTGTTATGACAACAGAAATCCTGTTTACTGATTTTGGTAGAAAGTAATAAATGTGATCATTGCAAAACACTCAGATACACACTCATAAATAGCAGCTACTGTATGCCATTCTTTTTCTGCATAAGGTACCTAATAATCTAGAATGTTATGACATCAGTCATGACATTCACACACCTGGTTTTACCAAAAAAACATGCCAATAACTAAACACTTACAAACTCCCCCTTTGGCAAATTTTTTGCTAAAACCCCTAAACAATCAGAGAATATAGAGCAGCAGAAATAATATGTCTGCAGAAAAATAATGTCTACCAAGTAATTAACACAAAATCTTCTCCCCCTCTTTAGCCATAAATAGGCCAAAGATACATGTACTTATAGGTTATACAGTCATCCAAAATGAGTAATAAAAACAACAACAAAAATGAAATCGCTTGCAGCAACAGGAATTAGTAGCAAGCTTGACACTCCACTGATCTTCAAGCACTGTCATCTTCAGAGGAGGCACTTTCTTCAGCATTAAGCTGATCTTCAGCAGCATCCTATTCCCTTCTTTGTCCTTCAGTATCCTCATGTTCTAATCTGGCAATTAGGTTCTCAAGAGTCCTTTTCCTTGTCTCCAGCTCTTTGCAAGTTTCCTTCAGCACAGCTATAACATCATATGTCTTGGACTGAGTTTTGACAGTTGATGTCTCAGCTGATGTCATGACAATGTCAGGAACATGAGTTCCCTGAAATAGCTTATAGTGCAACCCAAGAGCAGGGGCTCTCTTGCAGACAGTATCTCTTTCCACTAGGATGTCAGGATACTGAGCAAGGACAATACCACATAGGAGGGAGGGGAAGGCAATAGGGCCTTTAACAGCATAGCTTCCAGCATGTTTTAAAGTCTGGTCAAAGATATACCTGCCATAGTCAAATTTTGTCCTGGTTCCAACAGCATAAATGAATCTTCCCAATCCTGTGGAGATGGTTGATTTATGGTTGGTAGGAACCCAGTTGGCTGCACCAATCTTGTGCAGGATGGCAAATTTCATGCTTAGCTTGCTAGCATTCAGCTTGCCTTTTAAGGGCCAGCACTTGACTTGACTTGCAGTGATGGTTTGGCATACTTGATTGTCAGTAATCTCTAGTTCAGGGCAAGCCTCATCTGGTCTTCCAAGGAATTTGTTAATTTCAGAGGGAGAGAAATTAACCTTTCTTCCTCTCACATAGACACATTTAAAGTCAGCTGACCTTCCATCAGCACATTCATCAGATAAATTCACTATGAATTCTTTGACAAGATTTTCATAGGAATTGGTAAACTTTACCACAGTATTCATTAGTCCAGCAGATTTGATTAGGTCCATGATTTCCCTACATTCCATGGCACCATTGTTCAATTCTCTTTCCAAGGCTATTCTTTTCAAACAAACATACTTCCATCTGTTGGCATTTTCAGGGTGGTGAAAAGAAATGTTGTCAGTGGGGACTTCAGGAACTTTAACCATTTTTCTTGAAGGGAGTTTCCTTCTGAGAGGAATGTCTTCAGCATCAATTTCAAATTTTGATTCCTCATCAGAATCAGAAGGTTCAGGCTCTTTCCTTTTCTTTGCTATTGGTTGTCTCACAGGCTTTGAGAGACTCACAGCATGTACTTGGCTTTTCACCTTCCCTTTGGCCAGTCCAGTCTTCACAGTTTCTACACCAGTCTTGCCTTCAGACCTGGTTTTCTTGTGAGCAACATCAGCAGTCTTCTCTTTGGTCAGACATTTTGCAGCATCCTGCTTGCCTTTTCTGTTCATCATTATCCTAGCTATGCTAGGGTTGATATTTGCAATTAGGTCATTGTTAGAGTAGTCTTCATCCACATCAATAACGGAGGGTTCAACCTCCTTCTCTGAAGGGTTCTGGAGATCATCAAGATTATCAGATGATTTATGAATGTTGTCATTCGGTGTCTCAACATTCTCAGAGACATCTGGATTTATTTCAGCATTTGGACTTGCTGATTCTTGATTTAATGGAACAGAAATGCCAGGTACCGAGTGGTTCTCACTCAGAATTCTTGTAACAAGCCTAGCTATTGCTTGATGAACATAAGCTGAGCCTTCCCTATTTGGAACAGAAGATGATGGTTGAGAGGGATTACCGGATGAAGTAGCTTGAGACCTTCCTGCATGCCTTGTTCTCATCTTTTTAACCTTAGAGGGGTTAGTTGCCAGTTCTCTAAGAAGAGTAATCTCCAGGACTTCAGAATCCATGCATGTTGTGATTGCCCTAGAATCTTGTTCAGAGGATGCGGATGAAACAATCGTCTTGGAAGAGGATGATGTTTGAGACATTTTGATAGTCTTAGAAAACCAGTAGCAACGAGAGAGAAATCTTTGATTGAGAGAATGGGGATTGTTGCAGAGCCGAGAGAGAAAGGAGGTAAATGAGTGTCTATTCAACTTCTTAACAATTTTGAAAGAATTAGGAAAACATATGATTAACCCAATCAAAATAGACTTAACACAAAAGACTCTTTCACCCCTTGTTTTAAGCAAAATTAATTGCTACATTTCCTCATGTTGGAAAATACCCAACTTGCCCCTCAAATTTTCAAACTGATTTGCATCAAGTGCTTTGGTAAAAATGTCAGCCAGCTGTAGCTCAGTGGCAACATGTTCCAGTTTAATTGTCTTCTCCTCTACAAGGTCTCTGATAAAGTGATGTCTAATGTTAATATGCTTGGTCCTGCTATGCTGAATAGGATTTTTGGAAATGTTGATTGTACTCAGATTGTCATAGTACAATGTCATAACATCTTGTGTGACATTATACTCAGTAAGCATCTGTTTCATCCAGATCATTTGAGAACAGCTACTTCCAGCTGCAATGTATTCAGCTTCAGCAGTGGAGAGAGACACACAGTTCTATTTCTTGCTGAACCAGGAGACCAGATTATTTCTTAAGAAGAAACATCCTCCAGAGGTTCTTTTTCTATCATCAGCACTTCCAGCCCAATCAGCATCATAATAACCAGTCAGAGTTGGTTCACAACCATGAGAGTACAGCAAGCCATAGTTGTAAGTTCCACTTACATACTTCAAAATTCTCTTCACTTGGTTGATATGACTGACTTTGGGATCAGCTTGGTATCTTGCACATACTCCAACTGCAAAACAAATGTCAGGTCTGCTGGCTGTTAAGTACAACAGACTTCCTATCATGCTTCTGTACAGGCTTTGGTCCACCTTGACCCCACTTGAATCTTTGGATAGCTTTAAATGAGTAGGTGGAGGAGTCCTTTTGTGACTGGCATTCTCCATACCAAACTTCTTGACAATGTTCTTTGCATACTTGCTTTGAGATAGAAAAATTGAGTCTTCCATCTGTGTGACTTGCAGTCCAAGAAAGTAGGTCAACTCTCCCATGAGGCTCATTTCGAATTCAGCCTGCATTTGGTCAGCAAAATGTTTAACCATCTTATCTGACATTCCCCCAAACACTATGTCATCAACATATATTTGAGCTACCATTAACTTTCCTCCTTCATTTTTGACAAAGAGGGTTTTATCCAAGCCTCCTTTTCTGTATCCTTTGTCAGAGAAATTTTGTCAACCTGTCATACCATGCTCTGGGAGCTTGTTTTAGGCAATATAAAGCTTTCCTCAATTTGTAGACATGATCAGGGTAGTTTGGATCCACAAAACCTTTAGGTTGTTCCACATAAACTTCCTCATAAGTACCCATTTAGGAAGGCACTTTTGACATCCATCTGAAATAACTTGAACTTCAGGAGACAAGCAATTCCCAATAGGAGTCTGATAGATTCCAGTCTGGCTACAGGGGCAAAGGTCTCATCAAAATCAACCCCTTCAACTTGAGTGTATCCTTGGGCAACAAGTCTTGCCTTATTCCTGGTAACAACTCCTTCAACATCTGATTTGTTCTTGAATATCCATTTTGTGTCAATGATGTTTGTTCCCTCTGGTCTAGGAACTAACTCCCATACTTCATGCTGCTTAAATTGGTTCAATTCATCTTGCATTGCACCAATCCAGTATTCATCAGTTAAAGCCTCCTTAACATTTCTTGGTTCAATTTTAGACACAAAGCAAGAGTTTGAGATGATTTCTCTAGATCTTGTAATGACTCCACTGTTAGGATCTCCTATGATGAGCTCTTTGGGATGATCTTTCTGAATTCTGATGGAAGGGATTTTGCTGGCTTCCTTGGATTCAGAGTCTGCTGCAGTGGGGTTAGGAAGGTCATTTTGTTGAGTTGAAGTCTCAAAGAATGTCTCAACATTACAAGGGACATCTGTTTCCTCATGATAATCATCAACTATGACATTTATTGATTCCATCATGACTTTGGTCCTGGAATTGAATACCCTATAAGCTCTGTTGTTGGTGGAGTATCCCAGAAAAATTCCTTCATCACTTTTAGGGTCCAGCTTTCTCCTTTGATCACGATCTGCAAGAATATAGCATTTTCTACCAAATACATGGAAGTACTTCACTGTTGGCTTTCTTCCTTTCCAGAGTTCATAAATGGTGGATGAGGTTCCCTTTCTCAAAGTGACTCTGTTATGGACATAACAGGCTGTGTTCATAGCTTCAGCCCAAAAATGAATAGGAAGTCTTTTGGCATGTATCATTGCTCTGGCAGATTCCTGTATGGTCCTGTTTTTCCTTTCTACAACTCCATTTTGTTGAGGAGTTATAGGAGAAGAGAATTCATGATTAATTCCTTCTGAGGAACAGAACTCATTAAACTTACTCTTTTCAAATTCCTTGCCATGATCACTTCTGATTCTGACAATACACCCTTCTTTTTCTCTTTGAATTCTTTTGCACAGTTCTTTAAAAACTTCAAATACATCAGATTTTTCCCTAATGAAGTTAATCCAGGGGAATTTGGAAAAATCATCCACAACAACATAGGAATATCTTTTTCCACCAAGACTTTCCACCTGCATTGGTCCCATCAGATCCATATGTAGAAGTTCTAGAACCTTAGAGGTGGTCAGATGTCTTGACTTTGGATGTGACATCCTAGTCTGCTTGCCAACCTGACATTCACCATAAACTCTCCCTTCATCAATTTGCAGTCTTGGAATCCCTCTGACTTCCTCCATGGATATAATCCTTTTCATTCCTCTTAGATGAAGATGGCTAAGTTTTTGGTTCCACAGTTTCACTTCTTTTTCTTCTTTGGCAATAGAACACATAGTGGAGTAATTAGTGTTCTCAGGCTCCCACAAGTAACAGTTGTCTTTAGATCTGACTCCTTTCATTACAACTTCTTGTTTCTCATTAGTTACAAGACATTCAGATTTTGAGAAGTTGACCTTGAATCCTAGATCGCATAATTGACTGATACTTATGAGATTAGCAGTCAGGCCTTTTACCAACAATACTTCATTTAGATTTGGAACTCCAGGGTAGTCCAAGTTTCCAACTCCTTTGATTTCTCCTCTAGCACCATCTCCAAAGGTCACATAACTAGTGGTGTGAGGTTTAACATTATTGAGAAGGTTCTTGATTCCAGTCATATGCTTAGAACATCCATTGTCAAAGTACCAGTCTTCCTTTGCAGAGACTCTAAGGGAAGTGTGAGCTATCAGGGCAGTAGCCTTTTTCTTCCACTGTGGAGTATGTGCTACCTTGTTAGACTTAGGTTTGACACCTGGGTTCTGATTAGGGTATCCATACAATCTGAAGCAGAATGGCTTTATGTGACCAAACCTCCCACAATGATGACATCTCCATCTTTGGTACTTTTTCTTCATATTTCTCTGTTCCCGATGTTGAGTGCTATGTTGTGACATCTGCTTTGACATTTGTTTATCAGACCTGATCTTCTTGTCTGTACCAATTTTCTTTGCTGCCACAAATCCTAGACCAGACTTGTTTCCCACATTTTGTCCAACCTGAAGGATTTCTTCCAATTTGTCAGTTCCATTTGTCAGCATCTTGACAGATTTGGTCATCTGGTCCAGTTTTGAGTTCAGCATTTGAACTTCCCCTTCTAGATGACTTATAGTTTCAACGTCTTCCCTTTTCTCAGCCTCCAACTTTATTATGAGTTTTGTTTGTCTCTCATTTTTCTGACAGACTTCAGCACTTCTGATACATAATTTCTTGTAGGTATCAACCAGTTCTTCAAATGTCACTTCCTCATCACTAGTGTCACTATCAGAGGTACAAATACCAGTTAGTGCAGTAACTAGTTTGGCAGATTCTTCTTCACAATTAATTTCTGAATCACAGTCAGACCAAGTAACAGACATTCCTTTCTTTTGTTTCTTAAGAAAGGTAGGACATTCAGCTCGAATGTGCCCATATCCTTCACATCCATGGAATTGGATTCCTCTGCTTTGATTTCCCTTCTCTTCAGACTTTAGTCTTCTGCTTGAGTCATAAGATCTGTTAATGTCAGAAGGAATGTTTTTAACATTTGTCCTTGACTTTGGATCCATTCTCTTGATGAGTTTGTTGAATTGTCTTCCAAGCATGGCTATAGATTCTGAAATATTTTCTTCTTCATCCTCCTTGTTCTCATCTTCAGTGTTGGACACAAGTGCTATGCTCTTGTTTTTCTTGTCAACATTGTCACTGATCCCCATCTCAAAGGTCTGAAGAGATCCAATGAGTTCATCCACCTTCAACTTGCTGATATCCTGGGCTTCCTCTATAGTAATTACCTTCATTGCAAATCTTTTAGGCAAGGATCTGAGAATCTTTCTCATCAGTTTTTATTCTGACATCTTTTCTCCCAATGCTCCTGAGGTGTTGGAAATCTCCAAGATGTTCATGTGAAACTCATGAATGGTTTTATCTTCCATCATTCTTAGGTTCTCAAATTTGGTAGTCAGCATCTGAAGCCTTGACATTTTTACTTTGGATGTGCCCTCATAGGTAGTTTTGAGAGTGTCCCAAACTTCCTTGGCCAGTTCACATTGATGTACTAGTCTGAATATGTTTCTATCAATTCCATTGAACAAGGCATTTAATGCTTTGGAATTACCCAGGGCTAACTCATCTTCTTCTTTGCTCCATTCTTCCTCAGGCTTCAGACTGATTGTCCCATCTTTCTCAGTTATGGTGGGATGGTTCCATCCTTTGTCAGCAGCTCTCCAAGCCTTTTTGTCCAGTGATTTTAAGAAGGCAATCATACGAGGTTTCCAGTAGTCATAATTTGATCCATCCAGAATGGGTGGTCTGTTTCCAAAAACTCCTTCTTTGTCCATAGCGCCAGAAAGTGATATCCCTAGATCTCACCCAGTAAGACAGGCAGGGTGCCTGCTTTGATGCCAATTGAAATTCTGGCAGCAGATACTCAATGTCACAGTGAATGTTATGACACCGTATCTGACTTTCTATAAGACAGTAAAACAAAAAGCAGTAAAGAACACAGTCAATTGTTTACCCAGTTCAGTGTGAAACAACACCTACTCTGGGGGCTACCAAGCCAGGGAGGAAATCCACTATAAGAGATATTAATTCAGGAATAAACCAACCAGTTTATCTCCTTCACTTAAGACCTACCCAATGCAACTTCAATCTAAGTTCAACTTAAACCTGAGTTCCTACTCACTCCCCCTCAATCACAGCAGTGATACTGAACAATTGACTAATGAAATAATGAAGACACTCTTCAGAACATACACTTGATTATGCTTCACAGCTTTTAATCAAGTAACACAAACACTCGTGCTTCAAAGCTTTGAGTGATACATAAACCTAACTTGACCTTGTTTCAAAGATTTAGTCAAGAGACACAAACACTCTTGCTTCAAAGCTTTGAGTGATACACAACCCTTACAATCAAAACCTATTCCAAGTCACTTATCACAATGATACTTGCTTGGATTACAGTAGTTAAAACTATACAGCCCCTAGTCGATCTTCTGTCAAAGAGTTAATCTCCAATCAGCTTTCCTGTTGAATATATATGCAGCTATTTCTTCAGTTAGGGCTTCCACGAAAAGCTAGGGTTAATTAGGGTTAACCTCAAGACTTGGTCACAAAACTTTATCAACCAGATTAGGGTTGAGCTAGGTTAACCTAAAGTCCACGTGAGATTCTGTTCTTGAAGGTATGAACCAAATTCCTGAAAAATCTCAGAATTAACCAAACTGCATAACTGTTAGATCAGTACAGGATGTCTTAACATTTGTTATGACAACAGAAATCCTGTTTACTGATTTTGGTAGAAAGTAATAAATGTGATCATTGCAAAACGCTCAGATACACACTCATAAATAGCAGCTACTGTATGCCATTCTTTTTCTGCATAAGATACCTAATAATCCAGAATGTTATGACATCAGTCATGACATTCACACACCTGGTTTTACCAAAAAAACATGCCAATAACTAAACACTTACAGCAAGTTCAGGTAAACAGAAAGCAAAAACGAAAGGGTTAGCTCTGAAAACATATTAAGTAGGTGGAAACGAAAAGAACCAAAGTGTTATGTACATGTTTTGAAATGAAAGGGAATATTATTTACATACTATGCCATGAAACCGAAGGTTCAAGGGTAAGAGTGACTTACCTTGCTTCAGGCCTTGAATGGATGTGGGATTCGAACTTGAACTTCTACCTGGACGTTTCTGGAATTCAAAGAGTAGTCACAGGGGGTTTGCTTTTGGTTCGAAGAGTTGTCACAGAAGGTTGTCTTTGAGTTTGAACAAACTTCTATGTGTGGGGTGTTCTTCAGAATCGAAAGAGGTGAGTGTTTGGGATTCTAGGTTTTGATTTCTCAAGTGTTGATGAACTTGAGAGTTTTGTTGTGTTTGAGAAAATTTGGGAGATTCGTTCCTCTGGTCCAAAGATCCTCTCTTAAACATGTGTTGGAGCCTCTTATTTATAGGCAAAGTTGGCTGAAGTTTTTGGAGGGAAAACAAAATAATTTGAACAATTTGGGTAAACTGCTCTTTGTATCCTTCGAGGGACAGTGGTTATATGCGATTTCGGTGCAAGAATCGGGCAGTGTTTTAGGACTAATGTGCAACAGTTTTGGCCAGTGTACCATGCCTGAACTTGGAAGCAAGCATCTTTGAATATTTCATCCTTTCATTTTGGCCCTCCTTCGACCAGATTCTTCTTCCAACATATTTTTTTGACTTTCTTCCAACAAGTGTCCTTCGAACAAATCACCTTTGTGCATCATTTGAATGGGCCATCAACCATGTGCTGAAGTTTGTCAGGGATGGAAATGCAGCACACTAAATGTTGTCCAGTCGAAGCTAGTACAAACGTAGTCAATGTTTTGTCGAAGCCTTGTGGTTGAAACAAGCTAATGCCCAGTCGAAGCTTGTATCGAAGAAAATATATTGCCAAATCGAAAGCTCATGCTCGAAGGAAGCATATTGCCCAATCGAAGCTTGGGTCGAAACAAACATAAAGGGAGTCATTTCCTTTTAGCGTGAGGGAAGTTCCTGGCTTCTGAGTCGAAGGGTATTCCCAAGTTGCATTCGAAGGAGGTTCTTGCTCAAAACGAAGGATGTAATCCAAGTTGCATTCGAAGGAGGTTTCAAATCCAAACGAAGGATGCACCTAAACTTGCATTCGAAGGAGGTTTCAAATCCAAACGAAGGATGCACCTAAACTTGCATTCGAAGGAGGCTTAGAGTCAGTCGAAGGGTGCTGGATCGAAGGAGACCTATTTTCCTTCAAATTTGTCAAAATGTTATTTTTATCTATTTTCTCCCTTTTTGACAGTTTCCTTTTAATTTTGGTACTGGAAAGTTCCAAAGTACTTGTGCAAGCTTGAACCTTGAGAATCCTTGTGAGAAAGGCCTTGAAGAATGAGATGGCATTTTTTGGGGTACAACAGTTTCTCCTGTTCAATTTTCTTAAACCTGAGGATATAGATTGGCTTTCGAGCCTTTCATGATCCGAAGGTGGAAGATAATTGAACACTAGAGTGCCCAAAAATTTGCACTCGGATGGTGTAGTATCAACATTGTGATGTCGGGAATGGGATTACAAATGCCATTTGGAGATTGTTGGTAGGAGGATGGGCTTATAGATGCCATCCAAGAATGCTTGTTTAATTGTAATTTGTAAGTTGAAAGAATGAGTATCAGAATGGCGTCCATGTCTGGAGTGTATTTGAATTGTATTAAAAGGTGGGTTGTTTGGTGATGAGTCTGTGTAAAACTGCATCTGAAATTTCCTGAGAAGGAACCTGTGTAGGGTTACTTCCTGATGAGTCCGTGTAAAACTTCCACTTTGGAAAGAGAAGGAACCGGTGTAGGGTTTCCTGATGATGAGTTCGTGTAAAAATTCATCCTGTGTAGGGTTTCCTGATGATGAGTCCGTGTGAAACTGCATCTTGGAAGGAAGGAACCTGTGTAGGGTTGCCTGATGATGAGTCCGTGTGAAACTGCATTTTGGAAGGAAGGAACCTGTGTAGGGCTGCCTGATGATGCGTCCGTGTGAAACTGCATCTTGGAAGAAAGGAACATGTGTAGGGTTTCCTGATGATGAGTCCGTGTAAAACTTCATCTAGAAAGGAGGGAACCTGTGTAGGGTTGCTTGATGATGAGTCCGTGTAAAATCGCATCTAGACATAAAAGGAACTGGTGTAGGGTTGCTTCATGATGAGTCCGTGTTAAACTGCATCTAGACATAAAAGGAACCGGTGTAGGGTTGCCTGATGATGAGTCCGTGTAAAACTTCATCTAGAAAGGAAGGAACCGGTGTAGGGTTGCCTGATGAAGAGTCCGTGTAAAACTTCATCTAGAAAGGAGGGAACCGGTGTAGGGTTGCCTGATGATGAGTCTGTGTAAAACTTCATCTGAAATTTCCTGAGAAGGAACCTGTGTAGGGTTGCTCCATGATGAGTCCGTGTATAACTGCATCTTGGTAAGGGGTAACCTGTGTAGGGTTGCCTGTTGATGAGTTCGTGTAAAACTGCATCTGGAATTGAGAAGGAACCTGTGTAGGTTTACTTCATGATGGTCAAGTAGATAGTTGCCCTGTCTGATTTTAGGTGTTAATCTTTGACCTGAGAAAGAAAGACACATTTCCTGGCTTGTTACATGTATTAATCCGGTACTTGAAAAGGTTGGCCGATGAGATAGTTGTCCTGTCTGGTTTCAGGTAATAATCTCTGACCTGAGAAAGAAAGAAAGTTTCCTGGCTTGTTACAGGTGTTAATCTTCAATCTCTTCATGTAGATAGTTTTCCTGGCTTGTTACAGGTATTAATCTCCAATCAGTCATCCACAGATAGTTTTCCTGGCTTGCTATAGGTATTAATCCGGAACTTGAAAAGGTTGGCCGATGAGATAGTTGTCCTGTCTGGTTTCAGGTATTAATCTCTGACCTGAGAAAGAAAGATAGTTTCCTGGATTGTTACATGTGTTAATCTTCAATCTCTTCATGTAGATAGTTTTCCTGGCTTAGTACAGGTATTAATCTACAATCAGTCGTCCATAGATAGTTTTCTTGGCTTGCTACCGGTATTAATCCAGAACTTGAAAAGGTTGGCCGATTAAATAGTTGTCCTGTCTGGTTTCAGGTATTAATCTCTGACCTGAGAAAGAAAGATAGTTTCCTGGCTTGTTACAGGTGTTAATCTTCAATCTCTTCATGTAGATAGTTTTCCTGGCTTGTTACAGGTATTAATCTACAATCAGTCGTCCACAGATAGTTTTCCTGGCTTGTTACAGGTATTAATCTGGAACTTGAAAAGGTTGGCCGATGAGATAGTTGTCCTGTCTGGTTTCAGGTATTAATCTCTGACCTGAGAAAGAAAGATGGTTTCTTGGCTTGTTACAGGTGTTAATCTTCCATCTCTTCATGTAGATAGTTTTCCTGGCTTGTTACAGGTATTAATCTACAATCAGTCGTCCACAAATAGTTTTCCTGGCTTGCTACAGGTATTAATCTGGAACTTGAAAAGGTTGATGGTAGCCATCTGTTGATTGACCTTTTCCTGAAAAGGTAAAACGTTAGCTGTATGCAATGTCATGATTTATCAAATGCATAATGTCATGATGTTCTCAAAAGTAAATGAGATTGTGTTGTATGCACTTATCATGTATGTAAATAGGATGTATGAAATGTGAAATGTTAATGAATGTATTTTTGTCTGGGAAAATAAATCCTTGACAAAAGTTAGGGAGTCATTAAATCCTGGACTGTTGTTGAAGAGTATGTGTGTCTTCAAACTTTGCTTAGAATATTTCCAATGGATTCCTGTTTTGTTGTTTGAGGAGAACTCCGCTGGGGGAAATTGAAAACTCTGTGGGGAGTATGTTTATTTTTGCTTGGGAAAAGAGTTTAGGAGTCTTAGTCGTCCGTTGCTCTACTGGGGAGTCGAAGTTGAACTGATATCTGGTCGGGTCCAGGTTTTGCAGTAACTTGCTGGGGATTGTAGAGTAGTCTACTGGGTAAGAGGAGTTGTGGTCCTTTGATTTGTAGTAGTCGGAGAGGAAAACTCAAGTTGGGGAATCCTGGTGTTGTTGGGGAAATAAACCCTGTCGTCAGTCCGCTAGAGAGGTGACATCTTCGTTGGGGGAAGTCCTTGAGGATTATTGAGGTTGATTCAGCTGGGGAAAGGGTGTCAGAGATTAAACTCTTGTGGGGGAATCATCCTATGAGAAGTATTTTGGGGAGATTTGTCACTGCCCCTTGCAGCGAGTGTTTGTGGTATTGCCAAAAAGTTTGATTGTACGCAACCCTTTGTTGGGATTGACGCTCAATGTCCCAAGTGACGGAGATGGAGACCTGCCCCTAGTTACTCTGCACTTCTTTGAGAGATTTCCTGGAATCTTGACTAGACTTCCACAGGTGTACTGGATAGTGACATGTCATGCCCCCTTGTTGATAGGAGATTTGTCAATGGAAGTGTCATCCTTTTTGAAGTGATTTTGTTCACTGAGAGTGCTTTCGTTCATCGGATACTCGTTGTGTGAATTTCTCCGCTGTCAAACAAATAGCCAAATGCAAACAGTGATATTCAAATAATGCAAAGTTTATGCTTGTCTCGAAGTTTTGAAAAATGCGTTTTTTAGCAGAAAACTTTTTATAAGACAAATTCAACACAAGATTTAGGGCAAAGCCTTACAGGAGTCAGGATACCTTTTGTAACAGTATGCTTTTGAACTAACCCATGCTTCAATTAGGACTTTTGAAGGATTGTAATGTGGCTTGGTTCACGGTTTAAGAAAAAAAGGATAAAGGCTCAAATGTATTTGTACCCACCCGTTCTTCGTGATGTTCTTCAATCCTAAACTCAGTTAATTGTGCGTTTGAACTTCCAATGAGTCTGGAACGACGTTTTTGGTGATGGTTCACACAAGTTGAATTTTGGAAGGCAGTCATCATTTTTTTGCAACATTTTTCATGTTGTCGAGGATTTGTAATGACCTCGTTCTTTTGATTTATTATCCCTAATTTTTGTCTGACTGTTCTTGTTTTCGAGATTACAGTCAGCGGGATGCCCCAAATTTCTTAAGCCTCCTTTGTAGGTTTTGGCTTAGTGAGCTTTTCTCTTTTTTTTTTGAGAGAGATAATGACTGCCTATGAGATAAAGAACCATCACTGTCTTTTGGTTCCAAAGGAATGTTTTTTATGTCATTCGTTGTATTACGAACTGAGAGTTTGTGACTTCAATGTGCATCTTTTGAATTAACTGAGAGACTACACTGCCCCAGGTTTAAATTAAAGGTTTCAATTTGTGTTTAAAACAGAAAACTCCTACTTCTTTGGCTCGAAGGGGTTGACTAGGGATTATCTTCCTTATAACTCCAGTGTTTAGGATTTGAAAGAAACGCCTGTACATCATCAGCAAGGTCTGTCCAAAAGCATACTGTATGAGATTATGGCATTGTTTCGTCATCCTCCCTCTAAAGGCTTGTAACTTTTAGCAAGAGTTGAAAGTCATAAAGAGAGCAAAAAGCATAGTTTAAATGTCATGGAAATGAGTGGATCAAATCAAGACAAACATATGCAATGCATTAATGAAAACAAAGTTTGACATTAGTAGATAATTGTTTGAATAACAAAAGAGATTACAACTTGAAAATTCAAACGAACAAAAGCTTTTAATGATTCGTCATAGGGGCAGTGATTATGTTTGGAGTCTCCGGGGGGTCAAACTCGATCTCCTTGGCATCAATCATGTCTTGGACCTTGTTCTTCAGAGCCCAACAACTGTTTGTGTCATTCCCTGGGCTACCAAAATGATAAGCACATCTTGCATCTGGGTTGTAGTTAGGAGAAGAAGTCTTAGGGTTCGGATGAGGAGCCTTTAATGTAATCAGCTCTTTCTTCAACATGTGTTGTAGCGCTTGAGCTAGTGACATGTTGATCTTAGTATATTGTCTTTTAGGTGCGTTTGGCCTTCGTTGATTTCCCCTTTGGCAGTCATCCGTCCACACACAACCTTGATCTTTCTTTAACAACATAAAGATCGGTTCACATGTTACAGTCATGTGGGATATGAATCTGGAAATATAATTCAAACGCCTGAGGAACCCTCTGACTTGCTTTTTAGTTCTTAGCACTGGCATCTCTTGAATTACTTTGACTTTATCAGGATCAACTTCAATTCCTTTCTGGCTAACAATGAAACCCAACAATTTCCCTAATCGAACACCGAAGGTACATTTATTTGGATTCAAGCGGAGACGATACTTCCTCAAACGTTGAAATAACTTCAACAAATCTTCTACATGCCCTTCTTCAGTCTGAGATTTGGCAATCATATCATCAACATATACCTTAATTTCCTTATGCATCGGATCATGGAATAGGGTTGTCATAGCCCTCTGGTACATTGCACCAGCGTTCTTCAACCCGAAGGGCATCACTCTGTAACAGAATGTTCCCCAGGGTGTGATAAACGTTGTTTTTTCCATTCCTCTGGAGCCATTCTTATTTGATTATACCTGGAAAATCTGTCCATGAACGAGAATACTTTGAATTTTGTTGTTCTATCCACTAACATATCAATGTGTGGCAATGGAAAATCATATTTTGGACTAACTTTATTTAGATCTCTATAATCTACGCACATGCAAACTTTTCCGTCTTTCTTCGGTACTGGGACAATATTGGCAATCCATTGAGGGTACACTGGTGTCACAAGAAAACTGACATTAATCTGCTTCAGAACTTCCTCTTTGATCTTTACTGCCATATCTGGGTGAGTTCTTCTCAACTTCTGTTTGATTGGCAGACACTCTGGCTTCAACGGAAAATGGTGCTCTACAATATTTATATCTAGACCAGGCATATCTTGATAAGACCAAGCAAAAATATCCATATACTCTTTCAACAACCCAATCAACTTGCTCTTCACATCTGGACACAACAACGCTCTGATCTTGACTTCTTTCGGATCTTCTTCTGAACCCAAATTGATTACTTCCAATGGTTCTTTATATGGCTGAATGGAATTTGACCCGCGTTCAAGCAACAGTGAGACCTCTTCTGGAATCTCATCATAGTCTTCTTCTTTGGCCCCATACACAGGACATTCAAAATTGGGAGAGGGTGTAGGGTCATTGTATTCAATGGGTTTTTTAATTAATCTGCACATATGATTTATGATTGCATTTTAAAACTGACACATATAACTAGTGATCATACAGATTGAACTTCAGTTATTATTTATTTTGAAAGGTTTTTTTTTTCTGATTACCATTTTCCAAGAAAAAAGCGAAAAAATAAAACACAATTTGGGAAACAAAGACAAATTTTATTATTGATTTTAAAAGTCACAGCAAACAAATAAGCCCATACAATATTAATACTTCCACCTTGGTCAGAGTGAAAGCTTTTCAAAAAGATTAACAAAACAAATTACTTTGAAACATGTATGCAAGAGGGAACATCAATGGTGATCCAGTTCTAAACCCTAACTCTTTGCGTCACGTAATTTGGCATTTCCTGCTCAACTTCATCTTCTACAATAGCATTAATCTCGGAGACAGTTGGACGAAGATAACACCTGCTACGGAAGATGTCTTGATACTTGCTTGTTGCAGACTTCGACTTCGTTCTCTTACTTTTGTCATTCTTCACAAAGAAACCCAAGCCAACCCTATTCTTGTTTACAGGTGGATCCACAATCTGTCCCCATACCTCACTATGACCATTACACAGAACTTGTTGCGCATCCTTAAGCGAAACCATAGAATTATAATTTCCTCTTATATTATCAATGGATAGGGCTTGTGTGATACGGTGGCAGAATCGACTGTTTTTATTGGTTTTGCGTTTTTTGTTCATAAATGTCGCGGTAAGCAAGAGTCGCCACCGACTTTTATTTTATCTAATCAGGAAAAGGAAAAAGAACAGAAAAAACCTTTTTCGAGATGTTTCTGAGCACGGGGGGTAGATTATAGAAAGGGAAGGTGTTAGCACCCTTTCTATCCATGGTTTTCCATGGGCTCTTAGGTACTTGCTCATTTAAAAATTGCTTATGTGTGCTTGTTTTGAAAAAGTTTACTTCGTGATAACCCTTGTATCAGTCCTCAAGGATGTGACGAAGTTGTTTTGAAAATTGTTTTGAAAGGTGTTGATGTGAAAAAATTATTTGTTTGAGCAAGTACTTCAAAATTTAATCTACCTACTCGAGAAATACTGTTCATTTTCCTTTAGATAGTGCTATCCTATTATTAAAGAATAGGTAGCACCATCGTTGGAGTTTAAAGGGACGTTCGAAGGGACAGATACGGTCACAAAAGCAATGTTAGGAGGTGTTATTAATCATCCTAAAGCCTTAAAGATCTATTTCCGAGGCAACATTTGAATGCGTCATTTGAGATCTTTTGGGGCTAGAGGACGACCACTAACAAACCCTATACTTCATGACCGCTTAACCGAAGGCAACCGAAGTGGAGTAAACCCTAGGAGTGAGCATGTGCGAGTGAGCTTTTTTCAGTTAATTTGTCTTTGCACATTTAGGTTATCTATCGTTTTAATTTTCAGATATTCTTGCCATACAATCCTATTAGCATACATCTAACAGTTAATAATTGCGAAAATTTAAAGTGCGTAAATAGAAATCCTAACTATTACATGGCTTTCGCAGATACAGAATTATTTAACTGAAAACAAAATGCGGGAATTAAAATCCCTAATTAAAATCTATTACAACCTCGAAACAGTTACATAAATAATAATCGAAACGGTAATTAAAACGCACGACGAACTGAATGTGAAGAATTAATTAAGAGACCTAAAATCTAATTAAAAAATAACTTGGTTATTTTTTGGAGAAAAATTAATTATTTACAACCCTAATTTCTAATTAGTTTTAATTATGAAAAGGAATTAAATAAACCTAATTTAAACTAAAATAATTAATTAAAGAAAATAACTATTTTATGGAAAAAATGGTTTTTTGGGTGTTTTTGTGACTTTATAGTTTTTTGTAGTTAATAAAAAAATTTAATTAATTTGTGAAAGTAAATAACTAAATAAAACAAAATAAATAAAAGAAATAAAATAAAAGAAATTAGATTGGGCCTGTGATGAAGAAATTAGGGAGGTGTATCACTGAATTGTTGAGCCCAAGATGTGCTGAGCCCAGTCAACACCTTGGATTCCATGCTGCCTCCTCCTGTTGGTGCACCGTGGTCCTTTCTTGCATGGGGGTTGGATTGGATTGATAAGGGAACCGTTGGCTAGATGATGACAGTGCATGGTATGCCCTTGGGACGCGTATGCATAGGATCTATAGTTATAAAGTTAGAAAACAAGAAAATGCTGGGACATGGGATCGAACCCAGGTCCTCTACCTTTCCAACCACACGTTTCACCACTGGGCCACCTGTATCTGTTTGTTATAATATTGAAATGAAAACAAAATAATGCAAACTGGTCACGAGCTTCAGAAAATGCGCGAATATTCAACTTGTCCAATGGTGGTCAACCATGTTGTTATCTTCCTCAGCCCTCCGTCGTGTTAGCTAAGGGACTTTTACCTACGGCCAAACTTCCATGGCTACAAACCTGTAAATTTCCAAAATCTATTACAAGCAATATAAATCAATTCCAAGCATATAGATCAACTCATTTTGATCTCACGAGTATGATGGCATCCTTCTTTGGGCCTAATTGTACCTGTATCAAGAAACCCTAAAATACGACCTCAAACCCTAGCAATGGCAACTATCAATATATGCGCTAAAACATCAATTAAACCAATCCAATACATTGCAAACATGATAGAAAACACATACATACCATTAAAGCATGTTTATGATGCAAGAATCATAGTAATCGAATTTGAAATAAAGGGCAAACCGTATGAGTTGCAGCGCGTGATTCTTGATGCTACAGGCCTTGTAAATGATTGGGACAGCTTCAGTGCACGCCCAGTATGCGATTGCTGGCCTTAAATTTCTTTGAAAGGTCCTGTGGAGTGAAATCTGATCCCTACTTTTTAACAACTTTTTTGAGTTTGTTCTTGCTCTTTCACGACTGCAAAACCTTGTTTTATCCTTGGTTCTTATTCATTATATATGCTAGAGCGAATTAGGGTTGCAAAAATAGATGATATCTTTGGAATTTTGGAAGATTTGATTTGATTTTTCATCCATATGCAAACCTTCTATATTGAGCCAAATTATCCCATTTTTGTACCAATCATGCTTGATTCGATTTGGTCTTGATATCTCAACATAATTTGATTGAGATCCTGTCCAAAAATCATATCAAAACATATCTTTGATATTAT
The DNA here is from genome assembly GCA_948472305.1 of Vicia faba. Taxonomy (NCBI): domain Eukaryota; kingdom Viridiplantae; phylum Streptophyta; class Magnoliopsida; order Fabales; family Fabaceae; genus Vicia; species Vicia faba. The sequence goes on along the minus strand of OX451740.1, from coordinate 1,135,119,471 downwards.
TTACCAATTATTCGATTTTATTCAATTTTTAATTAATAAAAAGTCAAAATAAAATGGAAAATGAAGAAAATGACATGTGGGTGGATATTTGGGTCGTGGACCATGCTACAAGTGAGGTGCAATCATGAAATTCTAAGCCCATTAGGTAACAAATTCACTTTTGAGCATATTTGTCTTTTGGCAATTTTACAAAAAAGGTCAACTTTGACAAGGCATATCTCCTCCAATTTTAACCCTAGAGAGGTGTTATTAGAGTTTTTAGAAAGCTTAGGATGTCCCCTAAGCAACCCTTTTGGTCTCATTTCAATTGGGTCTTTCATGTTCATGTAAGAAGCCTTGACCCAAAAGGTGTTTTTGTTGACTTTTCAAAAGGACCTATAATGTAGAAATTCATATCTTTTTATGAGTGCATATTTTGAACTTGTGGGATGAAGATGAATTGTAGGTAATTTCATCCTCTTTTAAATGAGCCTTGGATGGAAAATTTCTGATAAAGTATGAGGTTGTTATGCTTGGTCAAAGTTTGGTTGACTTTTCCTAAGAAACCCTAATTTAGCAACTTGTGGGTTTTGATAAATTTGGGGCATTCCATGAAGAATCATGATCAACCCTTGATAAAATGATGAAATTCACTTCAACATGTTGATGTTGACCAAAAATCTTGAGGTTTGACTGTATGTGGGTCACAATTGACTTTTGACCTAATACAGTCGATTCTCAAGCATCTGAGCAGTTGACTGAGCAAACTTCTTGTGCAAGGCTTGAAATTTGACATGGAGGGTCTTGAGAACATATTAGGACTATGGAGAGCATATGAGGTCTTTAGAGTTCACCCATCTTGATGAAAATGGAAACCCTAGTTTGAGGTACATTTGCCTTAGGAGGGAGTTTGTCTGGTCAACTCTTGGGCTTCCTTGAGAAAATTGGGGACCTCTATTGACATGTGTTGAGTAAAATGAGAGGGAAAATTTTGGGGTACAACAGCTGCCCCTGTTCAATCTTCTTAAACCTGAGGATGTGGATTGCATATCTGTCTTTCATAATCTGGAGGGGGATGATGATTGAACACTAGAGTGCCCAGAAATTTGCACTCGTCTGAGATGGTGCTTGACTGTGTAGGTAGTATCGGGAATGAGTTTACAGATGCCATTTGGAGGAGATGAAGGAAGGTCAGCAGAGATGGGCTTAAATATGCCATCTGGAAGATATGACGGAGAATCGTCGGAGATGGGCTTAAAGATGTCATCTAGAAGATATTGATTTCACGAGATATTCCTTTGATGAGAATTCTTGTTCCTGTCATTGAGGGGGAATCTGCAGAGGAATGTTGGTCTCTGTCTTGGGAGAGATAGAATTTTAGGAGCTTCAGTTGTCCATTACTCTACTCGGGAAACTTCTCTTAGTCGAGGAGACGAAAATGAACTGTTATATGGTCGTGCTCCAGGCCTTACAGTGATTTACCGAGGATAATAAGATTAACTGCTATCTGGTCGTGCTCCAGGTTTCACAGTGACTTACTGGGGAGATGACATTAAACTTGCTATCTGGTCGTGCTCCAGGCTTTGCAATCTCAAAAAGTGTTATCTGGTCGTGCTCCAGGCTTTAGAAGGAATTAAGTGGTTATCCGGTCGCATCTGGGTTTCAACTTGAATTTAAGGCATAATAATATTCGTTCATTTCTAGGCTTTATAGTAATTGGCCGAGTAAACTGCTATCTGGTCGAATTCCAAGCTTCGCAGTACCTCATACTGTTATTCTATCGTGCTCCAGGTTTCAGTGTCTCTTTCCGCTATCTGGTCGTGCTCTAGGCTTCAGTAATTTTGGGAAATTAATATATTATCCGGTTGATTTTTGGGCTTCATAGCTTGAATTTGAGATATACCACTATCTGGTCGATTCTAGGCTTCATAGTATTTCGTAAAAATTAAGATATTATCCGGTCGATTTTCGGGCTTCATAGCTTTTAAACTGGAATAGAAATCTTAGTATCGATTTTACTAAACAACGGAAAGGTCTCGAGTTGTCATCAACTGGGAGAGAAATCTTAGTATCGATTTGACTGAACCCGGGAGAGGTCTCGGATTAACTTTGACTGGCATAGAAATCAGGGGAATATTAGCGGCGATTCGGCTAACCCAGACGAAAGTCTTAGAACATCTTCAACTAGAATAGAAACCTTAGTGTCGGTTTGACTGAACCATAGAAAACCTTGAAAAGTGTTGGAATATCTTTAATTGGAATAGAAACCTTGTGTCTGTTTGACTGAACCATGGAGAACTCGGGTTGTCTTCAACTGGGAGAGAAATCTTAGTATCGATTTGACTGAACCCGGGAGAGGTCTCGGAATAACTTTGACTTGCATAGAAATAAGGGGAATCTTAGCGACAATTCGGTTGACCCAGACGAAAGTCTTAGAACATCTTCAACTAGAATAGAAACCTTAGTGTCGGTTTGACTGAACCAGAGAAAATCCTGAAAAGTGTTAGAATATCTTCAACTGGAATAGAAACCTTGGTGTCGGTTTGACTGAACCAGAGAGAACTTATGAGAACTTGATTGCATTTTCCCCTGAAAGGTAAAGAGTTAGTTGTATGTAATGTCATGATGTATGAAATGTATTGAGTAATGATGTTCTCAAAATAAATGAGATTGTGTTGTATAATATGTATGTGCATGCCATGATGTAGGGATATGAAATGCTATTGTGATCTTCTCTAGCTGGGGAAAATAAATCTTGGACTGCTGCTGGAGAGTATAAGGAGTTGAGTTCTTTGTTTCTACTGGGGATAGTGACCGAAGATAATTAGCTAAAGATTTATATCCATTCTACTTGAGAACATTCTGCCGGAGGAGACTCTGTCTGAGAATAATCCTGCGGGGGAATGATTCTGTGGGGAAGAGAGATACTATGTTGGAAGATCTGCTGATTTGGAGAAATAAACTCAGCTGGGAATGAACTTCCATTGCTGGAGAGAAGAGCTCTGTTGGAGATTGAGCTTTCGCTGTCAGAAATAAACTCTGCTCGGGAGAAAACTTTATAAACTGTTTATGATTATAAAACTCGGATGGGGAATACATACATTAGCTTTCTGAAAGAGCCTACTGGGGAAGGAATTCCTTCTTGGGGATACAGAGGTCGGACCTTGGTTGTCTAGGCTCTATGGGGATTATAGGTATCACTGGCTTATATGTGATTGTGACTTTGCTTCCAACTGTCTCTGCCCCTTGTATCATGCTGGAAAAAGTACATGTGGATATTTTGTGGATGGATCCATGTCGTGATTGTACTTGAACATGTATTTAATGAGTGTCAGGATGACATCCATCTCTGGATCGTATCTGAATTGTACTTGAAACATGTGTTAAATAAGTGTCAAAATGACATCTGTCTCTGGATCGTATTTGAACTGTATCTGAGAGTTGAATTTGAATGAGTATCAGAATGGCATTCGTATCTGGAGCATATCTAAACTATATCTGAGAGCTGAATCTGAATGAGTATCAGAATGGCATCTGTATCTGGAGCATATCTGAACTGTATCTGAAAGCTGAATCTGAATGAGTATCATAATGGCATCTGTATCTGGAGTGTATCTGAACTGTATCTGAAAGCTGAATCTGAATGAGTATCAGAATGGCATCTGTATTTGGAGTGTATCTGAATTGTATCTGAAAGCTGAATCTGAATGAGTATCAGAATGGCATCCGTATCTGGAGCGTAATTAAACTGTATCTGAAAGCTGAATCTGAATGAGTATCAGAATGGCATCCGTATCTAGAGCGTATTTGAACTGTATCTGAAAGCTAAATCTGAATGAGTATCAGAATAGCATCCGTATCTGAAGTGTATTTGAACTGTATCTGAAAGTTGAATCTGAATGAGTATTAGAATGGCATCCGTATCTGGAGCGTATCTGAACTGTATCGGAAAGTTGAACCTGAATAATTATCAGAATGGCATCCGTATCTGGAGCGTATTTGAACCGTTTCTCAATTATGGTGCTCTTGCTGAATGCTGATCAAGGTATAAGTCTTCCACTGATAGACAGGTGACGGGACATAGTCATATGTTTTAAATCCCTAACTTTATCCTGGACCGCCCTTTCGGGTTTTCAGTCCACCGGGATACCTTTTTGCCCAAGCCGCCTTTTCAGGTTTTCGACTTGTCGGGTGTACAGAGTTTTTTTTATGTATATCCCTAACTTTTGCCTGAACCCTTTTGGTTCGCCGGGATTCCCTTATTTTTGCCTAGGTGTGTCAACCTAGCGGGTCTTTTTTTTATGCGTAGTATTTTCCGACTATGTCCACGCTTTCAGGATGTAGAGAGTTGTCATTGTCCATAGTGTCATATTGTAGTACTATCAAAAATGTTTTCTTGATGGAACATGATTCGTTGTTAGAATGCGTGCGTAATGCCCCAAGTGATTCAGATGGAGATCTGCCCCTGGTTATTTGGCACTTTTGGAGAGACTGCCCCAGGTGTGTTTAGACATCATGTCATGCCCCTTGCTTATGGAAGACCTGTTATTGGAAGTGTCTTTCCCGCTGAGGTGATTCTGTCCATTGAGAGGATGTTTTTTCATTGAATATCCATTGTGCAGATGTCTCTGCTGTCAAACAATTAGTCATATGCAAACAATGTCATTTAAAGAATGCAAAACTCATGTCTGTCTTGAAATTTTTTTGAAAATATGTTTTGTGTAGTAAAACGAAATTTGTGAGAATGTGATATCAACTCATGATTCGTAACAAAGCCTACAAGAGTCAGGATACCTTTGTAACAGTATGCTCTCAAACTATCCCATGCTTCAGCTAGGACTTTAAAGAGTTATAACGTGGTCTGGTTCACGGTTCAAGAAATAAAGGATAAAGGCTCAAATTTTATTTGTACCCAACCCGCTCTTCGTGATGTTCTTCAGTCCTATGCTCAGTTAATTGCACGTTTAGATCCCGATTGTGTATGGAATCTTTTGTCTGATACTTGGTGATGATTCAGAAATTGAACATTTGTTTTGAAAAGACAGTCATTTTTGTAATCTTATTTTTGTCGAGGATTTGTAGTAACCTATTTTTTTTTTGGTTTTCATTATCCCTTCTTTTGCCTGAACTGTTTCTTTTGTGATTACAGTCAGCGGGATGCCCCAATTTTTCTCTTAAGTCTCCTTCATAGGTTTTGACTTAATGGGCTTTTATTTCGAGAGATAATGACTGCCTGTCTTGACGATTATACGGAACCATCACCGTCTTTTGTTTTGGAAGGACGTCTTCGATGCCATTCATTGTGTACGAAGCGGCGGATTGTGACTGAATGCGCCTCTGAATTAACTGAGAAAACTACCCTGCCCCAGGTTATGATTAAGGGTTTTAATTTGTGCGAAAATAAAAGCTCCTACTTCTTTGGCTCGAAGAGGTTGACTAGGGATTATCTTCCTTATAACTACACTATTTAGGATTTGAAACAACGCATGTACATCGTCAGCAGGGTCTGTTCAAAAGCATATTGTAGAGATTGTGGTATCATTTTCGTCATCCTCCCTCTAAGGCTTAGAGTTTTTAATCGAGAGTTGAATATCACAAAAGGAAATAAGAACACATTTTTGAAATAGTGAATACGAATGAATTGGTTTAAGACAAACATGTGCAATGCATTGATGAAATAATGAGGTTTGATATCAATAAATGTTCAAACAAATCAAAAGAAAATTACACATTGAAAATTCTAATGAACGAAAAGTCTTCTTGTGAGAACTTGTCACTTCAAATGGTATGCCTTGGAGGGATGGCAGAAGAACTTAGCCTGGCCGTCTTGTGAGAATTCTAGCGCTCCTTCATCAATCAGGTCTTGAATTTTATTTCTCAACACCCAACAGTTGTTGGTGTCATGTCCAGGACTGTTGGAGTGGTACGCACATCTTGCATTTGGATTGTACCTTGGGGAGGCTATGTTGGGATTTTGAGAAGGGTCCCTTAACACAACCAACTTGGCCTTCAACATGAGTTGCAATGCTTGAGCCAATGACATGTTGATTTCGGTGAAGCGTCTTTCTGATGTATTCTTCTTATATTGATTGCCCCGTTGTCGTTGGCAAGGTTGTGGTTGGGCTTGTGATGTAGTAGTAATATGGAAAGGTCTGTTCCCAACCTCTTCTCTCACTGGGGGCTGATTAATGCCTTGATCCACAATTTTAATTGTTTGTTTCATGGATCTGCATCCATCTTAGTGAAGCTTGTTGAGGAAGGCTCTTAGCCCTTCTTGTCCTCGAGCTAAGTTTTGGATAAGAGCCATCTTCCACAGCATCTGGATTCTCATTTCTTCTACCTCATCTTGCAGTTGTTCCAACTGTCCATCCTTGTTGTTGTTAGGACATTCCTTGGTCAGATTCCCGGCGAAGTGTGTTTTCAGATCTTCTTGCCCCTTGGATAGATTCAGGAGAAATTCCTTGAACTGGGCATCTTGAGCTTGGAGATCTCTGTTGTCTTGTTGGAGAGCCATTGCTGAAATAAATAGCGAGAACATGAGAGACCTGCTTTGAAACATGCTTATGCAATGATATGTATTATATATGTATGCAATGTTTTCAAGGATCTCGCAGGGTAAACAAGAAAATGTCAGAAGTTGAATTTGCAGCTTTGATTGAAGAACTTTGTATCGTTGAAAGTCCTTCTACGAGAGTTAAGCTCACCATATCAAGTGGGTCATAGCCCCTAACTCAATTTGTTGAGTTTTGATCTTCTAACGACATTGGTTGGAGGAAAATAAATCCCCTTGCCCCTTACTAGACGTCTGATTCATCATAGTATACATCGTAGGCCCTCGAGATCCTTGAAATGGTTAGTATGATATGTCATGTTATGATGTTGTGATGTGTATGCTATGCGTTAAGTGAAAATACAGGGTAATAAACCAATTTATTGGATTTATACAAACAAGGTCCTGCAAGGAATACAAACAAAGCCCTGCAATGAGTTTAAATTGTTAGGCAAAAAAAGCAAACAAGTCACACAAGTAGCCTTAGGTTTAGGCTTGCATGAATTCCATAGGTAAGTACCCTCTTGAAGTTTAGTTGGCTCAACCAGTCTTAGAAATAGTAATCGGGTTCTAAGGAGTCTCAATATCACTGACCATCCTTTATCGAGCACTGTTTCAGCTCAGGCAATCTTTTCTTGCGGCCGAAATATCCCAAAAGTCAGATCTCAATGAGTGTAGCATTGAGTATCAACCAATCCTCAGCTTTATACCGAGGCCGGCTATCTCACTACTTTATAATGGCCAATTTTGTTTACCTAAGGTTCTAAGGTCCGTTAGTGCTTCACGACACCACACAGCGGCCCCGTATTCTCCTCGTTTCCCCACGAAGGATACCGGTACCAACCAAAGTGTCACACCAACACAACCATCGCTTAAACCATATCGGTCTACACCGTACAGTCTCCATGATCTATTGTTTTTTACCTAAAAAGTGTCCCCAGATCCGGGTGTAGGATCTTTAATAATACCCAAACAAAACCATTGAATTTAAAGCAGGCAAGGCAAAACAAGAAAGCAATTTTAAAATGACCTAGATCCTAAGGTAAACCCCACTTTATATTCCCCAGCAGAGTCGCCAGTTATGTGATACGGTGGCAGAACCGACTGTTTTTACTGGTTTTGCATTTTTTGTTCGCAAATGTCGCGTTAAGCAAGAGTTGCCACCGACTTTTATTTTATCCAATCAGGAAAAGGAAAAAGAATAGAAAAAACCTTTTTCGAGATGCTTCTGAGTACGGGGGGTAGATTATAGAAAGGGAAGGTGTTAGCACCCTTTTTATCCATGGTTTTCCATGGGCTCTTAGGTACTTGCTCATTTAAAAATTGCTTGTGTGTGCTTGTTTTGAAAAAGTTTACTTCGTGATAACCCTTGTATCAGTCCTCAAGGATGTGACGAAGTTGTTTTGAAAATTGTTTTGAAAGGTGTTGGTGTGAAAAAATTATTTGTTTGAGCAAGTACTTAAAAGTTAATCTACCTACTCGAGAAATATTGTTAATTTTCCTTTAAACAACGCTATCCCATTATTAAGGAATAGGTAGCACCATTGTTGGAGTTTAAAGGGACGTTCAAAGGGACAGATACAGTCACAAAAGCAATGTTAAGAGGTGTTAGTAATCATCCTAAAACCTTAAAGATCTGTTTTCGATGCAACATCTGAATGGGTCATTTGAGATCTTTTGGGGCTAGAGGACGACCACTAGCAAACCCTATACTTCATGACTGCTTAACCGAAGGCAACCGAAGTGGAGTAAACCCTAGGAGTGAGCATGTGCGAGTGAGCTTTTTTAAGTTAATTTGTCTTTGCACATTTAGGTTATCTATTGTTTTAATTTTCAGATATTCTTGCCATACAATCCTATTAGCATACATATAACAGTTAATAATTACGCAAATTTAAAGTGCGGAAATAGAAATCCTAACTATTACATGGCTTTCGCAGATACAGAATTATTTAACTGAAAACAAAATGCGGGAATTAAAAACCCTAATTAAAATCTATTACAACCTCGAAACAGTTACATAAATAATAATCGAAACGGTAATTAAAACGCGCGACGAATTGAATGCGAAGAATTAATTAAGAGACCTAAATCTAATTAAAAAATAACTTGGTTATTTTTTGGAGAAAAATTAATTATTTACAACCCTAATTTCTAATTAGTTTTAATTATGAAAAGGAATTAAATTAACCTAATTTAAACTAAAATAATTAATTAAAGAAAATAACTATTTTATGAAAAAAAATGATTTTTTGGGTGTTTTTGTGACTTTATGGTTTTTTGTAGTTAATAAAAAAAATTAATTAATTTGTGAAAGTAAATAACTAAATAAAACAAAATAAATAAAAGAAATAAAATAAAAGAAATTAGATTGGCCCTGTGATGAAGAAATTAGAGGGGTGTATCACTGAATTGTGGAGCCCAAGATGTGTTGAGCCCAGTCAATGCCTTGGATTCCATGCTGCCTCCTCCTGTTGGTGCATCGTGGTCCTTTCTTGCATGGGCGTTGGATTGGATTGATAAGGGAACTGTTGGCTAGATGATGACAGTGCATGGTATGCCTCTGGGACGCGTATGCATAGGATCTGTAGTTATAAAGTTAGAAAACAAGAAAATGCTGGGACCTGGGATCGAACCCAGGTCCTCTACCTTTCCAACCACACGCTTCACCACTGGGCCACATGTATCTGCTTGTTATAATATTGAAACGAAAACAAAATAATGCAAACTGGTCACGAGCTTCAGAAAATGCGCGAATATTCAAATTGTCCAATGGTGGTCAGCCATGTTGTTATCTTCCTCAGCCCTCTGTCATGTTAGCTAAGGGACTTTTACCTAAGGCCAAACTTCCACGGCTACTAACCTGTATATTTCCAAAATCTACTACAAGCAATATAAATCAATTCAAGGCATATAGATCAACTCATTTTAATCTCACAAGTATGATGGCATCCTTCTTTGGGCCTAATTATACATGTATCAAGAAACCCTAAAATACGACCTCAAACCCTAGCAATGGCAACTATCAATATATGCGCTAAAATATCAATTAAACTAATCAAATACGTTGCAAACATGGTAACAAACACATACATACCATTAAAACATGTTTATGATGCAAGAATCATAGTAATCGAATTTGAAATAAAGGGCAAACCGTATGAGTTGCGGCGCGCGATCCTTGATGCTTCAGGTCTTGCAAATGATTGGGATAACTTTAGTGCACGCCCAGGATGCGATTGTTGGCCTTAAATTGCTTTGAAAGGTCCTGTGGAGGGAAATTTGATCCCTACTTTTTGACAACTTTTTTGAGTTTGTTCTTGCTCTTTCACGACTGCAAAACCTTGTTTTATCCTTGGTTCTTGTTCATTATATATGCTAGAGTGAATTAGGGTTGCAAAAACAGATGATATCTTTGGAATTTTGGAAGATTTGATTTGAATTTTCATCCATATGCAAACCTTCTATATTGATCCAAATTATCCCATTTTTGTACCAATCATGCTTGATTTGATTTGATCTTGATATCTCAACATAATTTGATTGAGATCTTGTCCAAAAATCATATCAAAACATATCTTTGATATTATTTACCAATTATTCGATTTTATTCAATTTTTAATTAATAAAAAGTCAAAATAAAATGGAAAATGAAGCAAATGGCATGTGGGTGGATATTTGGGTCGTGGACCATGCTACAAGTAAGGTGCAATCATGAAATACTAAGCCCATTTGGCAACAAATGCACTTTTGAGCATATTTGACTTTTGTCAATTTTGCAAAAAAGGTCAAATTTGACAAGGCATATCTCCTCCAATTTTAACCCTAGAGAGATGTTCTTTGACTTTTTAGAAAGCTTAGGATGTCCCCTAAACAACCCTTTTGGTATCATTTCATTTGGGTCTTCCATGTTCATGTAAGAAGCCTTGACCCAAAAGGTGTTTTTGTTGACTTTTAAAAAGGACCTATAATGTAGAAATTCATATCTTTTGATGAGTGCATATTTTGAACTTGTGGGATGAAGTTGAATTGTATGGAATTGCATCCTCTTCAAAATGAGCCTTGGATGTAAAATTTCTGATAAAGTATGAGGAAGTTATGCTTGGTCAAAGTTTCGTTGACTTTTCCTAAGAAACCTTAATTTAGCAACTTGTGGGTTTTGATAAAGTTGGGGCATTCCATGAAGAATCATGATCAACCCTTGATCAAATTATGAAATTCACTTCAAAATGTTGATGTTGACCAAAAATCTTGAGGTTTGACTGTACGTGGGCCACAATTGACTTTTGACCTAAAACAATCGATTCTCAAGCATCTGAGCAGTTGACTGAGCAAACTTCTTGTGCAAGGCTTGAAATTTGACACGGAGGGTCTTGAGAACATATTACTACCATGGAGAGCATATGAGGTCTTTGGAGTTCACCCATCTTGATGAAAATGGAAACCCTAGTTTGAGGTACATTTGTCTTAGGAGGAAGTTTGTCTGGTCAACTCTTGGGCTTCCTTGAGCAAATTGGGGACCTCCATTGACATGTGTTGAGTAAAATGAGAGGGTAAATTTTGGGGTACAACAGCTTGGAACTGGGTTCCAACAGCAGCCTCATCCGCCTCCACAATGCTGAAAGAGGACAAATGAGATATCAATAATGCCTGCTCTCCATTTATGATTACCACTTTTCCTTCACGTACAAACTTCAATTTCAGGTGTAAAGTTGAAATGACAGCCCCTGCCTCATGTATCCACGGCCTTCCTAGCAAATAGCTATAAGCGGGTACAATATCCATGACCTGGAAAGTAATCTGAAAGAAATGTGGGCCTATATGAATAGGCAAGTCCACTTCACTAATAACAGATTTCCTTGATTAATCAAATGCTTTCACAATAATGCCACTTGGGCGCATGGGCGTTACCTGATATTTCAATTTCATAAGTGTGCTCCTCGGTATAACGTTTAAAGAAGATCCATTATCAATCAGCACATTGGATAGTGAATCATTCTTGTAATTCATAGAGATATGGAGGGTCAGGTTGTGATTCCTTCCTTCATCTGGAAATTCATCATTGTAGCAACTCAGGTTATTACATGACGTAATGTTCCCTACTACACTACTGAATTGGTCTACAGGCATATCACTTTCCACAAAATCTTGGTCCAGTACCCTTATCAAAGATTCCCTGTGAGCAGAGGAGTTCATCAAAAAGGCCAAGATAGATATTTTTGAAGGATTCTGCAGTAGCTGATCTACAATTCTGTAGTCGCTCATCTTGATTATCTTCAAAATATCATCCACTTCTTTCTCTAACGTAGCTCTACTAGTTTCACCCGTAATCTTCTTGGTTTCAACATTCTCAACAATTCTCTTTCCAGCGCTAACATCTCCTCGAACAACTGGTGCAAATACACGACCACTACGGGTCACTCTGCTTGTCTCAGCAATATTTACAACATCAAGCATTGGCTGGATGGGAACTTCCACACTATCCTCTAAGATTTTAGCATTATATTTGTAGGGTACAGCCTTATCTGACTTGTATGGGACAGGACCCGTCAAACTAATCACCAATGGAGTAATAGCCGGCTTGCTATGATACTTGACTTCAAAATGGTCAGGTGCACCAAAACAAGGCATAATAATGTTTACTCTCTCTCTCTCTCTTCAACATAATCAGTCATTATTGAGTCATCTTTGGAAAACAAGTCCTCATTTGAGGAGAAATACTCATCTGTAGAGGCATACTCATCATCCGACTCTTCTTCAGTCAAACAAACATCAATCGTATCAACTTCATGGTAATCATCCCTTTGACCTGTAACCTTGATAGTTCCATTGTCCAACAACAATGAACACCTTTCTTCACGATTGAACATCCTCAGGAGTCTCGATAGCAAATTCAAAAAGATCCATACTGATGTTCCACCTGACCAGCCATGTGGTAGAAAGTAGCATGCAATTGCACAAGGTCTTCATTCATATACTCCACATCAAAAATTCTGAACCCTTCAGGACATCCAGAAACCATATTCACCTCCTTTTCATACTTTTCCCTAGGCCTGATTATATGGATGAGACCCTCATTCATAATCTCCTGCAAATCATCCTTTATCTTGTCACAACCCTGTATGTATGTACATAAAATAGCACAACCGGAATGGTCATGCGTATAGTAGCTAAATTCATAAAGGTATGCATGCATTTTCACCAAATCTCCTCTAACTAGATGAATATCAAAAATCCGGAAGTCGCATGGACAACCGGCCACCATATTCATAGTGTTTGCTCCTCCATGCTTGGGTAGAGGATTGTCTTTCACATTAGGACCCACATCCTTGAAAGATAGAATACCAGACTTCACCAACTTTTGAACCTCAATCTTCAAAGGATAACAATTCTCAACATTATGCCCTGGTGCTCCCTGATGAAAAGCACATGTTTGGTCTGCTTTGTAATACCAAGGCAATGGTGATGGTACATCAGGAGGTGGTCGGGTCTGAACCAACTTATTATGAATCAATTCTGGTAGTAACTCCATATAAATCGTAGGAATAAGGTCATAACTCCCCCTTCTTTGATTATACCCTTGATTCCCCTGTTGGGAGGGTCTCTGATAAGCAACAGTGGTTGGAGCTACACCAACAACTAGAGTAACTGAGGCGACTTACTGATGACGTTGATAATTTCTTCTAGGAGGATTGGTCCTCCTCTCTTTCATAAAACCATTTGTATCCCCTTCCTTCTTCTTGGTAAAACCATAAGGGGGCTTCTTCGCACCTCCAGATCCTTCACTCTTCGTTAAACGGCCCTCTCTTACAGCCTCTTCTAAACGGATACCCATGCCTACCATTTTAGTAAAGTCACTTGGCGCACTTGCTACCATCCTTTCATAGTAGAAAACACCCAGAGTCTTCAAAAAAATCTTAGTCATCTCCTTCTCTTCTATGGGAGGAATCACTTGGGCGGCTACCTCACGCCATCTCTGTGCATATTCTTTCAATGATTCCTTGTCTTTCTGAACCATGGCCTTGAGTTTATCATGGTCAGGTGCCATGTGCACTTCGTATTTGTATTTTCTGATAAATGCTTCTCCCAAGTCATTAAAATTATGGATATTGACACTGTCCAAGCTCATGTACCACTTCAGCGCAGCACCGGTCAAACTAACCTGAAAAAAGTGAATCAACAGACGCTGATCATCAGTATGGGTGGACATTCTCCTTACATATATTACCAGATGAGCACGAGGGAAAGTGTTGCCCTTGTACTTCTAAAACTTCAGGACCTTAAACTTTGCAGGTATCTTAACATTCGCGACCAAGCATAACTCATTCACATTCTTCCCGAATAACTCTTTTCCCCTGAGGGCCTTCATCTCCCTCAGCATTTTGTCAAACTGCTCTTAAAAATCATCCATTCTGTCATAGAGACCAAAATCTTCACTTTGTGGAGGAAAAGGACGACACATATCATCATTAACAATTGGAACCATATTCACCGAAGGAGGTGCAGCAGGAGCAACATGCACCATAAGAGGTACAAGAGTAACAATAGTCTGAACAACTGGAGTATCTTGAGGACCAAGATTTAAACCTTCAGGCACAAAGTTCTCTGGCATTCCCCATGGATAACCTTGAGGCATTTGATTCTAAACAACAGTTGGAGTAGCAGATACAGGAACAGTCGGAGCTTCAGTAGTAGCCCTTGTTGGTTGAGGTTGAACACTCGGTGGCTGATTTTGAGCAGCCACCAGAGATTCCATCAGAGCAGTAAGATTGGCCATGTCAGCCTTCAAAGCAGAAACCTCCTCGCGCAACTCGCGATTCTCTTGTTCTAAGTTGTCCATCTTCCTTCTGAAATTAGCCCGAGTGTTGTAGTGGTGAGTCGGCTTGCTGAACAAAGTAAAAAAGCTTGGTAAGACACCTGGATATGCATAATAAATGCAAGAACTATATGCAATATGATGCATGATATGCAATGCACATGATTTTATTTTTTATTTAATATTTCAAGGGATTTAAAGTTTTATAGACACATTGAAAATATCAAAGTAATAACTCATTTGAAATACTGAAAAATTTTATTATAATAACTTCAAAATAGGTTACAAGTCTTAACAATCCTAAGTACAAGATGAAAATAAAGTCTAAAACCCTGAGAAGTAAAGTTGTCGGAGATCACTCTATACGTTGGCGCTTCCCTGTAAGCCTGGCAATATGAGCCTTCAACCTCTGGTTTTCTTCTGCATACCTGGTGGCAACCTCCTTCCAATCACCTGAATCAGAAAGTGAGTAATCAGCATCTGGTCGAGGCTTAGGAGAAAATAAATTCCCTTGCATCTCCATAGTCTCTACCGCTCGACTCTCAAGGATCTCAATCAAGTCTTCTTTCTCCTTCAAGTCTTCTCTATAGTAAATCTATAAAGTTTGGCACTTATTCTTCCAAGCACCCTTTTCCTGCTGCATCCTGACCAAAGTAAGTTGCAGCTCTTCTAGATCATCCAATAAGGGATGAGTCATTTTCACAAACAAATCAAGCATAGGTGTTTCCCGGGAATACGACATCTTCAACTGAATAGCTCTCGCTTGAATCCGCTGAAGATATGGATCCAAATAAACATCCCCCCTAGGTCCCAAGTCTTTCCTACTCTTCTTATAAATATGACGGTAGGCCTTAGCAATCTTCTCTTTAGCTTCCTTATGGTCTACTCCCTCCTTCAGAAAGAAACTACTCAAATGAATACTATTTGGTCTATCCCTCATCGGATAACCGAGTTGTCGTCGTGTAAGAACAGGGTTATAGTTAATTCCTCCCTTTGTACCAAGAAGAGGTACATTGGGGAAACTACCACAACTGTCAACAATCTCTATATCCTGGTAAGCTCGGTGATACCAATCAATATCCGAGTGAGTAAGTGCCATGACCTTAGGAGCCCAACGGGGTTCCTTCCTGACATCCCAGAAAGCATCAGACTGAGGCATACGAGAGATAAACCACCGGTACAACAAATGCGTGCAACAGATAATCATCCCTCCATGATAAGAATTCTGAAGATGAATAGAGTAATAAGCATCACCAAACAACGTAGGAACTGGTTTTCCAATCATGAAGATCCTGATAGCATTAACATCAACAAACTTGTCCACATTAGGAAATAAGAACAACCCGTAAGAAAGTAGAGCAAAGATGGCCTCAAAAGTGACTGTACTTTTCATCCTGGAAAAGTAACGAGCTTTCTCCAATAAGAATTGGGTCGATAATACTCTAATCCCTCCTTTAGTAGTCATATGGGCTTCCACCTTAGACTTCCCCAGATGAATCAAAGCAGCAATCTCGTGTGGTTTTGGCTCACCCTCCAAACCAATAAAAGGAACACGATCAGTAACGGGTAAATCCAGCAAATAAGAATACTCCTCTAGTGTATGCATCAACTGATAGTCGGGAAAAGTAAAGCATTGATACATCGGATCATAGAATTGGACCAAGGTCGAGAGAATACCCTCCTTCATCCTAATCTTCATAATAGGAATGATGGATCCATACTTCTTCTGAAAATCTGTAGAACACTCGATCTCGGGAATTAGACTGATCAACTCATCTATCTTGGGATCCTTGAAACTGTACTTCCCGTTCTTACTTTTCCAGAATCCATGGTTAAAAAGTACCTGAGATATTCACAAATGGTCGACTTTTAAGTCCCTTGAAATAAAATTTCTTCAAAAGATGTTTATGAGTGCATGGATGCATGATGCAACAATCACACACAAGATCACACATATAGGGTTCATAGGTTCAACGTCATGAGCATGAGGTCGAAGGTACTACCCATAAGGTGTTGGTCTAAAAGTTATCACCTTCCGAACAAGGTTATAGAGGTTCCCAAAGTCTACATCCTTCCTTCGGATATTACCAACTTCCCGATTAACTCGGTAATTAGTAATATTCTCAAGAAAAACTCGTCCAAGCGTAGTATCGCGTGACAACTATTTCCAAATTACTCCGTCATAGCTTCTGCACTACACCTAAAAGGCCAAGATAGGTTTGGTATTCTACGGTCCTCAGCTTCAGCAGGCTCCCAGGTCGAAAGCAGTACGTCTTCCTGATTACTCGGTAAACGACACTACAGTAAAAGGGGCCTCAACTGAGTTGGGGATCTCATGCCTCCTTTTTTGGGATTACTCCCTCAAAGTTAACATGACTGTACCACCCGTCCTATCTTAAAGTTTTCCCAAGTCTGGGTATAGGACTTATAAGTAATCACCAAGCACCCTGAAAACCAGGAAAATCCAGACAAACATATATACAAAATATACCACATAAAAAATGATAGCACATATATAGATAAAAACAAAGATATGCTCAACCCACTTAAGGATGGATCAGCAAAAGGTCAATCTTTCCCCAGTGAAGTCGCCATTTTTTTTGTAGCGATAGAAATGTTTAAGACTAAGCTATTGGATTGACTAGACTTATACAGATAAAAAAATGGCCATCGTGCTTTATTGTTTCCAAAGGAATGGGAAAAGAGAGAGTAACCCAAAAAAGGTGGGGGGGAAGATTCAAGGTAAGTGGGTTGGTTATGCAAAGGAAAGGTATTAGCACCCTAAACATCTATGGTACTCCGCAGGAATCTCTTTGTAAAATCTGTATATTTTGGCTATAAAATATTGTATAAAAATGGATGGTGGAGGTGAGAAAAGAAATATATTTTTATGATTTTTGCACCCACCGCGGTTGCGAACCTTTAGTGCCTACATACCACCTTTTTGTGAAATAGAGGATCAGGGTACATGTAGTTCCTCTTTTAAAGATTTTTAAAACATAAGTGTGTTGGTTGATTTTAAGAGATAAGACATTGTCGTCATTGCCCGTGTGGAAAACATACTTACTACCTACGATCATGATAAAGGAGAATCTGCATCATCTCAAAGTGGAGGATATGGCTTGGATTTTAAAATCAACAATGCCTCACTCAACACCCAAGTGGAAAATATCTCACTTCACTACATATCATAGAAGTATAGTTGTTTGTATCACTACAAGGATGGACAAGAGTCGAATCTTTTGAGAAAATTTTAAGATTAAAACCAAGATGGCAAAATGGTTTTAATGAGAATGATTGATTTTTAGTCTTCTCACAAAAAAATGTCCAGGTATTATTAATGTTGATTGAAATTTATTTGTGAAAGATGTTTTGAAAATGCATGGACCTAAGTCCAAGTTTATTATGAAAGTGGTTCAAGTTTTAAAAAAAAGAGAACAAGAAGAGTTTTTCAAAAGGAGGGAGAATATTTTTGAAATTAAAGAAGATGGGAGAAGAAGAAGGGACTATCCTAAAGCATAAGGTAAAAGCTAGGGATAAGAGCCATCTAACCAACAAGAAGCCAATACTTGACATTATGAGTCAAGATAGAATTCCCATTCTTTGGATTGAAACCAAGCAACCAGAGATACTAGACCTCTTGTGAGAACCAAACTTCAAGTGTATTAAGTCTTCACAAAAATTGGGCAGAGTAACGGCTGTATACAGGTGAATTCCAGATTACACACAAAGTATGTAATCACAATAACCTACACACAAAACAAACAAACAGCCAAAGTTCTTGAGGTAAACCTCAAGAACTTAAGACAAAATATCAATTAAGGTCACAAGGTCTCCAATAAAGGCCAAGGTTTCTATTCCTAAGTCCAAGAAGTCCAATACTCCATAATGCCAAGGATAGTAACCAAATAGTCCAAGTATTTTAAAGGTTTTTATGGTTCATGTTTATTATTAGGTGTCTTAGAAGAGAAAATAAAAGGCTCAAGTGAGCAAAATAAAAATGACATGAAATGTAATGCTTAAAGTAAATGGTACATAAAGCATAAAAATGAAAAATAAAGAAATTAAAAGGGCATAAAGTAAAAACAATTTAATAATTAATGGTTAGTTGGATGACCATCTTGAAACTTACATTTGGAACTCATTAGAGGATTGGTAGAACTAAAGCCTCCACATAACAAGTTGCATTTGCTTTTTATCAAGTATATCATCTATTTGGAATCCACAAAAGTACCATTTAATGATCAACGGTGTTTAAGTGATCTGCGTTGACCAAAATTGTTGTAGATCCATTAGAGGATTGGTAGAATCAAAGCCTCCACACAATGAATCTCAAGGTTATTGGATCAAAGGGATCAAATTAACATACTTGGGCTTGCAAACATAGGTTTGGGCCATAAATGATCATTTATTTGAATCGGGACAAAATTTAGCACTATGTTAAGCAATCGTAAGTGGACTTATATAGAAGTCGCACCTATTTTGAAGCCGGTCAGTAGAAATCTATGCACCATTTGCTTTGAGACATGATATAGAGATCATGCTCTAATAACACTTAGTGCAATAAGAAAGGGACAAGATGAAGATGGGTGGGAAAGAATATACAAACCACATTTGAATTAAATTTAAATCAAACTATTATTAAAATCATTCATCCATTTTTATGGAGTAGGACTCAACACCATGGATCCAATGATGTTAATAAAGTTCATGATCAAAATTCAACCCAAGTTCAGCCAGAAATTAATCACAAAATAATACTGCATTTAATATATATATATATATATATATATATATATATATATATATATATATATATATATATATATATATATATATATATATATATATATATATATATATATATATATATATATATATATATATATATATATATATATATAAAGGTTTTAGAAATGTTTTAAAATGGAAATAAGAAAGAAAAATATCAACTATATTCAAATTAATCAAGAAAAATTAAGTAAGACCATAGAAAAATCAAAAAAGAACTCAAATATTTTTATTAAATTTTTGGCAATTTTTAAAAGTCATAAACTATTTTAAAACTAATTAAAATTATTCAAACAAATAGAAAATTGATCAAAAATATTAAACATCAATATAAAATCCCATAAAATTTTCAAAAGTCAGAAATATACAAAATGATATTTATGAAATTTTTTAGAATTAAGAAATATCAGAAAGTATTTTTTAGGTAATTAAAACAAAGCAAACAATGCAAATAATATTAAAAAAATATCAATTGTCAAAATAAAAATATGAAAAAATATTCATGAGATCATAAATAATTCAAAGTATTTTTGTGAATTTTTTCATAATTTTTGGATAAAAAATAAAAGAGTTATGAATTTTTGAAAATTAAATCAAATAAAATATAAAATCAGAAAATAAAATAAAACCAAAAAGATATGGGCCATCAGATCATAGTCAAAACGTGTTAGTAAGCTAATCCAATGGACCAGACACATTGTGCTTGATATGGACCTTAGTAAGATGTGCAGGGAATCAGAAAAAAGGAAACCAATAAAATTAAAACATTTGGCACGCTATCATTGGCTGAGACGAGACATGTCATCGTCTTCAACCTCCAGCTACCCTGTAATGGATATTTTATGAGATCTTTCAAATGGTAAAATTAGGATCCCAGACCAGTATCATTGGATTCGTCTCTTCAAGACGATCCTAACACCACCATCGCTCCAAATTTATATAAAGTATACAAAGAGATATGAATCAAAAACCCATAAAATAGCGAGCACCTTCAATTTGAGATTTCTCTCTCAATTATAAATGGATTTAAAAATTGTAAGAAGAACTAGAATCAATAGAAGGAGTAGAACAGGTTAGTGCTTTATTTGGATCCATATGGTGTAGAATTCTACTTTTTCGAAGTTCAAGAAAGAAGCTCTGAAACTGGACTTTTGTAGCTTGGATTATAGCTCGTTTTGCTTGGTTTAAGTGCTGGAGAGTTTGTATGATGCTTAAGGAAGATGAATGCGCAAAGAATTTTGGAAGAAAAGGCTGGAATCTTATAAACTGATTTCAAAATTTTAAAGTTCGTGTGAGGTTTTGACATAATGTTTTTGGCTCTCAAAGATTGAGAAAATGAATGAGGGGATGACCCTCTATTTATAGGGAATCAAATGGAATGTTCAAGCGTGTGAAATGATGAAGTTTGGAGGGAAATCATGTGAACCTGATGCACGAGCAAAGTGTGATCTGATTTCCATCAAAACTCATCAAATCCTTGTGTTTTAAGGCTCTAATCCATTTTTGGCAACTTGGTTAAACATTTTTAAATCACAAACACGTTCTAATTTGATATTTAGAGGCCAAAACATGAATTTCAAATTCTGACTTATGAAGAAACTTCAGTTCCAAGTTACCAAGTTCAATCCAATGGCATTATATGCTCAAGGGGTCTTAAGGCATGATTCTTGATGCTTTAGAAAGATAAGGTTACAAGCTTTGCAATGGAAAAAGAATGGAATCAAAAGGATGCTTGAGCTGAAAGTTGCATTGAGTCAAAGTTGGGGAAAAAGGTTGACTTTCCATACTTAGAAATATTTCAAATTTTTCTTCAAAAGTGACCTATAATGTTTTGCATCCAAACATGGCCTTCCACTTGGAATTTGCTCTTAACCAAAATAGATGGAATGAAATAGACCTCTTGTATGACATTTTGAAACTTGAACCATTCAAAACCTCCAAAAATTGAGAGAATTATGAATTTCTGAAGTTGGCAAAAAATCATGAAATGACCTATAATCTTTTGTATCCTTAGGGCATCTTCCATCCATTTTCTCACTTTGGACATAAAATAAGGAATAAATTTCACATCCTTAAGATCATTGTGGAAAAATAATGGGCTCAAGGTGATAAAAATTGACCAAGTTATGATCATTTGAAGTCACACATGGGGAAATGGGGGTTCATCTGGAGGACTTGTAATCTTTCTTCATCATCAAGTTTCTTCCACATAAAAACTCCTTGAAACTTTTGAAGTGATTTGTTGATAACCCTTTGAAGATAAGGATGTCTTTGGAATCACTCAAAAATACCAAAAGATGAGCAAGATATGCTTCTTTGAAGTTCAAAACCCTAGCTCATAGATCAAGAAAATGCTTTGAGGAACTTTG
This sequence comes from Vicia faba, assembly GCA_948472305.1. Lineage (NCBI taxonomy): Eukaryota > Viridiplantae > Streptophyta > Magnoliopsida > Fabales > Fabaceae > Vicia > Vicia faba. The sequence goes on along the minus strand of OX451740.1, from coordinate 1,135,097,966 downwards.
ACAATTTTGAGCAAACTTCTTGTACCAACACAATTGCTCTGTAAATAGAAGTTGTTGAGGATTAAAATGAGAACTCATAGCCACCAAAACCACTTCCATATCTTGATAATTGAGAGAAATATGCACTTGTGATTAATGGGAACAAGACTTTGTCAAACCAAGACAACTTCTTCAATCAATCCCTTGCACTTTTGAATCAATCTTGATATCTTGGGAATGTAGTGAAACAAAATAAACCTTCCAAAACAACTTTAATTGTGAGGTTTGGACTTCTCAAGCTTTATTGCCTAGGGCATGGAAATAAACTCATGAACCCATGGAGTAACTTGCTAAATCTCATTGCCTTTACCTACATTAGTAACAAGCAAGACAAACCAACATTTCATTTTGTTAATTAAAAGGAAAAATCAAGACAAAATATTCATGATCACAAAAGAAAATAAGCAAGGTGCTTGGTGATTCCTCAAAGAGCAAAGTTAAAGGTGGGGAGGAGAACCAAGAACCCTAATGTGATCTTGTTGTGATTGAATCAATATGGTATGATGAAGGGATCTTAGGGGAAAAAATTGGGGTACAATAGTGCCTACCCACATGCAACTCCAAAACTTGTCCTAGAAGAAAGAAGAGTCCTTCAAGGAGTATTGTGATGCGGTGGGAGAACTGACTTGGGATTTTACGTTTGTGTTCGCAAATCTTTTGGTTTAACAAGAGTTGCCGCCGACTTTTTATTTTATCCTAAGGAAAGGTCAAAAAGCATAGGAAAGACCTTTGAGATGTTTTCTTGGGTTTGGGGAGTATATTATGAAAAGGGAAGGTGCAAGCACTCTTTTCATCCATGGTTACCTATGGGCTCTTAGTTACTTGTTTAGATCACTTGCTTTTGCTTTTCAATTGTTTGAAATGGTGCTTTGTGTGTGGTTTTGAAATATGTTTTGAAAAGAGGCCATCGTTGTGGAAACCTTTGTAATGATTCTTGTTTGAATGTATACAAAGGTGTTTGTATTTTGAAAAGATATTTCAATGTTTGAAAGTTTGATTTGGGAAATGTTTTGAAATTGTGTTGTGAGGTGTGTTTGAAAATAGCAAGGATGTTTTGCAAGTTTTGATCAAGTAACTAAGAGTTGTCTACCCTATCTACTCAAGAGTCTTTCCTACACATTTTTAACCCTTTGACATTGTTGTTTTACCATTGTATTTGGTAAACAATCTTGTGTTTGGATGTAAAATGGGACAGGCGCGGGTCATCGTATTAACCATGATAGCAATGTTGTGAGATGACTTAGCACTTTTCTTTTAAGGGATAAGATCATTTCGTAAGGCAACTTTGATAGCGTTACCAAGGGACTATGATCTTGTATTTTCGATTCGTTTGTGCTAAGACATCCCACATGCATAACATGGCCATTTTTAATTCAGGCAACAAGTGAGATTACCCTAAGGATGCATGTGTGCAAGTGTGTTTTATTTACATGCATTTTGTCTTTGATTAGGGTGGCCTATTTGTTGGTTTTATGTCTTGCCATACACACCCTAGTTACTATACAGTATAAGTAAAATAGTCAATTGCGGAAAATGAAATTCTACGCTATTACAAATCATTAGGGGGTGGGGTATACAAGTTTACGAATGGGGATTGCAAGTAAAATAAGTCCTAAATTACTATTACAACCATATTGAAATGTATAAGAATATACAAGGAAATGGACTAGTTTTAGAAAATGTTTTTGTCTTAAGGAAATAAAATAAAAGAAAGTGTTTTTTTATGTTTTTTATGTTAATAAAAAAGGATGAAAAGGAAAATAAATGCAAAAATAGAAACAGTGTGTTGCTGCAAACAAAGAAACAAGGATCAGAAGTTTTGAAGTCAGGCGCGTGACTCAGCAGGAAATGTCAGTGGGATCAGAAGTTCTGGACTCGTTCATTCTGAGGTCCTGTAAAAAACGTTAGAGGGAAAACACAGAGGTTCTGGAAGATGTTCATCCAATGAACCAAAAGTCAGAAGTTCTGTATTACACTGAAACGGTGAGCAAACGTCAGCAGTTAAGTGTATTTGACATGTAAGGAGAACTCAGAAGTTCTGTGTTGTGTTAAGATTGTGAGTGGACATTAGAAGTTATGTGTGTTAAAACAGGGAAGAGAACTCAGCAGTTCTGCATGCTTAAACAGTGAGAAAATCTTAGAAGTTATGTGTGTTAAAATGATGAGTGAAAAATAGAAGTTCTGTGTTACATTTCAGCTCTTAACCAGCACAACACCAAATTTATTCAGTTCAACAAATCAGAATGATAACAACATAACAGTTCATAGAAGTTCTAATCCTAAGTCTGAGCATACCGTTATTCTAGAAGTTCTGATCCATTGTTTTTTCTATTCATACAATGATATGTACAACATTAATGCTATGATATTTACATGTTAATGATGTTCGGAATGATAAGCAAGTAAAGTCAGAAAGACTTACCTGGAGCGTGCTTGGAGCTTTGAGTGGTTGTCTTCGGATGTTTTTGGAATTAGCAAGAGTAATGGAAGAGGAAACATCAAGCTCTTTGATTCAAAAAGGAGAACAAAGGTTTTTTTTTGTGTATGAGAAATCTGTATTTTTATGAAGGTTTCACAACTTCCTTTTCTCTTTTGGCCAATCTCTCTCTTCAAAAGCCAGCCCCTTCAAATTCCAACCCCCTGAACGTGTGATGGAGCCAAGTATTTATAGATGAATTTGTTGTGATTTGGGGGGGGGGGGGGTGGGGAACAAATAGGATTTGAACCTCTTTTGGCATCCTGTTCCTTTGCTTTTTTATCACAGCTTTTGTATGCTAGTTTGGTGTAATCATGAGATGCAGGCATAGGCTGAGCTAGCTGTTGGTCATAGATCTGCAGCAAGTTGTATAAGCAAGGTTTTGGGATTTGGTCAAGTTCTGACCAAAGCGTTAAAAACAGCCTTCATGTTCTGAAGTGTTGCCTTGTCTTTGAAGTAAGCATGGTGGCTGTCAGCAGGAATTAAGGAAAAGCAAAAGCAGAGTTGCTATCCCAAGACAGTAGAGGTACACGTGGTGAAGATCCTTTGGATAAAGACTCAGAAGGTGGTTCTGAGCATTAAATGAGCATTAAATGATGATGAGACTTGTCACAACCAAAAATCCTGCAGCGTGATACTCTACACTAAGGCTTTGTTATGGGTCAGAAGTTCTGCTTCAGCGTAGCATCCATCCTCTGATCTTTGTATCTTCTGGCTCCATCATGTTCTGAAGGAGCTTTCAGACTTTCTATAAAGCTTGCAGCACGCTCCTTAATCTTCTTTGCATTACCCTAGCAAACTCTGACTGAACTTGCGTAGATGTTGAAGAGCCATGTTCTGGCTGGAGACTATGTGTTGAACCACGTCTATATCTTCTGATTTCTCCTGCTTGGAGGCTGGCTCAGAAGTTCTGAAGTGTCATTTTTTCTTAAATACCAAGTATTTAGAGATTTGGCTTTTCCATAGTAAATTTGACTTTCGAAATTCTTGATGAAACAAACTTCATATTCCAACATGTTTTGATGAAATATGATTCTTGAGATTTGATGTTGATCCAAAAGTCAAAGTTTGACCTTTCAGCGTGCAAATGACCATTTTGCCCTTGTGGCTTGGTTTGCTTGAAAAAATGATAATTCAAGGCTTGGAATTGGATGGGAGCAAACTTGAGTATCCAAGGTGATTCTTTGAGAAATGAGAGGGCAAATTTTGGGGTGCAACAAGTATGCTCAGACATGGAGGGAATTGGCATCCCGTGTGCAACCACCACTGTTAGAGAAGGAGTTAGTAGACACGTTCATGGGAACTTTGCACGGGTTGTATTATGAGATGATGGTTAGAAGCATCTCTTTGGGGTTCTCAGACCTAGTAACCATCGGAGAAAGAATCGAGACGGGGATAAAAGTGGGAAGATATCAGGCGGACCATCAAATGCTCCCTATAATTCAAAACGACCTGCTTCAAACTTCCCCAAAGGAAAAGAGGGAGAAATTAATGTTGCAGCGTCACAACCCAGGGTACAACAACCATTGGTGATTCCAATAGGGCAGCAGCAAGGAAGAAGGCCACCAAGGAAATTTGATCCACTCCCTATGGCACCTAGCCAGTTATTGCAACAACTATTTAAGGCATCCTTAGTGGAACTCAAGCCTCTAGCTCCTCCAATCGGGCCACTCCCATGATGATACGATGCCAACTCCGGATGCGAGTATCATGCTAATTCTCCTGGACATTCCATAGAAAAGTGTTGGCCTTTCAAACACAAGGTTTAGGATTTGTTGGACTCCTAAGACATCACTTTCGAGAAGCCCAACATCACATCGGACCTTACACCGTCGCACAATGGACTGATAATAAATGCGATCGAAGTAGTCACTGACTCTGGGGTAAGCAGACAAGTAAAAACCCAGACGAACTCGCCGAAAGAATATTTGTTGGGATGCGAACTCCCGCTAGGACACAATGAAGCTTTCGAAAGAGATCTACAAAGGCTAGGGGACCAGGGGATAGTCCAGCTCCGACAATAAGGAGTGTCCCGGTGGATCGAAACCCCTAAAGGGCAATCCAGGCAAAAATTAGGGGCATATAAACAAAAAAATTATCCCGGTGGATTGAAAACCCGAAAGGGAAATCCAGGAAAAAGTTAGGGATTTCATACTGTTGTACCCCAAAATTTTCCCTCTCACTTATCAAGATTTTTCTCACAATATCTCCTTAGACTCAAGACTGCACTAGGGTTTGATCAGCTCAAGACACCTCCTTAAGCACTGATGACCAAAATTAGGGTTTGAGTTTGCACAAGGATTTTTGAACTTCCAATGCCCCATATTACTTTCATGGATCATTATGGACCCCCAAGATAACTTATGTCAAGTTTCAAGCCTTGGATCACATTTTGGCTCAGTCAATTGAGCAGTTGACCTAAAAATCAATTGTATTGGAAAAAAGTCAATTGTGGCCAATTTACAGTCAAACTTCATAATTTTGATCCATATCAACATTATAAACTCATATGTATAATTTAATCAAGTTTGGACCACAATTCCTCAAGAAATTTGATTAAATCATTAAAAGGGGAAAATGGTCAAAATTAGGGTTTTGATTGAGAAAGAGCAATTCCTGATTTTTGACCTAGCAAATGGTCAATTGGTTTAAGGAATGATCTCAAGAGCCCAATTGCATCATTTTTTTGACCTAATGACATGGTTCAAAACATTGCAAGTCCATTGGATTTACAGATGAATTTTTCAGTCAACTGATCAAAAGTCAACTGTATACTGAAAAGTCAAACTTTGACTTTTTGGTCAAATTCAAGTGCCAAAGATCATAATTCATCAAAACATGTCAAAATATGAAACTTATTCATCAAGAAATCAAAAAGTCAAGATTTCATTTTGAAAAGTCAAAATTTCTAAACTTAGAAATTTTTCTAAGTGTTGGAAATTTCATACTTTTTCACAACTTTGAACAAATTTTTCACCATGATGCAAGATGATTCAAGAGAAACTTCCAACATGAAAGTTGTAGATATCCATGAAATATACAAATTTTATTTACATAACTCCTTCCAAAAGTGTTTGGATATCAAGTTATAATTTTATGAACATAGGGTCATGAAATAAAACACTTAGCGAAATTTTGCCCTAATTTGGTCAGGATTTTAACCCAACTTCACAGAACTTTTTCATATAGTTGCAAGGTAAATATTCAAAATCAATTCAAATATGGGTTGTAGAGCACATTTCAAGCTTTCCAAAATGTCAAATAACTCCTTGAGACCATTCTTGAGTAGGGAGAATCGAAGAGATGAAGTTAGGGATTTATCACTTGAATTACAAGTCATTTTTGATGAACACGTGAACCAAATCCATGCTAGGCTGCATAATCTTTGCTTTGCAGACCTCAAACTTGTTTGTCACTCCATAATTAATGTTTTTCACAGCTGCTAGAAGCTTTAATATAAGCATTCAATGCATTTCCCATGCTTAATACCATTTTAGGAAGAAATGCAACATTGCCATTTTGGAAAAGTGGCTTTATGCATAAAGTCCACTCTTCTTGAGTCACTAACTTGTTTATTCAGCACACACTCAACATACAAAGTTAGATAAACATGTTTAAAGCTTGCAACCACTCTAGACAGACTTGTACTATGCATTGGGACAATGTGTGTCAAGCTTGCTTCAAAAACAAGAAAAAGAGCCATAACATGTGATTTTTGAATTCTGATCAAGGACAAGTCTCGAAACTTGTTGCTTATAAATAGAATCACTAATTGTGAGCTAGAACACGAGTTTTTACACCCTGAAACACTCCCAAATTCCCTCTATCCAGAAATTGCCCAAAAACTCCATTAATGCACAGTTTCTGACCTTGAAAATCAAACTCACATTTCCCTCGTGCGTTTCTTGGCCTTTTAGTTTCTAAAGCTTCCTTACATCAAGTGTAACATATCCCTATCCCTGTTTCATTACTGTAACATCATTTACTATATCCTCCATAACCAAAAACAGAGCATTGCACATTGACTTCTCCAAGTCATTTCAGTCACTCTTAACTCAAGCAAACCATTGCATTAGCTTCCTAGGACCTCAAGGAAGCTAACCTGATCATCACCATCACTTGAAACAAGCTCAAACTCAAAACACGATTTCCAGTTTTGAGGTAAGTTTCCTCAACTTGGAACTCTTCATACAGGCATCATCAATAGTGTATTTGTGAACAAAACATATAGATATCATTGCCCTGAAGCTAACCATGTCCATAGTTTCCATTAATTTTGCTTGAGCTTAGAGAATTTTGAAACTGAAATTTCTGAAATTTTTAGGGTTCAGATTACGGCCATTAAAATTCATGCTTATCTTTGATCTATAGTTTTAATACTTTACATTTCTGGAATCATGAGAAAATTTTCTACAAGTTTCATGTTTACAGTTTTCATTTTTGATGAGAAATGAGCAAGTTACAGTTGGTCTGGATGGAGGTTGAAGATGAAGTCCTCAGGACACGATTTGCCTTGTATATTTATTGTTTTGCTTATGTTAACGGATGTATAGTCATCCCAGTGGTAGAAGCGCGCGCCTTTAACCTATGGGAACTGGGTTCGAGCCCCAGTGATACCCTTTTCATTTTTCACATTTTTACTTTTCTGATTTTTGGCTTTTTGACAAGCGATGGGCCTCTTTGGACCTGGCTTGTTTTTATTTTTGCTAACCAACCTCCATGCAGGCTATTGGCACCCCTGACCCAAGATTATTTATTTTCTTTTTTTATTTTCATTTTTATTTTCTTAAATATATTTTCTAAATACTGAAAAATCATAAAAATACAAAAAATGATAGATTTATATTTTGACTTAGTTTATTTTATTTTTCTCACAAAAAAATATTTTTATAAACTATACTTTATTTATTTTTTTAATTATTATCTTGTAAATATAATTAAAATTAGTTTATTATTTATTTTCTTTCATACTAATTTAAATATATTATTTTTGATATAAAAAAGACTAAGAATATTTTATAATGCTATAAATATTTTTAAGATAAAAATACCAAAAAATACTTTTCTTAAACTTATTTTCTTTTGATTAATTAATAGAACTAGGGTTTTATTTAAAATCTTTTCTTAATAAAATTCAAGTTTAATTAATTATTTTCTTTAATTAATTAGGTTAAAACAATATCCCTTTTCTCTAAAAAACCCAAACAAAATATTCATTTTCTTTACATTTACATTCTTGCATATCTATATATTTTGTACATTTATTTATTTTCATTCTTGTACAAATTCAATTTGGTTGTAATAGATTAATTAGGTTTATATTCTTGCAATCCCCATTCAATTTGTACACCCCCTTCCCACAAATGTTGTAATAGCATAGTAACTTTAAATTTCGCAATTTATCGCTTTTTATATAACATTCTAGTAATTACGGTTTGTATGGAAAGACAAAAACCAATACTTAGAAAACCCTAATTCAAGACAAAAACAAGCATGAAAACAATACACTTGCACACAAGCACCCATAGGGTTATTCCACTTGGTTGCCTTATACAAAATGGCCATATTACGCATGTAAGGTATCTTAGCAAAAATAAGCAAATACAAGATCATAGTCCCTCGATGACGCTATCTAAGTTGCCTTTCAAATGATCTTAGTCCCTAAAAGAGAATGCTAAGATACCTTTCAACATTACTAATCATGGTTATACGATGACCCACGCCCGTCCCGTTTACATCTAAAGATAGGGTTGCTTACCAAATCAATGGTAAGACAACAATGTCAAAGGAAAAGGAAAATGAACAAAAAATACTTTTGAGTAGGAAGAATGCTCCTAAATTACTTGCTCCAATTTCAAACAAACATCCTTGCTATTTTTAAAACGAGCACCTACACTTTCAAAACATCTTACAAACTTGAAAACATTTTCAAAAGATCAACATCTTTGTATACATTCTTATGAACAAGAATCATTACAAAGGTTGCCTAAACAATGGACTTTTTACAAAATACTTTCAAACACCACACAAAACACAATTTCAAACAAAAGCAAGTGATCAAGCAAGTAACTAAGAGCCCATGGAAAACCATGGATGAAAAGGATGCTAATACCTTCCCTTTTCATAATCTACCCCCCGAACTCAAGAAATAATCTCAAAGGTCTTTCCTATGCTTTTTCACCTTTCCTTTTGGATAAAATAAAAGTTGGTGGCAACTCTTGCTAACCACAATATTTGCAATCAAATGCAAAACCCTCAAGTCAGTTCTTCCACCGCATTACAGAACTGGCGACTCTGCTGGGGATTTTTAAAATTGGGGTTACCTTAGGGTTAGATCACATTTACTTTCTTGCATTGTTTGACTTGTATGCTTTACATTATGGTTCTTTGTTTGGGTTTGAATCTTCTACCCGTATTTGGGATACATTATAGGTAAGTAGCAATACGTTGTGGAAACTGTGTGGGGTATACCGACATGGTCTAAGAAATAGCTACGTTAGTGCGACATATTTGTGGGTACCAGTAGCCTTTGAGTTAATCAAAGAGAATACGGGGCCGCTGAGTGATGTCATGAAGCACTAATGAACTTCTAGAACCTTTACTTGACCAACTTGGCCTTTAGGATGTAGTGAGATGACCGACTTTGGTGCAGTCCGAAGTTGGTAGATACTCGATACTACACTCATTGAGGTTTGGTTTCTTGGGATATTTCGATCGCCATTAAAGAGGCTTGTGCTGAAACAATAACCAAGGAAACAAACCAGTGATATTGAGCTCCTTAGAACCCGATTACTATTACTAGGACAGGTTTGAGCCAACTAAACTTCAAGAGGGTACTTACCTATAAAACTCCATGCAAGCCTAAACCTAAGGACTTGTTTTCTTTGTTTGTATATACATACTTGTACATAATATCATTAACATCATAACATCATACACATTCACTAACCATTTCAAAGGATTTTGGGTTTCATCTTTGTTCTTGTTTTGTAGGATATGGATTCTCTTCGCATGAAAACTATTCAAGTCAACCTTGTAAGGATCCCTCCACAACTTAAGGAGCTAGCTTCAAGGATTCCTGAAAACTCTCCATTCACCGAGAGACATAGTCGCCTACTCAACTTGGTCACCTCCAACACAGATGAGGACATGATGAAGGTGCTCTTTCAGTTCTTTGATCCTTTACACCGTTGCTTCACATTTCCCGACTATCAACTTGTGCCTACTTTGGAAGAATCCTCCCGACTCTTGAGGATTCCCATTGTCAACCAACTACCTTTCAACGGTACGGAAAGAGACCCAAAGCTAGAAGATATTGCTCAAGCTCTACACTTGCAATCATTTGATGTCACAACTCATTGGGAAACAAGGAGTGGTGTCAAAGGTTTCTTAGCAAATTTCTTGTATGAGAAAGCCCAAAATTGTAGGAATTCTTTGGACCTGCAAGCTTTTGAGGAAATTGTGGCTTTCCTCATCTATGCGATGGTTTTGTTTCCAAATCCTGACCAACTCATAGACATGAACGCCGTCAACATCTTCATATCACGCAATCCGGTGCTTACTTTGCTAGGAGACATCTTACACTCTTTTCACACTCGCATAATGAGGAAAAGAGGTGTCCTTATGTGTTGCACTCCTCTCTTGGCAAGATAGTTTATTTCACATCTTCCCCAATATGTATTAAAGAATGAGCAAGGTTCAAGGTGGTCATAAAGGTTGATGACGCTCAAACGTTCAGACATTCATTGGTGCTCCCAATCCATAGAGAATGTTACTATTGTTGACCGTTGTGGAGAATTTCCTAATGTCCTTTTACTTGGCATTAGGGGAGGAATCACCTACAACCCCTGCTTAGACTTAAGATAGTTTGGTTACGCCCGAAGGGATAGCCTGCATGAGATGTGGATTCAAGGTTTGGTATTTGACTGAGACAACGACGATCAAGGTCTTTGCCAGAGATTTATCCGAGCTTAGAGGATGTTGAACAAGGTAGATAGCGAGACATTGGGGCATAATAATTCCATCCCTCTTGAGCCTTACCTCAAATGGGTACGAACTCGTGCTCAAAGTCTTATGATGCCTTATCCTTCCATTCTCCCGGTAATCATTGAGCCTGTCATGGAAGGAGATGTTCCATACACTATCCTACATCCTGACATGCCCCCACCTCTTGAAGACCTACAAAGGGATTGGATACAACTCAAGGGGGAGCGAGATACTTTCGAATCCCAATTCTACGCAAGCGAGAAGAAGGTTTTGGAACTCACTAGGCTACTTCATGAGGAGCAGACTCGGAATGCCTACATCGGACCAAAGAGGATGCGTACTACCTTTTTATCTTAGAGTTCTTATATTATTTTTCCCAAGAAGGCATTGATGTACTCAAGCTTTAATTTATTAATATAACGTGTGTTTCCTTTTTGTCTAAAATGAATTTGAAACTTAAGATCCTTGAAATCATTGCATACGCATTTATCATTCATCATAACATAAGCAGGTTTCTTGCAATAAGTCTCCTCATCTCTCTATTATTTATTTCAATAAGATGGATCTCGAGCAAACGGTGAAGGACCTCCAAGCTCAGAATGCACAATTTCAACAGTTTTTCTTAACTCTATCCAAAGGACAAGAGGAGTTGAAGACCTTGCTAGTTGAGGAGAAGAAAAAGAAGACGAAGAAAATAACTGGAATTCTGAACATGGGAAGAAGATTCCAAGGGCAAACAAGAAGGGCCTTAGACTTTGCAACGACATCCGGTGAGAAAGACAATCAAGATGGCAAGGGCAAGGAAATAGTTGTTCAGCCTGATTCAGAAGAGGAAGAGGAAGAAGAAGACTATTTTGAAGAACAATACCCTCCAGCCGATGACAAGTATAAGCAACTAGAAGAGCGGTTGAGTGCAATGGAAATCCAAAAAGTGCCTGGATTAGACTTTAAGGAGTTGGGACTAGTATTAGGAATTGTCATTCCTCCAAAATTCAAAGCACCTGTGTTTTCCAAATATGATGGAGTTTCATGCCCCAAAATGCATCTCCGGTCCTATGTGAGGAAAATCCAACCCGATACCGCTGACAAAGATTTATGGGTACACTTCTTCCAAGACAGTCTGTCTGGAACTCAACTTAATTGGTTTTATCAGTTAGAAAGAGCCAATGTTCATAACTGGGAGGATCTTGTTGTAGCCTTTTACAAACAATACCAATACAATGTTGATCTTGCACCCACCCGTACTCAACTCCAGAGTATGGCCATGGTTTCAAGTGAAGGCTTCAAGGACTATGCGCAAAAATGGAGAGACTTGGCCGGAAGAGTTCAACCTCCCCTATCTGAAAGAGAGTTGGTAGACATGTTTTTGGGCACCTTGTCCGGTCCCTTCTTCAATCACTTAATTGGGAGTTCGTCGGTAGGTTTTACTGAATTGATATTGATCGGAGAAAGGGTAGAAGCTGGGATAAAGAATGGAAAGATTCAAAAAGATGCATCCTTTGCTTCTATAAGGAAGCCATTCATCGGGAAGAAGAAGTGGTTGTTGTGTATCCTCAGAGAAATCAAGATAGGGTTGAACGCCGTCCCATGGTGGGGGTTGTTATGATTCTTAAACCTGCACCTAATCAGCAAAGAAACAACCAACCAAGAATGGAAAGACCAGTCAGACAATTCACCTGACTTAATATGACGTTATCTCAAGTATTGCCACATCTGTTAAGATCTAATCTAGTGACCTTGAAAGAAGCTCCAAAGAACCCTAACATAACATCTCCTCACTATCATCCTAATGCCCGCTGTGCATACCATTTTGAGAGTCCCAGCCATGACACTAACAATTGTTGGGCTCTAAAGAACAAAGTATAAGACCTCCTTGAAGCCAAAGAGATTGAGTTCGATGCGCCCGAAAAGCCAAATGTCATTTCTGCCCCTATGCCTAAGCACGGCCATAATGCCAACGCCATTGAAGAAGATATGTTCGTTACTTTAGTTGATGAGCTTATGACCTCGCTTCTGGCTATCAAAAAGAACTTATTGATTGCCAGTGTATTTTTGGGCTGTGATGAAAGCTATCATTTCTCTTTGTCCTTACCAACCAGTTGTCCTTTATTAAAAGCAGGCGTTCAGTGCCCAATAGATAACAGGTATTAATCTACAATCAATCGTCCACAGATAGTTTTCCTGGCTTGTTATAGGTATTAATCTGGAACTTGAAAAGGTTGATGGTAGCCATCTGTTGATTGACCTTTTCCTGAAAAGGTAAAACATTGGCATGTATGCAATGTCATGATGTATGAAATGCATGATGTCATGATGTTCTCAAAAATAAATGAGATTGTGTCGTATGCACTTTATCATGTATGTAAATAGGAGGTATGAAATGTGAAATGTTTATGAATGTATTTTCATCTGGGAAAATAAATCCTTGACAAATGTCAAGAAGTTTGTTAAATCCTGGACTGTTGTTGAAGAATATGTGTATCTTCAAACTTTGCTTAGAATGTTTCCACCGGGAGTTCCTGTTTTGTTGAGGAGAACTCCGCTATGGGATATTGAAAACTCTGTGGGGAGAATTTTTATTCCTGCTTGGGAAAAGAGTTTAGGAGTCTTAGTCGTCTGTTGCTCTACTGGGGAGTCGAAGTTGAACTGATATCTGGTCGGGTCCAGGTTTCACAGTAACTTGCCGGGGATTGTAGAGTAGTCTACTTGGGAAGAGGAGTTGTGGTCCTTTGTAGTAGTTGGAAAGGCAAACTCAAGATGGGGAATCCTGTCGTTTGTTGGGGATATAAGCCATGTTGCTGGTCTGCTAGAGAGGTGACGACTTCATTGGGGGGAAAATCCTCGAGGACTCTTGAGGTCGACTTAGCTGGGAAGAGGTTATCAGAGATTGAAACTCTGGTCGAGGAATCATCCTGTGAGAAGGATTCTTGGGGAGATTTATCATTGTCCCTAGTAACAAGTGCTTCTGGCACTGCCAGGAAATGTTTGACTGTACGTAACCCTTTGATGAGATTGACGTTCAATGCCCCAAGTGACGGAGATGGAGACTTGCCCCTGGTTACTCTGCACTTCTTGAGATATTTTCTTGGAATCTTGACTGGACTGCCCCAGGTGTGCTGGATAGTGACATGTCATGCCCCTTGTTGATAGGAGATTCGTCAATGGAAGTGTTATCCTTTTTTAAGTGATTTTGTTCACTGAGAGGGCTTTCGTTCATCGGATATTCGTTGTGTGAATTTCTCTGTTGTCAAACAAATAGCCAAATGCAAACAGTGATATTCAAGTAATGCAAAGTTTATGTCTGTCTTGAAATTTTGAAAAATGCATTTTTAGCAAGAATTTTTTTTTTGTAAGAAAATTCAAACTCGAGATTTTGAGTAAAGCCCTACAGGAGTCAGGATACCTTTTGTAACAGTATGCTTTTGAACTAACCCATGCTTCAATTAGGACTTTTGAAGGGTTGTAACGTGGATTGGTTCACGGTTTAAGAAACAAAGGATAAAGGCTCAAAGTGTATTTGTACCCACCCATTCTTCGTGACGTTCTTCAGTCCTAAGCTCAGTTAATTGTACATTTGAACTCTGATTGAGTCTGGGACGATGTTTTGGTGATGGTTCAAACAAGTTAAGTTTATTGGAAGGCGATCATCTTTTGCAACCTTTTTCATGTTGTTGAGGATTTGTATTGACCTCTTTTTGATTTGTTATCCCTGATTTTTGCCTAACTGTTCTTGTTTTGAGATTACAGTCAGCAGGATGCCCCAGTTTTCTTAAGTCTCCTTTGTAGGTTTTGACTTAGTGGGCTTTTCTTTTGATAGATAATGACCGCCTATGTGATAGGGAACCATCACCGTCTTTTGATCCCAGAGGAATGTTTCTTGACGTTATTTGTTGTATTACGAGATGAGAGTTTGCGACCAAGCGCGCGTTTGAATTAACTGAGAGACTACCCTGCCCCAGGTTTTGATTAAAGGTTTCAATTTGTGTTAAAACAGAAAACTTCTACTTCTTTGGCTCGAAGGGGTTAACTAGGGATTATCTTCCTTATAACTCCAGTGTTTAGGATTTGAAAGAATGCATGTACTTCGTCAGCAAGGTCTGTCCAAAAGCATACTGTATGAGATTATGGAATCGTTTTCGTCATCCTCCCTCTAAAGGCTTGTAACTTTTAGCAAGATTTGAATGTCATAAAGTGAGTAAAAGCACAGTTTAAATGTAATCAAGACAAACATATGCAATGCATTAATGAAAACAGAGTTTGACATTAATAGATAATTGTTTGAATAACAAAAGATATTACAACTTGAAAATTCAAATGAACAAAAGCTTTCAATGATTCGTCATAGGAGCAGTGATTATGTTTAGAGTCTCCGGAGGGTCAAACTCGATCTCCTTGGCATCAATCATATCTTGGACCTTGTTCTTCAGAGCCCAACAGTTGTTTGTGTCATGCCCTGGGCTACCAAAATGATAAGCACATCTTGCATCCGGGTTGTAGTTAGGAGAAGAAGTCTTAGGATTCAGATGAGGAGCCTTTAACGTAATCAACTCTGCCTTCAACATGTGTTGTAGTGCTTGATCCAGCGACATGTTGATATTAGAGTATTGTCTTTTTGGCGCGACCTTCTTACGCTGATGCCCCTGCCTTTGTTGAGCAGGCGTAGGATTAGAGATCAAGATTTCTCCTACGTGTTGGTCATGACGACTCTTTTGACCATACACATCATTGGACTCTTTCTTCCCATTGTAGGGCTTTTTCTGAATGTCAGAGGGTGTAAATCCTTGGATCTTTCCACTTTTGATGCCAGCTTCGACCCTTTCACCATTCAGTATTAGCTCGGTGAACCCGGCTGAAGAGCTTCTGATCAAGTGTTTGAAGAAAGGCCCTGCCAAAGTTCCCATGAAGATGTCAATTAGCTCCCTGTCAGTTAAAAGGGGTTGCACCCTACCAGCCAGATCTCTCCACTTTTAGGCGTATCCTTTGAAGCTCTTGTTGGAACCCATGGTCATGTTCTGCAATTGCACACGAGTTGGTGCAAGATCAGCATTATACTGATACTGCTTGTAGAAAGCAACAGCTAAATCCTCCCAGGTGTGGATTCGAGAACTATCCAATTGATAGAACCACTCGAGTTGAGTCCCTACCAGGCTTTCTTGGATGAAATGGATCCAAAGCTTTGGATCAGTTGTGTATGGTTGAATCTTGTGGACATAAGACTTTAAATGCATCTTAGGGCAAGAGACGCCATCGTACAGGGAAAAGGTAGGGATTTTGAACTTTGGCGGGATGACCACTCCAGAAACCAAACCCATGTCTCCTAAATCCAAAACAGGTGTCTGTTAAATCTCCATAGCACTGAGGCGATCCTCCAACTGTTTGTACTTGTCATCAGTGGGAGGATACTGTTCTTCAGAGTAGTCAGCTTCAGCTTCATCAATCTCTAGATTGTGGTCTTCTTCAAGACTATCCCCTATGTTGGATGGAGTTGAAATATCTAGGGCTTTAGGTCTTCTTCTCAAGTTCAAGACGCCTACTGACTTCTTGGACTTTTTCTTCTTGTCTTTGAGAAGGAGAGCTTTCAGGTCCTCTTGCCCCTTAGCCATAGCCAGAAACATTTGTTGCAACTGAGCGTTTTGAGCTTGAAGATCTTTCACAGTTTGTTCAAGAGCCATTGCTGGAATAAACAGCGAAGGAGATGAGAGACCTGTTTATGAATCCTGCTATGATATGTATGATATATATGCAATGTTTTCAAAGATCTCGTGGGGTAAACAAGAAACTGTTAGAATTTTATTGCAGCTTGATTGAAGAAACTTCGTGTCGTTGAGAGTCCTTCTTCAAAAGTCAAGCTCACCATATCAAGTGGGTCATAGCCCTTGATTCAAGTCATTGTACTTGATCTTTGACGGCGTTTGTTTAGTGGAAAATGAATCCTCTTGCCCTTTGGTAGACGTCTGGTTCAACGTGCCCCTGCATCAAAGACCCTCGAGATCCTTGAAATGGTTATTGAAAATGCTATGGTATGATGTTATGATGTTATGTACAGATATGAAAAATTAAGCAAGTGTATATATAGACAGTCATATTCACACAAAGCAGACAAGTCCTTAGTTTTAGGCTTGCATGGAGTTTCATAGGTAAGTACCCTCTTGAAGTCTAGTTGGCTCAACCTGTCCTATAAATAGTAACCGGGTTCTAAGGAGCTTAATATCACTGGATTATTTTCTGTGTTCATTGTTTCAGTTTAGCCACTTTACTGGCGACCGAAATATTCCAAGAAAAAAATCCTCAATGAGTGTAGTATCGAGTATCTACCAACTTCGGACTGCACCAAAGCCGGTCATCTCACTACCCCTAAAAGGCCAAGTTGGTCAAATAAGGTTCTAAAGTCAGTTGATGCTTCACGACACCACACGGCGGCCCCGTACTTTCCTTGATTCAACTCAAGGGTTACCGGTACCAACCAATGTGCCACATCAACGTAGCTACTGTTTCAACCATGTCGGTATACCCCACACAGTTCCCTCACAGTTTATTGCTACTTACCTAAAAGGTGCCCCCAAATCTGGGTGTAGGATTTAAAAACAAACCCAAACAAGGAACGAAAAAAGGTAAAGCATACAAGTCAAACAATGTAAACAAATAAATGTGATCTAAACCCTAAGATAACCCCACTTTTAGATATCCCCAGCAGAGTCTCCAGTTCTGTGATACGGTGGGAGAACTGAATTGGGATTTTGCGTTTGTGTTTGCAATCGTTTCGGTTTAGCAAGAGTCGCCACCGACTTTTTATTTTATCCTAAGGAAAGGTCAAAAAGCACAGGAAAGACCTTTGAGATGTTTTCTTGGGTTCGGGGAGTAGATTATGAAAAGGGAAGATGCAAGCACCCTTTTCATCCATGGTTATCCATGGGATCTTAGTTACTTGTTTAGATCACTTGCTTTTGCTTTTCAATTGTTTGAAATGGTGCTTTGTGTTTGGTTTTGAAAGATGTTTTGAAAAGAGGCCATCGTTGTGGAAACCTTTGTAATGATTCTTGTTTGAATGTATACAAAGTTGTTTGTCTTTTGAAAAGATATTTCAATGTTTGAAAGTTTTATTTGGGAAGTGTTTTGAAATTGTGTTGTGAGGTGTGTTTGAAAATAGCAAGGATGTTTTGCAAGTTTTGATCAAGTAACTAAGAGTTGTCTACCCTATCTACTCAAGAGTCTTTCCTACACATTTTTAACCCTTTGACATTGTTGTTTTACCATTGTATTTGGTAAACAATCTTGTGTTTGGATGTAAAACAGGACAGGCGTGGGTCATCGTATTGACCATGATAGCAATGTTGTGAGATGACTTAGCACTTTTATTTTAGGGGATAAGATCATTTCGTAAGGCAACTTGTTTACCGTGGAAATTGGTAAACAACCGCTGATCCTCCAAAAGGTTACTTATTTGGTGACTCGCAGGATCGATCAGATTGATCCTAAGACATGGTTGATTTTTTGGGGTTTTACTAGATCTAATGATGGTTAATGCCAGTAAAGTAAAGACACTTTATGTAAATTGCATGAAGAAAAGCTTGATAGAATAAATGAAAGTTTTAAATAAAGGCTTCGACGGAGAAGAGTAAATGAAAGGCAATAAAGTGCTGGAATATAAAAGACTTTGATTAATTTAAATGGTGTTTCACACATACATTCTCAACAATTCTTTCGCTCACACTGGGTACTTGAATCTAGATGAGTGACTTGTATATAATGATGAACACACGCGAAAACTACGTGAACAACTAGTATTTATACTAAACACATCTCAAGTAACCGTTGGGCAGTTACGTTGCTTCGAGATGACTCCACTTGGCATGCTCACAGCATTCGACGCTCCTGATCTTGGCACGTTGCGCTTGGTAACTGCTGGGAACCGTTTTCCCCCCAAACATTCGAATCTCAAACCGTTCCACCCTGGGGAATCAAATACCTTTGTCGAGAAGTTCCCTCGATGTCGAAGGCAACAAGATTCCTACTTAAAAGAAATTCTCTAAGTACCTTGCCACTTTCTGATGAGCATTCGACAGGATCAGCTGGTCGAAACCATTCCTCATAATTAATGGTCTATATTAATAACAAACAAGGGTGTCGAATTTAGGAGCCAGCAAATTGCCCCCCAAGAATGCCTTATTTCGACGCTGAAAAGAAAAAGGCATTCTTTAAGATTCCACCCGACACTTGTCCTTCATTCTTAGCCACAGATTAACTCGTGCGCTTTTCGTCAACTGACAATCCCAAAAAGCCATCATTCCAACTGTTCCTAAGACGTCACTTCAGTAAGGCGTTTGGCGTGCCCAATGTCTTTTCACAGATTGTCATCATGACAATTTCCCGAAATCGAGGATGCACGCTGCACCGTTTCCATTCTGCAGAATGACTACGTCAGCAAATGAGCGCCACGTGCCCCACTATCGTCTGAAACATTAAATGACCTCGAGTTTTGTGATTTTCCAATCACTATAAATAGCGCTAAGTGCCCCTCGTGGGACTTTTCACTCTATTCTTCATCCAGGCCTTATTATTGAACAGAAATTTCTGCAAAAACTTTGTTCTTCATCCATCTTCATCTCAACCCAAAAATGGCTTCAGGTTCTCGTTCTTCCAATGCTCCCAGTTCTAACGCTCCCTCTAAAACTGCCCAACCAAAAATCTTTTCAACCGTTCCAACAGTTAACTCCAAAGGCATGCGAATGGTTCCTGAACCCTTGGGAACTGCTGAGCGTGAGGCTTACTCTTCTCAACTGCTGATTCCTGTTGGATACTCCAACCAGGTTTTCTCCATGTCTGGTCCTTTATCTGCATGCATTGCTGACTCAATGAAGATCAAGAGCTTCTTCCCGGTGCTTGAGGCACTCAAGCCTGTTGGGTGCTCCAAAAAGGCTACAGATGACAATGAAGATCCTGCAAAAGAAAAGATAGATCTTCGTTTCTTTAACAGAGGGGTTAGGGCTTTTAGGTCTAGCCCTAGCCTTACACCAGACTACAGCGCTTGGCTCGACAAGATGGAAAAAAGCCAGGCTTCGATTTGGAAGAACCTGGGGATTTATGACCTAGTCATGCTGTCGAAGACTGGTCTCAACTACTCCCCTGAAATGCTGGTAGCCTCTTTGCTATTTTGGGACTACACTCACTTCACCTTCCACCTGCCTTGTGGAATGGTAACACCCACTCTCTTCGATGTGGCTGCCATTACCGGTCTTCGACCAACTGGGGATTACTTTGACCCAGAGGAAATGTCTGAAGACCAGATTGGGTTTTCAGCTACCAAACCCACTTACACCACCTACATCAACCACTATCATGACAGATCGACAGCTAATGTGACGGACGTGGAGCACATTGCGTTTCTAGCCCTTTGGCTGTCACGCTTCGTGTTCTGCACGAAATCTCTACAGGTGACGAAGAAAATGGTCACCCTTGCTACCCAGCTTCACCATGGTCAAAACATCTGTTTGGCCGAATTAATACTGGCGAACCTATATGAGTCGATAAGCAGTGGAGCGACTCTATTAAAGGTAATAGAAAATAGAGCCAGTTTGCTTCTTGCAGGACCCTTCTGGCTACTACAACTATGGCTAAACGCCACTTTTGAGTCTTTCTTACCTCAGAAAACTCAGATAAACGAACAAGCTCCTGAGATAGCCAAGAGGCGCATCGAAGGCACCAGGCTGGCTTTACTGACTCCTACTGAGGATGGGCTGGAACTCCAACAGACCTTTGCAAACTTCGTTTTGATGTTTGCAGGAAGAAAATAATTCACCTCGACCATGGATCCTTTCGCCCGTCGAAAGTTTGGTCCAGAATGGTTTACCAGACCCCATCCCAAGTCATCAGGGGACCCCCATCTCGAAGAGCACACAACACTGTGGGAAGCATTTCTCACTCCCAGAATAATGCCATTGCGCTTTAAGAGTTCCAAGAATCATCTGAGCCTGATCGCTTATCAGCCAAATTTGGTCTCTCGACAGTTTGGTATCATCCAATCACTTCCTTCTCCCATTTTCCCTAGGGAGAAATCAATGTTGTATTTTTGCAATGATTACACTGAGGATGCTGCTACCAAGCACATTGGCAGGTATGCTGGTCGAACAGTACTTTCACTGTTCAACTATCAACTTAACTTCCTCTGTTCACCATCTTTTGAAAACTGGTGGAAGAGTTATTATGCTGAAGAGTTCTTCGATGAAAAAGATTTTATGGACGAACTCCAGAAGTCCTTCGTTTTGGTCCTTGACAAAATAAAGAAATGTACGTTCACTCTCCAAATTATATTTGTCTTTCCATTTCGACTTATAACTTATCAATTATAACTTGTGAATGCATCTTCTTTCAGTTATTCGAAAGCCTGCAGCAAAGAAAACCACAGAAAGCCATCAGGGAGGAGGTCCCTCTACAAAACCTTCAGCACCGGTAACCAAACTTTTATTATTTCCTTCTGGTTTTAACATCCTGATTTTCGATGTGGCACTCTAAATCGACTCCATTTGGTTTTCAGGAACCTGCACCTAAGAAACGACCTGCACTAACGGTCGAATCTGCGAGTGACGACGAGGATGAATCTCCCCCTGTCCCTCTTAAACGGAGAAAACTGAAGAAAGATGCCCCTGCTCCTGAGCCTCGACCCATGATCAGAATCAAGGTTGCAGGGAGAAGACCCAGGCCACCTCCCATGATCATCGAAGAGCCCACGGAGGAGGAGCTGAACGTCTTGCTCAACAAACCCGTTGAAAGTGATAATTCTAGCCCTGGGGCTGAAATTCCTCTACAGGTAGCTCCTCCGACCATTTTAACTTAGGTGTCGATGATCACGTTTGATTGTGTATCTTTCTAAACCAGAAGATTCTTCCTCTTCTATTTTCAGGAGACCACCGAAAGTTCAGCACCAAAAACTTCAGAGACACAAGACTCTGCTGAACATAGTAGACAACAAGAGGAGGAATTGGCTAACGATGAAGCCCTTGTCGAATCAGAGGAGCAACAACCAAAGGAAACTCAAGTGGTCGATCTGACAGAGGAGCAACATGACGAAGAGGATCATGTTGATGCTGGCACTACTGAACTACATGTCGAAGAGAGTCATGTCGATGCAAACGCTACTGAACAACTTCAACCCCAAGCCACCGCTGTTGTAGGAGCGACCACCTCGACAAAGCCCAAGTCTAAAGAAGACTTGGCCCTTTTGAAGCAAAATGATCCCATTGGCTACCTGAATGCCATCATTGAGAGTAGGGGAAGTTCATCTGACCTTAGTCATGATGCTTCTACTGCATCGGGGAAGTCCACTTTGACTTCTCCTCTTGACGAGGCTTTGATGAAGGTCAAGGCTTAGTTCTTCAAAAAGGATCTGATGAAGGCTTTGGAGGGGGATCCTACTGCTCCGTCTTGTCTGGGAGCTGTTCTGAATGCAGTCGATTTGCTTGTTGTGTCTCCAGAGGTTTCCAGCTTTATCTTGGAGTTATACTCCATTGCTGACCAAGTCTCTGCGGACTATCAACGTTAGAGGGGCTTCAACAGCCATCTCGAAGCGCTACATGGCAAGAGTTCTTCTGCCTGGACCGAGGTAGCTGAAACAACTTCTCGAATTGCAGAGTTGTCGAAGCAGAAGACATCCAAGCAGGAGGAAATCGACGCCATAGATTGAGATAATGCCTCTATAAAGGCGCAGATCGAGGAGCTGGAGGCCAAGATAAATGCTAACACCAAGCGCAAAGAGGAGCTCCTCTCGACTGTTTCGGACACAGAGAGCCAAGCTGAAGTTACACGAGGCCTAGAGTTCGCTGAGAAGGCCCAAGCCTTTGATGACCAGATTGCCAAACTTTCTCAAGCGACTGCCTTGTGTAGCAAAAGGCTGGAGTTGCAGCAGGCCAAGTATCTTCGACTTAAAGCTTCTATCCCTTTCTAATTTGCTCAGCCATTTATTAACCATGTACTGTAATATTTGTAAGACAATGCAACCATTTTGGCTAATCATTATATAATTTTCCATTTTGGCTCTTTATGGTTAATTTGGTCATTAACTGCTATTTATTTTGATCTCTTGGAGCATAGGTTTATATTTTTTCAAATATTTGCCGTTTACTCTCAAGAATCTTTTATCTTCACCTAACTCTTCAACCTCATAAGCTCCATCAGAAAAAATTTGGATAATTCTGAATGGTCCTTCCCATTTGGGTGACCATTTTCCCATGCTTCGATCCCTTCGATCCATGGGGAGAATCACCTTCCAAACTAATTCTCCAGGCGAGAATGCCTTAGGTTTTACTTTTTTATTGTAAGAGTCTTCCACTCTTTTCTTCTGAATTCTTAGTAGGTCGAGAGCGCGTAGTCTTTCTTCGTCTAAATCTACTAGTTCGTCTAACATCATATCCCAATAAACCTCAGAGGGGATATCATGATGTCTTTGAACCCTTGCTGATTGAAGACAAATTTCCGCTGGCAACACTGCGTCATGACCGAAAGTTAGCCGATATGGTGTTGTACCTATGGCTTCTTTTGGGGACGTTCGACAGGCCCACAAGATCTGGTCTAACGTCTTATGCCAATTTTTTGGCTTCTTTCCTACATGCTTTTTTATCAGACCGATCACTATTTTATTCGCTGCTTCAACTTGACCATTTGCCTGTGCATAATAAGGTGTTGATGTTAGGAGTCTAAAGCCTATTTCTTGAGCGAATTCCTGCATCTTTCAACCAGTGAACACTGACCCTTGATCAGTCGTTATAGTTTCAGGGATTCTAAATCTAAAGATAATGTTCTTTTGAATAAATTCAATGACATTTTCTTGGTCTGCAATGACTAAAGGAATAGCTTCGATCCATTTAGTGAAATAATCAATGCCTACCAGTATATACTTCTGGCTCTTTGATGATGTCGGTCGAATCTCTCCAATAAGATCCAACGCCCATCCTCTAAAGGGCCAAGGTTTCACTATTGAGTGAAGTTCGCTTGCTGGTACATGTTGGATGCCCGTATGGACTTGACATTCCTGGCAAACCTTCGCGAACTCAACACAATCCTTCAAGATGGTAGGCCAGTATAGTCCTTGTCGAAACAACAACCATTTCATCTTATGGCCTACTTGGTGAGCCCCACATGCTCCAGTGTGCGTAGTCGAAAGGGCTATGTATGCTTCAGTTTCACTTAAGCACTCTAGCAATACCCCTTCAGGCGTCTTTTTAAATAACTCATTACCCATGAGTACGTAACTCAACGCCATATACTTTATTTTCCATTCTGTCAAAGCTGCTGGATTTTGTAGATAATCTACAATGGGTTTCCTCCAATCTTGCTCTGACAAATTGTCTATGAACGATATTTCAAAGTTCCTTTGATCAGCATACCCTAGTCTTGTCGATTTCAAATCTGTTGGTGACAGGCTAGTTGCTTTTATTTTTTCTCGGACTTCGATTGCTCTTTGTAATCTCGTTTTTGAAATTTTGTACCCAGATGCAATTTGTGCCAAATCATTGGCTATTTGATTTTCCAATCTGGGTATGTGTCGAATGTTGACCATTTCGAATTTTTTCAATAAATGATTTGCTATCACAAAGTACATAATAAGGTTTTCTCTTATGCACTTATATTCTTTTGTGACTTGCTTAATGACTAACTCTGAGTCTCCCATTATTTCGACTCGAGTTGCCCCCAATTCCAACAATATCTCAAGGCCAGTAATTAGAGCTTCGTACTCAGCCTCATTGTTCGAACAGGTACCTGATATCTTGTACTTGAATGTTGTTGGAATTTTTTCTGGAGAAATAATCACGACCCCTACTCCTGTTCCATCTTTATGGCTGGAACCATCGAAGTAGAATTTCCAAGGCTCTATCTCCACATAATTTATATTCTCAACCTGAATTGAGTGATCGACTATAAAGTCTTCTACCACTTGCCCTTTCACTGCCCTAAGAGGCATAAAGGTCAATGAGTACTCAGTTAACGCTAGTGCCCATTTGCCTATTCGGTTGTGCAGGATGGGTTTCGACAACATGTACTTGAAAACATCAAAATGAGACGAAACGTACACATCAACTGGTTTTATATATTGTTTGAGCTTTGTACAATAGAAATAAAGACATAGACATAATTTTTCAACTTCGCTATATCTAGTTTCTGCATCGTTCAAAACTCTACTAAGATAGTAAATGGGTCTTTTGACTCCATTTTCATCTTCCTGGGCTAACATGCTTCCCAAAGTTTTGTCAGATGCAGCTATGTACAATCTCATACTCCTGTTGCTGCAAGGAGGCACCAAAATAGGTGGCTTGGTGAGATATCCTTTGATTTTGTCGAAGGCTTCTTGTTGCTCTTGCCCTCATTCGAATCTTTCCTTATTCAATCGAAGTAAGGGTGAGAAGGCTTGAGCTTTTCCACTTAGGTTAGATATGAATCTCCTTAAGAAATTTATCTTGCCCAGCAGAGATTGCAGTTCCTTTTTGTTCGCTGGCGCTTTCGCTTCCAAGATTGCCCTCGTCTTGTTCTGGTTGATTTCGATTCCTTTCTTGTGGACGACGAAGCCCAAGAAATCTCCAGCTTTTACACAGAACGCACACTTCAAAGGGTTCATTTTCAGACCATGTTCTCTCATTCTTTCAAATGATTGTCGAAGGTGGTCTATATGGTTCTTCCTAGAAACAAATTTTACAACAATATCATCAATATACACTTGCATAAAAGTGTTAATAAAATCATGGAAGATAGAGTTCATCACCCGCTGATATGTTGCCCCAGCGTTCTTTAGGCCAAAAGGTATCACTACCCACTCGTAAGTGCCTAAAGCCCCGGGGCATCGAAAAGCTGTTTTCGACACATCTTCTTCGGCAATGAATATTTGATTATATCCTGAATAACCATCGAGCATGCTCAGGTACTCATGGCCAGCGGCAGAATCGACTAGCATTTCCGCCACAGGCATAGGATATTCATCTTTGGGTGTGGCAGCATTCAAGTCTCTGAAATCTATGCATACCCTCAATGTGCCATTTTTCTTAATCACTGGCACAATATTTGCAATCCATTCGACATACCTCGTAGCTCGTATGAATTTGCACTTCAGCAGTCTTTCGACTTCTATTTTGATCTTCGACAGTATTTCTGGAGCGAAGCGTCTTGGACTTTGCTTGACTGGCTTCTTCCCAGGTTTGATTGGCAACTAAAGTTCTACCAATCCTCTGTCGAGACCAGGCATCTCGTCGTAATCCCATGCAAAGAAGCCCTTGAACTCTTTTAACAAATGGATCACTTCCAACCTGAGCTTTGGGTCTATTTTTGCGCTAATGTAAGTTGGCTTTTTCTCTAACCCTTCGCCCAAGTTGATTTCTTCTAAAGGATCCTGTGCTAACATTTTGATGTTGTTCGTTAGGGGCTCCTTTTCGAATCCCAAAGGCTCATCGTCGTAGATGGCGTCGAGCCTTTGTTCCTGCATTTCTTCTGGCATGACATCAGGAGGTTCTGGGTCGAAATCCTTTCCAGGACCTGCAGAAGGTAGCTCTTGATCATTGGCCTGTGTGGCCATATATTTTACTTTGGCTTCAAGAGCTGTTATCATCCTTGTTTCGGCTACATAAGCCGAAATTTGCTGCAGTGATTGTGACTCAGTCATTGTCACTGAATTCGCTTCCCGAACCAGTTGGCTGGATGTCAGTTAGCCCACTGAAATCAATGTGGGACAAGTCTTCTCTGTCCCATTGAAAACCATGCTCAGGGTGCAGGTACAAGGAACAAAAAGCATTTGGCGCTGGCGCCAAGTCGAAGTCAGGTGCTGGGCATGGCCCAATGTGAGCCAAATTTTTGTCGAAGTCAGCTCTCCCTAGGTGATTTACTTCGCCTAAGTAATAGCTCTGATCCGCTTCTATATTTTCGACCATTCCATCAGGACGCCATAGTATCAACCTTTGGTGCATTGATGATGATACTGCTCCAACACCATGTATCCATTCTCGGCCCAACAAAAGATTATAATTTGGTTTGGCTGATATGACCATAAACATAGTTGGTCGAAGGATGGATCCCACTTTGAGGTCTAGTTGGATCACACCCATAGTGGTCCCTATTCCGCCTTCATAATTCGACAGGACCATGTTGTGAGGCTTGATGTTTTCATCGCTCTTGCCTATTTTTCTCAGCATAAAGTGAGGGATGATGTTGATGGTTTCCCCACAGTCCACCAAGATCTTATTTACGGTGGTTTCTTCGAGTTTTGCCCTTATGAATAAAGGCTTGAGATGATTTTTCATCGCCTCTGTAGGAGGTTCGAAGAAACCATTTTGCTCTTCAGTAGCGCCATTATCCATGACGAAGTAGCATACTGGCCTATGCTTGGCCATTTCTTGTTCGACTTCCCAATCGTTGGATTCGACCTCCACCTGGCGGTTGAACTCTCTTGGCAAAACTGAGACTATGTTTACCATGATATCTAGGGTGTCATCAGACTCAGAGCCCTCTTCGTCATCAACTTCGCCCTGGTTAGGCCAGACTAGTCTATTGGTCACTGGTTGTCTTTCCAGAGGCTTTCTCTGCTTTCTCTAAGGGACATTTGAACTTGATTCTGGCTTTGGTTCATTGGTAGCTTCCCTCTCAGCCTTTCGCCGCCTCTGGTATCTTCTCCATTGGGATCGAGACATGGGATTCTTTCCCTTGTAGTTACTTGATACCTGGGTCACTTTAGAGGCCACAACCTGAGGTTCTTTCTTGTGTGTCAAAGATGAACCTCTTGGCACTTCGAAGGAGTGCCACCTTTCCTCGCTCGGTCTCTTTCGACCTGATGTTTTATACCACGTATCAACTGGCACATTGGTTGGAGGCCTGAAAGTCAGTGGCCTCTTCTCTTGATTTGAACCCTTTTGGTAGGTTCTTCTGGGGTCATGTCGAATATCAACACTTTCCCTTCTTCTGTTTGCTGCTCTTACACCTTGGATGTGTTCAGCAGCTTTTTTGTTAAAAATCGAGCTACATCGAGGATACAGCATCACTTCTGACTTCTTATTCTAGCATCTTTGCAGGAAATCTGCCAGATTTTCGTTTTCCCGAGGGAAAGCCGTTTTGTTGGCCTGCTCTTGCCTAATGGCCTCCTCTGATGCTTTTGATTCAGAGATTTCGACCATGCTGACATTCATGGTGTCTTTGGTGGCAAGAGTCATTTGCTTCATCTGAGCCTCCAGGTCCTCTGTCTGGCCTTGGACTGCAGCCAAGTAGGAACTGGGTTTTGCTCCAGATTTTGGGGCTCCAACTGTCTCCAGTTTTGGGCTTTCAACAGCTTTTTGGACTGCTTCAATTGTTTTTCTAGAAAGACTCCCAGAAAAACTGCCAAAGATTGGCATGTTGACATGATCCTTGGTGACTTCCCCCATAGTTATTCCTGGCCTTTTCACCTGGCTTCTGGACGCCTCGATCACATTCACCTCTGAAGGTTCAGCATAATGGGCTTCAGCCTGCAAAGGGTTAGAGTCCACAGTCATGGGGGTCTTATCGGCAAATTTCAACCTCCCTTCTTCGATAGCATCTTGCACGAGATTCCTGAAAAGAAAACATTGAGATGTTTTATGGCCCAGAAAATTATGATATTTACAAAAGCCTCTTTTCTTTCTTTGATCAAGAGGAGGCACTTTTACCCCTGGGGGCACTATCATTTGGCCATCTTTTACAAGTAAGTCAAAAATTTCATCACATTTTGTAATATCAAAACTGTAAGTCTTTTTGGGGAACCTATCGTTGGCCCTTTCAGGACCAGTGGGGTTTTTTCCACTTGAGGGGACTAGCAGTTTGCAAGAGTATGGTGGCCCCTGTTTTAGCTCCGCTAAATCGAGCTCGCTTTCTTCGACGGTTATAGTTTCGTCGAAGGTTTCTGGATCTTCATCGTCCATTTCGACATATGTTATCCTTTCTCTTTTATGAGTTTTTGTCGCCTTGGCTTTTTCAGCTTTAAGGCGTTCTACCTGTCGAACCCTATCGGCCAATTGGGCCATGTCTCTCAGGTATTTAGTGTCTAATTTCTTCCTAATGGAATAATCTAAGCCTCCTGCGGCCATTTCGACTAACTCATGTCCTGGCACTTGCGTAAAGCATCTTGCTTTAAGCAACCTAAACCTATTTAGATATTCGTCGATAGGTTCAGTGAATCGCCTCTTTACACTGGCCAATTCTTTCAGGCTTATCTTGGTTTGTCCCATGTAGAATTGCTCATGGAACAATCTCTCCAACTGGGTCCAATGGTGGATCGAATTGGGGGGGAGAGTTGTGAGCCAAGTAAACGCGTTCTTTGTTAGGGAACTTGGGAAATACTTAATCCTCAGGTTTTCGTTGTTTGAAATATCTCCTACTTCAATCAAGTATCTCGCCACATGTTCGACAGTAGATTCTGTCGTGTCCCCTGAAAATTTAGTGAATTTAGGGACTTTACATCTAGGAGGTAAGTCTGTTTGTAACACATATTCTGACAGTGGGGATGTAAAGTTGGGCCTACGGAAGCCCGTATTCATCCCATTTTGCGTCATGATTCTTTCGATCATGGCTGTCAGGTTATTTTCCAAACCCATATTCTGGTATTGGATGTGCTGAACTATTTCGTCAACATTTTGGTTTTTGTTGACTATCCTTACCTCCGGGGCTATGACCCTAGGTTCTACGACCCCGGGTTGTTCCAATCGCGTCCTAAGGTTTTCTTCGACAGGCTGCTGGACTTGGTTAATAGTGGTTTCTTCCTCTAGAAGTATACCTTGGTTTCCCCTTATTTGCGCCCTTTGGGGCTGTCGAATAGGTTGGGGTACCCCAAAGAAATCGGCCAGACGCGTCATTTGCGCTGTCATCTACTGATTCGACTGGGTGGTATTTTGTATTAGAGGATTTAGCACTGTACTTAAAGTTTGTGCCAACATTTGAACCATATCGTGATTGCTTTCGTCCATTTGCTGCCTCAAGACTGTTGTCGAGGCATTCGTAAGGCCATGCGCTACTTGGGACGTTCCTCCTAAGAGTTGGGTCCTACCCCTGTTCGCCATACCAACTCCGGAACCTTGGAGTGGCGAGGAGGCGCTCACTAAAGGGTCTGAAAAAGTGGACGCAGCGTTCGTCAGGCTAGCCAATTCAGAAGTTGGCATGCCATAGAGTGGTTCTCGATTTAGACCGCCTGTCGAAAATCCTGGGGGAACATAAGGCCTAGTTCCTGGGTTTCCCCTTGGTGGGGGAGTTCCCAAAGGCATTCTGGGGCCAGTGAACGGAGGTAATGGCCCCGTTTGTGTGACCGTTACTGCTGGTGTTGAACCAGCGGTTAGCGTTTCACTTACGGTTGGGATAACCGTTGTTCCCACATTTGTTTGTGGGATTTCGCTATTGTTTGGCGGATTCGCCATCGCTTCTCTTCTTCTCGTAGTATTGGTATCGTTAGTGTATATTCTACCACTTCTCAATAACATGCAATACTTCTCGAAAAAGATGATATTCTATATAAATAAGGTTAACCTTAAAAATCGACACAAGGTCCCACCGGGTGTGCCAATTTGTTTACCGTGGAAATTGGTAAACAACCGCTGATCCTCCAAAAGGTTACTTATTTGGTGACTCGCAGGATCGATCAGATTGATCCTAAGACATGGTTGATTTTTTGGGGTTTGACTAGATCTAATGATGGTTAATGCCAGTAAAGTAAAGACACTTTATGTAAATTGCATGAAGAAAAGCTTGATAGAATAAATGAAAGTGTTAAATAAAGGCTTCGACGGGGAAGAGTAAATGAAAGGCAATAAAGTGCTGGAATATAAAAGACTTTGATTAATTTAAATGGTGTTTCACACATACATTCTCAACAATTCTTTTGCTCACACTGGGTACTTGAATCTAGATGAGTGATTTGTATATAATGATGAACACACGCGAAAACTACGTGAACAACTAGTATTTATACTAAACACATCTCAAGTAACCATTGGGCAGTTACGTTGCTTCGAGATGACTCCACTTGGCATGCTCACAGCATTCGACGCTCCTGATCTTGGCACGTTGCGCTTGGTAACTACTGGGAACCGTTTTCCCCCCAAACATTCGAATCTCAAACCGTTCCACCCTGGGGCATCAAATACCTTTGTCGAGAAGTTCCCTCGATGTCGAAGGCAACAAGATTCCTACTTAAAAGAAATTCTCTAAGTACCTTGCCACTTTCTGATGAGCATTCGACAGGATCAGCTGGTCGAAACCATTCCTCATAATTAATGGTCTATATTAATAACAAATAAGGGTGTCGAATTTAGAAGCCAACACAACTTTGATAGCGTTATCAAGGGACTATGATCTTGAATTTTCGATTCGTTTGTGCTAAGACATCCCACATGCATAACATGGCCATTTTTAATTCAGGCAACAAGTGAGATTACCCTAAGGATGCATGTGTGCAAGTGTGTTTTATTTACATGCATTTTGTCTTTGATTAGGGTGGCCTATTTGTTGGTTTCATGTCTTGCCATACACACCCTAGTTACTATACAGTATAAGGAAAACATTCAATTGCGGAAAATGAAATTCTACGCTATTACGAATCATTAGGGGGGTGGGGTATACAAGTTTACGAATGGGGATTGCAAGTAAAATAAGTCCTAAATTACTATTACAACCATATTGAAATGTATAAGAATATACAAGGAAATGGACTAGTTTTAGAAAATGTTTTTGTCTTAAGGAAATAAAATAAAAGAAAGTGTATTTTTTATGTTTTTTATGTTAATAAAAAAGGATGAAAAGGAAAATAAATGCAAAAATAGAAACAGTGTGTTGCTGAAAACAAAGAAACAAGGATCAAAAGTTTTGAAGTCAGGCGCGTGACTCAGCAGGAAATGTCAGTGGGATCAGAAGTTCTGGATTCGTTCATTCTGAGGTCCTGCAAAAAACGTTAGAGGGAAAACACAGAAGTTCTATATTACACTGAAACGATGAGAAAACGCCAGCAGTTCAGTGTATTTGACATGTAAGGAGAACTCATAAGTTCTATGCTGTGTTAAGATTATGAGTGGACATTAGAAGTTCTGTGTGTTAAAACAGGGAAGAGAACTCAGCAGTTCTGCGTGCTTAAACAGTGAGAAAATCTTAGAAGTTATGTGTGTTAAAATGATGAGTGAAAAATAGAAGTTCTGTGTTACATTTCAGCTCTTAACCAGCAGAACACCAAATTTATTCAGTTCAGCAAATCAGAATGATAACAGCATAACAGTTCATAGAAGTTCTAATCCTAAGTCTGAGCATACCGTTATTCTAGAAGTTCTGATCCATTATTTTTTCTATTCATACAATGATATGTACAACATTAATGCTATGATATTTACATGTTAATGATGTTAGGAATGATAAGCAAGTAAAGTCAGAAATACTTACCTGGAGCGTGCTTGGAGCTTTGAGTGGCTGTCTTTGGATGTTTCTGGAATCAGCAAGAGTAATGGAAGAGGAAACGTCAAGCTCTTTGATTCAAAAAGGAGAACAAAGGGTTTTTTTTGTGTATGAGAAATCTGTATTTTTATGAAGGTTTCACAACTTCCTTTTCTCTTTTGGCCATTCTCTCTCTTCAAAATCCAGCCCCTTCAAATTCCAACCCCCTGAACGTGTGATGGAGCCAAGTATTTATAGATGAATTTGTTGTGATTTTTTTTTGGGGGGGGGGGGGACAAATAGGATTTGAACCTCTTTTGGCATCCTGTTCCTTTGCTTTTTTATCACAGCTTTTGTATGCTATTTTGGTGTAATCATGAGATGCAGGCGTAGGCTGAGCTAGTTGTTGGTCATAGGTCTGCAGCAAGTTGTATAAGCAAGGTTTTGGGATTTGGTCAAGTTCTGACCAAAGCGTTAAAAATAGCCTTCATGTGCTGAAGTTTTGCCTTGTCTTTGAAGCAAGCATGGTGGCTGTCAGTAGGAATTAAGGAAAAGGAAAAGCAGAGTTGCTATCCCAAGACAGTAGAGGTACACATGGTGAAGATCCTTTGGATAAAGACTCAGAAGGTGGTTGTGAGCATTAAATGAGCATTAAATGGTGATGAGACTTGTCACAACCAGAAATCCTGCAGCGTGATACTCTACACCAAGGCTTTGTTCTGGGTCAGAAGTTCTGCTTCAGCGTAGCATCCATCCTCTGATCTTTGTATCTTTTGGCTCCATCATGTTCTGAAGGAGCTTTCAGACTTTCTAGAAAGCTTGCAGCACGCTCCTTAATCTTCTTTGCATTACCCTAGCAAACTCTGACTAAACTTGTGTAGATGCTGAAGAGCCATGTTCTGGCTAGAGACTATGTGTTGAACCACATCTATATCTTCTGATTGCTCCTGCTTGGAGGATGGCTCAGAAGTTCTGAAGTGTCATTTTTTCTTAAATACCAAGTATTTAGAGATTTGGCTTTTCCATAGTAAATTTGACTTTCGAAATTCTTGATGAAACAAACTTCATATTCCAACATGTTTTGATGAAATATGATTCCTCAGATTTGATGTTGATCCAAAAGTCAAGGTTTGACCTTTCAGCGTGCAAATGACCATTTTGCCCTTGTGGCTTGGTTTGCTTGAAAAAATGATAATTCAAGGCTTGGAATTGGATGGGAGCAAACTTGAGGATCCAAGGTGATTCTTTGAGAAATGAGAGGGCAAATTTTGGGGTGCAACAAGTATGCTCGAACATGGAGGGAATTGGCATCCCGTGTGCAACCACCACTGTTAGAGAAGGAGTTAGTAGACACGTTCATGGGAACTTTGCACGGGTTGTATTATGAGATGATGGTTAGAAACATCTCTTTGGGGTTCTCAGACCTAGTAACCATCAGAGAAAGAATCGAGACGGGGATAAAAAGTGGGAAGATATCATGCGGACCATCAAATGCTCCCTACAATTCAAAACGGCCTACTTCAAACTTCCCCAAAGGAAAAGAGGGAGAAATTAATGTTGCAGCGTCACAACCCAGGGTACAACAACCATTGGTGATTCCAATAGGGAAGCAGCAAGGCAGAAGGCCACCAAGGAAATTTGATCCACTCCATATGGCACCTATCCAGTTATTGCAACAGCTAGTTAAGGCATCCTTAGTGGAACTCAAGCCTCTAGCTCCTCCAATCGGGCCACTCCCATGATGATACGATGCCAACTCTGGATGCGAGTATCATGCTAATTCTCCTAGACATTCCACAGAAAAGTGTTGGCCTTTCAAACACAAGGTTTAGGATTTATTGGACTCCTAAGACATCACTTTCGAGAAGCCCAACATCACATCGGACCTTACACCATCGCACAATGGACTGACAATAAATGCGACCGAAGTAGTCACTGACTCTGGGGTAAGCAGATAAGCAAAAACCCCGACGAACTCGCCGAAAGAATATTTGTTGGGGTGTGAACTCCCGCTAGGACACAATGAAGCTTTCGAAAGAGATCTACAAAGGCTAGGGGACCAGGGGATAGTCCAGCTCAGACAATACCCTGAAGGAAAATATAAATATGCTCTGAAGGGCGAAGCACATTTTCCTCCAATCCAAGAGACTTTTGTCAGCAATGGAGTAGTGCATAGCAGACATGGGGCAAAAATATCCAACAAAGCCAAAACCAAAGGGGAAACTGAATTCATTCAAGAATTCTCCCCAGGAGAAAAAACTCAAAAGATGGACGACCGTGGAGATTCCTGAGATCTTTTTCTCTCTTAATTAATTTTTCTTGTTTTTTAAGGAACCTATGTCAAGCCCGGGGCATAAGGATTGCTTGTAAGGGTTTCCCTGTTTTGTTTCAGTCAATATTTACGATTAATGAAAGTTATATTTTATCTGCAATTAAGATCCCTTTTCTTTCTCTTGCATTTATATCTTAGATTTAAAAATGGCAATACTTTCTCTGCATATGCATTTTCAAATATTCATATACTAAATCGGCACCAAAACACGATAAAGGTGCAAATTCATACCCCAAAACCACCGATAATGTTACTGCTGCGACCCGATATAATTTTGATGCTCCTATCAGCCAAGCTAAAGAGGAAGGTGATAAAGATCTTGAACTCTCTGAGAAAATGTCGAGGGAGATAAAAAGAAAAGCTAACAATACGCAACCATATTAAGAGGATATTAAGACCATTAATCTGAGCACAGGGGAAGACCTGGAAGAAACCAAAGAAGCTAATCAAGTTATTGTGCATATCTACAGAAATAGTCCAAGGTCAAATGCAGACAGCACTGTAAAAATAAGCAACTACGAAATACCAAGATCTGACGAAAAACCCGAGCCAGGGGCATGTTGGGTATCCATATTCGACGAGACTTCAAAGGCATTGGGGCACGATATAGGGGCAGTTTTAGCTCCTCTAGAGAATGCTCATAAACCATATGCCAAGTCGATGGTGAACGAGATACTAAACACCCAAAACCGGTTCCATATCGGGATCGTGTTTTGAAGACTAACTGCGGAATTCGCAAAAATAATTTTCAGTCTTGTCCCACGAAAAGGAAATCAAATGAAAGACACCCTGGCAACTATATCGTCTATATTCAAAGTAACTTGGTCAAGCCATGAATCGCGCATCACAAACAGACATAATCAAGAGCCCTCACTTTGTCTTGCTATCAAAGAAATATCGGATGACAAGCCTTGGTTTCACGACACCAAGAAAGGCCTTGAAAAACAAGAACATCCAGAAAATGCCTCTAGCATCGACAAACGAACTCTATGGAATATAGCCTCGTAATTCTTTCAAAGTAACGGTATAATATACAAGATGAACCACGACATGGTCTGATACTTAATAAGATTCTGCTACCTCGCCTCGACTCATGTGGTAAATGGACCCCCAGTTACGAAAGTCCGTACGTAGTCTAAACAGCATCCTCCGGTGGTAATCCTGTCTCCACAACAATGGATGGGGAAGAGCTACCGCATCCGAAAAATTTAGACGTAGTCAAAAATACTATGTATAAGAAGCTCGCTAAGCTCGAACCTTAAACAGGTGACTTAGGCAAAAAGGAGTGTCTCGGTGGATCGAAAACCCTAAAGGGCAATCCAGGCAAAAATTAGGGGCATATAAACAAAAAAATTATCCCGGTGGATTGAAAACCCGAAAGGGAAATCCAGGAAAAAGTTAGGGATTTCATACTGTTGTACCCCAAAATTCTCCCTCTCACTTATCAAGATTTTTCTCACAAGATCTCCTTAGACTCAAGACTGCACTAGGGTTTGATCAGTTCAAGACACCTCCTTAAGCACTGATGACCAAAATTAGGGTTTGAGTTTGCACAAGGATTTTTGAACTTCCAATGCCCCATATGACTTTCATGGATCATTATGGACCCCCAAGATAACTCATGTCAAGTTTCAAGCCTTGGATCACATTTTGGCTCAGTCAATTGAGCAGTTGACCTAAAAATCAATTGTATTAGAAAAAAGTCAATTGTGGCCAATTTACAGTCAAACTTCATAATTTTGATCCATATCAACATTATAAACTCATATGTATCATTTAATCAAGTTTGGACCACAATTCCTCAAGAAATTTGATCAAATCATATTAAAAGGGGAAAATGGTCAAAATTAGGGTTTTGATTGAGAAAGGGCAATTCCTGATTTTTCACCTAGCAAATGGTCAATTGGTTTAAGGAATTATCTCAAGAGTCCAATTGCATCATTTTTACCTAATTACATGGTTCAAAACATTGCAAGTCCGTTGGATTGACAGATGAATTTTTCAGTCAACTAATCAAAAGTCAACTGTATACTGAAAAGTCAAACTTTGACTTTTTGGTCAAATTCAAATGCCAAAGATCATAATTCATCAAAACATGTAAAAATATGAAACTTATTCATCAAGAAATCAAAAAGTCAAGATTTCATTTTGAAAAGTCAAAATTTCTAAACTTAGAAATTTTTCTAAGTGTTGGAAATTTCATACTTTTTCACAATTTTGAACACATTTTTCACCATGATGCAAGATGATTCAAGAGAAACTTCCAACATGAAAGTTGTAGATATCCATGAAATATACAACTTTTCTTTACATAACTCCTTCCAAAAGTTCTTGGATATCAATTTATAATTTTATGAACATAGGGTCATAAAATAAAACACTTAGCGAAATTTTGCCCTAATTTGGTCAGGATTTTGACCCAACTTCATGGAACTTTTTCATATAGTTTCAAGGGAAATCTTCAAAAGCAATTCAAATATGTGTTGTGGAGCACATTTCAAGCTTTCCAAAATGTCCAAGAACTCCTTGAGATCATTCTTGAGTAGGGAGAATCGAAGAGATAAAGTTAGGGTTTTATCACTTGAATTACAAGTCATTTTTGATGAACACGTGAACCAAATCCATGCTAAGCTGCATAATCTTTGCTTTGAAGGCCTCAAACTTGTTTGTAACTCCATAATAAATGTTTTTCACAACTGCTAGAAGCTTTAATATAAGCATTCAATGCATTGCCCATGCTTAATACCATTTTAGGAAGAAATGCAACATTGCCATTTTGGAAAAGTGGCTTTATGCATAAAGTCCACTCTTCTTGAGCCTCTAACTTGTTTGTTCAGCACACACTCAACATACAAAGTCAGATAAACATGTTTAAAGCTTGCAACCACTCTAGACAGACTTGTACTATGCATTGGGACAATTTGTGTCAAGCTTGCTTCAAAAACAAGAAAAAGAGCCATAACATGCGATTTTTGAATTCTGATCAAGGACAATTCTCCAAACTTGTTGCTTATAAATAGAATCACTATTTGTGAGCTAGAACACGAGTTTTTACACCCGGAAACACTCCCAAATTCCCTCTAGCCAGAAATTTCCCAAAAACTCCATTAATGCATAATTTCTGACCTTGAACATCAAACTCACATTTCCCTCGTGCGTTTCTTGGCCTTTTAGTTTCTAAAGCTTCCTTACATCAAGTGTAACATATCCCTATCCCTGTTTCATTATTGTAACATCATTTACCATATCCTCTATAACCAAAAACAGATCATTGCACATTAACTTCTCCAAGTCATTTCAGCCACTCTCAACTCAAGCAAACCATTGCATTAGCTTCCTAGGACCTCAAGGAAGCTAACCTGATCATCACCATCACTTTAAACAAGCTCAAACTCAAAACACGATTTCCAATTTTGAGGTAAGTTTC
Organism: Vicia faba; assembly: GCA_948472305.1. Taxonomy (NCBI): domain Eukaryota; kingdom Viridiplantae; phylum Streptophyta; class Magnoliopsida; order Fabales; family Fabaceae; genus Vicia; species Vicia faba. Next base: position 1,135,060,325 of record OX451740.1, on the reverse strand, counting down.
CTCAACTTGGAACTCTTCATACAGGCATCATCAATAGTTTATTTGTGAACAAAACATATAGATATCATTGCCCTGAAGCTAACCAAGTCCATAGTTTCCATTAATTTTGCTTGAGCTTAGAGAATTTTGAAACTGAAATTTCTGAAAATTTTTAGGGTTCAGATTAGGGCCATTAAAATTCATACTTATCTTTGATCTATAGTTTTAATACTTTACATTTCTGGAATCATGAGAAAATTTTCTACAAGTTTCATGTTTACAGTTTTCATTTTTGATGAGAAATGAGCAAGTTACAGTTGGTATGGATGAAGGTTGAAGATGAAGTCCTCAGGGCACGTTTTGCCTTGTATATTTATTGTTTTGCTTATGTTAATAGATGTATAGCCATCCCAGTGGTAGAAGCGCGCGTCTGTAACCTATGGGACCTGGGTTCGAGCCCAAGTGATACCCTTTTCATTTTTCACATTTTTACTTTTCTGATTTTTGGCTTTTTGACAAGCGATGGGCCTCTTTGGACCTGGCTTGTTTTTATTTTTGCTAACCAACCTCCCTGCAGGCTATTGGCACCCCTGGCCCAAGATTATTTATTTTCTTTTTTTATTTTCATTTTTATTTTCATAAATATATTTTCTAAATACTGAAAAATCATAAAATACAAAAAATGGTAGATTTATATTTTGACTTAGTTTATTTTATTTTTCTCACAAGAAAATATTTTTATTAACTATACTTTATTTATTTTTTTACTTATTATCTTGTAAATATAATTAAAATTAGGTTATTATTTATTTTCTTTCATACTAATTTAAATATATTATTTTTGATATAAAAAAGACTAAGAATATTTTATAATGCTATAAATATTTTTAAGATAAAAATACCAAAAAATACTTTTCTTAAACTTATTTACTTTTGACTAATTAATAGAACTAGGGTTTTATTTAAAATCTTTTCTTAATAAAACTCAAGTTTAATTAATTATTTTCTTTAATTAATTAGGTTAAAACAATATCCCTTTTCTCTAAAAAACCCAAACAAAATATTCATTTTCTTCACATTTACATTCTTGCATATTTATATATTTTGTACATTTATTTATTTTCATTCTTGTACAAATTCAATTTGGTTGTAATAGATTAATTAGGTTTATATTCTTGCAATCCCCATTTAATTTGTACACCCCTCCCCACAAATGTTGTAATAGCATAGTAACTTTAAATTTCGCAATTTATCGCTTTTTATATAACATTCTAGTAATTAGGGTTTGTATGGAAAGACAAAAACCAATACTTAGAAAACCCTAATTCAAGACAAAAACAAGCATGAAAACAATACACTTGCACACAAGCACCCCTAGGGTTATTCCACTTGGTTGCCTTATACAAAACGGCCATATTACGCATGTAAGGTATCTTAGCAAAAATAAGCAAATACAAGATCATAGTCCCTCGATGACGCTATCTAAGTTGCCTTTCAAATGATCTTAGTCCCTAAAAGAAAATTCTAAGATACCTTTCAACATTGTTAATCATGGTTATATGATGACCCACGCCCGTCCCGTTTACATCTAAAGATAGGGTTTCTTACCAAATCAATGGTAAGACAACAATGTCAAAGGAAAAGGAAAATGAACAAAAAATACTTTTGAGTAGAAAGAATGCTCCTAAATTACTTGATCCAATTTCAAACAAACATCCTTGCTATTTTTAAAACGAGCACCTACACTTTTAAAACATCTTACAAACTTGAAAACATTTTCAAAAGATCAACATCTTTGTATACATTCTTATAAACAAGAATCATTACAAAGGTTGCCTAAACAATGGACTCTTTACAAAATACTTTCAAATACCACACAAAACACAATTTCAAACAAAAGCAAGTGATCTAGCAAGTAACTAAGAGCTCTTGGAAAACCATAGATGAAAAGGGTGCTAATACCTTCCCTTTTCATAATCTACCCCCCGAACTCAAGAAATAATCTCAAAGGTCTTTCCTATTCTTTTTCACCTTTCCTTTTGGATAAAATAAAAGTTGGTGGCGACTCTTGCTAACCGCAATATTTGCAATCAAACGCAAAACCCTCAAGTCAGTTCTTCCACCGCATTACAGAACTGGCGACTCTACTGGGGATTTTTAAAAGTGGGGTTACCTTAGGGTTAGATCACATTTACTTGCTTGCATTGTTTGACTTGTATGCTTTACATTATGGTTCTTTGTTTGGGTTTGAATCTTCTACCCGTATTTGGGATACATTATAGGTAAGTAGCAATACGTTACAGAAATTGTGCAGGGTATACCGACATGGTCTAAGAAATAGCTATGTTAGTGCGACATATTTGTAGGTACCAGTAGCCTTTGAGTTAATCAAAGAGAATATGGGGCCGCTGAGTGATGTCATGAAGCACTAATGAACTTCTAGAACCTTTACTTGACCAACTTGGCCTTTAGGATGTAGTGAGATGACCGGCTTTGGTGCAGTCCAAAGTTGGTAGATACTCGATACTACACTCATTGAGGTTTGGTTTCTTGGGATATTTCGATCGCCATTAAAGAGGCTTGTGCTGAAACAATAACCAAGGAAACAAACCAGTGATATTGAGCTCCTTAGAACCCGAGTACTATTACTAGGACATGTTTGAGCCAACTAAACTTCAAGAGGGTACTTACCTATAAAACTCCATATAAGCCTAAACCTAAGGACTTGTTTGCTTTGTTTGTATATACATACTTGTACATAATATCATGAACATCATAACATTATACACATTCACTAACCATTTCAAAGGATTTTGGGTTTCATCTTTGTTCTTGTTTTGTAGGATATGGATTCTCTTCGCAGGAAAACTATTCAAGTCAACCTTGTAAGGATCCCTCCACAACTTAAGGAGCTAGCTTCAAGGATTCCTGAAAAATCTCCATTCACTGAGAGACATGGTCGCCTACTCAAATTGGTCACCTCCAACACAGATGAGGACATGATGAAGGTGCTCTTTCAGTTCTTTGATCCTTTACACTGTTACTTCACATTTCCCGACTATCAACTTGTGCCTACTTTAGAAGAATCCTCCCGACTCTTGAGGATTCCCATTCTCAACCAACTACCTTTCAACGGTATGAAAAGAGACCCAAAGCTAGAAGAGATTGCTCAAGATCTACACTAGCACTCATTTGATGTCACAACTCATTGGGAAACAAGGAGTGGTGTCAAAGGTTTCCTAGTAAATTTCTTGTATGAGAAAGCCCAAAACTGTTGGAATTCTTTGGACCTGCAAGCTTTTGAGGAAATTGTGGCTTTCCTCATCTATGGGATGGTTTTGTTTCCAAATCTTGACCAACTCATAGACATGAACGCCGTCAACATCTTCATATCACGCAATTCGGTGCCTACTTTGCTAGGAGACATCTTACACTCTTTTCACACTCGCACAATGAGGAAAAGAGGTGTCCTTATGTGTTGCACTCCTCTCTTGGCAAGATAGTTTATTTCACATCTTCCCCAATATGTATTAAAGAATAAGCAAGGTTCAAGGTGGTCACAAAGGTTGATGACGCTCAAACATTCAGACATTCATTGGTGCTCCCAATCCATAGAGAATGTTACTATTGTTGACCGTTATGGAGAATTTCCTAATGTCCCTTTACTTGGCATTAGGGGAGGAATCACCTACAACCCCTGCTTAGACTTAAGACAATTTGGTTACGCCCGAAGGGATGGCCTGCATGAGATGCTGATTCAAGGTTTAATATTTGACTGAGACAACGACGATCAAGGTCTTCGCCAGAGATTTATCCGAGCTTGGAGGATGTTGAACAAGGTAGATAGCAAGACATTGGGGCATAATAATTCCATCCCTCTTGAGCCTTACCTCAAATGGGTACGAACTCGTGCTCAAAGTATTATGATGCCTTATCCTTCCATTCTCCTGGTAATCATTGAGCCTGTCATGGAAGGAGATGTTCCATACACTATCCTACATCCTGACATGCCCCCATCTCTTGAAGAGCTACAAAGGGATTGGATACAACTCAAGGGGGAGCGAGATACTTTCGAATCCCAATTCTACGCAAGCGAGAAGAAGGTTTTGGAACTCACTAGGCTACTTCATGAGGAGCAGACTCTGAATGCCTACATCGCACCAAAGAGGATGCGTACTACCTTTTTATCTTAGAGTTCTTGTATTATTTTGCCCAATAAGGCATTGATGTACTCAAGCTTTAATTTATTAATATAACGTGTGTTTCCTTTTTGTCTAAAACGAATTTGAAACTTAAGATCCTTGTAATCATTGCATACGCATTTATCATTCATCATAACATAAGCAGGTTTCTTGCAATAAGTCTCCTCATCTCTCTATTATTTATTTCAGTCAGATGGATCTCGAGCAAACGGTGAAGGACCTCCAAGCTCAGAATGCACAGTTTCAACCGTTTTTCTTAACTCTAGCCAAAGGACAAGAGGAGTTGAAGACCTTGCCGGTTGAGGAGAAGAAAAAGAAGATGAAGAAAATAACTGGAATTCTGAACATGGGAAGAAGATTCCAAGGGCAAACAAGAACTTTACAACGACATCTGGTGAGAAAGACAATCAAGATGGGAAGGGCAAGGAAACAGTTGTTCAGTCTGATTCAGAAGAGGAAGAGGAAGAAGAAGACTATTTTAAAGAACAATACCCTCCAGCCGACGACAAGTATAAGCATCTAGAAGAGCGGTTGAGTTCAATGGAAATCCAAAAAGTGCCTGGATTAGACTTTAAGGAGTTGGGACTAGTATCGGGAATTATCATTCCTCCAAAATTAAAAGCACCTATGTTTGCCAAATATGACGGAGTTTCATGCCCCAAAATGCATCTCCGGTCCTATGTGAGGAAAATCCAACCCCATACCGCTGACAAAGATTTATGGGTACACTTCTTCCAAGACGGTCTGTCTGGAACTCAACTTAATGGTTTTATCAGTTAGAAAGAGCCAATGTTCATAACTGGGAGGATCTTGTTGTAGCCTTTTACAAACAATACCAATACAATGTTGACCTTGCACCCACCCGTACTCAACTCCAGAGTATGGCCATGGTTTCAAGTGAAGGCTTCAAGGACTATGCACAAAAATGGAGAGACTTGGCCGTAAGAGTTCAACCTCCCTTATCTGAAAGAGAGTTGGTAGACATGTTTTGGGGCACCTTGTCCGGTCCCTTCTTCAATCACTTAATTGGGAGTTCATCGGCAGGTTTTACTGAATTGATATTGATCGGAGAAAGGGTAGAAGCTGGGATAAAGAATGGAAAGATTTAAAAAGATGCATCCTCTGCTGCTATAAGGAAGCCATTCATCGGGAAGAAGAAGTGGTTGTTGTGTATCCTCAGAGAAATCAAGATAGGGTTGAACGCCATCCCATGGTGGGGGTTGTTATGATTCCTAAACCTGCACCTAATCAGCAAAGAAACAACCAACCAAGAATGGAAAGACCAGTCAGACAATTCACCCGACTTATTATGACGTTATCTCAAGTATTGCCACATCTGTTAAGATCTAATCTAGTGACCTTGAAAGAAGCTCCAAAGAACCCTAACACAACATCTCCTCACTATCATCCTAATGCCCGCTGTGCATACCATTCTGAGAGTCTCGGCCATGACACTAACAATTGTTGGGCTCTAAAGAACAAAGTATAAGACCTCCTTGAAGCCAAAGAGATTGAGTTCGATGCGCCCGAAAAGCCAAATGTCATTTCTGCCCTTATGCCCAAGCATGGCCATAATGCCAACGCCATTGAAGAAGATATGTTCGTTACTTCAGTTGATGAGCTTGTGACCCCGCTTCTGACTATCAAAAAGAACTTATTAATTGCCGGTGTATTTTCGGGCTGTGATGAAAGTTGTCATTTCTATTTGTCCTTACCAACCAGCTGTCCTTTGTTGAAAGCAGGCGTTCTGTGCCCAATAGATAACAAGGAGATTTTGTTCGAAAAGACTTCTGTTCCACCTGTTTCTTATAATGATGTTTCCATCTTGACCATTTCCGACAATTCTTCCAGGGTCTCCATCAAAAGACCCGTTAGAATTACATTAGTTACAAAAGTAGCTCCTTTGATAATTACAATGCCTGGACCAGTCCCGTATTTGTCAGACAAAACCGTACCGTGGAATTATGGAGGGGATGTCTACTACCACGGTATCAAGCAAGATTGGCCAGTTTCCAAAGATTCAAGTTCTGAGAAGATTAACTCCGATATCAGTAATATTGCAGGGACTAGCAAGATTACCCGAAGCGAAAGGATATTCTCTCCATAAATTGCTCCTCCAAAAGAAGTTTCTGGACCCGTAATCATTCTTGTTGTTGTTGCTCCTCCGAAAGCTATTCCCAGTCCTACAATCATCTCTGCTAGTACTCCAACCGACAAAGTTGTTGCAACCCCTGTTATCACTCCTACTGACATTCATGTTGCCGAGTCAACCGAGACTCGAGGTAAAAGTATTCTGATTGAGCATGTCCGGATGAAGGCACAATCATTGGCTATCCCTGAGACCTCCCAGAAAGAGATGGAGGAAATTCTAAAGATCATAAAAAGAAGCAACTACAATGTAGTTGAGAAATTGGGGCAAACTCCATCTAAAATTTCCATGTTGGCTTTACTATTATGTTCCGAGTCTCATGCAAAAGTCTTGGTAAAATTCCTGAAAAATGCTCATGTACCCCAAGAAACATCTGTCGACCAGTTCCAAGATTGCGTAGCCAGCTTGACTGCAGATAATGGTCTAGGTTTTTCGGATGCTGATTTAACACCGAGAGGGAGGAAGCATAATACGACATTGCATGTCTTAGTGGAATGCAGGGGCACAACCTTGGCTCATGTTTTGGTGGACACTAGGTCGTCTCTGAATGTGTTGCCTAAAAAGGCTCTTGATAGGCTTGACTGCGAAGGATTGACATCGAAACCAAGCAACATAATAGTGAGGGCATTTGACGGCTCAAAAAGGATGGTGTGTGGGGAAGTGGATATCCCCATAAAGGTTGGAACCCAAACATTTGATTCAACTTTTTATGTAATTGATATCCGCCCTTTGTATTCCTGCTTTCTAGGCAGACCATGGATTCATAATGCTGGTGCTGTCACTTCTACGTTGCACCAAATGCTGAAGTATCCAATTCAAGGGAAGATTATCACCGCTCATGGAGAAGAAGAGTATATGATCAACCATCTCAATTCCTTCAGATACGTGGAATTAGATGGTAAATTTATTGAAACTCCATTCCAGCACTTTGAAGAAGTCCCACAAGATGTGGCAGTGACCAAGGATGTGTCTCAAGTTCCCAAGATCACAAGGCCTCCACTCAGAATGTCATCTTTGAAGGATGCCAAGGCAGTGATAGAAGAAGGTGGGTGCACTATTTGGGGATAACTCCCAAATATCCCATACAAATCTGACAAGTTTGGCCTGGGTTTCACTTCAGGTGCTCAGAAGGATGTACGCTGCGCTCGTGCTGGAGGACCACCCTTGAATATCAGCAACCGTGAAGTCAACGCGGTAGAGGATGATGAAGACAGCTACAACTGGGAGGATTGGATTTTCCCAATTGTCAGTGGAGGGCTCAGCATTTGGGAGCCTAGAGATTTTTTCCCGATCACTTTTATCCCACAGTAATTTGTCTTTATATTTTGTTGGATCTATAATATTAAAACAATTTAGACTCTCAAAACCTTGTGTCTTACCTGAGGCACAAAGGTCCATTTGTAAGGGTTATTATCTCATTTCCATATGGCATCAATGAATCATGGATGTTTTTGCATACAAACTTTGTGATCATTGTTTTTCTTTTTACATTTTCATTTCCTTCAAAGATAGATATACCCTTACACACACCCACACTCACAATGCAGGTCTACATCCATTCGGGGATCTCACGGGTAACGATTCTGCTATGGCTTTTTGTAACTGAAAATATAATCTACCAAGCCGAAGACGAAGGTGAGGAAGATTGTGAAGTACCAGGGGAACTTGCCAGGTTATTACAACAAGAAGAGAGAACCATTCAGTCCCACGAGGAACGGGTGGACACCATCAATCTAGGTACTGAAGAAGACAAAAGAGAAGTCAAGGTGGGTGCCAATCTGGAACCCAGTGTCAAGGAGCGTCTAATTCAATTGCTACACGAATATGTTGAGGTCTTTTCCTGGTCGTATGAAGACATGCCAGGACTTGATGCAGATATTGTGGTACATCATCTACCTATGAAAGAGGATTGCCCACCAGTAAAACAAAAAGTCCATCGTATGCGACCAGATATGTCGGAGAAGATTAAAGCAGAAGTCATGAAACAGTTTAATGTTGGATTCTTGGCCGTCACCTCTTATCTGCAATGGGTTGCCAATGTTGTTCCCGTGCCCAAAAAGGACGGCAAGGTACGAATGTGCGTGGACTGTAGAGATTTAAATAGGACAAACCCTAAGGATGATTTCCCACTCCCCCACATTGATATTCTAGTTGACAATACGGTGCAGCACAAAGTGTTTTCCTTCATGGACGGTTTCTCAGGATACAACTAAATCAAAATGGCACCTGAGGACATGGAGAAGACAACCTTTGTCACACAGTGGGGCATATTCTGCTACAAGGTTATGTTGTTCAGACTGAAGAATGCTGGGGAAACCTATCAACATGCCATGGTAGCTCTATTTCACGACATGATACATCACGAAATAGAGGTCTATGTGGACGACATGATAGCTAGATATCAAACAGAAGAAGAGCATCTTGATCATTTACAGAAAATGTTTGAGAGATTAAAGAAGTACAAGCTGAGGTTGAACCCAAATAAATGTACGTTTAGAGTAAGGTCTGGTAAGCTCCTAGGCTTTATCGTCAGCAATAAAGGTATTGAAGTAGATCCTGCCAAGGTGAAAGCGATACAAGAGATGCCTGCTCCTTGTGCGGAAAAGGAAGTCAGAGGATTCTTTGGATGTTTAAACTACATTGCCAGATTCATTTCTCACCTGACAGTTACCTGTGAACCAATCTTCAAACTACTGAAGAAAGATCGGGTAGTCAAATGGAATGACGAGTGCCAAACTGCTTTTGACAAGATCAAAGAATACCTACAAGAGCCTCTTGTGTTGATGCCACCAGTCGAGGGAAGGCCATTGATCATGTATTTGACTGTTTTGGAAAATTCAATGGGGTGTGTGCTGGGGCAGCATGACGAGTCTGGCCGAAAAGAGCACGCTATTTATTACCTGAGCAAAAAGTTTACCGAATGTGAAACAAGATATTCACTGCTCAAGAAAACTTGTTGCGCTCTGGCATGGGCTGCTCGCCGGCTGAGACAGTATATGCTGACCCATACTACCTTATTGATATCTAAAATGGATCTAATAAAATACATCTTCGAGAAACCTGCTCTCTCTGGGAGAATAGCGAGATGACAGATGATCCTGACAGAATATGATATACAATATACTACCCAGAAAGCAATAAAAGGCAGTGTACTAGATGATCACCTTACTCACCAAGCTGTGGAAGACTACCAGTCCATGAAGTTCGAATTCCCAGATGAAGACATCATGATGGTAAACGACTGTGCAGAATTTAGACCATATGACGGACCTGAACAAGGATCCCGATGGACCCTGGTTTTTGATGGGGCATCCAACACACTCGGAAATGGTATTGGTGTTGTACTCATATCTCCAGAAGGGTGTCATACTCGTTTTACTTCAAGACTCTACTTCAATTGTACAAATAACATGGCGGAATACGAAGCGTGCATCTTTGGTATCAAAGCTGCCATAGACTTAGGGATCAAATCTTTGAAGGTATTCGGAGACTCGGATTTGGTCATTAGCCAGATCAAAGGGGAATGGGATACCAAACACCCTAACCTTATCCCTTACAAAGAACATGTTTTGACGTTGCTCCCACATTTTGAGAAGATTACCTTCGAGCATTTCCCGCGAGAAGAAAATCAGCTAGCAGACGCACTAGCCACAATGTCATCTATGTTTAAACTTAAATGGGATAACGAGGCTCCCCAGATCACCATTAAACAAAGGGAAGAACCAGCACACTGTCACGAGATTAATACCAAAGAAGTAGTGGACCGGCCTTGGTTTCACGAAGTCAAGAGGTATCTCGAAACTCAGGAATATCCAGAAGGAGCTTCAATAAATGATAAGAAGTTCTTAAGGATATTCTCTGCTAAATTCTTCCTTAGTAATGGCATTCTTTACAAACGCAACCATGACTTTGTGTTACTTCGGTGCGTAGAAAAAATTGAAGCTGAAAGGATCATGGCTGAGTTACATGAGGGCACTTTTGGCACCCATTCCAGTGGGCATACAATGGCAAAGAAAATCCTACGGGCAAGCTATTACTGGTCTACCATAGAAGCAGGTTGCTATCAACACTCTCTAACATGCCGCAAGTGTTAGATCTACGCTGATAAGGTGCACGTACCTCCAGTTCCTCTGAATGCCTTGACGTCTCCTTGGCCCTTTTCTATGTGGGGAATTGATATGATTGGGGAAATCAAGCCAACAACCTCCAATGGACACCGCTTTATCTTAGTGGCCATTGACTATTTTACGAAGTGGGTAGAGGCAGCTCCTTTCACTTCCGTTAGCAAGAATGTTGTCGCCCGATTCATCAAGCAAAATCTCATTTGTCGTTACAGTATCCCAGAGAGGATCATTACAGACAATGGTATGAACTTGAACAATACTATGATCACCGCCTTGTGCGAGCAATTCAAGATCCAGCATCACAATTCTTCCCCTTACCGGCCAAAGATGAATGGTGTTGTCAAAGCCGCAAATAAGAACATTAAAAAGATCATACAGAAAATGACAGTCACATACGAAGACTGGCATGAGATGCTACCATTCGCTCTCCACGGGTATCGTACCACAGCTCGTACATCATCCGAGGCAACACCCTATTCTCTGGTATACGGCATGGAGGTTGTCTTACCTATTGAGGTCCAAATTCCCTCTCTAAGAATTATGAAGGATGCAAGGTTGAATGAAGACGATTGGATCCAGACTCGACTTGATCAACTAAACTTGATTGATGAGAAAAGGCTTACTGTTGTCTGCCATGGTCAAATGTATCAAAAACAGATGATCAAGGCTTTCAACAAAAAGGTTAGACGACAAGTGTATCAAGTCGGGGATTTGGTGATCAAACGTATCATACTGCCGCAAGGTGATCCCAGGGGAAAATGGACTCCTACCTATGAAGGACAGTTTGTAATCAAAGACATATTCTCTGGTGGAGCAATGATCTTGACCACCATAGATGGCGACGACCTGCCTCACCCTACGAACGCAGACATAGTAAAAAGATGCTATGCATAAGAGACCCTCTAGGTTGACACACCTAGGCAAAACAAGGACATCCCAGCGAACCAAAAAGGTTCAGGAAAAAATTATGGATAAAAAAAATCTATACACCCGGCAAGTTGAAAACCCGAAAGGGCGACTTGGGCAAAAAAGGGTTTCCCGGTGGACTGAAAACCCGAAAGGGCGGTCCAGGCAAAAGTTAGGGAATTAAAGCGTATGACTATGTCCCGTTAGATCACCTTACGAACAACATTTGGCTTCAACTGACAAACTCAGAGGTTCTGATCAATTCAATCATCTTCGGACGAGGCAACAAATAGACAAGATGCTCGGAGATACGAAGGCTATAGCAGAATTAGACCCCCATGGGATTATTGCACATAGCTATCTTTTCTTTGTATCAAAATTTTCATTTTAGACGAAAGTATTATCTTACTAGAATATTTGTCTCATTGTACAAAAATACTTACTCAAAGTCAATAAAAGGATATCCCTTTGAAAGTACAAAACTATCTGTTTTTCTTTACTCTTGTGTTTTGTTTACAAAAAAGTCCAATGATTCATTTTTGAACATATGCATTTGAACATAATTACTGTTTACAAATGAACAAAAAAAAGACAATCACTGATGGCTTTAAGAGATAGGGAAATCTCTCTAAGTTATTTCCATAAAAATCTCCCGCAATGTGAAGTTTAATCCCCAGTGGAGCAGAGCTTCCAGTTATCAATCCCCAGTAGAAGTCGTCAAATTTCTCCGAAGTCCCCAGGAAGGATTTTTCAAGCAGTACACGATATTTCTCTTACAACAGAGTTTATTTCTCCAAGCAGAAATTCATCAACACTTAGACTTCACAACATGAAGACTTATATTCCATATCCTCAGTAGCAGTCAGGGATCTATTTTCCCCAATCCAACAGCAGTACAGCAGATTAGCTCACATGCACATACATCGGACCCATATATTATAAACATTGATGACACGAATGCATTATGCATTTCATACAACATAACATTGCATATTAGCTAACATTTTACATTTTTCAGGATAAGATTAATCAACAACTACCATTAACAATGTTCAAAGTCTTCAAATACAGTTCGAATACGCTCCATACACGGATTCCATCCAGATACTTATTCAGTTCTCAACTTTCAGATACAGTTTAGATACACTCCAGACACGAATGTCATCCTGATACTCATTCAGATTCAACTTTCAGATACAGTTTAGATACGCTCTAGACACGGATGCTGTTCTGATACTCATTCAGAGTCCACTTTTCAGATATAATTCAGATACGCTCCAGACACGGATGTCATTTTGATACTCATTCAGATTCAACATTTCAGATACAGTTCAGATACGCTCCAGACACGGATGCCATCCTGATACTCATTCAGATTCAACTTTCAGATACAGTTCAAATACGCTCCAGACACGGATTCCATTTTGATACTCATTCAGAGTCCACTTTTCAGATACAGTTCAGATACACTCCAGACACGGATGTCATTCTAATACTCATTCAGATTCAACTTTTTAGATATAGTTCAGATACGCTCCAGACACTGATGCTATTCTAATACTGATTCAGATTCAACTTCTCAGATACAGTTCAGATACGCTCCAAACACGGATGCCATCCCAATACTCATTCAAATTCAGTTTTCAGATACAGTCTAGATACGCTCCAGACACGGATGCCATTCTGATACTCATTCTTCCAGCTTACAAATTACAATTCAGCAATCACTTTTGGATGGCATCTACAAGCCCATCTCCAACAAATTTCTATCACTTCTCCAAATGGCATCTTTAAGCCCATTCCCTCTACCATCACATCACCGAGTGCAAATTTCTAGGCACTCTAGTGTCCAATCATCTTCCACCTTCGAGTCACGAATGGCAAAACTCGTCAATCTAACCCCTCAGGTTTAAGAAGATTGAATAGGGGCAGCTGTTGTACCCCAAAATTTTCCCTCTCACTTATCAAGATTTTTCTCACAAGATCTCCTTAGACTCAAGACTGCACTAGGGTTTGATCAGCTCAAGACGCCTCCTTAAGCACTGATGACCAAAATTAGGGTTTGAGTTTGCATAAGGATTTTTGAACTTCCAATGCCCCATATGACTTTCATGGATCATTATGGACCCCCAATATCACTCATGTCAAGTTTCAAGCCTTGGATCACATTTTGGCTTAGTCAATTGAGCAGTTGACCTAAAAATCAATTGTATTGGGAAAAAAGTCAATTGTGGCCAATTTATAGTCAAACTTCATAATTTTGATCCATATCAACATTATAAACTCATATGTACCATTTGATCAAGTTTGGACCACAATTCCTCAAGAAATTTGATCAGATCATTAAAAGGGCAAAACGGTCAAAATTAGGGTTTTGATTGAGAAAGGGCAATTCCTGATTTTTGACCTAGCAAATGGTCAATTGGTTTAAGGCATGATCTCAAGAGTCCAATTGCATAATTTTGACCTAATGACATGGTTCAAAACATTGCAAGTCTATTGGATTGATAGATTAATTTTTCACTCAACTGATCAAAAGTCAATTGTATACTAAAAAGTCAAACTTTGACTTTTTGGTCAAATTCAAGTGCCAAAGATCATAGTTCATCAAAACATGTAAAAATATGAAACTTATTCATCAATAAATCAAAAAGTCAATATTTCATTTTGAAAAGTCAAAATTTCTAAACTTAGAAATTTTTCTAAGTGTTGGAAATTTCATATTTTTTCACAACTTTGAACAATTTTTTCACCATGATGCAAGATGATTCAAGAGAAACTTCCAACATGAAAGTTGTAGATCTCCATGAAATCTACAACTTTTATTTACACAACTCCTTCCAAAAGTTCTTGTATCTCAAGTTATAATTTTATGAACATAGGGTCATGAAACAAAACACTTAGTGAAATTTTGCCCTAATTTGGTCAGGATTTTGACCCAACTTGATGGCACTTTTTCATATAGTTCCAAGGATAATATTTAAAAGCAATTCAAATATGGGTTGTAGAGAACATTGTAAGCTTTCCAAAATGTCCAAGAACTCCTTGAGGTCATTCTTGAGTAGGGATCGAAGAGATGAAGTTAGGGTTTTATCACTTGAATTACAAGTCATTTTTTATGAACACATGAACCAAATCCATCCTAGGCTGCATAATATTTGCTTTGAAGGCCTCAAACTTGTTTGTCACTCCATAATTAATGTTTTTCACAGCTTCTAGAAGCTTTAATCGAAGCATTCAATGCATTGCCCATGCTTAATACCATTTTAGGAAGAAAGGCAACATTGCCATTTTGGAAAAGTGGCTTTATGCATAAAGTCCACTCTTCTTGAGCCTCTAACTTGTTTGTTCAGCACACACTCAACATACAAAGTCAGATAAACATGTTTAAAGCTTGCAACCACTCTAGACAGCCTTGTACTATGCATTGGGACAATGTGTGTCAAGCTTGCTTCAAAAACAAGAAAAAGAGCCATAACATATGATTTTTGAATTCTAATCAAGGACAAGTCTCCAAACTTGTTGCTTATAAATAGAATCACTATTTTTGAGCTAGAACACGAGTTTTGACACCCTGAAACACTCCCAAATTCCCTCTAGCCAGAAATTGCCCAAAAACTCCATTGTTGCACAGTTTTTGACCTTGAACATCAAACTCACATTTCCCTCGTGCGTTTCTTGGCCTTTTAGTTTCTAAAGCTTCCTTACATCAAGTGTAACATATCCTTGTCCCTATTTCATTACTGTAACATCATTTACCATATCCTCCATAACCAAAAATAGAGCATTGCACATTGACTTCTCCAAGTCATTTCAGCCACTCTCAACTCAAGCAAACCATTGCGTTAGCTTCCTAGGACCTCAAGGAAGCTAACCTGGTCATCACCGTCACTTGAAACAAGCTCAAACTAAAAACACGATTTCCAGTTTTGAGGTAAGTTTTCTCAACTTGGAACTCTTCATACAGGCATCATCAATAGTTTATTTGTGAACAAAACATATAGATATCATTGCCCTAAAGCTAACCATGTCCATAGTTTCCATTAATTTTGCTTGAGCTTAGAGAATTTTGAAACTAAAATTTCTGAAATTTTTAGGGTTCAGATTAGGGCAATTAAAATTCATGCTTATCTTTGATCTATAGTTTTAATACTTTACATTTCTGGAATCGTGAGAAAATTTGCTACACGTTTCATGTTTACAGTTTTCATTTTTGATGAGAAATGAGAAAGTTACAGTTGGTCTGGCTGGAGGTTGAAGATGAAGTCATCAGGGCGCGTTTTGCCGTGTATATTTATTGTTTTGCTTATGTTAACGGATGTATAGCCACCTCAGTGGTAGAAGCGCACGCCTGTAACGTATGGGACATGGGTTCGAGCCCCAGTGGTACCCTTTTCATTTTTCACATTTTTACTTTTCTGATTTTTGGCATTTTGACAGGCGTTGGGCCTCTTTGGGCCTGGCTTGTTTTTATTTTTGCTAACCAACCTCTCTGCAGGCTATTGGCACCCCTGGCCCAAGATTATTTATTTTCTTTTTTTATTTTTATTTTCTTAAATATATTTTCGAAATACTGAAAAATTATAAAATACAAAAAATGATAGATTTATATTTTGACTTAGTTTATTTTATTTTTCTCACAAAAAAAAATATTTTTATTAACTATACTTTATTTATTTTTTTACTTATTATCTTGTAAATATAATTAAAATTAGGTTATTAGTTATCTTCTTTTATACTAATTTAAATATATTATTTTTGATATAAAAAAGACTAAGAATATTTTATAATGCTATAAATATTTTTAAGATAAAAATACCAAAAAATACTTTTCTTAAACTTATTTTCTTTTGATTAATTAATAGAACTAGGGTTTTATTTAAAATATTTTCTTAATAAAATTCAAGTTTAATTAATTATTTTCTTTAATTAATTAGGTTAAAACAATATCCCTTTTCTCTAAAAAATCCAAACAAAATATTCATTTTCTTCACATTTACATTCTTGCATATTTATATATTTTGTACATTTATTTATTTCCATTCTTGTACAAACTCAATTTGGTTGTAATAGATTAATTAGGTTTATATTCTTGCAATCCCCATTCAATTTGTACACCCCCTCCCCACAATTGTTGTAATAGCGTAGTAACTTTAAATTTCACAATTTACCGCTTTTTATATAACATGCTAGTAATTAGGGTTTGTATGGAAAGACTAAAACCAATACTTAGAAAATCCTAATTCAAGACAAAAACAAGCATGAAAACAATACACTTACACACAAGCACCCCTAGGGTTATTCCACTTGGTTTCCTTATACAAAATGGCCATATTATGCATGTAAGGTATCTTAGCAAAAACAAGCAAATACAAGATCATAGTCCCTCGATGACGCTATCTAAGTTGTCTTTCAAATGATCTTAGTCCCTAAAAGAGAATGCTAAGATACCTTGAAACATTGCTAATCATGGTTATACTATGACCCACACCCGTCCCGTTTACATCCAAAGATAGGGTTGCTTACCAAATCAATGGTAAGATAACAATGTCAAAGGAAAAGGAAAATGAACAAAAAAGACTTTTGAGTAGGAAGAATGCTCCTAAATTACTTGCTCCAATTTCAAACAAACATCCTTGCTATTTTCAAAACCTCTTACAAACTTGAAAACATTTTCAAAAGATCAACATCTTTGTATACATTCTTACGAACAAGAATCATTACAAAGGTTGCCTAAACAATGGCCTCTTTAAAAAATACTTTCAAACACCACACAAAACACAATTTCAAACAAAAGCAAGTGATCTAGAAAGTAACTAAGAGCCCATGGAAAACCATGGATGAAAAGGGTGCTAATACCTTCTCTTTTCATAATCTACTTCCCAAACTCAAGAAATAATCTCAAAGGTCTTCCCTGTGCTTTTTCACCTTTCCATTTAGATAAAAGAAAAGTCGGTGGCGACTCTTGCTAACCGTAACATTTGTGATCAAACACAAAACCCTCAAGTCAGTTCTTCTACCTCATCACACATACAAATAAATAAAGAACAAAAAGACTGCGATCTAAGAACTGCGACTATGAACCACGAAGGGAGAGATAGATCTGAATCATACAATTCAGAAGCAAAGGAGATAAGATCATTAAAAGGATATTGGAGAATAGCAGTACCAATTAGCATTTTTCATTGCCATTTACAGTTTCAAAAATTTCTGTAATTACCTCTTCCTAGGAATTGCATCTTGTATTCTCGCATATTCAGAGGTATATCAATAAAACATTTGCTTTCTTTGTGTCTTTCAAATTGAGTTTTTCTTTTCTCATACTTGTTTACAAAATACTACGATTATTACTTGTGAATATTGTCTTGAAATCATTTCGGGGGATTAACAAAATAAAAGCATTTGATAAAACATCGAAAAAATATTTTGGTTAGAAAAATATTGAAAGAAAATCCACGTCTACATCCACGCACATGGCCATGCCCACGTCTATGCTCCCAATACGAGGGTTATACACACGTCTATGCACATGTCTACTCCTACGTATACGCGTCCGTACATGAAGTCCACGTCCATACACATGTCTTCTCCTATGGTTGCACTCAACGATACAAAGTCTATACATATATCTACGCGTCCCTACGCAAAGTCTACGTCCATGTCAGCACCTATGCCTAACTTGCAACACAAGGTCTACGTTCGCATGCGTCCACGCATATGTGTGCTTCTTCCAATTCTATACATACGTCTACGCTTACACCTGCGCCTACGATATACGAATCTATATACGTCTATGCTTACGCCTACACCTACGACATACGAATCTACATACGTCTATGCTCACACCTACGCCTACGACATATGAATCTACATACGTCTATGCTTACGCCTGCACTTACAGAGACCACACATATGCTAATACATATGTCTACGCTTGCGCTTACAACATACAAATATACGCGTAGGCCATTACCCACGTCTACGTCTACGCCCTCGCTCATGATACAAAATCAATGTTCATTTTTTGCTAACATTGTCCATTGCATTTAAAATTCAACAATACTACGACAACACAACATACCACTCCAGGAATTGGCAACTCTAAGCCAATGGTTTAAAGGAGAGAATGCCAGAAATGGTCTTCATAACATTTTGAGGCATACACGCATCTTACACACATTTCATACATACACATATTTTGCATATCTCAAGCATACATACTGTGATACGGTGGGAGAACTGACTTGAGGTTTTGCGTTTGTGTTAGTAAATGTTTCGGTTTAGCAAGAGTCACCACCGACTTTTTATTTTATCCTAAGGAAAGGTCAAAAAGCACAGGAAAGACCTTTGAGATGTTTTCTTGGGTTCGGGGAGTAGATTATGAAAAGGGAAGGTGCAAGCACCATTTTCATCCATGGTTATCCATGAGCTCTTAGTTACTTGTTTAGATCACTTGCTTTGATTTTCCAATTGTTTGAAATGGTGCTTTGTGTGTGGTTTTGAAAGATGTTTTGAAAAGAGGCCATCGTTGTGGCAACCTTTGTAATGATTCTTGTTTGAATGTATACAAAGGTGTTTTTGTCTTTTGAAAAGATTTCAATGTTTGAAAGTTTGATTCGGGAAAATGTTTTGAAATTGTGTTGTGAAGTGTGTTTGAAAATAGCAAGGATGTTTTGCAAGCTTTTTGATCAAGTAACTAAGAGCTATCTACCCTATTTTACTCAAAGATCTTTCCTAATGTTTTTAACCCTTTTTACAATGTTATTTCACCATTGCATTTGGTGAATAACCTTGTATTAGGATGTTAAACGGGACAGGCGCGGGTCATCGTATAGACCATGATAGCAATTGTGTCAAGTATCTTTGGCAAATTTTTGAGGGACTTGATCATTTTTGTTTAGGCAACCAAGATAGCGTCATCGAGGGACTATGATCTTTTGTTTTGTTTTTGTTTTTGTTTTGTCAAAGTACCCAACATGCATATCATGGCCCATTTTTGAAGGCAACAAGTGGATTGTAACCCTAGGAGTGCAAGTGTGCATTGTGTTTGATTTTCATGTATTTTTGTCTTTGATTATGTCAAACTATTTGTTGATTTGGATTTTTGCATACAAACCTAATTCTCTAATCATGGCATAATTGAAAACGTAAAGTGCGAGAATTAAAATTCTAAGCTATTACAACATGATTATGGGGATGGGGGTACAATCTTTGAATAGAGGGTATTTGACAAGAAATATAAACCCTAGTTTACTATTACATCCAAATTGAATCACAATACACAAATATTTAAATGGACAATATTTAAATAACCAAAATAAATAAATATATCAAATAATATGAAATATGCAAAAAAGGGGTTTTTTCTCATTGATGTATATAAAATATTTAATGTAAAAAATATAAGGAAATGAATAAAAAGATTAATTTTGTTTGTTTTTAAAGGGTAAAACCCTAATTTCTTTAAGAAAATAAATATATTATATTATTTATATACAATAAAATATATTAATATATACAAACATAAAATATACTTAAAAAGTATTTTTTTAGTATAAATAATAATTTAAAAAAAAGTATAAATATATATATTTTTCAAGTCTTAATAAATAATAAAAAAAAGTATTTAAATGCCTTTTATATTAGAAAAATTAAAATAAAATGCCAAATAAATGTGAAAAAATTATGAAAATATTTTTGAGCATTTTTTATATTTGGAAATAAATAAACAAAATCAGAAAAGAAAACAAAAATGCAAAAATATAAAAATACAAGAAAATGGGCCACGGGGTGCAAAAAAGGAAAATAGGGGGTGTCAAGAGTGAGTCAGGCCAAGCCCAGCCCACCACTTCATCTTCAACCTCCAGATTTGAAAAACGTGCGCGCCTGTACAAACTTAGGACATCCTGCATATGAGCTCTATTGCAAAAACTCACAACATCAAACTTGTAGAGAATTTCAAGACGATTTCAACCATATAAACAACTTGTTTTAACTCTCAAAGACCAGAGAGAATTTCTCTGGCCCTAAAATCTGACCTAATTTTTTCAGCATGTTCATGGATGAAATTCTCCTAGCACACTTAATATAAATGAAAACTGAGCATATGTACAGCTTCATGGCAATGAACACTATATTTTTTATTCACAAACCTAAGGCTAAATGTTCCTAAATAGAGAGATAGAAAGTGGAGAAAAACCTGTTTCAGTTGAATTCGTGTAGGGCAATGTAGTGCTTTTTAACAAGGCTTGAGATGTCTGGTAGCTTGCTTGAACTTCACTTGACCTTCTCCAATATATAGCTTGCCTTGAATGTCCTTGAATCAGCCTATAGAACTCAACCTGCACAAGCTCAAAATGAAAATGGTGAACACTGTAAATGGAGTTACAGTTGGTGTTTGAGGTTTGAGATAGCTTGAGTGAGTTGAATGCAAGGTGTTTTAAGCAACTTGGGGCAAAACGCACGAGCCAAATGAGCTATGGAACTCAAGTTGCAGAACTTGCCCTGTTTTGCCAAAGGAATGTGATTTCTGGCTATGGGGTGTTTTAAGGCTCAAGCAATCATGTTTCTAGCTCAAAGGGGTGTGATAAAGATGTTCAAACTATTTGTGCAAGTTAACATTGGTTGGTTTTCAAGTTCTAAGGTTTTGGACAATTTTCTTGTTTTTGAAGTAAGAATCTGGAAGTGAAGTTACAGGCCTGTATAGGCTATCAAATATGCTTGCATACATTGCCCTTGGCCCCTCCAACTTGTGGATTTTATTTTCCTTCTGAGATATGGACCAATGCTCAAGGGATAGTGGTTTGACATAAAGCACATTATGGCAAAAATGGAAATGTGCCTTTTTCTACTTAGGGCCTAATCTTGTGTACAATGTCCAAATGACCAAAACAAAAGCTTAGACTGATGGATTTGCATTTAATTATGGAGTGTGAAGTGGTTTAGAGGACTGCAAGCTAGTGTAAGGCATGCTGATTTGAAAATGCAACTTGTATGAACATGAATATGCCATGGATGAAAAGTGAGTTTTTGCCAACTTCAAGCCTTCGATTATCTCTAACCACAAATGTGTTTGAGGAGTTCTTGGACAATTTGTAAAGCTTGTAACATGATCTATAATACATCTTTGAAATGAAACTTGAGACTCCAAGTGGAACTATGTGAAAAATGGCGAAGAAGATAGGTCAAAATCCTGCCTAAACTAGGGCAAAATTTCACTAAGTTAAAAGTTTTAGGGACCCTTGTACCAAAAATCATAACTTGAGATACAAGCTTCTTTTGAGAAAACTTTGTGAATCAAAGTTGTAGACTTTGTGGAGGACTATAACTTACATGTTGGAGGTTTTGTTTGAATCCATTTGCATCATGGTGAAAATGTGGGGCAAAGTTAGGAAAAATTAAGAAAATTTCATAACTTGGAAAATTTCTGTTATGAAAATTTTCAACTTTAAACCCTAACTTGCAAATTTTGGGTTTCTTGATGAACAAGTTTCATAATTGGACACATATTGATGAAAAATGACCCTTGGCACTTGATTTTGACCAAAAAGTCAAAGTTTGACTTTTCAGTGTACAGTCAAATTTTGATCAGTTGACTGAAAAATTCATCTGTCAATCCATTGCAATTGAGGTCTTTTGAACTTGTTGAATAAGTAAACATGATTTCATTGAGTCCTTGAGTCCATGGTTGAGCCTAATTTGCCATTGTCTAAGTCAAACAGTCAAAAATTGTCTTTGTACAGTCAAAACCCTAAAAATGACCATTTTGCCCTTTTGGTGATCTGATCAAATTTCTTGTGGATATGTGGTCTAAACTTGATCAAATGGTTCATATGAGTTCATAATGTTGATGTGGGTCAAAATTCATGAGTTTTGACTATAAATTGGCCATAATTGACTTTTCCCCAATATAACTGATTTCTAGGTCAACTGTCCAATTGACTGGGCAAAAATTTGATTCAAGGCTTAAAACTTGGTATGGACAAACTCATGAGTCCAACATGAACCATGAAAGTCAATTTGAGCATTGAAGGTCCAAAAATCCCTATGCAAACTCAAACCCTAATTTAGGTCATCTGTGCAAGGAGATGTCTTGAGCAGTGCAAACCCTAGCTTGGTCTTGAGTTCAAAGAGCCTTGTAAGGGGAAATGTTGATAAAATGAGAGGGAAAATTTTGGGGTACAACAGTTTCCCCTATTCAATCTTCTTGAACCTGAAGAGTTATATTGGCAAGTTTGCCTTTCGTGACTCGAAGGTAAAAGAGGATTGGACACTAGAGTGCCCGTAAATTTGCACTCGTCAACATGTAGCTGAGGGAATGGGCTTAAAGATGCCATTTGGAAATGGTAGAATCTTGTTGGAGATGGGCTTAGAGATGCCATCCAAAACTTGTTTGTTGAAAATCAGGAGAATGAACATCAGAATGGTACCCGTGTCTAGAACATATCTGAGTTATATCTGGAGATTTGATTCGTATGAGCAAAGGAATGGCGTCCGTGTCTGGAGCGTATCCGAGCTGTAACTGTATTTGATTCTTGAATGAATATCAGAATAACTGTCGTGTATGGAGTGTATATGTATTCTGAATGGGTGACAGAGAAACATCTGTGTATGGAGCATCTACGTGCTGGGGATAAATTCCGAATGAGTGACAGAATGGCAACTATGTCTGGAGCGTATCTGGACTGTATATGAAGTTGAGATATGTATAAGTAGCAGAATGACTTCCGTGTCTGGAGTGTATCCATACTGTAACTGGGATTCGGACAAGTGACAAAATGACTTCTGTGTCTGGAGTGCATCTGAACTTGAAGTTAATAGCTGAATCTGAATGAGAAATAGAATGGCTTCCGTGTCTGGAGCGCATCTAGTTTGTATCTGATTTCTGAAATCTGAATGAGTAATAGAATACCTCCGTATCTGGGGTGTATCCATATTGTATCTTGACTTGAAATTCTGAATGAGTAATAGAATGACCACCGTGTCTGGGGGTGTATCCATACTGTATCTGAAATCTCTGAATAGTTGTTAACGATAGCTTTTTAATATTATCCTGAAAAGGGTAGAATGTTAGCCAAAGCACAAAGTTATGTTGCATGATATGTATGACGCAATAAAATGTGTTCCATCAATGTTTATGATATATGAATGTAATGGATGTGCATGTAAGCTGATTAGTTATCTCGCTGAGGAAAATAAATCCTTGATAGTTGGAGATACTGAAATCTTTGACTGCTGCCGGGGAAAGTAAATCCTTGGCCGATGCTGGGGATTCCAAAAATCTTTGATTGTTGAAGATGAGAAAACCTTGCTGATTACTGTTGGGGATAGAAAATCCTTGGCAACCTGCAAGGATTATCAAAACTTTGACAACTTCTGTGGGGATGTGAGAATCCTTCATGACTTTCCTGGGAAAATAAGGAAAAATCCGACGACCTCTACTGGGGAATTAAAACCTGGGAGGCTTCAAATGGAGAAATGGGAACTAGAATTTTCGTTCTGTCGGGAAATAACTTTGTGGGGAGAGTGTTTATTCTACCGGGGAACTCAGGAGCTTGGGTTGTATGTCAATCTACTGGGGATTCCTTGTTTTGTGGAGAACTCTGCTGGTGAATCAGAGGAAGTTGGATAGTATTCCACCGGGGTTTAAGATTTGAAGTTTTGGACTCCGCTGGTGATGAAAGTTTAGAGTATTCTGGCTCCGCTGGGGATCGGGAGTTTTTTAGAAACTTAACTCTGATGGGAAATTTGAAACTTAACTCCGCTGGGGATATATATTTCAAGGTTTTAGCTCTGTTGAAGATCTGACTGACATACTGTAGGGGATTTCTTCTGGAATAGCCTAAAGACGTTTTCCTATACTTTCGACCTATCAGTAATTATCTTTTCTTATTTTGTTTTATTTGTAAGCAGTGATTATATTCAAATGCATATGCCTATTTAACAAACCATTGGACGTTTGCAAATAAAACATAAGCGTAAAAAAGAAAGGAAAGGCGAGAAAATTTATGCACTTTGAAGTATTTTTGTATTAACTTTTGTAAGTATCTTTGTACAAAGGAGACATACATCCTAGTAAGAGAATGTTATCATAAAAAAGAGAAAAAATTTATTCAAAGAAATATGGCTATGTGTAACAATTCCATGGGGTTCCCATTCTACTCTAGCCTTCACAACTCTGAGTATCCTGTCTATTCGTTGCTTCGTCCGCGGATGATTGGATTGATCAGAAGCTTGGAGCTTGTCTATGAAGAGATTGTTCTTAAAGTGATCCGACAAGACATAGTCATACGCTTTAATTTCCTAACTTTTTCCTGGACCGCCCTTTCGGGTTTTCAGTCCACCGGGAAACCCTTTTTTGCCCAAGTCGCCCTTTCGGGTTTTCAACTTACCGGGTGTACAGATTTTTTTGTTTATCCCTAATTTTTGCCTGAACCGCCCTTTCGGGTTTTCGATTCACCGGGATGCCCATTTTTGCCCAAGTCGCCCTTTTGGGTTTTCGACTTGTCAGGTCGTTTTATGCGTAGTATCTTTTGACTATGTCTGTGTTCGTAGGGTGCGGCAGGTCGTCGCCGTCCATGGTGGTCAGAATCATTGCCCCACCAGAAAAGATGTTCTTGATCACAAATGGTCCTTCATAAGTAGGAGTCCACTTGCCCCTGGGATCACCTTGCGGCAAGATGATCCGCTTGATTATAAGATCTCCGAATTGATATACCTGACGCCTGACTTTCTTGTTGAAAGCCTTGATCACCCGTTTTTGATACATCTGACCATGACAAACAGCAGTAAGTCGCTTCTCTTCGATC
Organism: Vicia faba; assembly: GCA_948472305.1. NCBI lineage: Eukaryota > Viridiplantae > Streptophyta > Magnoliopsida > Fabales > Fabaceae > Vicia > Vicia faba. The sequence continues at coordinate 1,135,035,157 of OX451740.1, read as the reverse complement.
AAATTAAGTTGATCAAGTCGGGTCTGAATCCAATCGTCTTCACTTAAACCAGCATCCTTCATAATCCTCAAGGAAGGAATTTGAACTTCCATGGGTAAGACAGCCTTCATTCCATATACCAAAGAAAAGGGGGTTGCCCCAGTTGAAGTACGCGTCGTGGTACGATATCCATGCAGAGAAAACGGTAACATCTCATGCCAGTCCTTGTAGGTCAATGTCATCTTTTGAATGATCTTCTTGATATTTTTGTTCGCGGCTTCAACAGCACCATTCATCTTTGGCCGATAGGGAGATGAATTGTGATGTTGAATCTTGAAATGCTCGCACAGAGCGGTGATCACAGTTGTTGTACCCCAAAATTTGCCCTCTCATGTTTTCAAAGGTCTTCCCTTACATGGTTAGTCACAAACCCTTGCCTAAGGAAAAAGAAAATTTTTGAGTGGTGCTTTAAGTACCTTTCGATTGGTATTCTGAAAGACCCTTCGATTGGTATTCTGAAGGAGCCTTTCGATTGGCATGGATAATTCCCTTCGATTAGCATTATGGACAAGCACTTTGATTGGAATTATGGACAAGCACTTCGATTGGCATTATGGACAAGCCTTTCAATTGGCATGCCAAGGGATCCTTCGATTTAGCATTGTGTCAAGGCCTTCGATTGGAATTCTGAAAGACCTTTTCATTTGGCACCCTGGGCCAAGCCTTTCAATTGGCATGCCAAGGGATCCTTCGATTTAGCATTGTGTCAAGGCCTTCGATTGGAATTCTGAAAGACCTTTTCGTTTGGCACCCTGGGCTAAGCCTTTCAATTGGCATGCCAAGGGATCCTTCTATTTAGCATTGTGTCAAGGAAGCTTCGACAGGCATGTTAACCATGTCCTTCGATTAGCATGAATATCACCTTTCGATTGGCCTGTTAACAAAATCCTTTCGATTGGAATTTTAATTAGTACCCTTCGATTGGTATCTGAACAAGATCTTTCGATTGGCGTAGCAAAGGACTCTTCGATTGGTATTTCAATAAATACCCTTCGATTAATATTTGGACAAGGGACATTTGAATAACTCCTTCCAGGCCATTCGAAAGAGGCCATCAAGAGGGCACTCAAAAGACATATCCAGGTACACTGAACATGAGAAAATGGCATGTTTTCCTTGCAAATATGGCAATAATTAAATGATAATTGTGGATTCAATTCCTGAGTTAAAGGCCAGATTCTTGCCTTTTTTGTTCCTGACTCCACAAGAGCTGATTCGACCAGAGTGTTTCTTTTCAAATCAAGCAGTCGAAGCAGAAGAAATCCATTTGAATGAGGCAAATCAAGACCAATCGAAGAGCAGGGCCTGAAGGCATTCGAAAATCAAAAGTGTCCAGGTTCATTCAAGAGACATGAATATTTCAAAAAAGGAAATGTTTTAATGTGTTTGATTCTTGTCTCATGGCTTTAAAGGCCTGGTTAAATGGCTGTCCCTTTCCATTTTCGTGCACCCTCACACTCCTATAAATATGAGGCCAGTGACACATTACAGAGGACGAAAAAAAACACAGAAAAAACAGAGAAAAGAAACAAGGAGGATTTGGAGATACGTTGCCCACAACCCACCAAAGGTTATCAGCATTTTTCATCCAAGCCAAAGCAACCATCCAGCGAACATCTCCACACCCAGAGCCACAGATCATACATCTTCAATTGGTAAGGGTTTGCAAAACCAAAGTTGCACCTTCATGACATTTAAATACACATTGCATATGAATTCCTGTTATTACTGATTATGTTGCATGTAAGCTACAGCGCAAAGATGAGATCATGCCATTGCTTGGGCACGATCTAAGTTTCTCCTTCGAATCTCAGGATAAAACAAACCCAGACCCAGATTCAGTAGAGTCAAATTGAGGAAGGATTCGAATTGGGAGGAGATTTGAATCAGGGGGGTAAAGTTCCCCCTGGACCTTTAACATTTGTCTCGTTTTGCAGGAAATATATTCTCAGAATTTTGTTCAGAGCTTTGAAGCTTAGCAGCTTAGCTTCAAACTGGATCCATGGTTCCCAGATCGAAGGATGACATATCCAGATCGAACACCCCCAAAGTGCAGCCCCTCAGACACCTTCGATCAAGCCTCTTCACTGGATCGAAAGACAGTCCACACCTCTTTCGATCCAGGCCTCCAGAATGATACCTTTTTTGATTTACTGCCTGTTCCTTCGATTTCATTTTTGTTTTGACCATTTTATTTCTTTTTTTTAATCAACATAAAATCAATTAAAAAGAAAAACAAAAAAACATTAGGCTAGTTTTTTTTATTAAATTAACTTTGTTAATTAATCATTTAATTATCTTAACATTTTCTCAAAACTAAAATTGAGTAGATTTAGATCATTTTCCCAAAATAAAATAAAACAACAAAAAGATTTTATTTTTAGGATTTTTAGAGGTTATTTTCAGATTCGCGCGCGTTTATTTTATTGTAACTGCCTACTGGTTTGTAATAGCTTAACTAAGACTTTTACACTTTACTGCTTTTATTCCCCCAATTTTTGGACATGTAAATAATCCCCCTCCCTGAAGCCTTGTAATAGCGTAGGATTTACAATTCCCGCACTTTAAATTCATGTACATATATTAACTGTTTAGATGTATGCTAACTAGGATTGCATGGCAAGATTAACCTTTAAATTAAAATCAATTGTAGCTCACCATAACATGTACAAAGATAATATAAACTAAAAATTGACACACTCGCACATGCCACTCTTAGGGTACGCCTCACTTGGTTGCCTCGAACGTGGTCATTAAGTATAGGAAGTCTTAGAGGTCGCCCTCCTGTCCAAAGATCAAAGTTTCCTCGAAATGGTTGCCTCGATAAAAATGATCTAAGACACTAGGGTTACCGCTAAAGCGTCCTAACATTGGTTTAGTGACCACACGTCCCTTAAATCGAATTGACCTGAAAACTCCAACGGCGATGCTACCTACTCCTCAATAGTGGGATAGCATTGTCTAAAGGACATTAGCACAGTTTAATTCCTTTTCGAGTAGGTAGATGTTCTTAAGTACTTGCTCTTTTGAAAACAAAAACAAAACTTTTCGCACTTACACTCTCTTCCAAATAAATAAAAACTCTTTTCAAACCCACAAACACAAAGAAAAGCAAATTTTTGAAAACATAGTGAGCAAGTACCTAAGAGCCCGTGGATAACTACGGATAGAAAGGGTGCTAACACCTTCCCTTTCTATAATCTACCTCCCGAACCCGAGAAACATCTCGAAAAGGAATTTTTTTGTGCTTTTGTCCTTTCCTTGTTGGATAAAATAAAATACGGTGGCGACTCTTGCTTACCGTAACATTTTGCAAAAACAAACGCAAACGCGAACCAGCATTCCAAAACAGTCAGTTCTCATTCCCACCGATCACAGAACTGGCGACTCTGCTGGGGAAGTATTATAAGTGAGGTGTACCTTAGGATTATATCACTTGTGTTTTCAATTGTATGCTTTGTATGCTTTAAATTTTGTGGGCTTGTATTGGAGTTCTATAGATCCTAACCCGGATCTGGGGATATCCTTTAGGTAAGTAGCAATAAACTGTGAGAGATCTGTCCGGCGTAGACTGACACGGATGAAGCAGTAGCTACGTTGGTGTGGCACCTTAGTCTGTACCGATATCCCTTGTGTTGAAACGAGGAGAATATGGGTCTTCTGAGGAGTCATTAAGCACCAACTAACCTTAGAACCTTAAATTGACCAACTTGGCCATAGAACAGTAGCAGTATGCTACACTCATTGAGACTAAACTCTCACGATGATTCCGGCCGCAAGAAAAGGTTGCTAAACTGGAATTATGACCGATTGAGGGTAGTCAGTGATATTGAGATCCTCTAAAACCCGGTTACTATTGTTTAGGACAGGTATTAACCAACTGAAACTGAAAGAGGGTAATACCTAAACTCCATGCCAGCCTAAACTTAAGGCTATATGTGTGACTTGTGTGCCTTCAAACTTGAACTACTTGCACATTCTTGTTATCTGACAACATGAGTTCCTTGCAGGTTTTGTTTACAGTCCTTATTCAATAATTTGGACTTATTGCAGGGTTTACTTACATCACCCCACGCTTTTGCTTAAACGCATAGCATACACATCATAACATCATGCCTTAACATTTCCTTAACCATTTCAAGGATCTCAAGGGTCTGTGATGCAGGTTATGGTAAATCAAATGTCCAACACGGGGCAAAGGGGATTTATTTTCCTCTAGCCAATGTCGTCTAGAGATCAAAACACGATAACTTGAGTCAGGGGTTATGACCCACTCGATATGGTGAGCTTGACTCTTGAAGAAGGACTCTCAGCAACATGAAGTTCCTTCAATCAAGCTACCAGATTCAAATTCTAACAGTTTCTTGTTTACCCCGTGAGATCCTTGAAAACATTGCATACATATATCATACATATCATTGCATAACAGGTCATCCGATACAGGTCTCTCATGTTCTCGCTGTTTATTTCAGCAATGGATTTCCAACCAGACAACCAAGATCTCCGGGCTCAAAACACCCAACTTCAAGAAATGTTCTTGAACCTATCCCAGGGGAAAGAAGAAATAAAATCTCTCCTCACAAGGGTCTTGGTCCTAGGGAATCCAGGAGGCATCAGGAATGATCAATTTGGAGGGCTACAAATTGAGTTGGCATGAATGAAGATCTAGATGATGGGACAGCTGGTGGGCCAGATGGCTCTCATTCAAGACTTAGCTCAAAGACAAGAAGAGCTCAGGGTCCTCGTCAATAAGCTGCTTCAAAATAACCAAGTGGGGCAAATAACTAGGGTTGAAGATCAAGTCATCATTCAACCACCTTTGGGGCAAGAAGACAAAGGAAAAGCTCCTCAGCTTGCTTCAGGGTCACAAGCCCAGCATCAACCTCTCCAGCAGCAACGGGGTAATCGGCGCAAGCGAAATACGTCTGGAAGACATTTCTCTGAGACTGATATACCATCTGAAGGAAAAATGCGATCAAAAGCGCAGTGGAATATAAAATTTTCCTTTAGCGATCCTTACGAATGAACATGGTCAGTGATAGAAATATTTACCTCTTGTGGCGATTCAGACCTTTGATGTTGTGATCACGAGCGTTGATGAAGAACAACGCCTCTACTCAGTCCACACGAACAGATCGCTTTCGGTCACAGTGCTAGCTGATCACGAACGAAAACCTTGAGTGAGAGAGAGAATCAAAAACGAAATTGCATCATCTTAAATTGCTTCATCACAAGGGATCTATTTATAGAATCACTCGTGTGGGCTACAAGCTAAAAGCACAATTAAGGCTATAAGCTAAAAGTCCAATTAAGCTTATGGACATCATGCCTTATGATGTACCATATATCACTTATCCACGTGGTACCTTACCACTTTCCGTATTACACTTAAGTGCACCGTACCTTACGGTGTTCCTTATTTATTCTATCTCTCATCAACCTGTCCTTATGTGTGTGACCCTGTAGGTTTTCACGACGTTGGCAATTATATTAAATCACACATTTAATATAATAAACAGTGAGCGGTATCTAGCAACACATCACTGTTACCCAAGTCACGAAAATGTCATGTGATCTGACCAAACCTTTTCCGTGATAATATTTGTGTTGTACAATTACCCTTTTGCCCTCATGTCTATATTGAACAGAAGGCATACACTGTGTCACCCTTGTCCAGTTCAATATTGGGCCTTTAGACATTTATCCTGTTATGCAGGATGAGCAAATTCCATCTAGGTCACTCATGTCCCTTAGCATGCTTTGTGAAGTACCCATCAATCGTCTTTATAGTTATCCAGTTACGGATGACGTTTGATCAGTAATAAAGTACTTGACTCTACATCTAGGGTCCATAGTGGTTTCAGGTCGAAGGGTGGTATACACCATTATCATCATGAGAATAACTTATGACACTTGGCATAACATTCTATGTAGTATTCTCATAGCGGGTCAATCCAGTATAAATATTACTCCTAATATTCATACCTATGTCAAGACTTGATAACTCCTTATCTATGATCCATGAGATGTGATCATCAATCTATCTTCATAATAATCTTAATGCTTTAATGTTATCCCACTTCACATTAAAGCTTGACTACAGATACTTTAAGAATAGTGTCTTATGTTTAATGGGATCTCATGATTAAGTCACACTTAACATTTCATTAAAGAAATAAACCATTCTAGGGACTTTATTATTTTGGAAAGCAAACATAATAAAGAAATGCCTTTTATTATTAATAAATAATTCGATACAAGTACCAAAAGTATTGGCCTCTAGGGCTTACACCAACAATCTCCCACTAGCACTAGAGCCAATCAGGCATACCCCTAATACCGATAGATCTAGTATGTCCATCATGCTTCAGCTGCGCAAGAGGCTTTGTTAATGGGTCAACAACATTGTCAAGTGTAGGTACTCTGCATATTTTCACATCTCCCCAATCGATTATCTCTCGAATGAGATGATAACGCCTAAGTATGTGTTTGGATCGTTGGTGAGATCTAGGCTCCTTAGCTTGTGCGATAGCACCATTGTTATCACAATAGAGATCAATGGGATCCACAATGCTATGGACTATGCCAAGTTCACTAATGAACTTCTTGATCCAAACAACTTCCTTTGCTGCAGTTGAGGCAGCAATATACTCAGCCTCGGTTGTAGAATCAGCAACTGTATCTTGCTTTGAACTTTTCCAGCTCACAGCGCCACCATTTAAACAAAACACATAACCAGATTGCGATCTAAAGTCATCCTTATCTGTCTGGAAGCTAGCATCAGTGTATCCAATTACAGCAAGCTCTTACTGACCTCCATATATCAAGAATGAGTCCTTAGTCCTTCTCAAGTACTTAAGGATATTCTTGACAGCTACCCAATGAGCATCACCGGGATTAGACTGGTACCTACTCGTTGCACTTAAATAATACGAGACATCTGGTCGAGTACATAGCATGGCATACATGATAGATCCGATTGCAGGTGCATATGGAATCTTATCCATGCGATCCCTTTCTTCTTTAATTGAAGGGGATTGTGTTTTTGACAGACACATGCCATGTTGCATAGGTATGAATCCTTTCTTGGAATCATGCATATTAAAGCGTCTCAACACATTTTCTATGTATGTACTCTGACTTAGGCCAAGCAGTTTTTGTGACCTATCTCTATAGATCCTGATTCCTAATATATAGGTTGCTTCACCTAGGTCCTTCATTGAAAAGCATTTCCCTAACCAAGTCTTCACTTGTTGCAAGGTAGGAACATCGTTTCCAATGAGTAATATGTCATCTACATATAATACCAGGAATACGATCATGCTCCCACTAACCTTCTTGTAGACACAAGGCTCATCTTCATTCTTGATGAATCCATATTGTTTTACTGTTTCATCAAAACGAAGATTCCAGCTTCTGGAAGCTTGCTTCAATCCATAAATTGATCGCTGTAACTTACATATCTTTTGGGCTTCTTCTGGTATGTCAAATCCTTCAGGTTGTGTCATGTACACATCCTCAAGAAGATTCCCATTAAGGAAAGCAGTTTTGACATCCATCCGCCATATTTCATAATCATGATATGCAGCGATAGCAAGTAAAATCCGAACAGATTTAAGCATTGCAACTGGTGAAAAGGTTTCATCATAGTCAACCCCATGAATTTGTTTATAGCCTTTTGTAACCAGTCTTTCCTTATAGGTATGTACCTTACCATCCATGTAAGTCTTCTTTTTGAAGACCCACTTGCATCCTATAGGGTTAACTCCTATAGGAGGCTCTACCAAGGTCCAAACCTGGTTTGTGTACATGGAATCCATTTCAGATTTCATGGCTTCTAGCCACTTCTCGGACTCAGGACCAGTTATGGCCTCTTGGTAGGTCACAGGCTCATCTTGATCCATGAGTAATACATCACCCTGATCACTTATGAGATATCCATATCTCTCAGGTTATTGACGTATCCTGCTTGACCTACACTGGTCTTGTTCTACTTGAGCAGGTTGCTCTTCCACAACTACTTGTGTTTCCTGCTCTAATTCCTCCATAGGTGTATCAATGCTTTGTGGTTCTTGAATTTCTTCAAGCTCTATTTTCCTCCCACTGATTCTTTTAGAAATAAAATCCTTTTCCAGAAAAACTCCAATTCGAGCGACAAACACTTTGCCCTCAGAAGGATTGTAGAAGTAATACCCTCTTGTTTCTTTAGGATACCCCACAAATAAGCATTTGTCAGATTTGGGCTCAAGCTTAGTTGAAATTTGTCGTTTCACATAAACTTCGCAACCCCAAATCTTCATGTAAGACATATGTGGTTTCTTACCACTCCATATCTCATATGGTGTCTTCTCAACCTTTTTGGATGGAACCCGGTTAAGTGTGTAAGCTGCAGTCAATAGTGCATGTCCCCAAAAGGAGTTTGGAAGATCGGCGTGACTCATCATGGATCGGACCATGTCTAACAAGGTTCGATTTCTTCTCTCAGATACACCATTCCATTGTGGTGTTCCGGGAGGAGTAAGTTGGGATAAAATCCCACATTCCTTTAGATCGTCATCAAACTCTAGGCTTAAATATTCACCGCCTCGATCTGATTGAAGAACTTTAATATTCTTACCTAGTTGGTTTTGTACTTCATTCTTGAATTCCTTGAATTTTTCAAAGGTTTCAGATTTGTGTTTCATTAAATACACATAACCATATCTACTGAAATCATCAGTAAATGTGATGAAGTATTGAAAACCTCCTCTGGCTGGTATGTTCAGTGGTCCACATACATCAGTATGTATGAGGGCCAAAAGATCATTAGCCCTTTCACCTTTTCCTGTGAATGGGGACTTTGTCATCTTTCCAATTAAACAAGATCTGCATGTCTCATATGATTCATAATCAAAAGAGTCCAAGAGTCCATCTTTATGGAGTTTGGAAATGCGTTTCTCATTTATGTGGCCTAAGCGACAGTGCCAAAGGTAGCTTGGATTTAACTCATTGGGTTTAATCCGTTTAGTATTAATGTTATAAATTGGCATTTCAAGATCAAGGACATATAGTCCATTGTTCATTTGTGCAGAAGCATAGAATATATCATTCAAATAAATAGAGCAACAATTGTTCTTTATTATAAATGAAAAACCAAACTTGTCCAAACAAGAAACGGAAATAATATTCCTACTAATTGCAGGTACATAATAACAGTTCTCTAACTGAATTATTAAACCACTAGGTAAAGTCAAAACATAAGTTCCTACGGCTAAAGCAGCAACCTTTGCTCCATTTCCAACTCGTAGGTCAACTTCACCTTTTGCCAAATCTCTACTTCTTTTTAGCCCCTGCACATTAATACAAATGTGAGAACCGCATCCAGTATCTAATACCCATGATGCAGAAGTAGATAAATTAATTTCAATAACAAAAATACCTAAATTTGAAGTCCATACTCCATTGTTCATATCTTCCAGGTACTTTGGGCAGTTTCGCTTCCAATGTACGGTCTTACCGCAATGGAAGCAAGTGCCCTCCTTTGCTATGCCTCCACTAAGCTTCAAAGCAGGAACAATAGGTTTAGGCTTGGCAACTTCCTTGCCTTTCCCTTTACCAACCTGCTTGGTAGGCCTCTTGTTCAGCTTCTTTCCATTACTGACCATCAGAATGGACTTCCCTTTTGTCTTCATATTCTGCTTAGCAGTTTTCAACATGCTTAGCAATTCTGGAAGACTCTTATCCATGTCATTCATGTTGAAATTCATGACAAACTGATTAAAGCTATCTGGCAACGATTGCAAGATAAAATCAGTTGCAAGTTCCTTTCCAAGCGGAAACCCTAACCTTTCAAGGTTCTCCACATACCCAATCATTTTGAGTACATGGGGACCTACAGGGTTTCCCTCAGATAACTTGTTGTTAAAAAGGGCCTTTGAAACCTGAAACCTCTCATTCCTTGCCTGCTCTTGATAGAGCATTTTCAGATGTCCGGTCATATCGAACGCTGACATGTTCTCGTGTTGCTTTTGCAACTCCGAGTTCATAGTAGCTAGCATGAGACAAGCGGCTTCGTTAGCATCATTAAAATGCTTCTTATAAGCATCTTTTTCTGCCTTAGGTGCCGAACTAGGCGGTTCCTCTTCAGGAACAGGTGTCTCCAAGACATACAGCTTCTTATCGTGCTTGAGGACAATCCTCAGACTTCGGTGCCAATCCAGGAAATTTGTCCCAGACAATTTTTCCTTATCTAGGATTGATCGCAAAATATGGTTGTTTGTTGTCATTGTAATCTACAAAAAAATGAAAATATAAGTATCATTAAAACAACATATTTAATTAGGCCTTTAATCAAATATGCTCCCACTATTTTACTCAAACCAAATGACCCTCATCATTTGATTCGGAAAATCCCGTTGGAAGACTTTCTAGTGGGTCGAGATCCATATTTCACTTCGTTCTAAGTCAGCGTTAGGCTGATTACACAAAACTAGGTTATTTAGGTAGGAACTCCTTCCAATTGTATCTCATACAACTCTCGAATATTTTCAGTTGGGTGAATAACTCCTTATTCTAATTCATCATATGAATCATTCCCAACTCTTGCTTCTAAACATGTATAATCTTATTATAATGTGTTTAGTTAAGTTTGACCCATTTTTTTTAGCAGTTGGATATTACAATTATCCCATCGCACCTTACTAATATAGAACATGCACCTCGCGTAGGCGAAACCTACATTGTTCGATACTAGTCTTGATGAGTGCTAAAACTTGGAAAGAATGAACTTAATATTTAACTTGAGGGATTTTGTTATTAGTTTGATCTCACCGGCTTAACATTCAATTCGTCTCTCTCATGCATCAACATACAAACACATGCATCAATATACATAAAAGGATACAGTTATGGCCCCTAGCGCAATTGTTCTCCCAAGCCAATGAGAGAACCTAAGCTAACCTAATAACGATCTAAACTTCTCCAAGCAAGATCTCCGAGGTTATCCTCCTTTGATATTGTATTCTTCTCTTTCTTCATAACATTACATTACATAAAAGAAACTCATTTTACATACGAGGGAGTGAGATGAGAAAAGAAGTTACATCAAGAATTTTAGAGAGAGGCACGACACGCAGGCCGTATTTTACAATCCCAAAACAAAATAAAGGAAAAAACTAAGGCCATAACTGATCACCACAAGACAATAATAATAAACACACTTTTATTATTAGTTTAAATTTTGTTAATTAAAAAAAGGAAAATTAAATTTCGACGATTGATCACACTACGCAGAGTTAGCCAGGGGTTCTGCTGCCCGGTTAGCGGACGTTGTTAGGGGCAGCGGACGTTGTTAGGGGCAGCACCCCGATGCAAAATTTTAATGAAGAATTCATTTGAAATCGGCGTCATTTTCGCACAACTCTTGTGCATTCACAACCCTAATCGCATAACTCTGCAACAACACAACCCTTGTGCCGTCATGAACCCTAATGCAACAGTTTCATGCTGTCAAACACATTTCGATTGATAATTCAGTATGATTAATCACATGCCATTGCTTCACCATACTAATGTCGGATTCCGAAGCATATGAACAGTGATCGCTCAAAGGAATAACAATCATCAAGTGTTTGAATGAACGAAACAGAAACAGTATATCCCATATGCCATCGTTGCATCAGATTTACTTATATCATATATAAAAGTGATTGATCTTATTTGTGTAACCTATGGACGATCGATGTATCGCTGCTTCACCATACTAATGTCGGATTCCGAAGCATAGTCAACATCAATCATCCAAATCGTACACAACAGATACCAAATTTAATTACTCGTTTATTATTCAATTCATTCTGGTTTTAATCGAATCAAAACAGAAAATATAGAACATAAACAACTATCAGATCCATGGTTTCGTAAGTGGCTCTGATACCACTGAAGGAAAATTGCGATCAAAAGCGCAGCGGAATATAAAATTTTCCTTTAGCGATCCTTACGAATGAACATGGTCAGTGATAGAAATATTTACCTCTTGTGGCGATTCAGACCTTTGATGTTGTGATCACGAGCGTTGATGAAGAACAATGCCTCTAATCAGTCCACACGAACAAATCGCTTCCGGTCACAGTGCTAGCTGATCACGAACGGAAAGCTTGAGTGAGAGAGAGAATCAAAAACGAAATTGCATCATCTTAAATTGCTTCATCACAAGGGGTCTATTTATAGAATCACTCGTGTGGGCTACAAGCTAAAAGCATAATTAAGGCTATAAGCTAAAAGCCCAATTAAGCTTATGGACATCATGCCTTATGATGTACCATATATCACTTATCCACGTGGTACCTTACCACTTTCCGTATTACACTTAAGTGCACCGTACCTTACGGTGTTCCTTATTTATTCTATCTCTCATCAACCTGTCCTTATGTGTGTGACCCTGTAGGTTTTCGCGACGTTGGCAATTATATTAAATCACGCATTTAATATAATAAACAGTGAGCGGTATCTAGCAACACATCATTGTTACCCAAGTCAAGAAAATGTCATGTGATCTGACCAAACCTTTTCCGTGATAATATTTGTGTTATACAATTACCCTTTTGCCCTCATGTCTATATTGAACACAAGGCATACACTGTGTTACCCTTGTTCAGTTCAATATTGGGCCCTTAGACATTTATCATGTTATGCAGGATGAGCAAATTCCATCTAGGTCACTCATGTCCCTTAGCATGCTTTGTGAAGTACCCATCAACCGTCTTTATAGTCATCCAGTTACGGATGACGTTTGATCATCAATAAAGTACTTGACTCTACATCTAGGGTCCATAGTGGTTTCAGGTCGAAGGGTGGTATACACCATTATCATCATGAGAATAACTTATGACACTTTGCATAACATTCTATGTAGTATTCTCATAGCGGGTCAATCCAGTATAAATATTACTCCTAATATTCATACCTATGTCAAGACTTGATAACTCCTTATCTATGATCCATGAGATGTGATCATCAATCTATCTTCATAATAATCTTAATGCATTAATGTTATCCCACTTCACATTAAAGCTTGACTACGAATACTTTAAGAATAGTGTCTTATGTTTAATGGGATCTCATGATTAAGTCACACTTAACATTTCATTAAACAAATAAACCATTATAGGGACTTTATTATTTTGGAAAGCAAACATAATAAAGAAATGCCTTTTATTATTAATAAATGATTCGATACAAGTACCAAAAGTATTGGCCTCTAGGGCTTACACCAACACCATCATCTCTAATACTGAAACGCTTGTTGGAGGTCAATCTGATTACTTTAAAGGATCCTCCCCGGAATCCCAACACCTCTGATCCTGGCTATCGTCCCGATGCATTTTGTGTATACCACTCCCATAGTCCTGGACATGACACCGACGACTGTTGGACTCTGAAGAACAAGATCCAAGACTTGATTGACGGAAGAGTGTTGGAGTTCATGCTAGATGGCGAGATGAAAATCTTCCGCTGAGAATTCTCCAAATGAGATGACTAGTTCAAACTAAGAGACTTTTGTTCATTTGAATTATGAAGTTGAATTTTTCTTTGCTTATTCAAACAATTATTATCATGTCGAACTCTTTTATTTCATTAATGCATTGCATATGTCTGTTTTGAATCATTCCATTCGTATTTCACTATATTCAAATTGCTTTTATTTTTTTTGTGATGATCAACTCTCGATTAAAAAATTATAAGACTTTAGATGGAGGATGATGAAAACGATACCACGATCTTTACAATATGCTTTTGAATAGACCTCGCTGACGATGTACATGTATTGTTTCAAATCCTAAACAGTGGAGTTATAAGGAAGATAATCCTTCGTCAACCCCTTTGAGCCAAAGAAGTTGGAGTTTTTCTTTTCACAAATTAAAACCTTAATTATAACCTGGGGCAGGGTAGTTTTCTCAGTTGATCCAGGTGCACAATGAATGGCGTCAAAGAAGTCCTTCCGAAACAAAAGGTGGTGTTGGTTCCGTATAATCGTAAAGACAAACAGTCATTATCTCTTAAAATAAAAGCCCAATAAGTCAAAACCTATGAAGGAGACTTACAAAAACTGGGGCATCCCACTGACTGTAATTACAAAAGAAACAGTTCAGGCAAAAGACAGGGATAATAAAATCAAAAAGAAAGAGGTCCTACAAACTCTCAACAAAAATGACTGCCTGTTCAAAATAAATTGTCAGTATCCGAACCATCACTGGTATATCAGAGCAAAGACTCAAACAAGATCTAATGCACGATTAGCTGAGTTTAGGATCGAAGAACATCACGAAGAGCGGGTGGGTACAAATAAATTTTGAGCCTTTATCCTTTGTTTCTTAAACCGTGAACCAGGCCACGTTATAACCCTTAAAAAGTCCTAGCTGAAGCATGGGTTAGTCCGAAAGTATACTGTTACAAAAGGTATCCTGACTCCTGTAGAGCTTGCTGTAAATCCTGAGTTGACGTCACATTTTACAAAATTTTCCTATCTTACTGAAAAAATGCATTTTCAAAAACTTCAAGACAGACATAAGGTTTGCATTCTTAAAATAACATTGTTTGCATATGACTATTTGTTCAAACAGCAGAGAAATTCGCATGACGAATATCTAGTGAACAAAAACCTTTTCAATAAAAAAGGTCATCTCGAGTGGAGGAAACACTTCCAACCAAGGGGCAGACATGATCATTGTCTATCATCTGGGGCAGTAAAGTCAAGATTCAAGGAGTCTCTCAAAGATGCCAAATAGCCAGGGGCAGATCTCCATCTGAATCACTTGGGGCATTAGACATGGATTGCCGCAACGAATCTTGCATGATCAAACAAACATTTTCTGGTAGTATGGCAACACAACACTACCGACAGTGACACCTCTCTGCATCCTGAGGGCATGGACATAGTCATAAAATACTATGAATAATCAAAGACCCGCTAGGTCGACTGGCCTAGGCAAAAACAAGGGCTTCCCGACGAACCAAAAGGGTTCGGGCAAAATAAGGGATGAAAATGAAAAAATCTATACACCCGGCAAGTCAAAAACCTGAAAAGGCGGCTTGGGCAAAAAAGGGTATCCCGATGGACTGAAAACCCGAAAGGGAGGTCCAGGCAAAATTAGGGATCAAAGCGTACGACTATGTCTCGTCATCTCGTCATTGGCCTACCAGAACAAGGTTTGTCATTTTAACCGAAAGATACCAAGCACCTCATAGGTGGGAATAATACTCGATCCACAGGGCCTCCACAGGCACCTTCTCCCGCAGAAGTAGGGGCAATAAGAATTGTCTGAGAGGTCTAGTTGCTCTGTCCACCAAGGTACCAAGGTAGATTCAGCTGAAGAATATGACCAAGATACCGTCACTCCCCGCCGAGAAAAACAATAATGGTGGCTCTCCCCACTGAGACTTGCAACCATGAATGAATCAGCAATACTCTCCCCTAAGCAGAGTCAATCTACCATCAGCCCTAAAAAGGTCGGGTGTCCCCAGAAGGTCTTAATATTCCCCAACGGAGTATAAAGATATTCTCCAGCAAGCGTAAGAGCATCCTCGGCAGTCTTAATATTCCTCAACAGAATATAAGAATGTTCCCTGGCGGAATACAAGATACCCCCAGTGGAGCCATTTCCCAGCGCAGTCTAAAAAAGCTTCCCCGCCAGGGTTGAATCATCTTACCCAGTAGATTCTGGAAGCTTGTCCCCTGCAGAATACAAATAAGTCTCCTCAGCCAAATTCAGAGGTTATCCCCACAAGAGTCTAACTGGGTTATCCTCAGCGAGTTGCAACTGAAAGATCATCCCCAGCGAAGTTCTTTCTATCCCCAGCGGAGTTCACCAAAATCCCCAACAGAGCTTATCAACAGAATCCCCAGCGGAGTTTATCATTAAAATCTCAGCAAAGTATCTCTTCCCCACAGAGTAATTCCCTGCAGAGTAATCTCTTCACCAGTTTATTCCCCAACGGAGTCATCCTCTCCTGCAGGTTTATTCTTGCAATCATCTTCGTTCATCATCCCCAGTGGAAACGAATAATTCAACCCTACTCTCCAGCAGCCGCTCGGGATTTATTTTCCACAACTAAAACATCACATTTCCATACATCATGATACATGCATATACGCATCATACCATACAATCTCATTTATGTTGAGAACATCATTGCTTGATCCATATCATGCATTGCATATGACTGACCTTTACCTTTCAGGAAGGATGCAGTTAAATTCTCAGCCATATCAAAAGGCCTTCTCTGGTCCAGTCAAATCGATTCCTAAAGATTTTTATGATGTCAATCCAGTTAAAGATATTCCAAGACCCTGTCTGGTCCAGTTAAATCGATTCCTAAAGATTTTTCTGATGCCGATCCAGCCAAAGTCCTTCTCTGGTCCAGTCAAATCGATTCCTAAAGATTTTTCTGATGCTGATCCAGTTGAAGATATTCCAAGACCCTGTCTGGTCCAGTTAAATCGATTCCTAAAGATTTTCCTGATGCCGATCCAGCCAAAGGCCTTCTCTGGTCCAGTCAAATCGATTCCTAAAGATTTTTCTGATGCCGATCCAGTTGAAGTTATCCCAAGACCTTGTCTGGTCCAAGTTAAATCGATTCCTAAAGATTTTTCTGATGCCGATCTAGTCAAAGGCCTTCTCTGGTCCAGTCAAATCGATTCCTAAAGATTTTTCTGATGTCGATCCAGTTCAAGTTATTCCAAGACCCTGTCTGGTCCAGTTAAATCGATTCCTAAAGATTTTTCTGACGCCGATCCAGCCAAAGGCCTTCTCTGGTCCAGTCAAATCGATTCCTAAAGATTTTTCTGATGCTGATCTAGTTGAAGTTATCCCAAGACCTTGTCTGGTCCAGTTAAATCGATTCCTAAAGATTTTATGATGCCAATCCAGCCAAAGGCCTTCTCTGGTCCAGTCAAATTGATTCTTAAATATTTTTCTGATGCTGAACCAGTTGAAGTTATCCCAAGACCCTGTCTGGAAGTTAAATCGATTCCTAAAGATTTTTCTGAGGCGAAGCCAGTCAATGGAGACAAAATCAGTTAAATCGATTCCTAAAGATTTTTCTGAGGCGAAGCCAGTCAATGGAGACAAAACCAGTTAAATCGATTCCTAAAGATTTTTCTGAGGCGAAGCTAGTCAATGGAGACAAAATCAGTTAAATAGATTCCTAAATATTTTTCTAAGGCAAAGCCAGTCAATGGAGACAAAATCAGTTAAATCGATTCCTAAAGATTTTTCTGAGGCAAAACCCGTCAATAGAGACAACCCGTCAATAGAGACAACTCGCCAAAGGAGACACCCCGTCAAAAGAGACAACCCGTCAACGAAGACAAAACCACCTACCAACAATCTCCAAATGGCATCTGTAAGCCCATTCCCGATATCACAATGCTGATACTACACCATGCGAGTGCAAATTTATGGGCACTCTAGTGTTCAATCATCTTCCACCTTCGGATCACGAAAGGCACGTGTTGTACCCCAAAATTTGCCCTCCCATTTCATCAACATTTTCTCACCATAAGCTCAAGATCAAGTTAGGGTTTGCTCTGCTCCAGACTCCTCCTTGCACTGTTGACCTAAATTAGGGTTTGAGTTTGCACAAAGATGTTTTGACCTAAAAGGCCCAAAATGACTTTCATGCTTCATGTTGGAATCACAAGTTTATCCATACCAAGTTTCAAGCCTTGATTCCAATCTTTGCCCAGTCAATTGGACAGTTGACCTAAAAATCAACTGTATTGGGGAAAGAGTTAACTGTGGTCAATTGACAGTCAAACCTCATGAAATGTGACCCTCATCAACATTATGAACTCATATGGACCATTTGATCAAGTTTGGATCACAAATCCACAAGAAATTTGATCAGATCACCAAAAGGGCAAAATGGTTATTTTTAGGGTTTTGACTGCACAAAGGCAATTTTTGACTGTTTGACCTAGCCAATGGCAAACCAAGCTCACATATGGACTCAAGGACTCAATGGCATGGTATTGACATGTTCAACAAGTTCAAAAGATCCCAAATGCACAAGACTGGCAGATGAATTTTCCAGTCAACTGATCAAAATTTGACTGTGTACTGAAAAGTCAAACTTTGACTTTTTGGTCAAAATCAAGTGTCAAGATTCATTTTTCATCAAGACATGTCAAATTATGAAACTTGTTCATCAAGAAATCAAAAATCAAAAATTAGGGTTTGAAATGAAGAAATTTCATAACTTAGAAATTTTCTAAGTTATGAAATTTCCTAATTTTTTCCTAACTTTGTCCCATTTTTTCATCAAGATATATTTGGATTCAAACAAAACTCAAAACATGAAAGTTATAGTCCATTGCAAAATCTACAACTTTGATTCACAAAGTTTCCTCAAAAGAAGCTTTTAGATCAAGTTATGATTTTTGGAACAAGGGTGCAAAACTTTCTTAACTTATAAATTTTTTGACCTATTTTAGGCAGGATTTTTGCCCAACTTCATGGCCACTTTCCACATGCTTCCACTTGGAATTTCAACTTGCATTACAAAGATGGATTGTAGTACACATTCCAAACTTTCCAAATTGTCCAAGAACTCATCAAACACCCTTGTGGTTAGGGAGAATCGAATTGGCAAAGTTGGGCAAAATCCACTTTTGTTCTTGACCAAATGCATGTTCATACACTTTGCATTTTTGAAATCAGCTTGTACAAGCTAGGTTACAGGCCTCTAATCCTTATTACACTCAATAATTAAATGCCAATCCATTGTGTTCTAGTATTATTTTTCTCATTTGGTCATTACATGGAAGTTTAATCCATAATTAGAAAAAGTAACTTATCTATTCTTGTAAAGATCAACTTTATGTCAAACACAAATCTAAGAAGTACCAAGGCAGATCTTTTGGGCACATGTTCAGGAACCAATTCCACTGATCAAGAGTGATTTGTGCAGCATGCTTGAGGGGGTTGTATGAGCCTATAACCCAACTTGACAAACTTTGCTTATCATAGAAGAAAACTTGCATATTGAACACAACATTGAGTTCCTGTCAACACAAGCCTAAACAAACTTCTTGAGCATCTTCCAAACATCATAACAGACCTAAAGCACGGCCTAACCACCTTCAATACCTCCCCAAACATCAAAACACCATTTTGCTGCACAAAATAGGGCATCCCTGCAGATTGAGGTGCACAACTCAGTTTGCTCGTGCGTTTTGGCCAAAGATTGTTCATACACACTCCTTACCATCCATTGAAGTTATCCCAAGCCCTAGCTACAGACTGTAACACCTCTAACCAAGTCCACCATTTTCATTTTTTCAGTTGTGCAGGTTGAGTTACATAGCTCGATTCATAGTGATTCAAGGCACACCAAGTATAGAGGAAGCTTCCTTGGACCTCAGGCAAGCTATACAAGTCTTCAAACTCCATTGAAGATACCTCCATTGATGTACACGATTCAAGCTGAAACAGGTAAAAACATGGACTTCTATCTCTCAATCTAGGAAGAGTTAGGCTTAGGTTTATGAATGAAACATGCTCTACTCATGGCCCTGAAGCTACCTATATCCTCACTTTTCATTTATATTGTGTGTGTTAAGAGAATTTGGAACCTGAACATTAGAAAAAACTTAGGTCAGAAATTGGGGATGAAGAAATTCTCCCTCGTTTCTTAGAGTTAAGTCAAGTTTTTTATATGTCTGGATTCGTCTCTTGATGCTCTATATTTTTTGTGTTATGAGTTTTGCTTGAAAGTCCAGGAATCAGGAGTTAGGAAACGCACGTTTTTGGTTGTTCAAACAAGTCTGGAGGTTGAAGATGACTGGCTTGGGCTGGGCCTGAGTCAGTCCTACTTTTTGCACCCTTTTTTTCAATTTGCACCCCCCTGGCCCATTATGTGATATATTTGTCATTTTTGATTTTTTCTTTTTGATTCTGATTTTATATTTTTATTCAAATATGAAAAAAAACTAAAAATATTTTTCTCACATTTTTTGCATTTTATTTGGTATTTATTTGTTTCATTTAGTTCCATATGTAAATAAATATATATATACTTTTATTTAAAATACTAAAAATAATACAAATACTTTTTATTTTCTGATTTTTATTTTATTTTATCTTTTGAAAACATTTTATAAAAAATATACCTTTTTTTGTAAATAATAAATATTTTTATTTTTTGTACATATTTAATATATTTAGTAAATAATATAAATACTTATATATTTATTAGAATATTTAGGATAAAAATACAAAAATAATACATTTTATTTTTATTAATATTTGACCTCAAAAATCACTTTTTTACAATATACTTCCTTTTCATTTATTTTTTGTATATAGTTAATAAATATTGTATATAATAAATAATAAATACTTTTTATTTAGCAAATTAGGGTTTTGCCCCTAAACATGAAAATACCCAAAAATTAATCCTTTTTTATTTTTGTTTATTTGTCACATGAAAAATGCTTTTACATACATATAAAAATCATTTTTGCATCTTGCATATTTATTGTATTTTTATTTAATTATTGTATATTAAATAACTTGTATATTCAATTTGGATGTAATAGCTTAGATTTAAATTTCTTGCTAAATATCCCCATTTGAACATTTGTACCCCTTATCCCATAATTATGTTGTAATAATTTAGGATTTTAAATTCCGCACTTTAAAGCTTTCTAAAAATGCCATGATAGACTTAGGGTTTGTATGCAAAAATCAATTAACAAATAGCTTGACTAAACAAAAGACAAAAAGCATAAAAATGGACAACACTAATCACACTTGCACCCCTAGGGTTACTCCACTTGTTGCCTTCAATAATGGGCCATGTTGCATGTTGAGTGTCTTTGGCAAAATAAAACAATTCAAATGATCATAGTCCCTCGATGACGCTTTCGAAAGATGCCTAAAAATGATCAAGTCCCTTAAAGGAAAAACTGCCAAAGACACTTGGCACCATTGCAATCATGGTCTAAACGATGACCCGCGCCTGTCCCGTTAACATCCTAACACAAGATTGTCCACCAAATACAATGGTGGAACAAAATTGTTAAAAGGGTTAAAACATAGGAAAAGCCTTTGAGTAAATTTAGGGGTAGACAACTCTTAGTTACTTGATCCAACTTGCAAAAACACTTGCCTACTTTTCAAAACCACACTCCACAACACTTTCAAAACAACTTCCAAAAACATTGAAAACTTTTCAAAAGACAAGTACACCTTTGTATACATTCAAACATGGATCATTACAAAGGTTGCCACAACAAATGGCCTCTTTTCAAAACATTTTCAAACCCACACACACAAAGCACCATTTCAAACAATTGAAAATACAAGGCAAGTGATCTAAGCAAGTAACTAAGAGCCCATGGATAACCATGGATAGAAAGGGTGATAATACCTTCCCTTTCTATAATTTACTCCCCGAACCCAAGAAAACATCTCAAAGGTTTTTGCTGTGCTTTTTAACCTTTCCTTAGGATAAAATAAAAAGTCGGTGGCGACTCTTGCTCAACCGAAACATTTGCGAAAACAAACGCAAAACCCAAGTCAGTTCTCCCACCGTATCATAACACGCAAGCCAATCTACATCTTCAGGTTTAAGAAAATTGAACAGGGGCAACTGTTGTACCCCAAAATTTGCCCTCTCGTGTTTTCAAAGGTCTTCCCTTACATGGTTAGTCACAAACCCTTGCCTAAGGAAAAAGAAAATTTTTGAGTGGTGCTTTAAGTACCTTTCGATTGGCATTCTGAAAGACCCTTCGATTGGTATTCTGAAGGAGCCTTTCGATTGGCATGGATAATTCCCTTCGATTAGCATTATGGACAAGCACTTCGATTGGTATTATGGACAAGCACTTCGATTGGCATTATGGACAAGCCTTTCAATTGGAATGCCAAGGGATCCTTCGATTTAGCATTGTATCAAGGCCTTCGATTGGAATTATGAAAGACCTTTTCGTTTGGCACCCTGGGCCAAGCCTTTCAATTGGCATGCCAAGGGATCCTTCGATTTAGCATTGTGTCAAGCCTTCGATTGGAATTCTGAAAGACCTTTTCATTTGGCACCCTGGGCCAAGCCTTTCAATTGGCATGCCAAGGGATCCTTCGATTTAGCATTGTGTCAAGGCATCTTCGACATGCATGTTAACCATGTCCTTCGATTAGCATGAATATCACTTTTCGATTGGCCTGTTAACAAAAGCCTTTCTATTGGAATTTTAATTAGTACCCTTCGATTGGTATCTGAACAAGATCTTTCGATTGGCGTAGCAAAGGACTCTTCGATTGGTATTTAAATAAATACCCTTCGATTGATATTTGGACAAGGGCCATTTGAAGAACTCCTTCCAGGCCATTCGAAAGAGGCCATCAAGAGGGCACTCAAAAAACATGTCCATGTACACTGAACATGAGAAAATGGCATGTTTTCCTTGCAAATATGGAAATAATTAAATGTTGATTGTGGATTCAATTCCTGAGTTAAAGGCCAGATTCTTGCCTTTTCTGTTCCTGACTCCACAAGAGCTGATTCGACCAGAGTGTTTCTTTTCAAATCAAGCAGTCGAAGCAGAAGAAATCCATTCGAAGGAGGAAAATCAAGACCAATCGGAGAGCAGGGCCTGAAGGCATTCGAAAATTAAAAGTGTCCAGATTCATTCAAGAGACATGAATATTTCAAAAAAGGAAATCTTTTAATGTGTCTGATTCTTGTCTCATGGCTTTAAAGGCCTGGTTAAATGGCTGTCCTTTGCCATTTTCGTGCACCCTCACACTCCTATAAATACGAGGCCAGTGACACATTACAGAGGACGAAAAAAAACACAGAAAAAACAGAGAAAAGAAACAGGGAGGATTTGGAGATACGCTGCCCACAACCCACCAAAGGTTATCAGCATTTTTCATCCAAGCCAAAGCAGCCATCCAGCGAACATCTCCACACCCAGAGCCACAGATCATACATCTTCAATTGGTAAGGGTTTGCAAAACCAAAATTGCACCTTCATGACATTTAAATACACATTGCATATGAATTCCTGTTATTACTGATTATGTTGCATGTAAGCTACAACGCAAAGATGAGATCATGCCATTGCTTGGGCACGATCTAAGTTTCTCCTTCGAATCTCAGGATAAAACAAACCCAGAACCAGATTTAGCAGAGTCAAATTGAGGAAGGATTCGAATTGGGAGGAGATTCGAATCATGAGGGTAAAGTTCCCCCTGGACCTTTAACATTTGTCTCGTTTTGTAGGAAATATATTCTCAGAATTTTGTTCAGAGCTTCGAAGCTTAGCAGCTTAGCTTCGAACTGGATCCATGGTTCCCAGATCGAAGGATGACATATCCAGATCGAACACCCCCAAAGTGCAGCCCCTCAGACACCTTCGATCAAGCCTCTTCACTGGATCGAAAGACAGTCCACACCTCTTTCGATCCAGGCCTCCAGAATGATACCTTTTTTGATTTACTGCTTGTTCCTTCGATTTCATTTTTGTTTTGACCATTTTATTTCTTTTTTTTAATCAACATAAAATCAATTAAAAAGAAAACCACAAAAACATTAGGCTAGTTTTTTTTATTAAATTAACTTTGTTAATTAATCATTTAATTATCTTAACATTTTCTCAAAACTAAAATTGAGTAGATTTAGATCATTTTCCCAAAATAAAATAAAACAACAAAAAGATTTTATTCTTAGGATTTTTAGAGGTTATTTTCAGATTCGCGCGCGTTTATTTTATTGTAACTGCCTACTGGTTTGTAATAGCTTAACTAAGACTTACACTTTACTGCTTTTATTCCCCCAATTTTTGGACATGTAAATAATCCCCCTCCCCGAAGCCTTGTAATAGCGTAGGATTTACAATTCCTGCACTTTAAATTCATGTACATATATTAACTGTTTAGATGTATGCTAACTAGGATTGCATGGCAAGATTAACCTTTAAATTAAAATCAACTGTAGCTCACCATAACATGTACAAAGATAATATAAACTGGAAATTGACACACTCGCACATGCCACTCTTAGGGTACGCCTCACTTGGTTGCCTCGAACATGGTCATTAAGTATAGGAAGTCTTAGAGGTCGCCCTCCTGTCCAAAGATCAAAGTTGCCTCGAAATGGTTGTCTCGATAAAAATGATCTAAGACACTAGGGTTACCGCTAAAGCGTCCTAACATTGCTTTAGTGACCACACGTCCCTTAAATCGAATTGACCCGAAAACTCCAACGACGATGCTACCTACTCCTCAATAGTGGGATAGCATTGTCTAAAGGACGTTAGCACAGTTTAATTCCTTTTCGAGTAGGTAGATGTTCTTAAGTACTTGCTCTTTTGAAAACAAAAACAAAACTTTTCGCACTTACACTCTCTTCCAAATAAAAAAAAACTCTTTTCAAACCCACAAATACAAAGAAAAGCAAATTTTTGAAAACATAGTGAGCAAGTACCTAAGAGCCCGTGGATAACCACGGATAGAAAGGGTGCTAACACCTTCCCTTTCTATAATCTACCTCCCGAACCCGAGAAACATCTCGAAAAGGAATTTTTCTGTGCTTTTGTCCTTTCCTTGTTGGATAAAATAAAAGACGGTGGCAACTCTTGCTTACCGCGAAATTTTGCGAAAACAAACGCAAACGCGAACCAGCATTCCAAAACAGTCAGTTCTCATTCCCACCGATCACAACAGTATTGTTCAAATTTGTACCGTTGTCCGTGATAATCTGGTCTGGGATACCATACTGGCATATGAGATTTTGCTTGATGAAGCAGACAACCACGTTCTTTGTAACGGAGGCAAAGGAAGCTGCTTCGACCCACTTGGTAAAATAATCAATAACAACCAAGATGAAACGATGTCCATTGGATGTCGTGGGCTTGATCTCTCCAATCATATCGATTCCCCACATCACGAATGGCCAAGGAGCTGTTAGAACATTGAGAGGAACTGGAGGAATATGTACCTTGTCAGCATAGACTTGGCATTTGTGACAAGTACAGGAATGTTGATGGCAGTCATCTTCCATGGTAGACCAATAATAGCCTGCCCTTAGAATCTTCTTGGCCATCGTATGTCCGCTCAAGTGGGTGCCAAATGTGCCACTATGTATTTCGATCATGATCAGCTCTGCTTTAACCTTGTCAACACAACGAAGTAGAACACAATCATGGCTGCGCTTATATAAGATACCATTGCTCAGGAAGAACTTGGCAGCAAATCTCCTTAGGAACTTTTTGTCATTGACGGAAGCTCCTTCAGGGTATTCTCGAGTCTAGAGATACCTTTTGATTTCATGAAACCAGGGTTGTTCCACTACTTCTTCGATATTAATCTCATGACATGTCAACCCATTGTGGATAGGAAGTAACATCCAGAAAACCAGCATTGAATTGTTTCATCACTTCAGCTTTGATCTTTTCGGACATGTCGGGCCTCATTCGGCAGACTTTTTGTTTAATTGGTGGGCAGTCTTCTCTTGTAGGGAGACGGTGAACCACAATATCAGTATCCAATCCCGGCATGTCTTCATAGGACCAGGTGAAAATCTCAACATATTCATTCAACAGGTGAACTAAGCGCTCCTTGAAATTTGGTTCCAGGTTGGCACCCACTTTGACTTCTTTCTTGTCTTCAGCAGTTCCCAAATTGATAGTTTCTTACAACTCTTCATGGGGCAGAATAGCCCTCTCTTCTTGTTGTAAAAGTCTAGCTAACTCTCCAGGCACTTCATAGTCTTCATCACCTTCATACTCGGCATGATTGACCAAATCTTCAGAGTCACTAATGGCCAAAGCAGAATAGTCACCCATGGAATCCGGAGTGGATGGGTACCTGCATTTTGTGAGTGTGGGTGTGTGTAAGGGATAGCCATCCTTAAACAAAATAAAATGTAAAAGGAAAGAAAATGAACACAATAGTTTATAGATGAAAACGTCCATGATTCATTAAAAATGGCATATGAAAATGAAGAATCAAAACCCTTACAAATGGACCTATATGCCCCGGGTAAGGCATAAGGCAAAAAGAGTGTACGAATTTTTTAATTATTACAGACCAAACAGGGAATTGTTCAAAGATAAATTACTGATTGATGAAAGTGATGGGAACGAAGTCTTTCGCCTCCCAGTTGCTTAATCCTCCTTCAACGGTTGGAAAGATCCAATCTTCAAAGTTGTCTTCTTCAGCATCATCTTCTAAGGCATGAATTTCGTGGTGAGTGATTTTTAAGGGTGGTCCTCCAGCCCGGGAGCGACGCACAGCTTTCTGGCCAGCAGTAGTAAAACCTAATCCAAACTTGTCCGTCTTGTGAGGAAAATCTGGCAGTTTCCCCCACACTGTACTTCTTCCTTCTTTAATTACAGCCTCCGCATCTTTAAGGGATGCCACCCTGGACACAGGCTTGGAAATGATAGGCACATCAGTCATTGTATTTGCTACCGCGACCTCAGGAGAAACCTCTTCAAAGTGTTGGAAAGGTGTTTCTATGAATTCGTCATCTAACTCCACATAGCGAAAAGAGTTAAGGTGACTTATCATATACTCCTCCTCACCATGAACCGTTATAATCTTACCCTAGACTGGATATTTTAGCATTTGGTGTAGAGAAGAAGTGACTGCCCCAGCGTTGTGGATCCATGGCCTTCCCAACAAGCATGAATATGAAGGACGGATGTCCATCACATAAAAAGTAGAGTTGAAAATTTTTGTACCCACTTTGATTGGAATATCCACTTCTCCGAGAACCATCCTCTTAGAACCATCGAAGGCTCTAACAACGATGTTACTGGGCTTTAGGGTCAAACCTTCGCAGTCTAATTTGTCTAACGCCTTTTTTGGTAGAACGTTTAAAGATGAACCGGTATCAACCAGAACATGAGCAAGCGTGGTCCCTCTGCACTCTACCGAGACGTGCAATGCATCGTTATGCTTTCTTCCCTTAGGGGTCAAATCAGCATCAGAAAAACCAAGACCATTATCGACTGTAAGGCTAGCCACGCACTCTTGAAACTGGTCCGCAGAAGTTTCTTGAGGTACGTGTGCCGTCTTTAGAAATTTGATCAAGGCTTTGGCATGAGCCTCGGAGCAGAGTAAGAGAGCCAACATGGAGATTTTTGAAGGGGTTTGCCCTAGCTGCTCTACGACATCATAGTCGCTCCTCTTGATTATCTTTAAGATTTATTCCATCTCTTTTTGGGTGGTCTCGAGGATAACCATAGTCTGAGCCTTCGTCCTGACAGGCGTTTCCTGGATCCCCTTACCTTTATCGGGGGTAACAACAGAGGGTCTAGCTTCGGGAACATCAATTTCTTCAATTATTGGACTTTGCACAGATGGTTTGACAGGCACAAAAGCTCTCGAGGGTCCGAAGATTTCCCGTAGAGGAGCAATCTCCAGAGAGAAGATCCTTCCACTACGAGTTATCTTGCTCGTTCTCGCAATATTCCCTATATCAGGGGTTTCTTCATTGGAATTCTCTTGGACTGATTCGATCTGCTTGATACCATGGTAGAAGATCTCTCCTTCGGAGTTCCATGGTATCTTCTTGTTAGATTTATATGGGATAGGCCCCGGCATGGTAATTTTCAGCGGCACAAACTTAGGATCAAGCGTAATCTTAACAGGCCTTTTGCAGGTCTTGGAAAGATTGTCGGAGATGGTTATTATAGCAATTCCATTGATTAAAGTAACAAAGGTAGCAGGAGTAACATGAGTAATAGTATCAACAAGAGTCTTTTGAAAGAGGATCTCTTGGGTATCCATCAGGCGTTGGATGCCTAATTTTAACAGTGGGCAGTCAGTTTGCATGGTTGAACAGAAGTAACAGTCTTTTCCACAGCCTGGGAATATCCCGACTTTCATCAAATTCACTTTAATCACTGGTAACGGAGTCAAAAGGTCATCAACAGTGGTAACATGAAGATCTTCCATAATGGCATGGACATTATGCCGTGCTTTGGCATAGGAGCGGATATCACGTTGGGTTTTTCGGGAGCATCAAACTCTACCTCCTTAGCATCTATCAAGTATTAGATCTTGTTTTTAAGAGCCCAACAGTTGTTGGTATCATGCCCTACACTGTCCGAGTGGTATGCACATTTTACATTGAAGTGATAATAAGGAGAAGAGGTATTGGGGTTTTTCGGCGCTTCTTTCAAGTTGGTAAGGTTCAGCTTTAAAAGATGAGGGAGGACTTGAGCCGGTGTCATGTTGATTCGGATGAATTTCCGTTATGGCCTTTCTACCCTTTGCTGATTAGCTCTTAGTTGATTGTTGCGAGGTTGATCGGTTGAGAAATTCTGGATCATCACAACCCCCACCGTTGGTCGGTGCTCTGCTCTCCCTTGGTTTCTCTGGGCATGAATAGCAGAAACTTCCTTTTTGGCTGGGAAGGTCTTCTTAATAGTAGTGGAAGCGGAGGCATCCTTCTGAATTTTACCATTTTTAATGCCAGCCTCGACCCTTTCACTGGTCAGAATTAATTCGGTGAATCCTGCAGATGAGCTCCTGATCAAATGATTGAAGAACGGACCTGATAGAGTCCCTAAAAAACATGTCAACCAGCTCTCTATCCGACAATGGTGGCTGCACCCTTCCAGCCAAATCCCGCCACTTCTGGGCATACTCCTTAAATCCCTCATTAGAGGCCATACCCATACTCTGTAGTTGAGTACGAGTAGGCACTAAATTTGCATTATATTGGTATTGTCGGTAGAAAGCAGCAGCCAAATCTTCTCAGTTATGAACATCAGATCTCTCAAGTTGATAGAACCATTCCAATTGCGTGCCTGACAAACTATCTTGAAAAAAGTGGACCCAAAGATCCTTATCAGAGGAGTGAGGTTGGATCTTTCTGACGTAGGACCTCAGATGCATCTTTGGACAGGACAAACCGTCATACTTAGCGAATGTAGGTACTTTGAATTTGGGAGGGATGACGATCCCAGCGACCAACCCTAGTTCTTTGAAATCTAAACCAGGTACCCTTTGCAACTCCATGGCTGCCAACCGATCCTCAAGATTTTTATACTTATCATCTGCCGGGGGATATTGTTGTTCGGAGTAATCTTCGTCCTCTTCCTCTTCTTCTTCTTCAGCTTCAGATTCGGAAGGCATTGCAACTCCTTTTCCTTTACCAACCCCTTCGTCAGACGTCGAGGGGAATTCCAGAACTCTCCTAGCCTGATGCTCAAATCTTCTTCCCATAGTGGCCACACCAATTCTTTTCTTTTTCTTCCTTTCTGGTTCCTTCTCTTTCTCTAACAGTGCTTTTAGGTCCTCTTGACCCTTTGCTAAGGTCATGAGGATTTGTTGGAATTGCGAATTTTGTGCTTGTAGATCTTTAACTGTCTGCTCTATATCCATCTTGCTGAAATAAACAACAGAAAGATAAGGAAACCTGGTGTGAAGACTTGTTTATGCATATGATGAATGATATGTTATTCATGTAATGCATTCAAGGATTCAGAAATTCAAATTTGTTGCAAACAAAAAGAACACACGTCATATTAATAAGAAGAAATTTGTTAGTACATAAATGCCCCATGGGCAAAATATTATAAAGTTCTTAATGTAAAAAGACATTGCGCATCCTCTTTGGCACGATGTAAGTGTTGAAAGTTTCCTCTTCGTGAAGCCGGCGGGTAAGCTCCAAAACCTTCTTCTCACTGGCATAGAAGTTGGCTTCAAATGTATTTCGCTCTTCCTTGAGTTGTATCCAACTCTTTTGCAATTCTTCCAATGATGTTGGCATGTCGGGATGTAGGAAGGTGTATGGAACCTCTCCTTCCATAACAGGCTCTTTGATCATAGGCAGAATGTGAAGGTAAGGTGTTGTACCCCAAAATTTTCCCTCCCATATTTCTCCAAGGTTTGTCAAGAATCATCTTCAAATGGTTCAAGATTACTCAAGGATTGCACAGTCTAAATGCCTCCTAAGCCAGTCAAAATTAGGGTTTTGGTTCCTTCAATGAATTTGGGATTTTCAATGGCTCAATCAAGTCCCATAGGACTATATACATTGTCAAGCACCTATATGTCAAGTCTCAAGACTCACAGAGGCAAATTGCACAGTCAAAAGCCCTATTTGGTTCACAATCAACTGCAGGGGTAAAATGGTCATTTTGTAGTCAAAAGTCGGAATTTTTGGTCAACATCTTATTTTGAGCTCACAAACATCATTTGATCAAGTCTTGATCATGATTCCACAAGCATGGCTCAAAAATCATCAAGATGCCAAAAGTTACTATTTTTGGACAGCAGAAAAGTCAACTGTATCTTGACCAAGGCATAACTTTTTCATGGTTCATCAAAAAAATCCCATCCAATGCTCATTTTGAAGTGGATGTGATTTCCTACAATCCATCTTCACATTCCAAGTCCAATAAATGCTCTCACAAAAAGTTATCAATTTCTACATTATAGGTCAATTTCAAAAGTCAACAAAAATGCACTTTAAGTCAAAGACCATAACTTGAGATTGGTAAATCCAAATGACATGGGACCAAAGGCATTGGTTAGATGACTTCAAGACCTTTCCAAAATGTCCAAGAACATGTTCATATGATCAAAATTGAGCAAGATATGCATTGGAGAAGTTGGGAAATTTTTGTGAATTTGCAAAAGTCAACTTTGCTCAAAACACTTTGTTTTTGCTAATGGGCCTCAAATTTCTTCTTGAAACTTTATCCAAGGCCTATGCACGACCCATCAAGCTTAAATTGATTTATTTTCTTATTTTTTATTAATTAATTGGATTTTTAATTGATTTTAATTCATTTAATTAATTTAAAATGTAGGAAATTCAAAGATTTGATTTTTCAATCTTTTGGTGAAGCAAACAAGCTCAATATATGCTGGAGATTTCGTGTGCACATCAAGGGGACAAGGATCTCCAAGTTTGGAAATATTTTTAAATCAAAAAGATTGAAAAATATTTGATTTTCAATCAAATATACAAACCATTATTCCATGGATTTCTTGTCAAGAATTTAACCTAATTCCATTCTACTATAAGTACTCAACTCAAACCTAATGCCATGAACGTGAGAATTGCTGCAGAAAGCCATAGCCAATATTGAAAAAATCAAAGAAAAGTGAAAATTGAATTCCACATTCCAACGTGATTCAAAGGCTTTTCTTGTTTCTAACACCTTGCAGGAACTCCCAGGGATCTTTTGCAATCAAAATCACACGCCAAAGCTCAAGAATTCATCGTTCACAGACCCACGGTTTGCATAATTTTCTCAGAATCGAAATTCATATTTCATGCATCATTAACATGATTTGTTGTTTGTTTTGTATTGTATGAATCCATAGGAAGCTTTTGGCACAGGTTAATTGCATTGAAACGCCCTAAATCCAAAGTTACCATTGACAAATATTAGGGTTCCTAAGCTTTAATTTTGGGGCTTTTCAGTATAGGAAAAATCAAGCCTCATGATGCCCATGACTGAACTCGTTGCATTCAGACGAATCTAGTGGAACCCTCGCGAACAATTTATGTTAATCCTATGCCTATTCGCTATTATTGGTCGTTGCAGGTTGTGGGGGTTAAAAACCCCCGCTATCTGACTTTTATTTTACAGGCATGAGGAAAAAGACGGTGACGTGTTGAGTCATGGTTGGAGCGTTCAAACGAGCGCGCGTTTTTTTTGTGTTTTCATCATATGTATTAATTTCCTAATATATTATTTGTTGATTACTATACTAACAAAGGCGTGCAGTTGGCTCAGTGGATAGTGAGGTGGCTGGCAACCATTGGGACCTGGGTTCGATTCCCAGGTCCACCCAAAATTCTCATAATATTTTTCATAACGTATTCTCATGCAGCGCTTTAGGAGGTGTCCACCATATACCTCAATTGTCCATACGCCAGGTGTCTACCAACACAAATCCAGTGGTCATAAGATGATCCTCACCATGTTCCCAGTTAAGGCACGCCCTAGACCATCCAGAAAGTCAAAGCAGGCTTGTGTTAATGGGCCAGAAATTCCAGGCTTCACCTCCTAATGGGTCAACACTCCCCCTGGTTTTCTTTTTATTCTTTTATTCTTTTTCCTTTTTATTTTTTTTTATTAACTATTATTATTATTTAATTCACAAATTATTATTTTCCTAATAAATCCAGTAAATATTTATATTATTATTATTATTAAATTTCACCTTAATTATTATTTTTGTAAATAAATTCTAATTAATTAATTTAGTTGCTTTAATTAGGTTTAATTTTAACTTTTTTTACAATAAATAAAACAAACTTAGAATTAGGGTTTTTCTTTTGAAAATTTTAATTCCTTTTATTTTATTTTCATTAAGACCTAAAAAACATAAAAAAATACTTTTTCTTTAATTAATTAATTAATTAGTTATTAGGTTTAATTTGAATTAATTGCAACAAAAAAGGGACCAAACTCCATTCTTTTCTCAAAAAAGGGTCAAAACCCTAAGGACTTTCCCGATTCAATTTCTATTCGCGCATTATTCCTATTTTGATTATATTTATGTAATTGCTCCGAGAATGTAATAGATAATTAGGACTTTTATCGCTTTCTTTATTTTCTCGCAATTTATCTTTTCAAGGGTTATGTTTTTGGCGATGTAAATACCCGACGCCTTAAAATAGCGTAGATTCACTTTCTGCAATTTATTTTTCCGCACAATTATTAACTGTTAATTATGCATGACAAGACTTGTATGAAAAATAAAATCAACCCGTAGCTCACAATGATGCATGTTCAAAGACAATTAAACATGAAACTGGACACACATGCACATGCCACTCCTAGGGTACGTCTCACTTGGTTGCCTCGAGGTGGTCATTAAGTATAGGGTGTTTTAGAGGTCGCCCTCCTGTCTAAAGATCCAAGTTGCCTCGAAACGGTTGCCTCGGATAAAAAAGGATCTAGGACATTAGGGTTACCGCTAAGGCGTCCTACTATTGCTTTGGTGACCACATGTCCCTATAATCGAATTGACCAGAATAACTCCAACGACGGTGCTACCTACTTCTCAATAGTGGGATAGTACTGTCTAAAGGACTCTTACACAGCTTAATTCCTTAGAGTAGGTAGATTTCTCCTGGGTACTTGCTCTTTCAAAAAACAAAACAAACTTTTCGCACCTACACTTTCAAAAAGTTTTCAAACAAATACTTCATACACTCTTGAGGACTGATACAAGAGTTACCTAGAAGTTTTCAAAACGAAACTTTTTCAAAACCCACAAACACAAGAAAAGCAAACATTTTTGAAAACATAGTGAGCAAGTACCTAAGAGCCCGTGGATAACCACGGATAGAAAGGGTGCTAACACCTTCCCTTTCTATAATCTACCTCCCGAACCGAGAAACATCTCGAAAAGGAATTTTGCTGTGCTTTTGTCCTTTCCTTGTTGGAGAACATAAAAGACGGTGGCGACTCTTGCTTACCGCGACATTTTGCGAACCAGCATTTCAAAACAGTCAGTTCTATTTCTACCGATCACATAAGGCATCATAAGACTCTGGGCGCGGGTTCGTACCCACTTGAGATAAGGCTCAAGGGGGATGGAATTCTTGTGCCCCAGTGTCTTACTATCCACTTTGTTGGGCATCCTCCAAGCTCGGATAAACCTTTGTCGAAGTTCTTGAGCGTCGTTGTCGAAGTCAAAAGCCAAGTCAAGAATCAGCATATCATGAGGGCTATCCCTTAGGGCATATCCAAACTGTCTCAGAGCTAAACATGGGTTGTAGGTAATGCCTCCCCTAATGCCAAGGAGTGGGACATTAGGGAACTCTCCACAACGATCAATGATAATGACATTTTCTCTAGACCGAGAACACCAATGAACATCAGAATGTGTGAGGGTCATCAACCGTTGTGACCACCTTAAACCCTGCTCATTCTTCAAAACTGATTGGGGTAGGTGAGAAATAAACCACCTTGCTAGAAGAGGAGTACAGCACATGAGAACACCTCTTTTCCTCATTGTTCGTGTGTAAAATGAGTGTAGGATGTCCCCAAGCAATGTAGGCACAGGATTCCGAGATATGAAAATTTTGACAGCATACACATCTATAAGATGATCAGGGTTTGGGAACAAGACTAACCCATAGATGAGAAGTGCTACAATCTCCTCAAAAGCTTGTAGATCTAAAGAATTCCAGCAATCTTGTGCCTTCTCAAACAAAAACTTTGCCAAGAAACCCTTGACACCACTTATGGTTTCCCAATGACCTTTGATATCAGATGGTTGCAAGTGTAAGGCTTGAGCAACATCTTCAGGCTTTGGTTCTCTTTCCGTACCGTTGTAGGGTAGTTGATGGAGAATAGGAATCCTCAGGAGTTGATAAAATTTCTCCAAAGTAGGTATTAGTTGGTAATCAGGGAATGTGAAACAGTGGTGTAGGGGGTCAAAGAATTGGAAGAGAACTTTCACCATGTCTTCTTCAATGTTGGAGTTAACCAAGTTGAGGAGTCTACCATGTCTTTCACTAAAGAGAGAATTCTCTGGAATCTTGGAAGTAAGCTCCTTGAGTTGAGGAGGGATTCTCACAAGGTTGACTTGAATTGTTTTCCCGCGAAGAGATTCCATGACCTACAAAACAAGAACAAAGATGAAGATCCAAACCCTTGAAATGGTTAGTGGATGCATATGATGCTTTATGATGTTCATGATGTATGCACAAGCATATGTACAAACAAGTCACACAAGATCCTAGTTTCAGGCTTGCATGGGGTTTCATAGGTAAGTACCCTCTTGAAGTTAGTTGGCTCAACCTTTCCTATAAATAGTAACTGGGTTCTAAGGAGCTCAATATCACTAGATTATTTTCTGTGTTCATTGTTTCAGTTTAGCCACTTAACTGGCGATCGAAATATTCCAAGAAAACAACCTTTAATGAGTGTAGTATCGAGTATCTACCAACTTCGGACTGCACCAAAGCCGGTCATCTCACTACCCCTAATAAGGCCAAGATGGTCAAGTAGGGTTCTAAGAGTTCATTAGTGCTTCATGACATCACTCAGCGGCCCCGTATTCTCTTTGATTAACTCAAAGGCTACCGGTACTCACAAATATGTCGCACTAATATAGTTATTACTTCAACCATGTCGGTATACCCCGCACAGTTTCCACAATGTATTGCTATTTACCTATGAATGTTTCCCAATCTGGGTGGAGGATTTCAAACCCAAACAATAAAACCAAATATAAAGCAATCAAAGCAAACAAGGTAAGCATGTAAAGGTGATCTAAACCCTAAGGTTACTCCACTTTTAAAATTCTCCCTAGCAGAGTCGCCAGTTCTATGATACGGTGGGAGAACTGACTTGAGGTTTTGCGTTTGTGTTCGCAAATGTTTCGGTTTAGTAAGAGTCGCCATCGACTTTTTATTTTATCCTAAGGAAAGGTCAAAAAGCATAGGAAAGACCTTTGAGATGTTTTCTTGGGTTCGAGGAGTAGATTATGAAAAGGGAAGGTGCAAGCACCCTTTTCATCCATGGTTATCCATGGGATCTTGGTTACTTGTTTAGATCACTTGCTTTGCTTTTTCAATTGTTTGAAATTGTGCTTTGTGTGTGGTTTTGAAATATGTTTTGAAAAGAGGCCATCATTGTGGAAACCTTTGTAATGATTCTTGTTTGAATGTATACAAAGGTGTTTTTTTCTTTTGAAAAGATTTCAATGTTTGAAAGTTTGATTCGGGAAAATGTTTTGAAATTGTGTTGTGAAGTGTGTTTGAAAATAGCAAGGATGTTTTGCAAGCTTTTTGATCAAGTAACTAAGAGTTATCTACCCTATTTTACTCAAAGATCTTTCCTAATGTTTTTAACCCTTTTGACAGTGTTATTTCACCATTGCATTTGGTGAATAACCTTGTATTTGGATGTTAAACGGGACAGACGCGGGTCATCGTATAGACCATGATAGCAATTGTGTCAAGTATCTTTGGCAAATTTTTGAGGGACTTGATCATTTTTGTTTAGGCAACCAAGATAGTGTCATCGAGGGACTATGATCTTTTGTTTTGTTTTTGTTTTGCCAAAATACCCAACATGCATATCATGGCCCATTTTTGAAGGCAACAAGTGGATTGTAACCCTAGGGGTGCAAGTGTGCATTGTGTTTGATTTTCATGCATTTTTGTCTTTGATTAGGTCAAACTATTTATTGATTTGGATTTTTGCATACAAACCCTAATTCTCTAATCATGGCATAATTGAAAACGTAAAGTGCGAGAATTAAAATTCTAAGCTATTACAACATGATTATGGGGATGGGGGTACAATCTTTGAATGGGGGGGTATTTGATAAGAAATATAAACCCTAGTTTACTATTACATCCAAATTGAATCACAATACACAAATATTTAAATGGACAATATTTAAATAAACAAAATAAATAAATATATCAAATAATATGAAATATGTAAAAAAGGGGTTTTTGCTCATTGATGTATGTAAAATATTTAATGTAAAAAATATAAGGAAATGAATACAAAGATTCATTTTGTTTGTTTTTAAAGGGTAAAACCCTAATTTCTTTAAGAAAATAAATATATTATATTATTTATATACAATAAAATATATTAATATATCCAAACATAAAATATACTTAAAAAGTATTTTTTAGTATAAATAATAATAAAAGTAAAAATGTAATATTTTTATATTTTTATTCTAAATTATTTAATAAAATAAAAGTATATATATATATATATATATATATATATATATATATATTAATTATATTAAATATGTATAAAATAAAACAAAATATGTACAAAAATAAATTATATTTATTATAATATTTTCAATGTGAATAAAAATAAGAAATAAAAATAAAAGTATAAATATATATATTTTTCAAGTCTTAATAAATAATAATAAAAAGTATTTAAATGCCTTTTATATTAGAAAAATTAAAATAAAATGCCAAATAAATGTGAAAAAATTATGAAAAAATTTTTGAGCATTTTTTATATTTGGAAATAAATAAACAAAATCAGAAAAGAAAACAAAAATGCAAAAATGTAAAAATACAAGAAAATGGGCCACGGGGTGCAAAAAGGAAAAGAGGGGGTGTCAAGAGTGAGTCGGACCAAGCCCAGCCCACCACTTCATCTTCAACCTCCAGATTTGAAAAACGCACGCGCCTGTACAAACTTGGGACATCCTGCATATGAGCTCTATTGCAAAAACTCACAACATCAAACTTATAGAGAATTTCAAGACGATTCCAACCATATAAACAACTTGTTTTAACTCTCAAAGACCAGAGAGAATTTCTCTGGCCCTAAAATCTGACCTAATTTTTTCAGCATGTTCATGGATGAAATTCTCCTAGCACACTTAATATAAATGAAAACTGAGCATATGTACAACTTCGTGGCAATGAACACTACATTTTTTATTCACAAACCTAAGGCTAAATGTTCCTAAATAGAGAGATAGAAAGTGGAGAAAAACCTGTTTCAGTTGGATTCGTGAAGGGCAATGTAGTGCTTTTCAACAAGGCTTGAGATGTCTGGTAGCTTGCTTGAACTTCACTTGACCTTCTCCAATAGATAGCTTGCCTTGAATGTCCTTGAATCAGCATATAGAACTCAACCTGCACAAGCTCAAAATGAAAATGGTGAACACTGTAAATGGAGTTACAGTTGGTGTTTGAGGTTTGAGATAGCTTGAGTGAGTTGAATGGAAGGTGTTTGAAGCAACTTGGGGCAAAACGGACGAGCCAAATGAGCTATGGAACTCAAGTTGCAGAACTTACCCTGTTTTGCCAAAGGAATGTGATTTCTGGCTATGGGGTGTTTTAAGGCTCAAGCAATCATGTTTCTAGCTCAAAGGGGTGTGAGAAAGATGTTCAAACTGTTTGTGCAAGTTAACATTGGCTGGTTTTCAAGTTCTAAGGTTTTGGACAATTTTCTTGTTTTTGAAGTAAGAATCTGGAAGTGAAGTTACAGGCCTGTATAGGCTATCAAATATGCTTTCATACATTGCCCTTGTCCCCTCCAACTTGTGTATTTTATTTTCCTTCTGAGATATGGACCAATGCTCAAGGGATGGTGGTTTGACATAAAGCACATTATGGCAAAAATGGAAATGTGCCTTTTTCTACTTAGGGTCTAATCTTGTGTACAATGTCCAAATGACCAAGACAAAAGCTTAGACTAATGGATTTGCATTTAATTATGTAGTGTGAAGTGGTTTAGAGGCCTGCAAGCTAGTGTAAGGCATGCTGATTTGAAAATGCAACTTGTATGAACATGAATATGCCATGGATGAAACGTGAATTTTTTCCAACTTCAAGCCTTCGATTATCTCTAACCACAAATGTGTTTGAGGAGTTCTTGGACAATTTGTAAAGCTTGCAACATGCTCTATAATCCATCTTTGAAATGAAACTTGATACTCTAAGTGGAACTATGTGAAAAATGGCCAAGAAGATAGGTCAAAATCCTGCCTAAACTAGGGCAAAATTTCACTAAGTTAAAAGTTTTAGGGACCCTTGTTCCAAAAATCATAACTTGAGATCCAAGGTTCTTTTGAGAAAACTTTTTGAATCAAAGTTGTATACTTTGTGGAGGACTACAACTTTCATGTTGGAGGTTTTGTTTGAATCCATTTGCATCATAGTGAAAATGTGGGGCAAAGTTAGGAAAAATTAAGAAAATTTCATAACTTAGAAAATTTCTAAGTTATGAAAATTTTCAACTTTAAACCCTAATTTGCAAATTTTGGGTTTCTTGATGAACAAGTTTCATACTTTGACACATCTTGATGAAAAATGACCCTTGGAACTTGATTTTGAACAAAAAGTCAAAGTTTGACTTTTCAGTGTACAGTCAAATTTTGATCAGTTGATTGAAAAATTCATCTGTCAATCCAATGCAATTGAGGTCTTTTGAACTTGTTGAATAAGTCAAGATGATGTCATTGAGTCCTTGAGTCCTTGAGTCCATGGTTGAGCCTAATTTTCCATTGGCTAGGTCAAACAGTCAAAAATTGTCTTTGTACAGTCAAAACCCTAAAAATGACCATTTTGCCCTTTTGGTGATCTGATCAAATTTCTTGTGGATTTGTGATCCAAACTTGATCAAATGGTTCATATGAGTTCATAATGTTGATGTGGGTTAAAATTCATGAGGTTTGACTGTAAATTGGCCACAGTTGACTTTTCCCCAATACAGCTGATTTCTAGGTCAACTGTCCAATTGACTGGGAAAAAATTTGATTCAAGGCTTGAAACTTGGTATGGACAAAATCATGAGTCCAACATGAAGCATGAAAGTCAATTTGAGCATTGAAGATCCAAAAATCCCTATGCAAACTCAAACCCTAATTTAGGTCATCAGTGCAAGGAGATGTCTTGAGCAGTGCAAACCCTAGCTTGATCTTGAGTTCAAAGAGCCTTGTGAGGGGAAATGTTGATAAAATGAGAGGGCAAATTTTGGGGTACAACACATACCCTATACATTTCAATATTCAATACACTCAGGGTTCCATATCAATGTCAAATATGATACATGTCGCATACATATAACATTCAATACGCATGCATACACATGCATTACATAGCAAACAGACAAATAATCTCACCCTCGATTCAACTATTTAAGGGTCGACCAACACAATACCTTCATGCCGTGACACATTCAGCCCATCACCTGAGTCTTCCCGCAGTGATGAGTTCCTTACAAACCCAGTACATTGCCTCTGAGTCGCAATGTATTTGCAAAATTCAGAACATTGCCTCTAAGCAGCAATGTATTTGAAAAATTCAGAACATTGCCTCTGAGCCACAATGTATCCTCAAACTCCACACATTTCCTCTAAGACACAATGTATCCTCAAAATTCAACACATTACCTCTAAGCCGCAATGTATTCTCCAAGCCCAGCACATTGCCTCTAAGCCGCAATGTATCATCTGAACTCACTACATTGCCTCTAAGCCGCAATGCATTCGCAAAACTCTGTATGTTGCCTCTAAGACACAACGCATTATCAAAACCAATTGCATTTCCTCTAAGCCGCAACACATTGTCAAAACCCATTGCAGTGCCTCTAAGCCGTAATGAATTCTAAAAACCCGGTGCATTGCCTCTAAGCCGCAATGTATCCTCAAACTCAACACGTTGCCTCTAAGCCGCAATGTCTTATCCAAACTCAACACATTGCCTGTAAGCCACATTGTATTATCTAAACTCAACACATTTCCTCTAAGCTGCAATGTATTATCCAATCTAGCACATTGCCTCTAAACCGCAATGAATTCACAAAACTCAGTACATTGCCTCTAAGCCTCAATGTATTCTCATAACTCATTACATTGCCTCTAAGCCGCAATGTTTGTGAAAAACCTAGATCATCGCCCCAGACTTCATGTAGCGATGCTCAAAAATGAAACCTAGCTTATCGCCTCAAACTTCACGCAGCGATTTGCGAATCTAATCCATTGCCTCATACTTCATGCAGCAATGTGTTTCGTTATGCCAAGTTCCAGATCATCGTCTCAGGCTTCATGCAGCGATGCTAGAAACAACAAATTTAGCTTATCACATCAGACTTCATGCAGTGATTTGCAAACCCAACCCATTGCCTCATACTTCATGCAACAATGTATTTTCTGCGACACCGATCATCGCCTCAGGCTTCACGCAGTGATGTCCAAAAACCAAATTTAGCTTATCACATTAGACTTCACGCAGTGATTTGCGAACCTGACTCATTGCCTTAGTCTTCATGCAACAATGTGTATCTTTATTCCACCAAAATCCAACCTATCGCATCAGACTTCACGCAGCAATTTGCAAACCAAACTCAATGCCTCAGACTTCATGCAACAATGTACATCTCTTTACTCCTTAACACAAACCATCGCCTCAGACTTCATGCAGTGATGTCCGAAAACCAAATCTAGCTTATCGTCTTAGACTTCACGGAGCGATTTGCAAAACTCTAATCCATTGCATCAAACATCATGCAACAATACATTTCGTTATTCCATAAACACTGATCATCACCTCAGACTTCATTCTGCGAGGATCAAAAGAAAACAAAAAAAACTTTAACCCATTGCGTCGGACTTCATGCAACAATGTGTTTCTTTACTCCGTAACACAGACCATCGCCTCATGCAGTGATGCCCAAAAATACAAGATTTAGCTTATCGCCTTAGACATCATGCCGCGATTCACGAACATAACCCATGGCCTCGGTCTTCAAGCAACCATGCATCATCAATCATTGTTGTTAGTCATCCCCTAAATGGGTGAATAAGCCAAGACATACGAAATTGCGCTCTCAAGTTCAAAACCATCGACCTCATTATCAAACCCGGGTATGCGATATATCATCAACTTTGCCTACTTCCTTGAGACTCGTAAGGGTATGCTATATCAGTGTAACCTTATGTTTGTCGGACAAATTATGGGACACTTCAAGTATTCAATAAACTTCCAATCAAAATGCGCGAGACACGAGTTTTCTCACGCTATTCAACTGGAAGATGATTGAATATGGGTAGCTGTCGTACCCCAAATTTGTCCTACCTCGATGATTTTATTTTTCGAAATTAAGAAAGAAAAAATATTTAATGAAAGATGGTACAATAATATCTGATGGCCCATCTCTATCCAAGACGATTAAGGGATGTATTTTAATTCAGGAAGGTGGGGCTTTTTGAATCAGAAAGACCCATAAACTTATTCGCAAAGCATGTTGGCCTATGGCCCATGCGATTCAAAAATGGAATATTATTTTAGGAAAACTGTTAAGTTCTTTAATCATTAAATAGTTCATTGGTAAAAGAGAGGTGTAAATTAAATATGTTGGCCCCTGTCTTTTAAATAGTGAACATCGAAAGGGGGTGTGGGATTTCAATGAAGCCCATCTAAATTGTTGTTGTTAACAAACGCATAAGGGGTGGAATTGCAATAGGAGGCCCATTAAGTTGGCCCAGCTGACGTTTTTGGAAAAAAAGTTTTATTATTATTAAAAATAAGGAAAAATTGTTTACTATTGTTTGTTAAAAAAAAGTAATAAATAAATAAATAATATTTTATTTTAAGAAAAGCGTAATTGGGCCTGGCTGTATTGGAAAAATATAACAATGAGTTTGTGCTGCTAAATTAGATTAATGGGCTAAATAAAAGTAGCGATGCTGGCCCAAAATCAAAGAACAACAACTGTACAAATTTTCCAAAATTAACGCACATTTTTTCCAACAAACAGTTATTGTACTAATCAAGCCAAGACTTACGCTGATTTTTCACAAAAAAGACTGATACTGTAGAAATTTAAAAACCAAATAAATCAATTAAACCAAATCTGCATTGAATCGATATTACAAAAGTCTCAGAATTACAAATATTACAGAAAAAACCTACAAAATCCATTGAATCAAATCTTTAACATTCTCAAAACCGCAAAATCAGTGATTACAGACAATCCAAATATATCACAAATCTTACAGAATCTTCAATTACAGAAATCTCTAAAACTTAATCCCTAATTTCTCTAAGTTATCCTAAATCTAATCCTAACAATCCAAAACCCTAAATAAACCCAACTCTGAAATTCTGGTGTATGCCAGAATTCAGATGTTATACTCAATGTCTGGACATCTGATATGACATAATAAGTACACTGCAATGTAGATACCCAATTTTTGTGATTCAGTACTGAAGAGAAACAGAAGCACAGTTTAACCAAGCTGTGCCAGATATACTTTGAAGGTGCAGAGGATAGAACAACGATGAACCTAGTTCTGTTCATCTGTTGCACATGATCAGCAGAGAGAGAACATCCTTCACAGTTCTGTTTCTTCTGCACAGATATCAGCATGATGTCTTAACATGTTCTGAGACATTATCTGTTACAACATTACAGTTTTACCTTGATATATAACAGACAGAATTATAAAGTGTTGAAGGTAAAAACACAAATCAGTTGTTGACCCAGTTCGGTGAAACACACCTACTCTGGGGGCATACCAAGCCAGGAAGAAGATCCACTATCAGCAATATTAATTCAGGACTAAACTTCACAAGTTCCCATCCTTCACTTAATCATCTACCCAGTGCAACCTATACCTAGGAACTCCTAGATAGAAACCTACCAGTTTCCATTCCTATTGCCGCAGCAACAGAAGTCTTACTCCTACTCAAGAAGTAGAGCCTTCCCACTTGATTTCCTACATTACAATGTATATGAAGTAATGCAGAAACACTTAGACTTCCTTCATAGCTTCGTCCAAGAACACTCAAACCCTTACCTACAGGTATCGAGTTACACACATGGTAACCTTGCCACAGACCGACAGGTTTACCTAACAAAACACCCCCAATGTTACATTATTTGAGAGTTCCAAACCCTAGGTTACAATCTGCTATTTATAACCTATTACCCAACTGGATTTGGGCCTTCAAAAATCTCAGCAAGCTTTTCTCCTTGCTGTTACAACTCAGCAGCAAACTTCTCCTATAATCAAGGTCTTCAATCTTCTAGTTCCTAAAATATCTCCATATTTTAGAAACAGTATTTTCTTCAAATATTCTGATTGATTCTTGATTGATCTTCAGATTCTCCATAAGAAACGCCACATATATTCTCAGAGTATTTAAGTACCAGAACTGTAACTGAATTATCAATTCTGTTGACGTGATGTCAAGTCAGATGTCATGACATTACATCTAACATGTTTTCCTAGATGTTGAACTTCTTCAACACAACAAATAACCTCTTTCATAATTTAGATCACTTAGAATAGTTAGGTTACAAGTCACAGCTGTTACAAACATTCAACATATAACATAGTTACTTAATTAGTACTTAATTTCAGGCGCGATGTCATATGCTGATGTTGTGACATCTTACATAACATGTTGGTCCAGATGTTGAACTTCTTCAACCCCACATATTAAAACAACAGAGGGAATATGGGTAAACTTGCTTTCTTATTTGTTTTACAAATGAAGCCAACTCTCCAGCCAGGGCACTTACAATCTCCCCCTTTGGCAAATTTTGGCTAAAACAAATAAGTGCAAGTTGTATTTT
Organism: Vicia faba; assembly: GCA_948472305.1. Taxonomy (NCBI): domain Eukaryota; kingdom Viridiplantae; phylum Streptophyta; class Magnoliopsida; order Fabales; family Fabaceae; genus Vicia; species Vicia faba. Next base: position 1,134,991,059 of record OX451740.1, on the reverse strand, counting down.
GGGACCAGGCCACAACACAGTTGAGATGTTACAACATCTTGTCCAACATCTTCTTTGTAGAGGCTGATGTCCTTTGAGCAAACAACAAACCTCTATCCCTCAACTGTGAGCCACTCCAAGCCATCGATGGCCCAAGAGGATTTCTTTTCTCAAGATTATTGTTGATAATCTTGATACTTATTACTTGTGATCATGTAACTCAGATCACAAGTCACAACTATCCTCTTAACTCAGAACACAAGACACAAACAAAGTCACTTACTTAGGGATCATGTTGCTTTCACCTGAGTCTCGCTGGAGGACATTGTCGTGTGTTGCTTTCACCTGAGTCTCGCCTGAGACTGGGTCCCTATCTTTCTCCCCCTTTTTGGCCAGAATTTGACAAAGACTGCCCATACAGATCCATACCCATGCACAATTTTCCCAGATGCTAACAAAATTCATATTGTTGAAACCCTCTGATGAAGAGAAAGAATAGAGAGAGTCTTCATAAATAATGCAATTTTGGCATAGATAGTAACGATCTTGGTACTTTACTTTGACAGTTTCAGTACCTTAGGACTGGTTTTAATACAGGTACCTACCCTTGGGTTTGACCCTTTGACCATTGTCAGGATGAAGTATGTCTTGTCCTTTTTAAAACGGACATTTGTCTTTTAGAACCGACTACTCCTTTTAAGTATTTGTCCCCTATCCAAGAAACATCGTTGTCTCTGCCTCAGTTATATAATACCTTTATTAGATGACAAGTTATCATCTAAACATTCCAGCTCACTAAACAGCTCCATAATGAGACACAACCGCCCTGTTTTCTTAGCAGATGAAAACACGCTCAAATCCTATGTTTGAAACCATTCTATTTTTCACAAAGAGGATGGTTACTCCCTCTGAGTCATACAGCTGTACACACATGGGTTTATTAATAATAATCCACACTTCATCCAATTTTCCTCCTGTCTGTAGTTTTAGAGGGAATTAGGAACAATGTCATTACCAATGTGATGACATTCGGTCAAACATAGTGCTCTTCAGTCTCGAACACATCATCCCAATAGTTAATAAGGTGCCACACTTTATATCCTACGAGTTTGATGAAGACCTTTCGTACAAACCAATACTCCCCCTGTTAGGGACAATCACTTCTCTTCATGGAAACAAGTAGGTCACATTCAATACTCAGTTGGACCTTCAAGACAACTTCTGATTCAAGGTAAATAAGACCCCTTGATGAATGGAAAACATAAGACGCATCTTCATGTCTTCAAGAGCGCACCCTCTGTTCAACAATATTGGTTGAACGTATTCATACTGTGAATCAAACTTTCTCGATAATAATCAGCTGCCACATGTTGATTATCTTGATTCTCTGAATCCACTGCTGAGATAGACCAAATGCCACTGTTTGATTATCTCCATGTTTATCAGACTTCTCCCAAAGATATTCTGACCTTCCAATTGAAATTTGAACTTCAAGCTACAAGTTATCACAAAAGGCTTAGATCCACTAAGACAGAAACATGTAACATCTTCTCCACCCAACAACTCCAAAGGGCTGCAAAGAGACGATCTTTTTGAAGGATCTAATCTTCAACTTCGTAGATCATCCTATCTTAAGTTGATGTGCCACTTCACCAACCAAGAATCTGATGTTGAACCAAATGTCACAGCATTATGTTATAACATCTAGTTGTTGAATTCAGCTCCAGACTGATCCAAGTGACCATCATCAAGATTTATGATGTCTTCTTCTTCTTGTAGCTTTAAGTCTGAACATGTTTCCAGGAAACCTTTTCAAGGATCAAATGATTTTGCTGTCACCAAAGAGATAGCTCTAAAGCATCACTCTTCCTGTGATTCTTCACAGGGTCTAGAAGAAGGAATGTTCCCACATCTTTAAGAACATCAGTTATCTTGAACTCCAAGGATAATCAATTAAATACTTGTACTTGTCACAAATAGCAATTGATCATAAATCCTTCCCATTATCCAGTAAGATACTTTCATCATTTGAATACTTTGACATACTCTTCGTGTGTTAATATCTTCTTCTTGCAAGCTCTTTCTTTGAGAGACCAAAGAGTTGAGATATCTAGGTTGCCACCCTTGACTCAAGTAAATAGAATTTTCTCTGAACAAACTCTACTTAATTCAACAGATTTTAGACTCCTACCAGATCAGATTCATCCTTAGGAATGAGAGAGATGAATCCTTCCTTGCAAATATGTCACACAACACCCCGAACCCATGTGACATAGGTCAACAGCCAGCTAAACACCAGGCTGAACTAATGTGAGGAGGTTAACCAAATCTCCCCCTCAAACTACCAGTCATGGAAGCTCCACACAAAATATCCATGCATTGTGCACAAATGTCTCGACATGACATATGACATCCCTACCAGATTTAAGTAACTCCAAGAGCTATACCTGTTCATACTCCAATTACACCAATCAGACTTCAGCTGACCTTAAGTACTTCAGTGAAGACAGCAACACCAATCATCAGCAGATATGTATTGCCAGAACATACTACCTTAACCAAACTCTGAGTCTTCATATTCTTGAAAGATCTTCCACTTCTAATCATGATGTTTAAATGACAAGACTCATGATCCCAATCTACTTCTATGAAGGAGCAATAATGTTGCACCATCATTGACTTTTATTAACCAATGGGCTTGTCTTTCTTCACACCATATTACTCCAGGGAACAACTGCTCAGTCCTGATCAATCTTCAGGAATAAGCCCACCAATAAGGATTGCACAATGTCACATCTCAACCAGCTCTACTTCTAGAGTTCTGACTTCTAAAAGTAACCTTCGGGAGCACACAGACATAGTTGACTCTACCATTGTCAACTTTGCACACACAGATGTCTCCTCTTCCAGGTCAGGAGTAGGTTTCAAACAAAAGTATCCCTTTGTTTGACACCCGAAACATATGCTTTTCAACTAGTAGCTGCATACTTGTTGAACACATGTTCCACCGTCGCATAGAACATCAGTTCCATCACCTTGGAATGAAACCCTCCTTGAAATTCTTCAAGGTCTTCGTATAACACTACTCAAGAGAGTGAGGGAATCAGTGATTAGGTGATTCTTACCATCCTGAAAGAAGAACGTCTTCATGAGTGGACTTGAGAGGACTTCAAGTATCTGTGACATTTTCAATAGCTTACGTTGAAATCTTGAATACAGTAGCCTTCAATCCACAAGAGGGGAAACACATCAGAACTTGAGTTTTCCAAGTATTATGCAGCGGAAGAACATAATACAACTCAATCTTTGCACACACACTACTTCAGGCGTACACAAATCCTAGGTTTGAAAATAAATCAAACCTGGAGCAGCTACCACACAACCAGGCCAAATGCCAATCACAAAGACAGGTACACACAGTTCTTGTCATGAATAGTCCATCCTCCCACTTTAAGGGATCATTCAGGGAAATAACAAACCTTTCCAGGTTACAATCTCCAGTACTAAGATTGACCTTGCAGATACCAGAAAGTATCACCCATGGATCTCATCCAGAAACAGAACAGGATGCCTGCTCTGATACCAATTGAAATTCTGGTGTATGCCAGAATTCATATGTTATACTCAATGTCTGGACATCTGATATGACATAATAAGTACACTGCAATGTAGATACCCAATTTTTGTGATTCAGTACTGAAGAGAAACAGAAGCACAGTTTAACCAAGCTGTGCCAGATATACTTTGAAGGTGCAGAGGATAGAACAACGATGAACCTAGTTCTGTTCATCTGTTGCACATGATCAACAGAGAGAGAACATCCTTCACAGTTCTGTTTCTTCTGCACAGATATCAGCATGATGTCTTAACATGTTCTGAGACATTATCTGTTACAACATTACAGTTTTACCTTGATATATAACAGACAGAATTATAAAGTGTTGAAGGTAAAAACACAAATCAGTTGTTGACCCAGTTCGGTGAAACACACCTACTCTGGGGGCATACCAAGCCAGGAAGAAGATCCACTATCAGCAATATTAATTCAGGACTAAACTTCACAAGTTCCCATCCTTCACTTAATCATCTACCCAGTGCAACCTATACCTAGGAACTCCTAGATAGAAACCTACTAGTTTCCATTCCTATTGCCGCAGCAACAGAAGTCTTACTCCTACTCAAGAAGTAGAGCCTTCCCACTTGATTTCCTACATTACAATGTATATGAAGTAATGCAGAAACACTTAGACTTCCTTCATAGCTTCGTCCAAGAACACTCAAACCCTTACCTACAGGTATCGAGTTACACACATGGTAACCTTGCCACAGACCGACAGGTTTACCTAACAAAACACCCCCAATGTTACATTATTTGAGAGTTCCAAACCCTAGGTTACAATCTGCTATTTATAACCTATTATCCAACTGGATTTGGGCCTTCAAAAATCTCAGCAAGCTTTTCTCCTTGCTGTTACAACTCAGCAGCAAACTTCTCCTATAATCAAGGTCTTCAATCTTCTAGTTCCTAAAATATCTCCATATTTTAGAAACAGTATTTTCTTAAAATATTCTGATTGATTCTTGATTGATCTTCAGATTCTCCATAAGAAACGCCACATATATTCTCAGAGTATTTAAGTACCAGAACTGTAACTGAATTATCAATTCTGTTGACGTGATGTCAAGTCAGATGTCATGACATTACATCTAACATGTTTTCCTAGATGTTGAACTTCTTCAACACAACAAATAACCTCTTTCATAATTTAGATCACTTAGAATAGTTAGGTTACAAGTCACAGCTGTTACAAACATTCAACATATAACATAGTTACTTAATTAGTACTTAATTTCAGGCGCGATGTCATATGCTGATGTTGTGACATCTTACATAACATGTTGGTCCAGATGTTGAACTTCTTCAACCCCACATATTAAAACAACAGAGGGAATATGGGTAAACTTGCTTTCTTATTTGTTTTACAAATGAAGCCAACTCTCCAGCCAGGGCACTTACAAACTCTATAAATAACAGAAATTAAAAGAGATGAGGGGGGATTTGTTGATACAGAAATAGAGGAGAGGGAAAAAGCAGAAGAAAATACAGAGGAAGACGGACGAACTGAAGAAGATCGAACAAGAGCCTCGCGTTGAAGAGTGAAGAGAATGAAATTAGGGTTTCAATATCTGAAACCCTAATTGCTTGACTGTATCTCGAATGAGCCTTCAATCGCATCCACCGCCATCAGCCACTGCTACTTCGTTCGCCTTCGCCATTGTTGAGCACCATTACCTACCAAAAGCACAAAGAAGAAGGCGGAGCAAGGTTAGTACCAAATCAGATCCAAAATTGGAACAAAAATCACAAGGAAGGGTAAGGTTGCTCAGCTTTTAGTGTTATTGATTGATTAAGGGTTTGAGGGTTGGTGTGTAAGAGACGGTTGCGCCGCCGGAGAGGTAAGGGATTAGGGTCACAGGTTGGGTGGAAACGGTGAGGGAGGGTTTGGGGAGTGAAGGGGATGTTTTGCGCAAGAGAGAGAGAGATGAACAGGTTATGTTGAAAGGTGAAAATTGAAAAATGTAAAAAACAAAACTTATTAAACCATATGATTCAATACGTGAGCGTGCACCGTAATAAACATGCGCCTTCTAATGTCATCCGTTTGATCGTTATGGGACGGCCGTAAGGCCAAGTCCCACCGTATTCCCATGATCTACGCCACACTCGATCATTCCAGCTTGCCAAAACAAACAATAGGTCAAGCCCAGTTTCTTTATACACCCCCCTTTTTACCAGTTTACTAAAATCCAAAATGTTTGCACCCCCCCCCCCCCCCCCCCCCCTTGCCAAAGATATATTTGGGCCTAGCCTGACTCTTTTTAACACCCCCTTTATTTTACTTATTAACGTAAATTACACCCCCCCCAGATTTGCAGAAATTATTATTATTATTTTTTATTATTTTCTTTTATATTATTTTTATACTATATTTTATTCTTATTATCATTATTAATTATCTATTTCTTTTTCATTTATAATAATTATTATTATTATTAATTTTTATTATCATATTTTATCTATTATTATTATCATTTATTATATGTAGATATTATCATATTAGCAAATAAATTATTTTACTCAAAGTTCATGTACATATTTTCTATATTATTGCATTAAATATTTCAATCATGCATTAATCAAGATTTTCGCAAATAATACGATTAAAAAAATAAAAACCAATCATCAAATTAATTTTCACAATAAACTAAACTAATCAACTGTTTTTGCAAAAGGGTTTCAAACTAGTTTTGACTTACCGCGCTCTCAGTCAAAATCTCCGCAATCACTACTCCCGACCGAGTGCGAAGTCATTCAAAATATGTTTGCAAACCCTTAAAAAACACCAACCCATACGAACTACGAATTGGGACTCTGGTTCCTCATAAGAGGATACATATGCATATGATCAAAAATCGTGGCGAGTCTTTCTAATTAAAACTTAAAATCCAGTTTACCCCAAACCTAAACCTATAGGCTAATATCCTTGTGAACAAGGTAGATGAAAGGTGGCTAACACCTTCCTTTCGTGTAATTGAGTCAAAAACCTAGAATCTCTGTCTGTGAATTAGAGTTTTCTGTTAGATTCCCTTCCCTAGGATAAAAACTAATTGTGGCGGCTCTGATTTAAAAACCAGTTGCTACAGTATACAGAGATGCCTTCCCCAAGGCTGCCACCTAGCCTGCACCTACACTGCAACTCATGTCACCTCTAATTCGCCAACAGGGATGGTGACACCTTTCAATTTTGTGTTCATTCGCCAAGTCCAATGGCGTCTCCCTACACGTCCAATCGTATTACATGCATGCAGAGATGCCTTCCCCAAGGCTGCCACCTACACTGCACCTACACTGCAACCCATGCCACCTCTAATTCGCCAATAGGGATGACGACACCTTTCAATTTTACTCATTCACCAAGTTCAATGACGCCTCCCTACACGTCCAATCGTATTACATGCATGCAGAGATGCCTTCCCCAAGGTAATAAAAGCTAGAAATTATATAATCATACTTTTTGGAACCTTTTTATTTAATATTTTTTATTTAATAGTTTTTTGTAATCGTATTGTGTAAATAAAAAGTCGAATTTTCATGATCCTATATCGTTTACTTAACGTCCCACATTTAAAATGAAAAACACAAAAAATCGTCTGCCCATTGCATTAAGCGCCATCTCACTTGGCTTAGGGCACACATTTAACACCTAGGCACCAAGTGAGATGACGCCTCCTCTTTAAAATAAGGTGTATGCGCTAATTGAGATGGCTCCTCCTTTGTAGGGTTTTCTGAAACATGATTATTTGTGTAATTTTCTCCGAAACATAATTATTTGTGAAATTTTCTCTGAAACATAATTATTTGTGAAATTTTTTTTCAAAACCTGATTATTACAATTTTTTTTTGCTAAATACAACTTTTTTTCGGTTTTTAGTTGGTTGGATTCAATTAGTTATTTTTTATTAAAACAGTTTGATTTTGACCACTCAAATTTTACTATTTAAAAAAAAAAAGTGAAAATTAAAATCAAAAGAAAACAATGGGACGGGACCAATATTGCAATTAAGAATTAAAAAAAAAAAAAAAAGATTTGATGGCAAAGAAAATGAAATAGTGATGGCCTTTTTGGTAATTTAACGTTGTAAGAAGATGAAGAACGAGAGAGTATCGAAGTTGCAATTGAGAAGCAAAATTGAGCGAGATCGACGAAGCAGAAGAAACTAGGTGAAGCTGTAGAAATGGCGTCAGGATGGGGAATCACCGGAAACAAAGGCCGATGCTACGATTTCTGGATCGATTTCAGCGAGTGTATGTCTACTTGCAGAGAACCCAAAGACTGTACTCTCCTCCGTGAAGATTACCTCGAATGCCTCCACCATTCCAAAGAGGTACTACTCTCTTCAATCCGTTCCGTTTTTCGTTCTCACTTTTTACTTTTTACAATTTCTTCATCCATTTCGGATTCACTCTATTTCGTTTTTTCAAACCCTAATTTCTAGTTATTTTATTTGCCTCTTTTGCAAACCCTATCAATTTCCCCTGTTTCCCATTAAATCCGTTGTTTGATCTAGATCTGATTAGCACGTCCCAGTGGCCACAATAGCTGGATTTGATTAGCACATACAAATGCAGTGATTAAGAATTAGGACTAATGTGAAAAGAATCCCTAACCCTAATTTACCCACATATTTGAGGCTATACCAGTCCTCCATACATTAGCATCTTCCTGTTTCTTCTATTGGAAAAGTGAAAAAAGAATAAAGGAAGATGCTTAATTGATGTGAAGTTCCCTTTATCTTGATGAGAAAAATTCCAGTGGAGTCCATATTGACATGAGAAGTACAATCGTTACTTGGGTATAATTAAAAGAGTGGATCCTCTTCTCAAAGTACTTGCTTTCTCTCCACTTGAAAAGAGTAAAAACATTTTTGAGTCCCATATGTAATTCTTTTTCTTCCTTTGTTTTTTCTCCATAATCGGTGGGAGAAAGTTTTATATGCATCTCATTTCTCCCCTCTCAGCATCACCCCTCTTATTTTCGGTTGAAAGAAACATAGAATAAAGGTGTGTTTGACGACTTTAGCAAATTTTGTCTTTGCTCTGTAGCAATCATAGCTTAACGGTTAAGCTTTAACCTATGTTCCATTTTAGTCTATCACTCAACCACTGAAAACAATGTAGGGTTTGTGCTGATTTATTGGGACTTATTAGTAAACAGAGGATAAGGTGGGAAAAAGAACAAGCAAACTTGAGAGCTTCCAAGAGAGAAGAAATTCTCTATTGGAATCATGTTCATAGATACAGAAAAGTAGATACGTTGTGGTCAATTTATAAAGCTTATTGGATAAAAACAATCAGAATTAACCAACTAACTTCCAAACCAAGTTACACCCACTAACAAAATTAACATCATGTAACAGAACTTTTTCAATTCTTACGGGCTTCTTTTCATTCTCATCTACAACAACCATGATTTGGCAAGAGAGCACAATTTAGTACTCAACAGAGTTAGACTATGGATTTCAGTGAACATTGAATTATAGCTAGAGCTAGACCTTAACAATAGATATTTTAAGCTTCTAGAGTTGTCTTCTCGTGCTTTGATTACATATTGTATTTATATTTCATTTTATTGTCTATGGAGCATCAGTTGTTGTTTCATATTTGGCACACCTGAATGGCTTGGAATTATTTATAGACCTTGTATGATTCTCCAATAACTCATAGTCATGACAAAGTTTTAAGGATGTGAAGTACTGTGGTTGACAATAATATGATGATTAATTTCAGACATTTTATGTTGTTCTCATATAATGCTGTTTACTTATGAGGTTAGAAACTTACATATAGATTCTTGGACTCCAAATAGGTACTCTATTCTGGTGTATCCAAACATCTACTGAAATATACAATACTTTTTCAAAATAAAATAAGAAAAAGATATAAAAAATAAATAAAAAATACCATAATCGACCTGAGTTTCATAATGCCAGAAAACAACTCACTAAAGCATTATCTCAAGAATTGTTTTTCATGATATAAGTTTATACTAATTCCTTTTTTTTACTCTTCTGTTCCCAGAAGTAAGGGCTCTGGTAATTCAGAGCTCGCCAGCTCGGTTGGAAAGTTAGTAAAATCCAATCAAGAATTGGTCCAGTCAGAATTTGGATTCTTCTAAACCAATCAATCTTACTGAAAATCTTATCGAAACTTGTTAACTACTTGATTTACTTATTTTTCCTCTTGTTTGGATAAATTTGTCCGTCGAGGTAATGCTTTATTGAGTTTTTTGCTGGCATTATGAAACTCAGTTCGATTAGGCTATTTTTTTTAATTTTTATATCTTTCTATTATTTTATCTTGTAAAAGTTGTGTGTACTATGTGCTTTTAGGATATAGATACTCCAATCATCCTTTGCAATCAAACCACACAACACAAACATAATGGCTATAGTTGACAAAAATATTAGTTTGGGAAATTGACGAGTGATATGGAAGTTAGTTTTTTTATCCAAGATAAGAACTTGGAGAAGAGGGCTATTGAGGGTAGAAGGGAACTGTTGGGTATTTTCTATTGTTACTTATTATGTGTGAGATAAAAATCATTGTTTATTATATTATTACCCAGTGTACAATCAAAATTATTGTGTCTGTGTTTTGATTAATGGCCATATAAATTACTGATGTTGATTTTATTTCATATTCCAGTTCCAACGAAGAAACAGGGTTTACAAGGAGGAGCAACGCAAAATAAGAGCTGCTGCCAGGAAAGGTCAGGAGGATGGGGTTGTGAGTGAACATCATTAGCATTCGTGATTAACTGTCTATTTAAGCTTCTGAACAATACTTAAATAAAACGTTTGTAATTTTGATTGGATCGGTATTCCTGCATTGTTGTGTGAGCCCTTATTTTTATAACTCTAGTGGGCGGGCTTCTTTTCCCTGTGCAATAATTCAGAGGTCAACTTGCGATTGCAAATTAGACACTGAACTTGCTGAGTGAATTTGGTTCTTTTCTTTTGCTAATCTGCTTTAGGTTAAAGGATTGAAATCCCCTAAATGAAAAAGAATCAACAGATTGAAATTGAAATATTGCGTATTTATGCAGTAAATTTTGGATTTTTGTGATCTCTGGGTTTTCAGATTTTCTCCTTATGGGTTTTGCTTTTAAAAAAAATTATTCAGACAGTGTACTTTGCTTTTACTGTGTAAAGGGTACAGCAAAGTGCACTGTAGTTTATTCAAAACTAACATAAAAAAACGTTTCGAACTAAATTTTTGGTAGTTTGGGATGGGAAGAAATAAATGTAAACAGCTGATTCACTGGAGTGTTCTTCTCAATCATGCATTGAATATTGGATTTCATTTTTTATTATTCACTAGTAACAAACCCTTGCGTTTGCACGAGTTCTTGTACGGGATGTGTATTTGTTTCAGATGTATATTTTTTAATAGAAAAATGTTTGGTATCTGTGAAAAAATAATAATTTAATGTATAATTAATAAAAAAATATTTCGATCAGGACGTTTATGTTAACGTTAATATTTAATATTTTGATTAATAACTTTATGTTTCTATGTATATTTTTTGTATATAAAAATATTTGGATTAATAATAGATTTTTTTCGTATACTATTTATTGAATTATAAATATCATTTTTCGTATATAAAAATATTTAGATCAATAATGGATTTTTTTTCTGTATACAAATATTATTTTTGTTTAAGTATTGTTTACAAAAATATTTGGATCAATAGTAAATTTTCGTATATAAAAATATTTAGATGAATAATAGATTTTTTTCTCTATATCATTTTTTGATCAAAAATATTTAAATTATAAATATTATTTTTTGTATATAAAAATATTTAAATCAATAATAAATTTTTTTTCCATATACAATAGTTATAGTAGATGAGCTAGATAGTATTGTCTGTTGTCTGCAATTTACTTTATAATTTAAAGTTAACATACAATAGTTTGCTCACATCTTTTATTTGTAGTAGAGTAAAAATTTAAATTATTAATGTATTCAATAAAATTATTGGTAGTAAAAATTTAAATTATAATGTATTCAATAAAATTATTAGTAGTTGTGTACTACTATTTGTATTGTTTCTTCAATAAGTCGGGTGTCATTCATTAGTTGCATTGAATTCTTTTATTAAATAATGAATATTACTATTGCATTAACTTTACAACAATTATACTGCTTTGTCAATCATCGTTAGTTGTTTACTGTATTATGTATTATTTAAGGTAAAATATACTTTTTAGTTCTTTAATTTTATTTTTGGGTCTATTTTGGTCTCTTATTTTTAAAAAGTTTCAAAATGATCTTTTAATTGTTCAAAAATGATCACGTTTGTCATTTCCATCTAAATTGTTAGTCAAAATCAATAGTAGCGCTTATGTGGCATATATGTGTCATTACACGTATTTATATTTCTGTCCAGGTGGATTAAAGTATCTTAATACTAAAATAGAAAAGTGAATGGGTTAAAGTATCAGAATACATCTCCAACACTTGAAGCTAACCCTAGCGCTGCCATTGTTGGTAGCTCTGTTCTGCGAAGAAGCTGCGAGCGAAGCGAAGACATATTCCGTTCTTGAAGGTGAAAGCGACCACAACACAACTCATCATAGATAAGTTTCTGCAAAATTATAATTTTCATAGTTAGGGTTTTTTGAAATCAATCTTTCTGAAATCTATGTTTTTTGTGTCTATTTAGAGCATCATAGTCTGAAATGGATGAACATCTGAACATTACAATACACCATGGTGGTGAATTTGTTACTCAGGACATGAGTGTTTACGAAGGAGGTGAGATTGCCGATTTGAGAGTATATGCTGATAAGTGGAGCTATTTTGAATTGATATGTGTTATTAAAGAGCTAGGTTAAGCAGATGTAGAGAATATATATTATAGGGATCTTACTGTTGGGATGAATCTGTTGGTTGATGACAAGCGGGCATTAGAGACTGCTGATCTATATAGGGTTCATCTTAGTGTTGAAGTCATTATTCAACACATGTTGCCAAAGCCTGATTATGCTGATGAGACTGAAGTTGTGTTAGATGAGGTACCCTTTAATGAGATAGTTGATGAGGCATATGTTGTGTTTGAGGAGGTGTTGAAGGAAACTGATGTAAGGGAAAATGGTGTTAGGGAAGATGATGTTAGGTAAAATGATGTTAGTATGGATGAAGTTAGGGAAGATGGTGTTAGGGAAGATGATGTTAGGGAAGATGGTGTTCATGCAGTAGGAACTGATGATAATGGGCCAATGGTTGGTGAGGTTGAAAATTATGATATTGAACATAGGGCTGGTGAGGTTGATGCTATAAGACTGACTGATGATGATGATAGTTTTGATGATAGCATATTCAATTATGATAGTGCAATGGATGTAGTATTTGATGATGATTCTGATGAGTATGACACTGAATTGGAAGAGGAAGAGGGTAACCTAATTGACTATGAAGTTAATGATGAACAAGTGGAAAGAAAAAAAAGGTAAAGAAAAGTGTGAAGCAAACAAAGAAGATAACAAAGGAAGTGATAATGAAAGTGATGATCTAGGAAGTGACTGTGATAGTGAGGATAGCAGTAGAGTTAGGAGAAAGAAGTATCTAATTATCAAGCTTCAAAAGAATATGTCCAATTATAAATGGGAAGTGGGAACCTACTTTAGTACAGCGAAAAATTTCAAGGAAGCTATTACCTCTTATACAGTCCAATCTGGCAGCAATTTAAAGTTCATTAAAAATGACAAGACCAGGATTAAGGTTAGGTGTAAGGAAGGACGTGAATGGGAATCTTATTGTGCTAAAATTGTCTACTGAGGATTCTTGGCAACTAAGAAAGATAGTAGACATTCATAGTTGCAGTAGAGAATATAATGTGAAGTTGTTGAAGACTAAATGATTGAGCAAGAGGTTGTAGAATTCACTTAAAACCAACCATAGAATGAAAATTATGGACATTAAGGAGAAGGTACAGAAGAAGTGGAATGTGGGGGTCAACAAAACCAAGGCCATAAGGGCTAGGTTTGCATCCAAAGACATGGTTGTTGGGTCATTCCTAGGGGATTATGCAAGGATATATGACTATGCATATGAGTTATTAAGAGCTAACCCAATGTCAACTGTAAAAGTGAATGTCGAACCTACACAAGAAGGTGGTGGTGTTCAGAAACTACATTTCAAAGGATATACATATGCTTGGAAGCTTGTAAGGAAAGCTTTAAGTTAAGAAGGCATTTCATTGGACTTGATGGATGTTTTTTGAAAGGCCTTTGTGGGGGTCAAATCCTTGCAGCCATAGGCAGAGATCCCAATGATCAAATGCTACCAATAACATATGCGTTGGTGGAGAGTGAAAACAAGGATAACTGGACATGGTTCTTAGAGCTTCTTATTGATGATCTTGGTGGAAGAGAAGAGTGCCTGACATACATTTTTATCTCTGATCAACAAAAGGTATGGCTCTATTTTTAATTATGAAATGATAAGTATTTCATGTTACAAATTCTCATGTTACATTTTTGATGACATAGGGATTATTGCCTACAATAGAAGAACTGCTGCCTAGAGTTGAACAAAGATTATGTGTTAGGCATCTCTACAATAACTTCAAGAAGAGGTATCCAGGAAAAAAACTAAAGGAAATCACGTGGAAAACTGCCAAGTCAACTAACTACCAAGCTTGGGAAAGGGAGATGAAAGTAATGAAAGAGCTCAATGGAGAAGCATACAGACACATGATGAGCACCCCTCCGTGGTTTTGGAGTAGATCATACACCCAAGACTGATAAAAAATGTGATGTTATTCTCAATAATGTGTCAAAATCATTTAATAGTGTCATCCTGGAGTCTAGGGCCAAGCCATTGATAATCATGGTGAAAGAAATTAGGATATGCATGATGGAGAGATGGGCTACAAATAGGATGGGGTTTCATAAATTGGCAGATGTTGAAGTGTTGCCTAACATTATGAAGAAGGTTGAGAAAACAAGTTCATACACAAACATGTGACTTGTCAGGTAAATTATTTTAAACAAATTTCTTTAAACAATTTCTGTGATATGATGTATGATTTTGGAATGTGTATTTATATGTTAGGATGTCTGATGAGCATATATTTGAAGTGAGGCATCTGAAAAATCCAGCTGAAAAATTCACAGTCAACTTGAAGGAAAAGTATTGTTCATGGAGAAGATGGGAGCTAACAGGCTGGCCTTGTGTTCATTCACTTGCAGCAATCAAAAGTAGGAACCACAACATTGATGACTATATTCCTGATTACTACAGGAAATCAAGATATATGCAATTGTACAAACCTGTAATTTATTCTGTTAATGACTCAAACCTGTGGATGAGAGCAAAGTATCCTGATGTTATGTCCTCCAAATTTAGGAAAATGTCTGAAAAGCCCAAAAAAGGAAGAATTTGGAGCAAGGTGAGATATGGTTTTGATGAAAAGATGAGAAGGGCAAGATTCATTATAAAGTGTAGCAGGTGTAAGAAAGCAGGACACAACAAGATTACTTGCAAGGTACCATCTAATAGCCAAGCAGTCCAGACACCTCAGCCAACTCAAGCATCTTAGCCAACTTAAGCATCTCAATCAACTCAAGCATCCCAGTCAGCTCAAGCATCTCATCCAGCTTAAACATCTCAACCAACTTAAGCATCTCAGCCAGCTCAAGCACCTCAGTCAGCTCAAGCATCTCAGCCAACTTAAACATCCTAGCCAGCTCAAGCATCTCAGCCCACTACTTCTCAAGCATCCCAACACGTGGCTTCTCAATCATCCAAGAAAATGACTCCCAAATCCAAAAAGTTGCAAGTTAGAAGGCCAAATGCATCTTTTGTCCCACCTGGTCCAACAACTAGGTTGAACGCATCAAAAATTGTTGTAGGTCCAACAACAAGAAAGATAACACCTACTAAGAGAGTCGCACCAAAATGGAAAGCTTAGTTTAATGCCTTTAATGTAATAGTTTTATTGTTATGTTAATTTTAGTTAAGCTATGTTAAAGTGTTTTTAACCTGTATTGGTGTTTTTGTACGGGTGCTTTGGACCTGTAATGTATCAGGTATTTTAGACCTGTAATATCTAGTGGTGTTTTGGACCTGTAATATCAGGTTTTTTGGACCTGTAATATCTAGTGGTGTTTTAGACCTGTAATGTATGAATATTAGTGGTATCCACCACCTTATAATTAAATATTATTGTTGACTTTGTTCAATTGATTTTCTATATGTTATGGTATGAATGTGAATGAAAATACAATATAGAAGTGTTACAACTATTACATACTAATTCAAAATGATATTTTGTTCCATTTGGAAACATCAAAATTCATTACAAAATATTACAACTTAAACATACAAATTCAAAATGATACGGAAATTACAACATCATCCAAATGACCATAATTAACACAATAAAGAACATTCTTTTCCATTTTTTTCCGGAATTCATCATCTTCTTCATTTCAATTTGTAGTCCCCTTATCTTTTGTTTCACTCCATCCTTTCTTTCCTTTAAAAACAATATCTCCAATTTTGCTGCATCAAGGTCATTATGAAGCTTCTCCAACCTATTATTTTGCTTCTTTATAAACTGCTCTTTCTCATCCACCACATCATCATAGAACCATTGAATGTATCCACATCCAGTTTCAGATGAATCATGTGTTATTCAAAATTCGGATAGATCAGAAAAAAATATGAATAACCAATTTAATTTCTTTCTTACCTTATAATGACGACAGTCCTAGAATTGCTTCCCAAAATTTGTGAGTTGAAGCCCTTTGAAGAACAGTTGTGTCTCCACATCCACATATGAGTTTCCATCGCAAATTGCCATCTAAACAACCACCACTCTTGACATTCGAATCGTATGAACACTGACCTGAGTACGCTAATGATGTTTGTTTCATTTTCCTCAAGTAATTTCATAATCGAAAGGGGAAGAAAATTATTGAACCCTAGAATTTGGGGGAATCTGGATAGAAGAGAATGAAAGGGACGATGGAATAACTAAGGTTGAAGAAGACGTTTATAACATTCTATATCACATGTCACGTATAAAAAACAAATGTTGATTTGTGCCTTTTGGACAGAAAAGACTATTGTGGTCCTTTTTGAATAATTAAAGGATCACTTTGGAACTTTTTAAAGATAAGGGACCAGAATGGACCCCGAGATAAAGTTAAGAGACTAAAAAAAAGTATTTTGCTATTATTTAATGTCTTCCTCATCCAACTATTACTATTATTCATTATTACTTACTCAAAATGCACAAACTATTTTGAGTCGACATTGGTTGGACATAAAAAAA
Source organism: Vicia faba (assembly GCA_948472305.1). Lineage (NCBI taxonomy): Eukaryota > Viridiplantae > Streptophyta > Magnoliopsida > Fabales > Fabaceae > Vicia > Vicia faba. The sequence continues at coordinate 1,134,974,167 of OX451740.1, read as the reverse complement.
AGTATCGATGGCATTGAATAATTTTGATCAGCTTATAGATATAAATTGATTTAATTATAATCATGAAAAAGAAAAAAATAATGTAACCAGTTGATAAGTTTGAAACAAAATTGAAATCTAGTCATAAAAAACGTAGGTGATGATAAGTTTGAAACAAATTTAAAAGTTAGAAGAAGTGATAATAAAAATAATATATATATCGAGCTACCTTAGGACCTCGCTCCATACAACCTAAACTAGCAGACATTCGAAGAAAACGTGAGACACACTTTCTTCTACATCACAACCATGAGGACATAAATCTTATAAATTAAGATATACATATTAAGAATGTTATATACTTGTACTTGTTGGGTTAAAGATGCATAATATAACAATATGAATATTTAACAAACAAAACTTCATACGAAGAAAGGTACTTATTCGAGAAATTACATACCTTCAAAGATCATGAGTTTGGTTGTTGAATATCCATGAAAATTGAATGCAAAGAAAGACATCGATTCAAGAACATGGGTAGGTTGAGATACACGTTTTGTAACATGTATGGAAGTTGGATTTAATAATAGGGGCACGTCGAACCTCCATCAAATGTAAGGTCAGGTGTGGATGAAGTTGCACCAGTAGGATTCTTACGTTTGTTGCTCAAACTACCAAAATCTTTGTCAAAAGATGACATTCCAATGGAGTTAGTATTTGTTGTTTCATCTACAGTTGCAAAAAAGTTGCAAGAAAAATAAAATGAAGATGAGATGTATATCAATGGAAAATAATTTCATGAGAGAATTGAAGGTGATATGTGTTATATAGTTTTACCAGTTATTAACGAAGAAAGTGGAGTTCTAGAAACATGCTTTTATATACTGGTTGACACTCCAGATACAGATGTATGCATAAGCGGTGTACAATTTTCATCTACCAAAAAATGAGCATAGTTTAGATAATTTTGACAAACTATAAAATACAAAATTTATCTACTAAAGTACCCAACAAAACATGACTTTAAGTGCATAAGTAAGGATTGTAAGAATGTTTTTTGATTTGATTATATTGGCGGATCAACAATCAGGTATTTAATTAATAGTATGGACATGATTAAATGTGTAAAGACATGTGACTGTCTTCTTTTGTTTAGATGGCTTGTTTTTCATTGGCATTTCCCTCCTACATCTGGCATTAGTTGAGTTGTTTTCATCCATAGCTAATAGCTTCAATTTTTGTACCAATGCAAAGTATATGTTCCTGTCAGGTTTTGTAAACTTCCTTATGAGAGAACAGGCTAGAAATTTGTTTCTCAGCTGGTGAAATATGCAGTGGATGGAAAACTAAGTTAAACTGAAATTGTGTATCATAGATGTGAAATATGTAGTAATAGACAGAATGTAATGAATGTTTAAAGTAGTAGGGATAAAGTAAAATCATACACGAGCTTAATTTTCAGAGAGTCGATATGTGGATGTGTGTGGTAGAGAACTTGGTGGTGCTTATTGGTACTGTCAAAAAATGAAAATGCAAAAGGCCACCAAATTATTTGTGCAGTCTTTAATGTTGAAATTATCTATTTCTTGGTTAAATGATGTATAAACTATTTTCAAGATGATTGTAGCACCCAAAGTAATTAATATGACACGTGGAACTTGAATAATTAGTTTTCTAACCCATGTTATCACACGGGTCTCGTATGATTTTCATATCACATGATCTAATATTGATTTGCAAAGTTCTATCTTGTGTCAAAATTAAACTAATAAAAAACAATCAAAATACAATCAATTTTGAACCTAATATTAAATTATACAACAAAACTAACATGACTTGTAAAAATAATACCTAAATTTTTAAGTATTATAAGTCCAAATATAAACTTTGTAATATTATAAATTTCATAGTAGAACTTGTCAATGAATGAACCAATCAACAACAATGACTCGTATCATACACCTCCTGCATGGGAAAATATATTAAATAAGACATTCAATATTAGATATTTTTTAAAAACTAATGTAAATATGTGGAATATAAACACATAAATTAAACATTGGGATTTAATTTGTATCACAAAGGATAAGGTGAAAAGGATTACCAACTAACAAAGTGCTTGGAAGACTTCTTTGTATACAACATTTGTAGTGGTTGAACACGGTGTATTCTGCTTATCATGTATTAAGATTTTAAGACCATTTTTGGTTGTAACCCTCTAAATTACAACATAGAATTGCCCATGACTAAAAACAAGTGTAGACAAATATAATCCGACATTATCAAGCGATTGACCTTGGGATTTATTAATTGTCATTGCATATGAGACAATGATTGGAAATTATCTCCTAATCAACGTGAGTGACCACGGTGACTCGGAAGGTCACATGGACATTCGAGGAATGTAAAAAGTGTTACCTATGTTTTTTCCGGACATAATTTTTGCCTCAATGACGTGATTTACTAACCTTATAACAATTAATCTTGTTCTATTGCATAATCCATCAGTTTGATCCAAATTTCTCATTAGCGTGATGGAGGTACCAACCTTCAATTTGATCCTATGATTTGGAAGCCCGATGTTCTTAGTTTACTTAGGAATTTTAGGGTTAGAACTTCATATGCTTCAGTATATGTTGTATTGATTCTATCAATTGAATCAATACTTAGATACTCTTTCTCTTCTCCTAAAAAATGCCATGAAGTGTAAATATTAATACATTAATAGAACCAACATAATAAAAATTTGTTGTTGGAATTTGTGTGCATATATATAGATTAAAGTTAAAATCATATTACCTAGTATTATGTCCAGTACATAGTGGTTGATTTTGTCCACAACTTCAATGGTTGATGCAAGAATAGCTTTTCCTTGTAGGTAACCAACATCCTGAAAATTGTCACGCAAATTGAGATATGTGATATCAACAATAGCTTTTATAGGATCCTCAAAATTGGACATTAACAATTCTTGAGGAATCTCTATCTCAACCAATCCATCATTTGGTTCACATATCTTACCATCCCCAACGTTTAAGACCCATTTTGAAAACTCAACTAATTCATTTGAACTTGTATTATCTCTTCCCTGCTGTAGCCTCATATTTTTTGTTAGTGTTAGAACTTGACAATAGTCCTACACATATGATTAGCATATTGATGCATGGACAATATCAAAACATCCCGCTCTTGGAATAACTGGAAGTATCTATCTAAAATCTCCTCCAAAAATAACAACTTTACCACCAAAAAATTTATTCAAAATACCATGTTTGCTCATGACATCTTTGAGTGTCTTATCCAATGCCTCAAAACAGTTTTTATGAGACATAGGAGCTTTGTCCCATATTATAACATCGATTGCTTCAACTAACTATGAATGTTCGTCGTTTTTGTCAACATTACAAGTAGAGTCGTCAAGCGTTGGCACTGGTATTTTGATCTTTGAGTGAGCAGTTCTTCCACCTGGCAATAATAAAGAAGCTATGCCACTTGAAGTAACGGTAAGAACAATTTTTTTCTGTGAAAGAAGTGCACTTGATAATGTTCTCCACATGAAATTTTTACCGGTCCCTCCATATCCATGTAGAAAAAACAATCTTCCTCTTTGTTTGTCTACAACTTCCATAATCGTATCAAATATTGAACATTGTTCATCTGTGAATTAAAATGGAAAAATTACTATGTGTATAACAAAAGTAAACCAATTTTAATAATCCAGCTTGTGAATACAAATTAAAAGAATAACCTGTAAGTACGTGATAGAGAGTTTGGTAATTTTGTCGTTCAGTTTGGGAATTGTAATTACGTTCGTCCCAAATCAGTCTATTTCCCACGTGGCGTGTGACATATGAATCTGGATATGACATATCTTTAAATTCATGCAAACTTCTTCGGTTTGATTGCAACATATTCTCAGTCTCAATTAGTGTCAAATTCCTCAACTCTGTTATTGACAACTGCATATTTATAAAAAAATATACAACCAACACTTCACATACAGATTTAGGACCATAATCAAATAAATGTTCAAATTATAGAAATGAACGACAAATTAAAATTTACGGTAACATTTCATATATATTTGACAATGTTGCATTTCAATGAAATTACAACAGTAGCATAAAATACAAAATGGCAGCAACAAATTAAATGTATCAATGGAAGCAACATGTACATCAATATGAATGTTTACATGGCTACATTAAGACCTACATCAGTATCAACCATATGCTAATTTTTTCAGTAGCAACATTGTTCAAATAAATGGGAAATCTATTACAGCAAACAATTGTGTGAGTGCTTTTTAAATAATATTATTATAATGTTTATAAATAATTTGTATCCAATATCTTGGGGATATATAAATGTAACAGTAACACCAATCGGTCATATATTAAAATATATATTAATAAACTAAAAGAATAAAAAAAACTGGAACATACCTCTTATATTTGTTGCTTGTCTTTGTTGATAAAGAATACCATCAAATAACGTGCTCCAAGTTTTTTCCCAAACATGTCGTGGTCTATTAATTGTTCCAGATAGTAGCATAGTAACAAATAACTTTCTCAAAAAATGTCCATAACCCCAATCCTTTGCCTCATTTATGGATGCAACATACTCCTTGTCATCATTAAGAAAGCCCATTTCGAAGCATATGTCCCGAAAACTATCCCGAATTATTCCGTCCACTTTTTTAATATCATCATAACATGTTAGCCCCTTGACAACTATAAGCATCATTCTTAGGTAATACAACTCGCTGGTACTTTGAGGAACCCAAATTAGTCTTCCAATTGTATGGACTCTCTTACGTGGTCTCCATCATCTATATCTTTTATCATAAACAAACTTGGTCAAAAAATTAGATTATGTCAGATTTCTTGCCCCTGCACATGTCTTGTTTGCTTCCATCCAAGCGGTAAACATTGATTCTTTCACACTCGATTTGTCAAGGACTTCATCTATCAGTTCATAATCAGTATAATAAACCAGACTGTCTCCCTGAAGATGAAAATACAACCTTTCAACTGCAGGAGATCTCCCATGAATATGAAATGAAAATATCCTCCAACATGCTTCACTTGGTGAGAAATATCTACAATCAAGATATTGCTTGATTTCGTCGACATTTATAATATGTGAAGATCCATTTGTCTCATTATTGAAACAACTGCGGTAATTCTCTCACACCCCTTGTTAATATACTTGAATAAGTACTTAACCGAAGTATCCTGATTACTCCACTCCATATTGCTGTGTCCCTGAAACTTCTTCAACAGAAAAGGGTTATAAGGAACAATGTATCTGTTATCGAGCACTACACTCTTCTTCATCACTGTAATTCATATTTCCCTTCTTCTGTACATAGGATGTCCATCGTGATCAACAACTGTTTGAGGCTGATATTGTTTGGGAAAGAATTTAGAGCACTTCCCATTTTTCATGCAAGGTGAAGACTGATTTGCTAAACCATATGGCCCATGAATCATATGTGTCTTGACCAAATGATACAATTGTCTATCATCATTTTCAGATGGTATCTCTGCTGAAATGATATTGTTTATGTCATCTGGAGTGGGATACTTGCTTGAGGGATGCATGAATAGCAGAATATGTGCATGTGGTAATCCACACTTTTGGAACTCAATTGTGTATATATCTGAAAATATTGATATTAGTAACAAAACATGTATATAAAATATATTCCATTTATATATATAAAGTCACATAATGAGAATTTGACGGTTATATAGTAAATACAACTTACATGCAACCACTCTCCCTAAGACATGCTTTTTTGTTAGATCACACAACAACTCATCTAACTTAATTTTAAACACTCTTGATATAATATATGGATGATCATGAGGTTGCAGATTAACTTTGTTAAGTAACCTTTGAATTTCTGGCCAATTTGGATTACACGTAAAAGTGATAAAAAGGTCCGGAAAACCAATATGGCTGCATATTGCCATCCCATCAAAATACAGTTGTTCCATGTATCTACGACTTCCAACATAGGTTGACGGTAAAACGACTCTTTTACCTTTGTTTTCCCCTTGAGTTTTTTCCCTTTGTTCAGGACCAGACAGATTGGAGTACTTAGACACTCTAAGTTTTTTCTGATGCTTGCGGATATAATTCAATCTTTGGGATTCCATCATATAAATTCATCGACCAAAAATTGTTGAAAAAACCGTCTTGACCTCAAAAGAGTATGTGCTTTATTTTGAAGACTTTGATTCCTAAAAGCTAGCCATTCTCTAATGGTAAGCTTATTTTTCTTACCTTTTTTTATTGCATTTATATCTCTATGCAGAACACCAAGTCTAAAACCATCTTCCCCATATGGAAACAGAAGCGGATATTGTAACGCAAGATAACTTGGATGAAACTCACTTATTCTTTTCAGCTTTCTGGTATGTTTTTCAATATTTATATCCTTTTAGAACTTGTATCAACATCACCAACAATAAGTGAAGCTACCTCAGAAACAATCAATTGGTTGTACGTTCTTTCATCCTTTGATCTGTCAATTATTAACTTCAGCTTTAGATCAGGCACGAGAGTGTCCTTTAATCTATCTGCAGCCATTCTAAATGATTTAGCGTGTGTGTTGAACTCATCCATCATAGCTTTTAATTTGTTGACAGTTCATGTAACAATATTCGGATTGTTATTGCAAAATAGAAATAATAGTTAGCATTAATAAAAAAAGCAACAAAAAGAATTTAATGCCATCATGCTCGGTAAGAACAAAAGCAATACCATATTCCTTCAATTTTATGTTGAATCTCATTATCAGCATCATAAATTAAAGTTTCCCAAACTTAGGTGATTGTCCAGGCATAGGTATCGTGCTCCCAATTCTATGGCAAGATTGTCTATGTATTCTTATGTTAGGTGGTCCTCTACCATTTTGGAATCTATTGTCAAACTTCATTCCAGGAGAAGTAAATGCAAACATAATGTTGTATAATCTACAATGCTGCTGGTAATTTCGACAGTCTACATCATTGTTATCAAACAAAAGATGTTTAAGTAATGGTGGTGGTGTTTTCAAAAGTGATAACACAACTTTCCCATTTACACAACATAACTGGAACTTGGGAACTTCACTATGTTTTCATTTGTCTGTCTTTTCTTGATACCACATTAGTGCTCCGCAATGGGTGCATTCAATTGCATGATCTCCAATGTCTGAATAACCTAAATAAATCAAAGATAATGTAACATATCATGTAAAAAATAAGGAATATGAGGATTTTGACACGTACCAAAGTTGGGACAATAAACCGGTGTAGAAGTGTTATCATAGTATTGATCTTTATCTGAACACGAAGATGTGTCATCTTCAGCCTTTTTATTTATGAATTCACATGAACTATCGCTGAAATATTCATCGGTTGAACATTCTTCATCTGACACATCACTTTCAATGTTAGCAGTTGTAGTAGAAATATTAGCATTTGTAGTAGATGGTAAATGATTTGTGGATGAAGAGGCAACTCCATGATCAATGTTTGAAAAGGCATTGAAAAGATTGGCAGCAACCGACCTAATGACACCAACATTCAACTATATTTTAGATTAATATACGTATCCACTTGACTGTGCATGTATATTATTGTACCTTTGATTATACGGTGAGGATGTTATTCCACATGGATCCGTATCTGAATTTTCAGTGAGTGCATAATGGTTCAACATATCACCACCATTATTGTTGAAAATATTGTCGTCATGTATACTTGACACATTAGCCTTCTGTCTAATAATTCTCATCCTTCTCTGCCTTGCACACACAGATGAATGTGGTGGCGACAAATGATTAAAAGTAATGTTAGATTTGGAGCTGCCTAATGAAGATGTTGGTGTCTTGAGATTAGATAATGATGAAGATGCATAATATCGATTCTAACGACCAAACAGCTTATGGAGATTTGACGAAATAACATGATTCACTCCCGCATTTAATCTATGTGCATTATCAAGAACAATTCCAATTGGCTTTTGTGATACGGTGGGAGAACTGACTTGAGGTTTTGCGTTTGTTTTCGCAAATGTTTCGGTTGAGCAAGAGTCGCCACCGACTTTTTATTTTATCCTAAGGAAAGGTTAAAAAGCACATCAAAAAACCTTTGAGATGTTTTCTTGGGTTCGGGGAGTAGATTATAGAAAGGGAAGGTATTAGCACCCTTTCTATCCATGGTTATCCATGGGCTCTTAGTTACTTGCTTAGATCAACTTGCCTTGATTTTCAATTGTTTGAAATGGTGCTTTGTGTGTGTGGGTTTTGAAAATATTTTGAAAAGAGGTCAATGTGGTGGCAACCTTTGTAATGATCCATGTTGGGATGTATACAAAGATGTATGTCTTTTGAAAAAGTTTTCAATGTTTTTGAAAGTTTGTTTTGAAAGTGTGTTGTGAGGTGTGGTTTTGAAAAGTAGGCAAGTGTTTTTGCAAGTTTGATTCAAGTAACTAAGAGTTTGTCTACTCCTAAATTTCTCAAAGATCTTTTTCTATGTTTTTAACCCTTTTAACAATTTTGTTCCACCATTGTATTTGGTGGACAATCTTGTGTTAGGATGTGAAAGGGACGGGCGCGGGTCATTGTTTAGACCATAATTGCAATGGTGCCAAGTATCTTTGGGCAATTTTTCCTTGAAAGGGACTTGATCATTTTTTAGGCAACTTTCGAAAGCGTCATCGAGGGACTATGATCATTTGAATTGTTTTGTTTTGCCCAAAGAGACCTAACATGCAATATGGCCCAATTTTGAAAGGCAACAAGTGGATGTAACCCTAGGGGTGTTAGTGTGCAAGTGTGTTTTATTGCATACAAGAGTTTTTTCTTTGAATTAGGATTTTCTATTTCATTGATTTTATCTTGCCATACACGTCCTAATTACTAGCAATAAGAAGCGGAAATATAAAATCCTACGCTATTACAACAATTAGGGGATGGGGATACACATTTGTACATGGGGGGTTCAACGAGAAAAATAGACAAAAAAGAAAATAGCAAAAAAACAAGATATATATATATAGAGAGAGAGAGAGGGAGCCAGCGCGCTGCTGAGAGGTCATCAGAAGTTCTGACTCAGATCCGCTGCAGATGATCAACCTCTTGGTTAAACTGTATGAGTCAGAACTTCTGACCCTGGCACCTGCAAAACAGAAACCTGTTAGTGGGGAAATCAGAATTTCTGATCCCCCTACGCTGCAAGACAGAAGTTTGTTAGTGGAGAAACCAGAAGTTCTGATTCTGCTGGAAAGGCAATAACTCTCATAGGTTCTGATATTATTGACAGCAAAACAGGCTTCAGATGTGCTAACGTCAAAGTCAGCACTTGGCTTTTCCCTGTACTAATCAGAACATCTGCAATTTTGTTGTTATTCCACAAAACAGGAAACATATTTGGAACAGATCCAGCAAATGTCAAAATGTTTCAGAGGGCAGAACCAACAAGGTCACAGGCAAGTCCTACACTGGCTCAGAACGTTCTGAGGTATGAAAATCCTCAGAATATAAACAGCAACAACATGATATTTATATTATGTTTATTTGAGTATGCATAGCTGATGATGCTTAGCAGCGTGATGATGGTCAGCAGGTGCTTACCTGGCTGTTGGAAAAGTTTGTGGGTGAAGGCTAGCTTTTGGCTCTGGTGGTGTTCTGGACAGATTCTTTTTTTGAAAAAGGCAGGTGAAGGTGTATGCGTATGTAGGGTCAGAAGTTTGAAAAGAGGTTTTTTAGCTCACACAGAAAACTAAATATTGGATAAAGTTTGAAGATGAGAAATTCAAAGTTATGAAACAACTGGAGATTTTGGCAGAGTTTCAGAACACTATCTTGCTAAGGGTTTCTGTTTCTCTCTTAGCAATTTTTCTGTTTCTTGAACGCCCTTTTTCAGTGGACAATGACTCTCTATTTATAGGCAAAGTTCTTGTGGGTGCCTTGAACATTAAAGCGCCAACAGAGTTTGAATTGTTCTTTGACAGAAATTCCTGGGAAGTTGTGATAACAGATAGCCTTCAGCCTAGGCTGCAGCAGTAGGCGTGGATTGGAGAGAAGTGACCTCTTAAGTGGGCGGTGGCGTGTGGACCCATGCCAGAATCTGCATAAAGGCGTTTTCCAAGCCACACGTGAAGGGATTACTTGGATGAATGTTCAGGAGTGGTTGGAAGCATTAATGAGCATTAAATGGTGATAAGACCTATCAACATCAGTATTCTGGTAATGGAAACCGACGTTGAATCAACAGTCCTGTTTTAAAAAAGAACAGCATAAACCATGCTCTGGCCTTGGCTTCCTGTTGTCTTAGTAAGTTCTAGGGATTCTCCTGATTTTCTGATACGTTCCTTGGATTTGCTTCTGGACCTCCTGGGCTTAGAGATTCTGTATCAGTGTAACACCCACTCTTCTGACCTTTTCATCTTCTAATTTCAGCATGTTCTGATAGAGCCTTCAGACTTCCCTGCTTCTTTTGCATTCCTTTAGCAAATTCTGACTGAGCTTGCGTAACTGCTGAAAGAGTCATGTTCTGTCTGAGGCTTACATATTGAACCACGTTTACAACTTCTGATTGAGCTGATGTAGCTGCTGAAGAGCCAACTTATGACTACACTGAGCCAAGCTTGCAACTTCTGACCGTTTTTATCCGGAATTGGTCCAGAAGTTCTGAAACGCTGATTTTTTTCTTAAACGCTCATTTTTTTAGAGAAACATTCCAAGTATTTAGAATTTAATTTTTTTTTCTCAAGATAAAAGCGTTGTCTTTAGAGCTTGTGTGATCATCTTGCTCTTGTAAATGGTCTGCTTGGGCAAAAAATGATAACTCAGGACTTGGATTTGTTTCAGAGGGACCTTGAAAATCCAAGATGGTTTCCTGAAGAAAGAGTGGGCAAATTTTGGGGTACAACAGTTGCCCCTGTTCAATCTTCTTGAACCTGAAGAGTTAGATTGGCAATTTTGCCTTTCGCGACTCGAAGGTAAAAGGAGATTGGACACTAGAGTGCCCGGAAATTTGCACTCGCATAGTAGAGTATCAACAATGTGATGGCGGGAATGGGCTTATAGATGCCATTTGGAGAGATGGTGGATAGAGAGATGGGCTTATAGATGCCATCTGGGGACGTGACATAACCTTGTCGGGAATGGGCTTATAGATGCCATTTGGAAGTGTCGATCGCGTAAGAGATTCCTTAGCGAGAACTTGTGTATTTTGAGAAAGGAAGATGGTTTCCTGGCCTGTTACAGGTGTTGATCTTCAGTCTCTTTATGCAGATATGCCCTGGCTAGATACAGGTATCGAATCTATAATTGGTTGCTCACAGATGTGCCCTGGCTAGATACAGGAATCAAATCTGGAAAATGTTGTCTACAGATATGCCCTGGCTGGATACAGGAATCGAATCTTCGAACTCTTCAGATGTGCCCTGGCTAGATACAGGAATCGAATCTGGAATTGTGACAATTGATAGATATGCCCTGGCTGGATACAGGAATCGAATCTTCAAACTCTTCAGACGTGCCCTGGCTAGATACAGGAATCAAGTCTGAAAATAGTTGTCAACAGATATGCCCTGGCTGGATACAGGAATCGAATCTGGAATTGTGACAATTGATAGATATGCCCTGGCTGGATACAGGAATCGAATCTTCAAACTCTTCAGACATGCCCTGGCTAGATACAGGAATCGAGTCTGGAAATAATCGTCAACAGATATGCCCTGGCTGGATACAGGAATCAAATCTTCGAACTCTCCAGATGTGCCCTGGCTAGATACAAGAATCGAATCTGGAATTGTGACAGTTGATAGATATGCCCTGGCTGGATACAGGAATTGAATCTTCAAACTCTTCAGACATGCCCTGGCTAGATATAGGAATCGAGTCTGGAAACTGATCACTCACAGATGTGCCCTGGCTAGATACAGGAATCGAATCTGGAAACTGTGACAGTTGAAGGTAGTTGTCTTTTGGGTTGTCTTTTTCCCTGAAAAGGCAAAACATCAGTTGTATGCAATGTCATGATGTATGAAATGCATGATGTCATGATGTTCAACATGAGATAGTGTTGTATGCACTTTATCATGTATGTAAGCAAGATGTATGAAATATGAAGTGTTTATGAATGTATTTTTGTCTTAGGAAAATAAATCCTTGACGACCGGCCGGGGAATTAAATCCTGGGCTGACATTGAAGAGTAGAGCTCTTTGCTTCCGCTGGGGATGATGGTTGCAAGAATACACCGGTAGGAGAAGATGACTCCGTTGGGGAATAAACTTGTTGGAGAGATTACTCTGAGGGGAAATACTCTATGGGATGAGATACTTCGCTGAAGTTTTGATGAGAGCTCCGCTGAGGATTTCAATGATGGACTCCGTTTGGGGATAACAAAGATAAACTCCTCTAGGGATAACAAAAATAAACTCCTCTGGGGATGACAATGATAAACTCCACTGGGGATTGCAAAAATAAACTCCTCTGGGGATGACAATGATAAACTCCGCTGGGGATTGTGTTGATAAGTTATGTTGGGGAACCTTGATGAACTCCGCTGGGGATAGGAAGAACTTCGCCGAGGGCGATCTTCCGTGGTAATTAGCTGAGGATAACCCAGTTATAAGCCCTTGTGAGGAATAACTTTGAATAAAGCTCGGGAGAGACGTCCGTACTCTGCAGGGGACGAGCTTCCAGAATCTACTGGGGATAAGCTTCAAGACGTGCTGGGGATATGAATTCCACTTTCCTGGGGGAGCCTTCAGACTGTACCGGTAAATGGTTCCACTGGGGTGTCTGTATTCCACCAGGGAACAATCTTAGGTCAAGACTGCCGGGGATGCTTGCTGATGAATGCCTATACTCCGCTGGGGAATGTTGATATCTTTTGGGGCTACCCAACTCCCTTTAGACTGACCGTAGACTAACTCTACTGGAGGAGAGTAATGCTGACTTGCTAGGGGAACGGGGTGCCTACTGTAGGGCTGATGATGGACTGAATCTTCCCTGGGAGGGTATTGCTGATTCTTGTCTTACTCTGTGGGGAGTTGAGGTAACTTGGTCACATTCTTCAGTTGAATCTACCTTGGTACCTTGGCGGACAAAGCAACTAGACTGCCTGGACAATTCTACATTGTCCCTACTTCTGATGTCACATGTAATTAGTCTTTTGTTTCATATGCAAGTATTTATGAATTAGCAATTTAATGTCAAATGCATATATCAAAAATGAACATTGGACGTTCTTCGCAAGACAAAACAGAAAAAAGGGAAAACAATTGGCAATTTGTTTGGAAAAGTGATTTCGTATTGATTTTGAAATTTGCCTGTAAATAGGCGTTTTTGTACAAGAGGCTGACGTCCTAGTAAGAGAACACCGCCAAATAGCATAAAGTTTATACAATTTTTGAAAAGGAAACAAAACAGCTATGTGAACAATATTCCCACCGGGTTCCAACTCTGCTATCGCCTTTATGTCTTCAAGCGTCTCATCACTTTGCTGCTTAGTTGAAGATGAAGCTGATTGATCAATGCCGAAGGCTGAGCCCGATAGTTGATGCCGAATTCTGGATACAAGGTGATCCAATGAGACATAGTGTTACGCTTTATCCCTAACTTTTGCCTGGACCGCCCTTTCGGGTTTTCAGTCCACCGGGATACCCATTTTTGCCCAAGCCGCCTTTTCAGATTTTCGACTTGCCGGGTGTACAGATTTTCATTTCATCCCTTATTTTTGCCTGAACCCTTTTGGTTCGCCGGGAGGCCCTTATTTTTGCCTAGGTATGTCAACCTAGCGGGTCTTTGATTCATGCGTAGTATCTTTTTACTATGTCTGCATTGGCGGGGTGAGGAAGGTCGTCACCATCCATGGTGGTTAGAATCATGGCTCTTCCTGAGAACACATGTTTAACCACAAATGGCCCTTCGTATGTAGGGGTCCATTTGCCCCTGGGATCACTTTGAGGAAGGATGATGCGCTTCATTACCAGGTCCCCAACTTGATACTCTTGTAGTCTGACTTTCTTGTTAAATGCCCTGATCATCCGTTTTTGATACGTCTGACCATGACAGATAACATTGAGTCTCTTTTCGTCAATTATGTTTAATTGATCAAGTCGAGTCTGTATCCAGTCATCTTCGCAGATCTGCATCCTTCATTATCCGGAGAGAGGGTATCTGGACTTCAATTGGCAAGACTGCCTCCATGCCATAGACCAAGGAAAAAGGAGTTGCCCCGGTTGACGTCCTTGCTGAGGTACGGTACCCGTGAAGAGCAAATGGTAACATTTCGTGCCAATCTTTATAGGTCACTGTCATCTTCTGCACAATTTTCTTCATATTCTTATTTGCTGCTTCTACAGCCCCATTCATCTTCGGCCGGTAGGGAGAAGAGTTGTGGTGCTGTATCTTGAATTGCTCGCAGAGCTCAGTGATCATCTTATTGTTAAGATTGGTACCATTGTCCGTAATGATCCTTTCTGGGACGCCGTACCGACAGATCAGGTTATGCCGAATGAAACGTGCCATGACGCTCTTGGTTACCGTGGCGTAGGAAGCTGCCTCAACCTACTTCGTGAAATAATCGATTGCTACCAGGATAAAGCGATGCTCGTTGGATGCCGTTGGTCGGATCTCGCCGATCATATCGATGCCCCATATTGCAAAAGGCCAAGGTGCCGTCAGGACGTTCAGAGGAACCGGAGGGATATGCACCTTATCAGCATAGATCTGGCATTTATGACAAGTTCGAGAATGTTGGTAACAGTCGGCTTCCATCGTGGACCAGAAATATCCTGCCCGAAGGATTTTCTTTGCCATGGTGTGTCCACTGGAATGTGTTCCGAATGTACCTTCGTGCAGCTCTGTCATGATCTTCTCTGCTTCAGTTTTATCCACACAAAGCAGTAGAGTTGAATCATGATTTCATTTGTAGAGAATGCCGTTGCTGAGGAAGAATTTTGCCGCAAACCTTCTCATGAACTTCTTGTCATTGACCGATGCACCTTCGGGGTATTCCTGAGCTTCCAAATATCTCTTCACCTCATGATACCAGGGTTTCTCGATTACCTTTTCGGCCTCAAGATCGCAGCAGTATGCAGGTTCGTCCAACTTCCAGATAACGATCCGGGGAGCCTCATTGTCCCATTTGACTTTGAACATTGAAGACATCGTAGCTAGTGCGTCCGCTAACTGATTCTCCTCTCTTGGGAAGTGCTCAAAAGTTATCTCTTCAAAGTGGGGAAGCAAAGTCAACGCATACTCCTTGTAAGGAATAAGATTTGGGTGTTTCGTATCCCACTCGCCTTTGATCTGATTGATCACGAGAGCGAAATCTCCGAAGACACTCAGAAACTTGATCCTTAAGTCGATTGCAGCTTGAAGACCCATGATACACGCCTCATATTCTGCCATGTTGTTGGTGCAGTTGAAACACAGCCGGGCGGTGAGTGGAGTATGAGTGCCTTTTGGGGATATGATCACATCGCCGATGTCGTTACCCAAAGCGTTCGAGGCTCCGTCGAAATGCATAGACCATCGGGATCCTTCCTCAGGTCCTTCATCCGGTCCAGGTACTTCACAATCAGTTACTACCATGATATCTTCGTCTGGAAATTCAAAGTTCAATGATTGGTAATCGTCCACAGGTTGGTGTGCCAAATGATCTGCCAGTACACTTCCCTTGATTGCTTTTTGAGTTGTGTACTGGATGTCATATTCTGTCAAGATCATTTGCCATCTTGCTATTCTTCCAGACAGAGCAGGCTTTTTGAATATGTACTTGATGGGATCCATCTTTGAAATCAACAGAGTAGTGTGAGTCAGCATATACTGTCTCAGCCGGCGAGCAGCCCATACCAGAGCGCATCAAGTTTTCTCGAGCAGTGAGTACCGAGTCTCACAGTCGGTAAACTTTTTGCTCAGGTAATAAATAACGTGCTCTTTTCGGCCAGACTCGTCATGCTGCCCCAGCACACACCCCATCGAGTTGTCAAGTACTGTCAAGTATAGTATTAGAGGTCTCCCTTCCACTGGTGGCATAAGAATGGGCGGTTCTTGGAGATATTCTTTTATCTTTTCAAAAGCAGCCTGACATTCATCGTTCCAACGTACTACTTGATCTTTCTTCAGCAATTTGAAGATTGGCTCACAGGTAGCAGTTAGATGTGAGATGAATCGGGCAATATAATTCAGTCGTCCCAGAAAGCCTCTGACTTCTTTCTCTGTCTTGGGAGTCGGCATCTCTTGTATGGCTTTCACCTTGGCAGGGTCCACTTGAATACCCTTGTCGCTTACAATGAAACCTAACAACTTTCCAGACCTCACCCCAAAGGTGCATTTGTTTGGGTTCAACCTCAGCTTGTACAACTTCAGTCGGTCAAACAGCTTTCGCAGATGGTCAAGGTGTTCCTCCTCAGTTTGGGATCTTGCAATCATATCATCGACATACACTTCAATCTCATGGTGGATCATGTCATGAAACAAAGCAACCATGGCGCGTTGGTAGGTTGCCCCAGCATTTTTCAACCCGAATGGCATGACCTTGTAGCAGAAGGTGCCCTACTGAGTCACAAAGGTAGTCTTTTCCATATCTTCAGGAGCCATCTTGATCTGATTATACCCCGAAAAACCATCCATGAAGGAGAACACCTTGTGTTGAGCAGTATTGTCAACAAGAACGTCGATGTGAGGTAGGGGGAAGTTATCCTTGGGGCTTGCCCTGTTTAGATCCCTGTAATCGACGCACATTCTGACCTTACCGTCCTTCTTTGGCACTGGAACCACGTTGGCAACCCACTGAGGGTAAGAAGTCACTGCTAGAAACCCGGCATCGAATTGCTTCATAACCTCAGCCTTGATCTTTTCGGACATCTCTGGACGCATACGGCGGACCTTTTGCTTTACCGGAGGGCAGTCTTCCTTGGTAGGCAGGTGATGAACTACAATGTCGGCATCCAAACCAGGCATGTCTTCGTAAGACCAAGCAAAGATCTCCATGTAATCATGTAGCATCTGGATCAATCGTTGCTTCACGCTGAGCTCTAGATTGGCACCAATCTTGACTTCTTTTCTATCTGTCTCAGTACCCAGATTCACTGTTTCCACCGGCTCTTCATGCGGCTGAATGGTCCTCTCTTCCTGGAGTAGCAGTCTTACGAGTTCACCAGGAACTTTGCAATCATCTTCACCCTCGTCTTCGGCCAAGTTGATCGGATTTTCGAAGTCATAACTGGCAGTAGCAGAGCTGTTACCAGTGAGATCCAGAGTGGATTGAAACATGTATAAGTGAGTGTGTGTAAATATAGTTGTTTTGCAATATATAACACAAAGAAAAGAGCACAAGATTTGAAATGCAATAACGTCCAATGCTTTGATTAATTATATATGGAAATGTCATACAAAAAGCCCTCACAAATGGAGCTACGATGCCCCGGGTAGGAC
The DNA here is from genome assembly GCA_948472305.1 of Vicia faba. Taxonomy (NCBI): domain Eukaryota; kingdom Viridiplantae; phylum Streptophyta; class Magnoliopsida; order Fabales; family Fabaceae; genus Vicia; species Vicia faba. Next base: position 1,134,956,732 of record OX451740.1, on the reverse strand, counting down.
ACCGAGCCAATAAAAGTTTCAACATATTGTTTGTTACAAATTGAAAATTAAAAGAGTTCATTACTGCGTGACAAATGTAATAGGTGTAAAATCTTTTGCCGTCCAGTTGCTTGGTCCGTTGTTGGTGGTTGGATAGATCCAACTGTCTGCTTCCTCTACGTACTCCTCGATAGCATTCACCCTTGGGTTGGTGATGAACACCGGAGCCTTTCTGATCCTTTCTTTGCGAACAACCCTCTGAGCCTCTGCAGTGAAGCCCAACCCAAAATTGTCGGTCTTTTGAGTGAAGTCAGGAAGTTGACCCCAGTTTGCGCACTTGCCTTTCTCAATTACAGCCCGGGCATCCTTCAGGGAAGCCATCTTTAACGGAAAGTCTTCTTCAACCACTGCCTCAGCTGATGCCAATGTCGGGGGTACCTCCTCAAAATGTTGAAAGGGGGTTTCAATAAACTCCCCGTCCATCTCGATATACCGGAATGAATTCAGATGACTCACCATGTATTCCTCCTCACCTTGCACAGTAACAATCTTCCCCTTGACAGGGTATTTGAGCTTCTGGTGTAAAGTGGATGTTACCGCCCCAGCCTTGTGAATCCAGAGTCGACCCAGCAAACAGGAATAAGATGGACTAATATCCATCACGTAGAACGTTGAGTCGAAGACTTGGGAACCCACACGAATAGGAATGTCTACCTCACCGTGCACCATCCTCTTAGAACCGTCGAAGGCTCTAACAATGATGTTACTAGGTTTCAATTCCAGGCCCTCACAATCCAACCGATCTAAGGCCTTCTTGGGCAATACATTCAGGGAAGAACCGGTGTCCACTAATACGTGTGCGAGAGTAGTGCCCCTGCATTCTATAGAGACGTGCAGGGCATCATTGTGGTTTTTCCCCTTGGCGGTAAGGTCTGCATTTGAGAAACCCAAGCCATTGTCAGCTGTCAAATTAGCCACACAGTCAGTGAACTGATCTGCAGAGGTCTCTTGCGGCACATGGGCCGTTTTCAGAAATGAAATCAGGGCCTTGGCGTGGGCCTCTGAGCATAGCAGCAATGATAGCATAGAGATTTTGGAGGGGGTATGCCCCAGTTGTTCAACAACATTGAAGTCACTCTTTTTAATGATTTTAAGGATTTCCTCCATCTCTTGCTGAGAGGCTTCAACAGCAGTCTTTTTTAGTGCCTCCGTCTGGGCAGGCAAATCAGTAGCAACCTCTTTGCCCCGAGCATCAGAGGACTCGGCGGCAGTAGTAGACACAGGAACTTGATTTGAAACATGCACACTTGCGGGTGTGATGATAAGAGGTTTTCGGATAACTGGTGATGTAATGTCAGGCGAGAAAAGCCTGCCACTGCGAGTAATCTTGGCGGGACCAATGATGTTACTGATACTGGTACCGGTGTTGAACTCCCGCTTCACTCCAAGCACATACACGTTTGCCCCATAGTGCCATGGGACAGCCTTGTTAGATTCATAGGGGAGAGGCCCCGGAACAGTAATGGTAATGGGTGCAACAGACATAATTTGGACTGGCTTCCTCGGGGGAGCCTTGGTAGGATTGTTGAAAATTGTGACGACAGATACTTCTTCAGCGGAAAAAAACAGAACAACAGTTTTCTTGAACAAAAATTCTTTGCTATCCATCAGGCTCTGGATGCTTGATTTCAGCAGCAGACAACCGGTAGGGATAACAGCACACAGGAGGCAACCCTTGCTACAACCCAGAAATAAACCGGCTAGCAGTAGGTTCCTCTTAACAATCAATAGAGGGGTAGCAACATCATTCACCGAAACAACATATAAATCTTCTTCGACGACATTTACTCTATGCTGGGGCATAGGAGCAGTTACAACATTTGGCCTCTCAGGCGCCTCAAACTGAATTTCCTTCGTATCGATAAGGTCTTGAACTTTATTTCTCAGGGCCCATCAATCATCAGTAGTATGCCTGGGGCTATCAGAATGATAAGCACAACGGGCATTTGGGTTATACTTAGGAGATGCAGTATTCACGACCTTTGGGGCCTCTTTGATGGTCACCAAGTTGGTTGATAACAGTTGCGGCAAGATTTGTGACAAGGTCATACTCAGCCGAGTGTATTGCCTCTTGGGCCTCTCACCTCTTTGTTGATTGTACTGCTGAGGAGTAGCAACAGGCTTTGAAATGACCAAGGCATTGACGGCTTGGCGGCTTTCTGGCTTGACTTGTCTTCTAGGACCATAGACCGCACTAGCTTCCTTCTTGAAAGGCCTCTTCTCAGTACTTGCGGAGGTAGCTTTCTGTATTTTTTCTGACCTGATGCCAGCTTCTATCCTTTCACCTGTCAGGATCAAATCTGTAAACCCAGTGGAGGAATTACCAACCAGATGATTGAAGAATGGACCAGACAAGGTCCCTAGAAACATGTCAACCAGCTCACGGTCAGTCAATGGAGGCTGCACCCTGCCAGCCAAATCTCTCCATTTTTGTGCATATTCTTTGAACCCTTCGTCCGTTCCTAGAGACATACCCTGAAGTTGGGTACGCGTAGGAGCGAGGTCAGAATTGTATTGATATTGTCTATAAAATGCGGTTGCCAAATCTTCCCAATGTCGGATACTGGTTCCATCTAGCTGATAGAACCACTCAAGCTGTGACCCCGAAAGGCTATCTTGGAAGAAGTGGATCCAAAGGTTCTTATCTGCCGTGTAAGGTTGGATCTTCCTTACGTATGATCTGAGATGCAGCTTTGGACAGGAAGCCCCGTCGTATTTGGCAAAGGCAGGCGCCTTAAACTTGTGTGGGATTACCACCCCAGAAGATAACCCTAAATCTCCGAAATCCAGCCCCGACACATTTTGAATCTCCATGGCGCTCAAGCGGTCCTCTAATTGATTGTATCTGTCAGCAGCGGGAGGGTATTGTTCGTCATTGTAATCCGTCTCGTTGTCAGAGACTGCAGGACTAGGAGCTCCTCCCCCTTGGGGACTATCTTTCTCTGCGGAGGGAGTAGTTGGATCAGCCTCGTTATGGAGTGTGTTCCCAAACCTGCATCCGGTATTGAACAACGCAGTCCTCTTCTTCTTCTTCTTCTTCTTCTTTAGGAGCAGAGCCTTCAACTCTTGTTGCCCTTGGGCCAGGTTCATCACCATCTCTTGAAACTGGGCACTTTGGGCCTGGAGGGCCTTGATTGCTTGTTCACTGGATGATTCTGGATTCATGATGACTGTTCAAAATAAACAACGAATAAGATTAAGCAACCTGTAGAACAAAGGGTACCTGTTATGCACATGATGCATGAGATGCTATCTATGCAATGCATTCAAGGATTTTTAGAAATTCACAATTGTTGCAGACAAAAAAGAACGCACACCATATTAATAAGAAGAAATTTGTTAGTACATAAGTGCCCCATGGGCCAAATATTACAAAAACAACTTCTCAAGGTAAAAAGACGTTGCGCATCCTCTTTGGCGCAATGTAGGTGTTGAGGGCCTCTTGCTCATGGAGTCGGCGGGTGAGCTCTAAAACCTTCTTCTCGCTGGCGTAGAAGCTGGCTTCAAAAGTGTTCCGTTCCTTCTTGAGTTGGATCCAACTCTTCTGCATCTCCTCCCACGATGTAGGCATGTCAGGATGTAGGATGGTGTAGGGAACCTCTCCTTCCTTAACGGGCTCTTTAATCACAGGGAGAACATGAGGATAAGGTATCATTAGACTCTGGGCTCGGGCTCGTACCCACTTGAGATAAGGCTCAAGAGGGATGGAGTTCTTGTGTCCCAGTGTCTTGCTGTCAACCTTGTTGGGCATCCTCCAAGCTCTGATGAATCTTTGGCGAAGTCCTTGCGCATCGTTGTTGAAGTCAAAAACCAGGTCAGGAATCAACATGTCGTGAGGGCCATCTCTTCGTGCATATCCAAATTGCCTCAAAGCTAGGCAAGGGTTGCAGGTGATACCTCCTCTGATTCCAAGTAAAGGAACATTAGGAAACTCTCCATAACGGTTGATGATGATGACATTTTCTCTAGACCGAGAACACCAATGTACATCAGAGTGAGTAAGAGTCATCAACCGTTGGGACCACCTTGAGCCTTAGTCATTCTTCAAGACAGATTGTGGAAGGTGCGAAATAAACCACCTTGCAAGGAGAGGAGTACAGCACATGAGAACACCCCTCTTTCTCATTGTTCGAGTGTAAAATGAGTGAAGAATGTCCCCAAGCAATGTTGGTACTGGATTTCTGGACAAGAAGATTTTGACGGCGTTGACATCTACGAGCTGGTCAGGATTTGGGAACAAGACCAACCCATAGATAAGGAGTGCCACAATTTCTTCAAAGGCTTGTAGGTCCAATGAATTCCAACATTCTTGTGCCTTTTCAAACAAGAATTTTGCTAAGAACCCTTTGACGTCGCTTCTAGTTTCCCAATGCCCCTTGATGTCAGAAGGCTGTAGATGTAATGCTCGAGCAACATCTTCAGGCTTTGGTTCCTTTTCCGTACCGTTGAAAGGTAGTTGATTAAGGATAGGAATTCTCAAGAGTTGAGAAAACTCCTCCAAAGTGGGAACCAACTGGTAGTCGGGGAAAGTGAAACAGTGATGAAGAGGGTCAAAGAACTGGAATAGCACTTTCATCATGTCCTCTTCAATGTTGGTGTTGACTAGGCTGAGCAGTCTACCATGTCTTTCACTAAAGGGAGAGCTTTCCGGAATTCTTGATGTGAGCTCCTTGAGTTGAGGAGGGATTCTCACAAGGTTGACTTGAATGGTTTTTCTGCGAGGAATTTCCATGACCTACAAAACAAGAACAAAGATGAAGATCTAAACCCTTGAAATGGTTAGTGAATGCATATGATGTTTCATGATGTTCATGATGTATGCACAAACATATGTACAAGCAAATCACACCAAACCCTAGTTTCAGGCTTGCATGGGGTTTCATAGGTAAGTACCCTCTTGAGTGTAGTTGGCTTAAAAACCTGTCCTATAAATAGTAACCGGGTTCTAAGGAGCTCAATATCATTGGATTGTTTTCTGTGTTCATCGTTTTGGTTTAGCCACTTACTGGCGACCAAAATATTCCAAGAAAACAACCCTCAAATGAGTGTAGTATCGAGTATCTACCAAACTTCGGACGGCACCAAAGTCGGTCACCTCACTACCCCTAATAAAAGGCCAAGATGGTCAAGTAAGGTTCTAGGTCATTAGTGCTTAGTGACATCACTCAGCGGCCCCGTACTCTCCTTGATTGAACTCAAGGGTTACCGGTACTCACAAATATGTCGCACTAATATAGCTATTGCTTCAACCGTGTCGGTATACCCCGCATAGTTTCCACAACGTATTGCTATCTATGAATGTTTCCCAAAATCCGGGTGTAGGATTGCAAACCCAAACAAGAGAGCCAAGATATAAAGCAATCAAATCAAACAATTAATCATGCAAGAGGGTGATCTAAGCCCTAAGGTTACTCCACTTTTAAATTTATCCCCAGCAGAGTCGCCAGTTCTGTGATACGGTGGGAGAACTGACTTGAGGTTTTGCGTTTGTTTTCGCAAATGTTTCGGTTGAGCAAGAGTCGCCACCGAATTTTTATTTTATCCCAAGGAAAGGTTAAAAAGCACAGCAAAAAACCTTTGAGATGTTTTCTTGGGTTCGGGGAGTAGATTATAGAAAGGGAAGGTATTAGCACCCTTTCTATCCATGGTTATCCATGGGCTCTTAGTTACTTGCTTAGATCAACTTGCCTTGATTTTCAATTGTTTGAAATGGTGCTTTGTGTGTGTGGGTTTTAAAAATATTTTGAAAAGAGGCCAATGTGGTGGCAACCTTTGTAATGATCCATGTTGGGATGTATACAAAGATGTATATCTTTTGAAAAAGTTTTCAATGTTTTTGAAAGTTTGTTTTGAAAGTGTGTTGTGAGGTGTGGTTTTGAAAAGTAGGCAAGTGTTTTTGCAAGTTTGATTCAAGTAACTAAGAGTTTGTCTACTCCTAAATTTCTCAAAGATCTTTTTCTATGTTTTTAACCCTTTTAACAATTTTGTTCCACCATTGTATTTGGTGGACAATCTTGTGTTAGAATGTGAAAGGGACGGGCGCGGGTCATCGTTTAGACCATAATTGCAATGGTGCCAAGTATCTTTGGGCAATTTTTCCTTGAAAGGGACTTGATCATTTTTTAGGCAACTTTCGAAAGCGTCATCGAGGGACTATGATCATTTGAATTATTTTGTTTTGCCCAAAGAGACCTAACATGCAATATGGCCCAATTTTGAAAGGCAACAAGTGGATGTAACCCTAGGGGTGTTAGTGTGCAAGTGTGTTTTATTGCATACAAGAGTTTTTTCTTTGAATTAGGATTTTCTATTTCATTGATTTTATCTTGCCATACACGTCCTAACTACTAGCAATAAGAAGCGGAAATATAAAATCCTACGCTATTACAACAATTAGGGGATGGGGATACACATTTGTACATGGGGGGTTCAACGAGAAAAATAGACAAAAAAGAAAATAGCAAAAAAATAAGATATAGAGAGAGAGAGGGAGCCAGTGCGCTGCTGAGAGGTCATCAGAAGTTCTGACTCAGATCCGCTGCCAGATGATCAACCTCTTGGTTAAACTGTATGAGTCAGAACTTCTGACTCTGGCACCTGCAAAATAGAAACCTGTTAGTGGGGAAATCAGAAGTTCTGATCCCCCTGTGCTGCAAGACAGAAGTTTGTTAGTGGAGAAACCAGAAGTTCTGATTCTGCTGGAAAGGCAATAACTCTCAGAGGTTCTGATATTATTGACAGCAAAACAGGCTTCAGATGTGCTAACGTCAAAGTCAGCACTTGGCTTTTCCCTGTACTAATCAGAACATCTGCAATTTTGTTGTTATTCCACAAAACAGGAAACATATTTGGAACAGATCCAGCAAATGTCAAAATGTTTCAGAGGGCAGAACCAACAAGGTCACAGGCAAGTCCTACACTGGCTCAGAACGTTCTGAGGTATGAAAATCCTCAGAATATAAACAGCAACAACATGATATTTACATTATGTTTATTTGAGTATGCATAACTGATGATGCTTAGCAGCGTGATGAAGGTCAGCAGGTGCTTACCTGGCTGTTGGAAAAGTTTGTGGGTGAAGGCTAGCTTTTGGCTCTGGTGGTGTTCTGGACAGATTCTTTTTTTGAAAAAGGCAGGTGAAGGTGTATGCGTATGTAGGGTCAGAAGTTTGAAAAGATGTTTTTTAGCTCACACAGAAAACTGGATATTGGATAAAGTTTGAAGATGAGAAATTCAAAGTTATGAAACAACTGGAGATTTTGGCAGAGTTTCAGAACACTATCTTGCTAAGGGTTTCTGTTTCTCTCTTAGCAATTTTTCTGTTTCTTGAACGCCCTTTTTCAGTGGACAATGACTCTCTATTTATAGGCAAAGTTCTTGTGGGTGCCTTGAACATTAAAGCGCCAACAAAGTTTGAATTGTTCTTTGACAGAAATTCCTGGGAAGTTGTGATAACAGATAGCCTTCAGCCTAGGCTGCAGCAGCAGGCGTGGATTGGAGAGAAGTGACCTCTTAAGTGGGCGGTGGCGTGTAGACCCATGCCAGAATCTGCATAAAGGCGTTTTCCAAGCCACACGTGAAGGGATTACTTGGATGAATGTTCAGGAGTGGTTGGAAGCATTAATGAGCATTAAATGGTGATAAGACCTATCAACATTAATATTCTGGTAATGGAAACCAACATTGAATCAGCAGTTCTATTTCAAAAAGAACAGCGTAAACCATACTCTGGCCTTGGCTTCCTGTTGTCTTAGTAAGTTCTGGGGATTCTCCTGATTTTCTGATACGTTCCTTGGATTTTCTTCTGGACCTCCTGGGCTTAGAGATTTTGTATCAGTGTAACACCCACTCTTCTGACCTTTTCATCTTCTGATTTCAGCATGTTCTGATAGAGCCTTCAGACTTCCCTGCTTCTTTTGCATTCCTTTAGCAACTTCTGACTGAGCTTGCGTAACTGCTGAAAGAGTCATGTTCTGTCTGAGGCTTACATATTGAACCACGTTTACAACTTCTGATTGAGCTGATGTAGCTGCTGAAGAGCCAACTTATGACTACGCTGAGCCAAGCTTGCAACTTCTGACCGTTTTTATCCGGAATTGGTCCAGAAGTTCTGAAACGCTTATTTTTTTCTTAAACGCTCATTTTTTTTAGAGAAACATTCCAAGTATTTAGAATTTAATTTTTTTTCTCAAGATAAAAGCGTTGTCTTTAGAGCTTGTGTGATCATCTTGCTCTTGTAAATGGTCTGCTTGGGCAAAAAATGATAACTCAGGACTTGGATTTGTTTCAGAGGGACCTTGAAAATCCAAGATGGTTTCCTGAAGAAAGAGAGGGCAAATTTTGGGGTACAACAGCTTTGAATTGAAAGTATGCTTCGTCGCATTCAAAACTGAAGAAGTAATATTGGATAGAGGTGTTCTGAAAGGATTTTTGGCAGGACTATTGATGTCATCAACTCGGTTCCTCTTAGATCTTCTATCTTTTATAATTTTCTTCCTTTTACTTCTTGCCAAGGTTGCTGATTTTTTCCTATCCAGAATATGTGAATCCATCTTAGTTGAATAACACAAACTAACCATAAATTGAGCATGTAAAATCAAGCAATGAAATAGTCAATAACTAATATAGTTTTTACTGATATGAACATTCATGAACCAAATTGTTTGTTATAGGTTCTATGTAAATGTAACATCTTCTATCTCATGATGTTCATTATTAAATTAACAATTATGTAAAGATAAGCCATAGTGTTTAAAAAAAAGTAGGAGGGATTTGGAAAATGTAAAGACCTATATATATAAATAAAATTAAGCATGATAATATGAAACATGTTGGAAACATAACTTAATTTATTATTCAATAAGTTAAGAGGTAATACATGCATGTGGTATACATTGAGATATTACCATCATCATTACAATTTACGCATGATTAAATATATAACTAATGCTTTGTTTCCATAGTTATAATTATAATATACAATACACTTTATAAACTTTATCTATTTTAAGAAAACGATAAAAGTTGAAGTAAATAGTAGTAACCAAAGTGTAATATGTTAGAACATAGTTTGATTCTACAACCCTTAATTAGAGTTTTGATGATAACAAAATACAAAGATTAAAATAAATTGTAAGATTTATATATAAGACAAATATACTGCTTAAAATTATGTTCTGTATGTACAGAAGTTCTGATGGAATCAGCATCAGCATCAGAAGATAAGTAATATGTCAGCATCAGAAAATCAGTACCATGTGCTACACGCTGAAGCTACCCGATCATACGCTGAAGCTTGATGACCAGAATCTGCGCATATACATATACACTCTGACTCTGATCAAAGATCTCTACCAAGTCATTAGCACTCTGAAGCGTTATCATAAGCAAAGAAGACTCTGAAACGTTACTAAGTATTCAAGACAGATTAATTACCAACGGCTTTATTCAAGACAAGATCTTCTCAATAAGGAAAGTGCGTTATTATCATTGAAAAGGCTTTATGGACAACGTCTCTTTGCCTTGGCTATATAAACAAGTCTGTGTGAGAAAAGACGACGTCTATCATACGCATGCACGCATACATTTTTCTAAGCTTTCAAACCACGCTCATTCAAACACTTTAGCAACTTAGTTTTACTCCAAGCTTAAATTGTGTATTATCACAGGTGTGATATACTGTTTTATTAGAAAACATTAAACACATTATTGTTCAATTTTTTGTTAAGAGATTTCCTTGAGATAAACCGGTTTGTGGTTATACTCAAGAAGGCTTTAACAATTGTTAAAGTGGCTGTGTAATCCTTTGAATATAGTGGATTAAGACCTCGTTGGAGAGAGGCGAAATCACCTTGACAGGTGGACTGGAGTAGTTTGAGATCAAACGAACCAGGATAAAAATACAGTGTTGTCTAAGCATTTGATTTAAGTTTTACAATTCAACCCCCCTTCTTGTGTTTTTCACATCTTCAATTGGTATCAGAGCGCCTGGTTCTGAGCTTATAACACTTAACCGTGTCAGTACAAGATCCAGCGTCAGAAAAACACAATGGCAGGACCAAATCAAAACATCAGCAATGACAACAATGAAGAAAGAGACAGATTCAGTGGCAAACCTCCAGTCTTTGATGGAGAGAACTTTGACTACTGGAAAGACAGAATTGAGAGTTTCTTTCTGGCCCATGATGATTATTTGTGGGACATGGTGACTGATAGATACACGCACCCAGTGGATGGAAGTGGTCAGAAGATTGACAGGAAAACTGTAGTTGTTTAGTTATTGGCATGCATTTTTGGTAAAACCAGGTGTGTGAATGTCATGACTAATGTCATAACATTCTGATTTATTAGGTACTGGTTTATTAGGTACCTTTGCAGAAAAATAGTGGCATACAGGTACTGTTGTTTATGAGTGTGTATCTGAGCATTTTGCAAAATGATCACATTTACCAAAATCAGTAAACAGGAATTCAGATGTCATAACAAATGTTAAGACATCCTGTTCTGATCTAACAGTTATGCAGTTTGGTTAATTCTGAGATTTTTCAGGAAGATGACTCAGTCTTTCCAGAACAGAATCTCTCGTGGACTTTGGATTAACCTAGCTCAACCCTAACCTGGTTGATAAAGTCTTGTGACCAAGTATTAAGGTCAAACGGAATTAACCCTAGCTTTTTGTGGAAACCCTAACTGAAGAAGCAGCTGCTATATATTCAACAGGGCTGCTGTTTGGAATTTATCCTTTTTGACAGAAGATCATTTAGGAGCTGTATAGTTTTAACTATTGTAATCCAAGCAAGTATCATTGTGATAAGTGACTTGGAATAGGTTTTAATTGTAAGGGTTTTGTATCACTCAAAGCTTTGAAGCAAGAGTGTTTTGTGTCTCTTGACTAAAGCTTTGAAGCAAAGTCAAGTTAGGTTTATGTATCAATCAAAGCTGTGAAGCAAGAGTGTTTGTGTTGCTTGATTAAAAAGCTGTGAAGCATAATCAAGTGTATGTTTTGAAGAGTGTCTTCATTAATTCATTAGTCAATTGTTTTAAGTATCACTGCTGTGATTGAGGGGGAGTGAGTAGGAACTCAGGTTTAAGTTGTACTTAGATTGAAGTTGCATTGGGTAGGTCTTAAGTGAAGGAGATAAACTGGTTGGTTTATTCCTGAATTAATATCTCTTATAGTGGATTTCCTCCCTGGCTTGGTAGCCCTTAGAGTAGGTGTTGTTGCACACTGAACTGGGTAAACAATTGACTGTGTTCTTTACTATTTTTGTATTTACTGTCTTATAGAAAGTCAGATACGGTGTCATAACATTGAACGTGACATTGAGTATCTGTAGCCAGAATTTCAATTGGTATCAGAGCAGGCACCCTGCCTGTATTACTGGGTGAGATCTAGGGATATCACTTTCTGACACTATGGACAAATAAGGAGTTTTTGGAAACAGACCACCCATTCTGGATGGATCAAATTATGACTACTGGAAAACTCGTATGATTGCCTTCTTAAAATCACTGGACAAAAAGGCCTGGAGAGCTGCTGACAAAGGATGGAACCATCCCACCATAAATGAGAAAGATGGGACAATCAGTCTGAAGCCTGAGGAAGAATGGAGCAAAGAAGAAGATGAGTTAGCCCTGGGTAATTCCAACGCTTTAAATGCCTTGTTCAATGGAATTTATAGAAACATATTCAGACTAGTACATCAATATGAACTGGCCAAGGAAGTTTGGGACACTCTCAAAACTACCCATGAGGGCACTTCCAAAGTAAAAATGTCAAGGCTTCAGATGTTGACTACCAAGTTTGAGAATCTAAAAATGATGGAAGATGAAACCATTCACGAGTTTCACATGAACATCTTGGAGATTGCCAACACCTCAGGAGCATTGGGAGAAAAGATGTCAGAAGAAAAATTGGTGAGAAAGATTCTCAGATCCTTGCCTAAAAGATTTGCAATGAAGGTAACTGCCATAGAGGAAGCCCAGGACATCAGCAAGTTGAAAGTGGATGAACTCATTGGGTCTCTTCAAACTTTTGAGATGGGGATCACTGAAAATGGTGACAAGAAGAACAAGAGCATAGCACTTGTATCCAACACTGATGTTGAAAACAAGGAAGATGAAGAAGAAAATATTTCAGAAGCTATAGCCATGCTTGGAAGACAATTCAACAAACTTATCAAAAGAATAGATCCAAAGTCAAGGTCTAATGTTCATAACATCCCCTCTAACATTGACAATTCCAGCAGAAGACCAAGGTCAGAAGAGAAGGGAAATCAAGGCAGAGGAATTCAATGCCATGGTTGTGAAGGATATGGGCATATTCGAGTTGAATGTCCTACCTTTCTTAAGAAACAAAAGAAAGGAATGACCGTTACCTGGTCTGACTGTGATTCAGAAAGTAATTCTGAAGAAGAATCTGCCAAACTAGTTACTGCACTAACTGGTGTTTGTACCTCTGAAAGTGACACTAGTGATGAGGAAGTAACGTTTGAAGAACTGGCTGATACTTACAAGAAATTATGTATCAGAAGTACTGAAGTCTGTGTGCAAAATGAGAAACAATCAAAACTCATCATAAAGCTGGAGGCTGAAAAAAGGGCAGACCTTGAAACTATAAGTCATCTAGAAGGGGAAGTTCAAATGCTGAACTCAAAACTAAACCAGATGACCAAATCTGTCAAGATGCTGACAAATGGAACAGACAAATTGGAAGAAATCCTTCAGGTTGGACAAACTGTGGGAAACAAGTCTGGTCTAGGATTTGTGGCAGCAAAGAAATCTGATGCAGACAAGAAGATCAGGTCAAATAAATAAGTGTCAAAGCAGATGTCTCAACATAACTCTCAACATCAGGAACAGAGACATATGAAGAAAAGGTACCAAAGATGGAGATGTCATCATTGTGGGAGGTATGGCCACATAAAGCCTTTCTGCTTCAGATTGCATGGATACCCTAATCAGAACTCAGGTGTCAAACCTAAGTCTAAAAAGGTACCACATACTCCTAAGTGGAAGAAAAAGGCTACTGCCCTGATAGCCCACACTTCCCTGAGGGTCTCTGCAAAGGAAGACTGGTACTTTGACAGTGGGTGTTCTAAGCACATGACTGGAATCAAGAACCTCCTCAATAATGTTAAACCTCACACCACTAGTTTTGTGACCTTTGGAGATGGTGCTAAAGGTGAAATCAAAGGAGTTGGTAATTTGGACTGCCCTGGAGTTCCAAACCTGAATGAAGTACTACCGGTAAAAGGCCTGACTGCTAATCTCATTAGTATCAGTCAATTGTGTGATCTAGGATTCAAGGTCAATTTCTCAAAATCTGAATGTCTTGTAATTAATGAAAAACAAGAAGTTGTAATGAAAGGAGTCAGATCTAAAGACAACTGTTACTTGTGGGAGCCTGAGAACACTAATTTCTCCACTGTGTGTTCCATTGCCAAAGAAGAAAAAGAGGTGAAACTGTGGCACCAGAAACTTGACCATCTTCATCTAAGAAGAATGAAAAGGATTATCTCCATGGAGGCAGTCAGAGGGATTCCAAGACTGCAAATTGATGAAGGGAGAGTTTGTGGTGAATGGCTGATTGGTAAGCAGACTAGGATGTCACATCCAATGTCAAGACATCTGACCACCTCTAAGGTTCTAGAACTTCTTCATATGAATCTGATGGGACCAATGCTAGTGAAAAGACCTGGTGGAAAGGGATATGCCTATGCTATTATGGATGACTATTCCAGATTCTCCTGGTCTATCTTCTTTAGGGAAAAATCTGAGGTGTTTGAAGTTTTTAAAGAACTGTGCAAAAGAACTCAAAGAGAAAAAGAAGGCTGTATTGTCAGAATCAGAAGTGATCATGACAAGGGATTTGAAAATAGAAAGTTTAATGAGTTCTGTTCCTCAGAAGGAATTAGTCATGAATCCTCTTCTCCTATAACTCCTCAACAAAATAGAGTTGAAAAGAAGAAAAATAGGACCATACAGGAATCTTCCAGAGCTATGATCCATGCCAAAAGACTTCCTTTTCATTTTTGTGCTGAAGCTGAATACATTGCAGATAGTAGTAGCTGTTCTCAAATTATCTGGATGACACAGATGCTCTCTGAGTATAATGTCACACAAGATGTTATGACATTGCACTGTGACAATCTGAATACAATCAATATTTCCAAGAACCCTATTCAGCATAGCAGGACCAAGCACATTGACCTTAAAAATTACTTTATCAGAGACCTTGTAGAGGAGAAGATAATTAAACTGGAACATGGTGTCATTAAGCTACAGCTGGCTGACATTTTTACCAAGGCTCTTGATGTAAATCAACTTGAAAACTTGAGGGGCAAGATGGGTATTTGCCAACATGAGAAACTATAGCAATTAATTTTGCTCAAAACAAGGGTTGAAGGAGTTATTTTTGTTAAGTCTATTTTAAGTGGGTTAATCATATATTTCCCAAATTCTTTCAAAATTACTAAGAAGTTGAATAGACACACATTTGCCTCCTACCACTCTCGACTTTGCAACATCTCTTTTTCTCTCATTCAAAGTTTTCTCCCTAGTTGCTACTGGTTTTCCAAGTCAATCAAAATGTCTCAAACTTCATCCTCATCCAAGACAACCGTTTCATCTTTATCATCTGATCAAGATTCTCGAGCAATCACCACATGCATAGATTCTGAAGTCCTGGAGATTACCCCTCTTAGAGAAATGGCAACTAACCCCTCCAAGGTCAAAAAGATGAGAACAAGGAATGCAAGAAGGTCTCAAGCTACTGCTTTCGGTAATCCTTCTCATCCTTCATCTTCTGTACCAAATAGGGAAGGATCAGCTCAAGTACATCAAGCAATTGCTAGGCTTGTTACAAGAATACTGAGTGAGAACCACTCTGTACCAGGGATTTCTGTTCCATTAAATCAAGAATCAGTAAGCCCAAATGTTGAAGCAAATCCAGATGTCTCTGAGAATGTTGTGACACCAAATGACAACATTCAGAAATCATCTGAAAACCTTGATGATATTCAGAACCCTTCAGAGAAGACTGATGATCCACCTGTTATTGATGTGGATGAGGAATACTCAGACAATGAACTAATTGCCAATGTAAACCCTAGCATAGCTAGGAGAATGATGAAAATAAAGGGTAATCAGAATGCTGCAAAATGTATGACCAAAGAGAAACCTGCTGATAAGAAAACCAAGTCTGAAGGCAAGACTGGTGTAGAATCTGTGAAGACTGGTCTGTCCAAAGGGAAGGTGAAAGCCCAAGTGCATACTGGGAATCTCTCAAAACCTGCTAGACAACCAATTACAAAGAAGAGAAAAGAACCTGAGTCTTCTGATTCTGATGAGGAATCAGAGTTTGAGATTGATGCTGAAGAAATTCCTATCAGAAGGAAACTCCCTTTCAGCAAAATGGCTAGAGTTCCTGAAGTCCCAACAGACAACATCTCTTTTCACCACCCTGACAATGCCAACAGATGGAAGTATGTTTGCTTAAAGAGAATAGCTTTAGAAAGAGAACTAAACAATGGTGCCATGGATTGCAAGGAAATCATGGACCTGATCAAAGCTGCTGGACTGATGAAGACTGTGGTAAAATTTACCAAGTGCTATGAAAATCTGGTCAAGGAATTCATAGTTAACTTGTCTGATGAATGTGCTGATGGAAGGTCAGCTGACTTTGAATGTGTCTATGTTAGAGGAAGAAGGGTTAATTTCTCTCCATCAGAAATTAACAAATTTCTTGGAAGATCAAATGAGGCTTGCCCTGAATTAGAAGTCACTGACAATGAAATATGCCAAACCATCACAGCAAGACAAGTCAAGTAATGGCCCTTTAAAGGCAAGTTGAATGCCAGCAAACTAAGCATGAAATTTGCCATCCTGCACAAGATTGGTGCAGCCAAATGGGTCCCTACAAACCATAAATCAACTATCTCCACAGGATTGGGGAGATTCATTTATGTTGTGGGAACCAAGACTGAATTTGACTATGGCAGGTATATTTTTGAACAAACTTTAAAACATGCTGTTAGTTATGCTGTCAAAGGCCCTATTGCCTTTCCCTCCCTCCTTTGTGGAATTATCCTTGCACAGTACCCTGATATCCTGGTGGCAAGAGATACTGCTTGCAAAAGAGCTCCTGCTCTTGGGTTACACTACAAGCTTTTTCAGGGATCTCATGTTCCTGATATTGTCATAACATCAGCTGAGACATCATCTGTAAAAACTCAGTCCAAAACATCTGATGTTATAGCTATATTGAAAGAGACCTGCAAAGAGCTGGAGACTAGGAAAAAGACTCTAGAAAACCTAATTGCCAGGTTAGAACAGGAGGAGGCTGAAGGAAACAGAAGGGAAGAGGGTGCTGCTGAAGATCAACTCAATAATGAAGAAAGTAGCTCCTCTGAAGGGGAGAGTGCTTAAAGGTTGGTGGAGTTGATGCTGGTTCCTGGTGGAAGTTTGCAAGTGTGTTCAGATTTTAGTTGTTGTTTTTATTACTTCTTCTGGATGACTGTATAACTTTTAAGTACATGTATCTTTGGCCCATTTGTGGCTAAAGAGGGGGAGATATTCTGTGGTTAATTACTTGATAGACACTATATTTTTCTGCAGTCACATTTATTCTGCTGCTATCTATTCTCTGATTGCTTAGGGACTTTAGCCAAAAATCTGCCAAAGGGGGAGTTTGTAGTTGTTTAGTTATTGGCATGCATTTTTGGTAAAACCAGGTGTGTGAATGTCATGACTAATGTCATAACATTCTGATTTATTAGGTACTGGTTTATTAGGTACCTTTGCAGAAAAATAGTGGCATACAGGTACTGCTGTTTATGAGTGTGTACCTGAGCATTTTGCAAAATGATCACATTTACCAAAATTAGTAAACAGGAATTCAGATGTCATAACAAATGTTAAGACATCCTGTTCTGATCTAACACTTATGCAGTTTGGTTAATTCTGAGATTTTTCAGGAAGATGACTCAGTCTTTCCAGAACAGAATCTCTCGTGGACTTTGGGTTAACCTAGCTCAACCCTAACCTGGTTGATAAAGTCTTGTGACCAAGTCTTAAGGTCAAACGGAATTAACCCTAGCTTTTTGTGGAAACCCTAACTGAAGAAGCAGCTGCTATATATTCAACAGGGCTGCTGTTTGGAATTTATCCTTTTTGACAGAAGATCATTTAGGAGCTGTATAGTTTTAACTATTGTAATCCAAGCAAGTATCATTGTGATAAGTGACTTGGAATAGGTTTTAATTGTAAGGGTTTTGTATCACTCAAAGCTTTGAAGCAAGAGTGTTTTGTGTCTCTTGACTAAAGCTTTGAAGCAAAGTCAAGTTAGGTTTATGTATCACTCAAAGCTGTGAAGCAAGAGTGTTTGTGTTGCTTGATTAAAAAGCTGTGAAGCATAATCAAGTGTATGTTTTGAAGAGTGTCTTCATTAATTCATTAGTCAATTGTTTTAAGTATCACTGCTGTGATTGAGGGGGAGTGAGTAGGAACTCAGGTTTAAGTTGTACTTAGATTGAAGTTGCATTGGGTAGGTCTTAAGTGAAGGAGATAAACTGGTTGGTTTATTCCTGAATTAATATCTCTTATAGTGGATTTCCTCCCTGGCTTGGTAGCCCCCAGAGTAGGTGTTGTTGCACACTGAACTGGGTAAACAATTGACTGTGTTCTTTACTGTTTTTGTATTTACTGTCTTATAGAAAGTCAGATACGGTGTCATAACATTGAACGTGACATTGAGTATCTGCAGCCAGAATTTCAAAAACAATGTCTGATCAGCAAAAGCGTGAGTTCAGAAATCATCACAAGGCCAGAACAATTCTTCTCAGCGCCATCTCTTATTTAGAATATGAAAAGATATCAAACAGAGACACAAAAAAGAATATGTTTGACTCTCTGAGAATGACGCATGAAGGAAACATTCAAGTCAAAGAAACCAAAGCCCTTGCACTCATTCAGAAGTATGAGGCATTTAAGATGGAAGAGAGTGAATCAATAGAAACTATGTTTTCAAGATTTCAAATTCTTGTTGCTGGTCTAAAAGTTCTTGACAAAGGGTATTCTACTGCTGATCACGTTAAGAAGATCATCAGAAGCTTGCCAAAACAATGGAGGCCAATGGTCACAGCGCTTAAGCTAGCCAAGGATCTCAACAAAATCTCTCTGGAGGAACTTGTCAGCTCCCTCAGAAGTCACGAGATAGAGCTAGAAGCAGATGAACCTCAAAAGCAAGGTAAGCCATTAGCTTTAAAATCTAACAGAAAATCTGACTCCAAAGTTTTGCAGGCTGTGGAAGAAACCTCTGATGGGTCATCATCAGAAGAAGATGAACTATCTCTCCTCTCCAGAAGGGTGAACCAATTGTGGAAGCAGAGGCAAAGGAAGTTCAGGAATCCCAGAAGATCAGAAAATCAGAATGAATCTTTCTCCAGATACAGAAGGTTATAATCCTCCTCTGGACACAGAAGATCTGAAGGTTCTTCAGGAAACATAAAGCCAAACAACAAAGACATCATCTGCTATGAATGTAACGAGCAAGGGCACTACAAAAGTGATTGCCCAAAGCTTAAGAAGGAAAAGCCCAAAAAGAAGTTTGGCAAGGAAAAGAAGAAAAGTCTCATGGCTACATGGGATGATTCTGACACATCTGAAGCTGACTCAGAATCAGATGATGAAAGAGCAAACATAGCTCTCATGGCAAACATAACAGAAGACAGTGAAGCTTCTGAGTCAGAATCTGAATCAGATACAGAAGAGGTATTCCCTGACTTTACTATAAATTTTACTAAGGCTGAACTAGCTGAAAGCCTTAATGAAATTCTGGAAAGATATCAGCAGATCAGAGTCAAATTCAGAAACCTGAAAAGGAATCTTGCTTCTGACTCTGATAAGACTGAGAGTCTCAAATTGGAGAATTCTGAGTTAAAAGATAAAATTTCAAAATTAGAAAACCAATTGCAAAACTCTCAGAAGGAAACAATCCCTGAAACTTCCAGCAATGCTGATGAGATCATCAAGGAGTATGATCACAGCTTTCAGAAGTTTCTAGCTAAAAACATAGACAGAAGCAAAATGGCTTCAATGATCTATGGAGTTAGCAGAAATGGCAGAAAAGGGATAGGATATCAAGGTAAGGTACCTACACCAAAGAATGCCATGGATTTAGTTATAAAACGTACTCCACTTGATTCACACTTTATATATGGGCACACACATGACATAAAATATACAAGTAGTGATTACTCTGTAAAACCAAAATTCAACCAGAGTTTTGGTAAAACTAACAAATCAGGACCCAAGAAAATATGGGTACCTAAGGATAAAATAATACACGTGGCAGATATCTTTAGCAGCAAAGCAAAAACACCAATCATGGTACCTGGACTCTGGCTGCTCATGACACATGACGAGAAGAAGGCATATGTTCCAAAGCCTGGAACTTAAGCCTGGAGGCCACGTAGGTTTTGGAGGCAATCAGAGAGGAAAGATCATTGGCTCTGGAACAGTAGGTAATGGAAATCTCCCCTCTATAAGTAATGTTTTACTAGTTGATGGATTAATGCATAATCTGTTATCCATAAGTCAATTAAGTGATAACGGTTATGATATAATCTTCAATCAAAATTCATGCAAAGTTGTTAGTCAGAAAGATGGGACTATCCTATTTAATGGAAAGAGGAAAAACAACATTTATAAAATAAAACTTTCTGAACTAAAAAATCAGAATGTAAAGTGTCTTCTGTCTGTTAACAACGAGCAATGGATCTGGCACAGAAGATTGGGACATGTTAGTATGAGAAGAATATCTCAGATTAACAAACTCAATCTGGTCAGAGGGCTTCCTAACCTGAAGTTCAATTCAGATGCTCTGTGTGAAGCATGTCAGAAAGGCAAGTTTGCAAAACCAGCTTTCAAATCCAAAAACGTTGTTTCCACCTCCAAGCCATTAGAACTTCTGCACATTGACTTATTTGGACCAGTTAAAACTGCTTCAGTCAGTGGCAAGAAGTATGGGTTAGTAATCGTAGATGACTATAGCAGATGGACATGAGTAAAGTTCTTAAGGCACAAGGACGAGTCACACTCTGTGTTTGTCACCTTCTGCAACCAAGTTCAGAATGAAAAGGATCTTAGAATCGTCAAAGTCAGAAGTGATCATGGTGGAGAATTTGAAAACAAAGATTTTGAGTCATTCTTTAATGACAAAGGAATTCTGCATGATTTCTCTTGTCCTAGAACTCCCCAGCAAAATGGAGTTGTAGAACGAAAGAACAGAACATTGCAAGAAATGGCCAGAACCATGATCAACGAGACTAACGTTGCTAAGATCTTCCGGGCAGAGGCAATAAACACAGCGTGTTACATTCAGAATAGAATCTCCATAAGACCTATTCTGGAAAAGACTCCATATGAATTGTGGAAGAACAGAAAGCCCAACATTTCCTATTTTCACCCATTTTGTTGTACATGTTTTATTCTGAATACAAAAAATTATTTGAACAAGTTTGACTCTAAAGCACAAAAGTGTATTATGTTAGGATACTCTGAACGCTCAAGAGGGTACAAAGTATACAATACAGAAACACAGATTGTGGAAGAGTCAATCAATGTTCGTTTTGATGATAAGCTTGACTCTCAAAAGTCAAAGCAGAATGAATTCCTTTCAGGTATGGAAGTTGAAATCACAGGTACTGAAGACAAGTCATCAGAAGCTCTCAACAGAGACACTCCCTCAACATCAGAAAGAGTCACTGCAAGCAATCCAACGCCTTCTGTTGATCAACTCCAGAAAAGACCATCCAGAAGCAGCATGGATCACCCAAAAGAAACAATCTTAGGAAGAAAGGAAGATCCAATCAGAACAAGATCAAGCTTCAGAAACTCTGAAGAATCCCTCATGGGACTGGTTTCTCTAATTGAACCAACAACAATTGATGAAGCACTTCTGGACAATAACTGGATTCTAGCAATGCAAGAGGAGCTAAATCAATTCACAAGAAATGACGTATGGGCTCTAGTTCCCAAACCAAAAGGATTCAACGTCATTGGAACAAAATGGATGTTCAGAAACAAACTAAACGAACAAGGTGAAGTCATCAGAAACAAAGCACGACTGGTAGCACAAGGTTATAGTCAGCAAGAGGGGATAGACTATACAGAAACCTTTGCTCCAGTCGCCAGGTTAGAATCTATCAGACTCTTAATCTCATTTGCTGTTAATAAAGGCATCACTCTGTATCAGATGGATGTTAAGAGTGCATTCTTAAATGGCTATATAGAAGAAGAGGTATATGTGCACCAACCCCCTGGTTTTGAAAATTCCAAAAATCCAGAATATGTTTTCAAACTAAAGAAGTCACTATATGGTCTGAAACAAGCTCCCAGAGCTTGGTATGAAAGACTAAGTAACTTCCTGTTAGAAAAGGAATTCACCAGAGGGAAAGTGGACACTACCTTGTTCTGTAAGACAGTTAAGAATGACATTTTAGTATGTCAAATTTATGTTGATGACATCATATTTGGATCTACTAAACCCTCTCTAGGAAGAAAGTTTTCTAAATGTATGCAGGCAGAATTTGAGATGAGCCTAATGGGGGAACTAAAATTCTTTCTGGGCATTCAGATTAATCAAACCTCAGAAGGAACTTACATTTATCAGAGCAAATATGTCAGAGAACTTCTGAAGAAATTTGATCTCTCAGAATTTAAGCCATCAAAGATTCCAATGCATCCCACGTGCATTCTGGAAAGAGAAGAGGTAAGTAAAAAGGTAGAACATAAGGTCTACAGAGGAATGATTGGTTCTCTTCTATATATGACGGCTTCAAGGCCTGATATTCTATTCAGTGTTTGCATTTGTGCTAGATTCCAATCAGATCCTAGAGAATCTCACTTAACAGCAGTTAAGCGAATTTTCAAGTATCTGAAAGGTACTACTAATCTGGGTTTGTTTTATAGAAAATCAAGTGATTACAGTTTAGGATACTATGATGCTGATTTCGCTAGAGACAGAGTAGAACGTAAAAGCACTTCTGGAAGCTGCCAGTTTCTGGGAGAAAATCTGATCTCATGGTCCAGCAAAAGATAATCCACAATTGCTCTATCAAAAGCAGAAGCTGAATACATAGCAGCAGCTGGATGCAATACACAAATGCTTTGGATGAAAAGTCAACTTGAGGACTTCCAGATATTTGAGAGTAACATTCATATCCTTTGTGACAATACTTCTGCTATTTATCTCAGTAAAAATCCTATTTTGCATTCTAGGGCTAAGCATATAGAAATAAAACATCATTTTATTAGGGACTATATTCAGAAAGGGATTTAAAATTTAAAATTTATTAACACAAACCATCAATGGGCTGATATTTTTACAAAACCTCTTTCTGAAGATAGGTTCAACTTCATTCTGAAACATCTCAGCATGAAGCTCTGCCCAGAATAAAATTGTTTTGATTCCATATCTTAACCTTCAAAACTTTGTTTATTTTTATGTGAACTACTGATCAATCTTCCTTCAGATCTTTAGAAGTACAAATTGTATCAGAATCTATCCATGAAGATCTGAGCGCTTCATTTCAAGGATAGAAATATGCTGTTCACTCAAGCAAACAAGTGTCATCCAATCATCAGCTATTTTCTGAGGCTGAACACGCGTTCACGTTTCTGAAAAGGCAAAATCGCTGATTGGATGCATTGAGACACATGTCATGGGTAACCGTTCCAAATATCTTTCTGAATCCCCTAAAATCAGCTATCATTAAATGCTAATAATCATTATTAATTTCTCTCTCTTGCCGTTTATGTTTTCAAAATTGTTTAGAAATCTATTTAAACACACTTCACACCATTTACACTCTTTTACCTTCACTTTCATTTTCTCTCAAACTTACTGATTTCAGTTTTCATACTTTCTCAAAACCCTTTCAATCTTTTTCACAAAACCTTCGTGTGAACATGGCTTCTTCAAGCATTCCTACTGCAAGTTATCAGAAAACAGGTTCCTCTGAACAATATGAAGAACCCTACAGAACGCTTCTCACACCAGTCAAATCTTGAAGTTCTGTCAGAATTGATCGTGGATTTCAACAGTCTCCAAGAGAATGGGTTTAATCTCTCTGAAGAAGTTAAAGCTCAAGGCTGGGAAAAATATTTTGACAGATTGGTGGGTCCAACATTCCCAATTCTGGTAAAGGAATTTTGGATTCATGCTTCATCTTCCAACCACCAAGTTACTTCATACATTATGGGGGAGAAGATTGTAATTACTGAGGACCTCATTGCAAGACTAATAGGCTACCGTGGTGGTGGTGTTCGTTGCATTGACATGGCTGAAAGATGGGCTGATGTTGCCCTAATTGCTAGAGAAATCTTCACTTTGGGGCTTCCCTCCAGTAAGATAAGGGACTTAAAAGATCATCACAGAATTTGGGCCAAGATCATTCTGGGATGCATAAACCACAGGAAGCCTACCAGCTCTCCTGACTACATTAATATTGATAAGCAATTTCTGATCTACTTCATCTCTCAGAAGGTCAAGATTAATCTGGCTCATCTGCTGTTCAACCATCTCAGGACAAGTGTTAAAGAAACAAGAGAAGAGGAGCGCACAAAGAGGGATTGGATACCCCTAGGAAGACTTATATCAGATATTCTAACAGAGAATAAGTTGATTGATCATCTTATAGAGGCTCAGGAAATCAGCTCTTTGGAAGCTACTGTTGGCAAACAGCTGAATGCAAAGAATCTGAAAAAGATGAAGTTGATTGAGAACATCAAGAAGGAACCCAACGTCACTCCTTTTGCTGCAATCTCCAGAAGAAGAGTCCCTCTGGATAACTTTCCTCTGTTCTCAGAGATTGATTCTAAACCTGATATCATACTCAGATATCTGGATGCTTGCAAGGCTGATGGTACAACACCAAATCTGAACATTCAGGATCTGCAGCAGAAGGCTCCAGAAGTTGTGCTAAAGAAAACCAAGAAAAGGAAAGCTGTAGCAGAAGGATCCTCCCAGCAGACTCCTAAAAAGAGAGGTAATCCTTCTTCTGTAACTGTTTTAGATTCAATTGCTGTATCAACATCTATCCCAATTTCCACTCAATCTGAAAACCCCACACCACAAACTTTTGATGACTTTGACATTGATTTTGACCCCTCTGAATCCTTAACTCTTAGAATATCTCGCTCCCAACCTCAAAATCCAAATACTGAAGCAACCCAACAAGAACTTGCAAAAGTTCTTTCTAATATAGACCAACATACTTCTGCTCCCATTCCAGAAAATCCAAACCCTGAAACCACCATAGAACCACAACCAGAAATTCCCACAGAACCACAACCAGAAATTCCCATCTCACCACAACCAGAAACTCCCCTCTCTCCAGAACCAGAAATCCCACTACCTCCATCTCCTCAACCAGAAATTAACCCACCTTCTCCACAACCTGAACCATTTCAACCAGAAGTTCAAACTTCTGAGACTCAACCTTCTGAACCAGAACCAGAACCAGAACCTCATAACCAAACTGTTGATTCTGATACCATTCCCATTTCTGGAATCATAGAACCTCTGGCCATTCATATGCCCTTTGGCACCATTGTGAATTTTCCTCAACTTCCCTCTTCACCAGAATCAACTCCACCAAATTCCCCATCAAGTCCAATCATAATTCCTGACTCTCCCACTCCCTCACCAAAGAACAATCCAGAAGACAACATCAAGACTGTCATTGACTTAACAGTTTTTGAACGTCTTACTGCCATAAACCACAAAACAGCTATCCCAAAACCGAAACATCCAGATGTTGGTACTAGCTTATTGACATTTGAAACAGAAGTACAGAAGTGGATCACTTCTCTGAAACAAGCTAGTCTTGAGCTGGTTGATCCTGCTGCATCAGACTACCTTTGGACAAAATTCAGAAGATGGGTATGCTCTGAAACTTTTAAGTTGCAAGAACAGAGCTACAGACAAGCTCAATAGAACTTCAGCAATCTGCTGAAAGAAATTGAAGGTCCAGTTCTGAGCAAGCTGCTTAAGGAAGAAGTTCTCCCTCTGGACATTGCTCCCTGGTCTGAACATCGTCCAGCATCCAAAGTTCTGACTGATACTCAAGAGCAGATGGTTCCTGCTGAAGCACTGGGTCAAGAAGAAGATATTCCAGAAAGCTCTGAGAAGCATCCTATTTCTGAAGATCCCCAAGCTTCCTCCCTTGACAGGCAGACTCTAGAAGATCTGAAAAGATCTGATATGCTGATGAATGAAAGAATGGATAAACAGGACAACAAAATTGATGCAATTGCGAGCATGTTAACCCAGCAACAGGAAACCAACAACCAGATCAAGAGCATGTTGGAGGCTTTGTTCACACGTCTTCCTCCTCCCTCTTAGAATTTCCTTGTTTTTATAACTTGTTTATCTGTAATATTTTTACATTATTCTGAACTTATCATTGCTTCTGGTTTTTAATATAAATGCATTTTGGTTCTGATTATTTGTTCTTTTTGATAACTGACAAAAAGGGGGAGAAAGAATGATATTTTTCAATAACGGGTTACTGAGACATAAGTCTCAAACATTCTGATCTATTTAAATTTTGTCTCTTCTAAAAAGCTTACAGGTATAAAATTATGATGAAAGATACAGTAAAGAACAGTAAAGTTCTGATGCTCAAAGACTCATGGAATTAAAGGGAAGTAATAAACTCAGGGGGAGTTTTCTCTTCTTAGCTCTGATACCTTTTATTCTTTATTTTTAATTGAAAAAAAATCTGGTTTTTGTCATCATCAAAAAGGGGGAGATTGTTAGAACATAGTTTGATTCTACAACCCTTAATTAGAGTTTTGATGATAACAAAATACAAAGATTAAAATAAATTGTAAGATTTATATATAAGACAAATATGCTGCTTAAAATTATGTTCTGTATGTACAGAAGTTCTGATGGAATCAGCATCAGCATCAGAAGATAAGTAATATGTCAGCATCAGAAGATCAGTAACATATGCTACACGCTGAAGCTACCAGATCATACGCTGAAGCTTGATGACCAGAATCTGTGCATATACATATACACTCTGATTCTGATCAAAGATCTCTACCAAGTCATCAGCACTCTGAAGCGTTATCATAAGCAAAGAAGACTCTGAAGCGTTACTAAGTATTCAAGGAAGATTAATTACCAACGGTTTTATTCAAGACAAGATCTTCTCAATAAGGAAAGTGCGTTATTATCATTGAAAAGGCTTTATGGACAACGTCTCTTTGCCTTGGCTATATAAACAAGTATGTGTGAGAAAAGACGACGTCTATCATACGCATGCACGCATACATTTTGCTAAGCTTTCAAACCACGCTCATTCAAACGCTTTAGCAATTCAGTTTTACTCCAAGCTTAAATTGTGTATTATCATAGGTGTGATATACTGTTTTATTAGAAAATATTAAACACATTATTGTTCAATTTTTTGTTAAGAGATTTCCTTGAGATAAACCGGTTTGTGGTTATACTCAAGAAGGATTTAACAATTGTTAAAGTGGCTGTGTAATCCTTTGAATATAGTGGATTAAGACCTCGTTGGAGAGAGGCGAAATCACCTTGACGGGTGGACTGGAGTAGTTTGAGATCAAACGAACCAGGATAAAAATACAGTGTTGTCTAAGCATTTGATTTAAGTTTTACAATTCAACCCCCCTTCTTGTGTTTTTCACATCTTCATAATAATGCACATGTTGGAAGCTTAAGTGAAAAGGGAATATTGCTGCAATAAAAAAAATGTTTGTGGGCTTCAATGAATGACATAATATACCAAGAA
This sequence comes from Vicia faba, assembly GCA_948472305.1. Classification (NCBI taxonomy): domain Eukaryota; kingdom Viridiplantae; phylum Streptophyta; class Magnoliopsida; order Fabales; family Fabaceae; genus Vicia; species Vicia faba. The sequence continues at coordinate 1,134,929,862 of OX451740.1, read as the reverse complement.
ATATAATAGGGATGGTCCAAATATTTTCTGCATTAGTAGGTATTGTGACATCAAATCAAATAAAGACCTTTGACCATTCTTAGAAGTAACATATGCATGTCTTTGATTCTATTTAAAGGAGAACTTGTGTATGATATGCTTGCATTCATATTGAAATCGTTCTCTCTCCATATCAGAAGGTTTTCTAAGAGAAACGGGCTGCGTGTCTTCTCCAAACTTGAGTGGGTAAGTCTCAATTCCTGAAATTCCTTATCCATTTTTGTTGTGTTACTAATATGGTTGCGTGCATTTGTTTGAAGTAGTATTATAGTCATTCATGATTTATGATAATTGGACAAATTTGTGCCACTAAACACCTCTCAACTTTATGATATGCTATCCAACATTAAGGAAGAGCCAGAGACAAAGTTACATGAGAAAGCTCTTGCCGATTTGTTGTATCATGAAATCAATGTTGCAAGGAAGGAAGTGAAAAAGGAGAGCCTCGTTGGAGAACCATCTTGATGAAAATTGAAACCCTTGTTAGGGGTTCATTTCCTTAGGAGGAGAATTTGTCTGGTCAATTCTTATTCATCCTAGGGCAAGTTGGGGACCTCAATGGGCATGTCTTGAGTGAAAGTGGGAGGGAAAATTTTGGGATACAGTAGATGCCCCTGTTCAATCTTCTTAAACCTGAAGATTTACCTTGGCTTGTTTGCCTTTTGTGAACTAAAGGTGGAAGATGATTGAACACTAGAGTGCCCAGAAATTTGCACTCGCTCGAAGTGAGACTGCTGGTGAATAATATCGGGAATGGGCTTATAGATGCCATTTGGAAAAGACGACAGAAGATTGTCAGATATGGGCTTAAAGATGCCATCCAAGGAATATGACGGAGAGTCGTCGGAGATGGGCTTAAAGATGCCATCCAAAAAAGATGCTGACTTCGTAAAGAGTCTCTTTGTGGGGATTCCTGTTCCTGTTGTCCGAGGAGGAGTTCACTGGGGAATGATTTTTAGGGGAATAAAGTCTAGGAGCTTCGGTTGCTCATTACTCTACTGGGGAGTCATCTCTTGACTGAAGATACGAAGGTGAACTACTATCTGGTCAGGATCCAGGCTTCACAATGACTTGCTGAGGATGATAAGGCTGACTGTTATCTGGTCATATTCCAGGCTTCACAGTGACTTGCTGAGGAGGATAAGGCTGACTGTTATCTAGTCGTATTCTAGGCTTCACAATGAATTACTGGGGGAATGAGATTAAACTGCTATCTGGTCATACTCCAGGCTTTGCAATTTCTCCAACTGGAATAGAAGTCAGAAAAATCTTAGTGTCGATTTAACTGAACCAGAGAAAGGATCTATCGGAAAAGAATTAGTTACAAATCAATGGTAAATTAAAACTGAACCAGCCGAGGTCTTGATTTATCTTTGACTGGATAAGAATAAGAAAAATCTTTGTGTCGATTTAACTGAACCAGAAAAAGGTTTACCAGAAAGAACCAGTAACAAATAAATGGTCGATTTAAACTGAACCAGCAGAGGTATTGGTTTATCTTTGACTGGATAGGAATCAGAAAAATCTTAGTGTTGATTTAACTGAACTAGAAAAAGGTCTTGGATTATCTTCATCTGGAATAGGAATCAGAGAGATCTTAGTATCGAACTAACTAAACCAGAGGAAAGTCTTGAATTAACTTTGACTGGATAAGAATCAGAAAAATCTTAGTGTAGATTTAACTGAACTAGAAAAAAGTCTCGGATCATCTTCAACTGGAATAGGAATCAGAGAGATCTTAGTGTCGATCTGACTGAACCAGGGAAGGTCTTGAATTAACTTTGACTGGATAAGAATAAAAAAAATCTTAGTATCGATTTAACTGAACCAGAAAAAAGTCTTGGAATATCTTCAACTGGAATAGGAATCAGAGAGATCTTAGTATCGATCTGACTGAACTAAAGAAAGTTTTTAATTAACTTTGATTGGAATATAAATCATAAGAATCTTAGGTTCGATTCAACTGAACCAGACAAAAGTCTTAGAATATCTTCAACTGGAATAGGAATCATAGAGATCTTAGTGGCGATCTTACTGAATCAGAGAAGGTCTTCTGAGAACGTCGTTCTAAGGAAGATGCTGAAATAGCCTTTCATTAGATGTAGATTTGGAGAAGACTATCAGGTCTCGTAAGTAGTCGACGGTGTTTGTTGATTTGATCTTTTCCATGAAAAAAAAGCAAAGAGTTTGTCATATGCAATGTCATGATGTATGAAATGCATTATGGTGATGCTCTCAAAATAAATGAGATTATGCTGTATGCAATGTGCATGCGCATGCCATGATGTATGAATATGGGATGCTGTTGCGATATTCCTTAGTCCGGGAAAGTAAATCCCTGACTACTGCGGAAGATTATTGGGAAGCCGAATCTTTCGTTTCCGTTGGGGATGATGAATGGAGATGATTCCCTAGGGATTTCCTCTTTCTGTCTGAGGATATTCTGCCGGGGATTGACTCTGCTTGAGAATAACTCTATGGAGGGAGGATGCTTTGTTGGAAGATCTTGATGCTGTATAGAAATAAACTCTGTTGGGGAATGAGCTTCCGCAGTTTGAGAAATAAACTCTATCCGGGAGGAGGTTTTATGAACTATTTGAAATTATAAAGCTCGGTTGGGGAATACAGATTTTAGCTCTCTAGAGGAACTTCGTTGGAGGAGGTAATTTCTGCTTGGGGAAGGAGAGATCAAAACTCTGGTTGTTTCTACTCTGGAGAACATAGACATTGTGGGGTCGCATTGTAATGGAGACTTTGTCTCAAACTGTCTCTACCCCTGTACCATGCTGGAAAGAGTAACTGTCGGGACTGCAAATTGTTTTTTAGACTTTGCCTTGTTTCTCAAAATCATTAGTAACCATCTTTCTATTTCTTATGCAAGTATTTGTAAACAGTAGTCATATTTAAATTCACATGTCAAAAATAAATCACTGGACATTTTTGCAAAACAAAGCAGAAAAAATAAAAACAAATAGTTTTATACTTTCAAGGAAATGATTTGTATTGATTTTTGAAGTTCGCCTATAACATGAATTTTGTACAAAGAGGTTGACGTTCTAGTAGGAGCATGTCGTTGTGAAAAATGAAAACTACACAAAATAATGTATAAAGGGAAAACATCTATGTGTAATAATCTCATTGAGTTTCAATTCTGATGTTGCCCCTATATCCTTGAGCGTCTCATCACTTTGCTACTTGTCTGAAGCTGACCGGATTGATTGGTACCGTTTAAGCTCGGTAGTTGATACTGAAGTCTGGTTGCAAGGTGATCCAATGGGACATAGTTATACGCTTCAAATCCCTAACTTTTGCCTGGACCGTCCTTTCGGGTTTTCAGTCCACCGGGATACCCTTTTTTGCCCAAGCCGCCTTTTCAGGTTTTTGACTTACCGGGTGTACAAATTTTTTTTGTATTTATGCCTAATTTTTTCGTGAACCCTTTTGGTTCGTCGGGATGCCCTTATTTTTGCCTAGGCCAGTCAACCTAGCGGGTCTTTATTTACCTGTAGTATCTTTTCACTATGTCCGCATTAACAGGGTGAGGAAGGTTGTCACCATCCATGGTAGTCAGAATCATGGCTCCACCAAAAAATATGCTTTTGATCACAAATGGTCCTTCGTATGTGGGAGTCCATTTTCCCCTGGGATCACCTTATGGCAGTATGATGCGCTTGATCACTAGATCACCTACTTGATATACTCGACGTATGACCTTTTTGTTGAAAGCCTTGATCATCCGTTTTTGATACATTTAACCATGACAACCAGCAATAAGCCTTTTCTCATCAATAAGATTCAGTTGATCAAGTCGAGTCTGGATCCAATCGTCTTTGTTCAAACCCGCATCCTTCATGATCCTTAAAGAAGGGATCTGGACCTCAATAAGCAGGACAACCTCCATACCATATTACCAGAGAATAAGGTGTTGCCCCTGTCGACGTTCGTGCTGAGGTGCAATAACCATGAAGAGCGAATGGTAACATCTCATGACAGTCTTTGTACGTCTCTGTCATCTTCTGTATGATTTTCTTAATATTCTTGTTAGCAGCCTCCACAACACCATTCATCTTCGTCCGGTAAGGGGAAGAATTATGATGTTGGATCTTGAATTGTTTACAGAGTTTGATGATCATCATATTGTTGAGATTTGTACCATTTCCTGTAATGATTCTCTCTGCACACCATACCGACAAATTAGGTTATGCTTGATAAGTCGTGCCACAACATTCTTGGTAATAGTAGCAAAAGAGGTATCCTCGACCCACTTCGTAAAGTAATCAATGGCCACTAGGATGAAGCGATGCCCATTGGAGGCGGTAGGTCTAATATCTCTGATCATGTCAATTCCCCACATTGCAAAGGGCCGGGGAGCCGTCAAGACGTTCAAGGGAACCAGAGGTACATGTACTTTATCAGCATAGATCTGGCATTTGTGACAATTTTAGGAATGCTGATAACAACCTGATTCCATAGTGGACCAATAGTACCTGCTCGTAGGATCTTTTTATCCATGGTATGTCCACTAGAGTGGGTCCCAAAGGTACATTCGTGTAAATCTGTCATAATCCTCTCTACTTCGCTCTTGTCTACACACCGGAGTAAGGTAGAGTCATGGTTGCGCTTGTAGAGAATTCCATTACTAAGGAAGAAATTTGCAGAGAACCTTCTTAGAAACTTCTTATCATTGACAAATGCTCCCTCGGGATATTCTTAAGCCTCGAGATACCTTTTCACTTCATGGAACCAAGGTTTGTCTACTACTTCTTCAATATCAATCTCATACCAGTATGCTAGTTCATCCAATTTCTCAATAGTGATCTGAGGAGATTCGTTGTCCCATCTGACCTTGAACATTAATGACATAGTATCTAGCGCGTCCGCTAACTGATTCTCTTCTCGTGGAAAATGTTCAAAGGTAACCTCTTCAAAGTGTGGAAGCAACGTCAGCACATGTTCTTTGTAAGGGATGAGATTAGGGTGCTTTGTGTCCCACTCCCCTTTGATTTGACTTATTACCAAGGCTGGATCCCTAAAAATGCTCAAGAACTTGATCCTTAGGTCAATAACAGCTTTGAGACCCATGATGCATGCTTCATACTCAGCCATATTGTTGGTGCAATTGAAACATAATCTGGCGATGAAAGGAGTATGACAGCCTCAGGAGTTTTGATTACAGCACCAATACCATTGCCAAGTGCGTTGGAGGCTCCATCAAAAACCATAGTACATTGGATCCTTCCTCGAGTCTTTCATCCGGTCCAAGTTCTTCACAGTTAGTTACTAACATAATATTCTCATCCGGGAATTCAAAGTTCATGGATTGGTAGTCATCCACAGCTTGATGAGCCAAATGACCAGCTAATACACTTCCCTTAATTGCTTTCTGGGTTGTGTATTGAATGTTGTATTTGGCCAGGATCATTTGCCATCTTGCTATCCTTCCGGAGAGAGCGGGCTTCTCGAAGATGTACTTGATAGGATCCATCTTAGATATCAATAAAGTAGTGTGGGTCAACATATACTGTCTCAATCGGCGAGCAGTCCATGCCAAAGTGCATCAAGTTTTCTCGAGTAGTGAGTATCTTGTTTCACAATTGGTAAATTTTTTGCTAAGGTAGTATATTGCATGCTCTTTTCGACCGGACTCGTCATGCTGCCCCAGCACACACCCCGTTGAATTATCTAACATTGTTAAGTACATTATCAAAGGTCTTCCTTCAATCGGCAACATAAAAATTGGAGGCTCTTGAAGGTATTCCTTGATTCTATTGAAGGCAGTCTGGAATTCGTCATTCCACTTTACCACTTGATCTTTCTTCAGGAGTTTGAAGATTGGCTCACAAGTAGCAGTTGGATAGGAAATAAACCTGGAAATGTAATTTAGGTGTCCCAAGAAACCTCTAACCTCCTTCTCGGTGCAAGAAGCCGACATCTCTTATATAGCCTTCACCTTTGCAGGGTCTACCTGAATACCTTTGTCACTGACAATGAAACCTAGGAGTTTACCAGACCTTACCCCGAAGGTGCACTTATTCAGATTTAACCTTAGCTTGTACGTCTTTAACCTATCAAACAACTTTTGTAGATGATCAAGGTGCTCTTCCTCAGTTTGAGACCTGACTATCATGTCATCAACATAGACCTCTATCTCATGGTGAATCATGTCATGGAACAAAGCTACCATGGATCACTGATAGGTTTCCCCAACATTCTTCAATCCAAATGGCATCACTTTGTAACAGAAAGTGCCCCATAATGTGACGAAGGTTGTCTTCTCCATGTCCTCAGGTGCCATCTTGATCTGATTGTAACCAGAGAAACCGTCCGTGAAGGAGAAGATCTTATGTTGCACGGTGTTGTCAACCAGAATGTCAATGTGGGGAAGCGGGAAGTCATCCTTGGGGCTCTCCCTGTTTAAATCTTTGTAGTCCACACACATCTGTAGCTTGCCGACCTTCTTACGCACCGGAACTACGTTAGCAACCCATTAAGGATAAGAGGTGACAACTAAGAACCCAATGTTGAATTGTTTCATAACTTCTTCTTTGATCGTCTCCGACATTTCCGGGCGTATACGACAGACCTTTTTCTTTATTGGAGGGCAGTCTTCTTTAGTTGGCAAATGATGAACCACCATATCCGTGTCTAGTCCTGGCATGTCTTCATATGACCAGGAAAAGATCTCGACATAATCATGCAACATTTGTATCAACCTCTGTTTGACACTAAGCTCCAAATTTGCACCTATCTTGACTTCTTTTTTGTTCTCTTCTATGCTCAAATTCACTGTCTCAACTGGCTCTTCATGAGGCTGTATAGCCCTTTCTTCCTACTGTAACAGTCTGGAGACTTCTCTGGGTACCTCACAATCTTCCTCACCTTCGTCCTCGTCTTGGTTGATCGAATTTTCAAAGTCATAACCAAAAATAGCAGAACTGTTATCAATGGGATCCATAGTGGATATGGATCTGCAGTTTGATATGTGAGTGTGTGTAAGAGCATAGCTGTATTGACAAAGTAAAAAACAGAAAAGAACAACAAAAAGCGCAAAATTTGTATGCAAAACGTCCAATGCTTTATTAATGACATATGAGATTGAAAATGATAACCCTCACAAATAAAACATTGTGCCTCGGGTAAGACACAAGGCCATGGAGTTTATATTGTTCATTTATTACACATCCAGAAAAACAAAAGGATAATTACTCCCGAATAAAAGTAATCGGCACAAAGTCTTTAGTTGTCCAATTACTGGGTCCACCATTGGTAGTAGGGAAGATCCAGATGTCCATGTCATAGTTACTGTCAGCATCTTCTATGGCGAAGACAACATCAATAACATTGATTCCCGGGCCATGCTTGGGCATGGGTGCAGTTATGACGTTGGGAGTTTCTGGAGCATCGAATTCGATCTTCTTCACTTCAATAAGGTCTTGCACCTTGTTCTTCAAAGCCCAACAACCATTCGTGTCATGCCCTGGATTCTCAGAATGGTAGGCGCATCGAGAATTTGGATTGTAGTGGGCAGAGGCAGTATTAGGATTCTTGGGAGCTTCCCTTAAGGTAACCATATTGGACTTCAATAAGTGGGGCAAGACTTGAGACAAAGTCATATTGATCCGGGTAAACTGTCTCATGGGCCTTTCTGCTCTAGGCTGGTTGTTCCGCTGTTGAGTAGTTGCCGGCTTGGATATCATAACAGCCCCTACCATTAGATGGCGCTCATTTCTATTCTGATTTTGTTGATTATAAACAACACTGACCTCCTTTTTTCCAACGAAATGTCTCTTTCCCGCACTTGAAGAGGAATCCTTCTGAATCTTGCCACTTCTAATCCCAGCTTCCACTCTCTCTCCCGTCAAAATCAACTCAATAAAGCCAGTTGAGGAGCTTCCAATCAGATGGTTGAAAAACGGACCAGATAGAGTACATAGAAACATATCCACCAACTCCCTATCAGACAGGGGAGGTTAGACTCTTCCTGCTAAGTCCCTCCACTTCTGAGCATAGTCTTTAAAACCTTTGCTCGAACCCATAGTCATACTTTGGAGTTGTGTACGGGTGGGAGAAAGGTCTGCATTATACTGATACTTCTTGTAGAAAGCAACAACCAGGTCTTCCCAGTTATGAATATTGGTCCCCTCCAGCTGATAAAACCATTCTAATTGAGTTCCGAACATGCTATCCTGAAAGAAGTGGACCCATAAGTCCTTGTCAACAATGTGAGGTTGGATCTTCCTTGCATAAGATCGGAGGTACATCTTGGGACATGAAACCCCATCATATTTGGCAAACACTGGCACCTTGAACTTTTGTGGGATGACAATCCCAGAGACCAAACCCAGCTCTTCAAAATCCAGACTCGGTATCTTCCAGACCTCCATTGCATTCAAATGATCATCCAGTTGTTTGTATTTTTCATCAGCAGGATGATATTGCTCCTCATCATAGTCAGATTCACCATCAGATTCTTTTGGACTGGAGTCCTCCTCTCTTGTTTCCTCCTCTTGATTGTCTCCTTCCTTTGATGAAGTTACCAGTTCAGAGGTTCGCCGTACTGGTCCTCTTTTCTTTAACAAGGCTTTCAGTTTTTCTTGCCCCTTGGTCAGAGCCATGATCATCTGCTGAAACTGGGCATTCTGAGTTTGTATATCATTCACTGTTTGTTCTAGAGCCATTGCTAAAATAAACAACGAAGAAGATAAGAACCCTGCTTTGAGATCTGCTTATGCAATGAGATGCATGATATGGTTATGAAATGTTTTCAAGGACCTTATTGGATTTAAGCTCTTTTAAATAAAACAAGAAACAAAATATTTTATTAGCAAGTTTTTAAAGAAACAAAAGATTACACAAGGATAAACATTGAAAGGAAATTCCTAAGTCTCCCATGGGCGCTTCCTCTTGGTGTTGAGGTTCCTCTCTTCATGAAGTTGTTTTGTTAATTCCAGCACCTTCTTCTCACTTGCATAGAATTGAGCCTCAAAAGCATCTCGTTCTCCCTTGAGCTGGATCCAAGACTTTTGCAACTCTTCGAAATTGGTTGGCATATCAGGATGGAGAATGATACGGGACTCGCACCCTTGAACAACAGGTTCCAAGATCATCGGTAAGATGTAATCGTATGGCATCTTAAGACTTTGGGCTCGAGATCGCACCCATTTGAGGTAAGGCTCCAAAGGGATGGAGTTCTTGCGCCCCAAAGTCCTACTATCAGTCTTCTTAACAATGCCCCAAGCGCGGATGGACCTCTGACGATAATTTTGCAAATCATCTGAGTGGTTGAACACAATACCCTGGATGAGCATATCCGGTGGACCATCTCTCTGTGCATAGTCAAACTAACGTAGCGCTAAAGTAGGATTGTAGGTGATGCCTCCCCTAATTCCCAGGAGTGGCACATTAGGAAATTCTCCGCAGCGATCAATAAAAGAAATGTCTTCTTGAGAGTGAGGACACCAATGGATGTTTGAGTGAGAGAGAGACATTATTCTTTGACTCCACCTTATGCCTAAATCATTCTGCATTATTGACCGAGGAAGGTGAGAAATAAACCACCTATATAGCAGAGTGGTGCAACACATGAGAGTTTCTCGCTTCTTCAGAGTACGAGTATGGAGAGAATGTAGGATGTCCCCAAGCAATGTAGGAATCAGATTGTGAGCAAGAAAGATGTTGATGGCATTCACATCTATAAATTGATCTGAATTAGGAAACAAGACCAACCCATGGATCAAGAGGGCTAAGACATATTTGAAGGCATGATAACTCATAGCATCCAAGAAAATCTGAGCTTTCTTCATCAAAATTTTTGCAAGGAGACCCTTAACTTCACTTCTTTTTTCCCAATTGGACTTAATGTCAGATGGTTTCAAGTGCAAAGCTACAGAAACATATTCAGAAGCTGGGTCTTGTTCTAAACCAGTGAAAGGTACTCATTCCAATATAGGTAAACCAAGTAACTTAGAGAACTCTTCCAGTGTAGGCACCAGTTGATAATCAGGAAATGTGAAGCAATGGTGCTTAGGGTCGAAGAACTGGAATAAGACACTCATCAAACCTTCATCAAACCCGGTGGTAACCAAACTGAGTAAGTGACCATGTCTTTTATGGTATGATGAATCCTCGGGAACTTTCAAAACTAATTCCTTAAGCTTAGAAGGAATTTCTGTGAAGTGAATCCGGATGGGTTTTCTGTGACCTGAATTCCTATCCTACAAAACAGCAAAGAGGTAAATCAAACAGGTTCCTGAAATGATTAGTATTTGAATGTCATGATGTTTATGATGTCATGATTATGCTAAAAATCACAGATAAACAAAAGAAAATCACACAATAGACCTTAAGCTCAAAGGCTTGCAAGAGGTTTTAAGGTAAGTACCCTCTTGAATCTTCAGTTGGCTCAACCTGTCCTATTAATAGTAACCGGGTTCTAAGGAGCCTCAATAACACTGACCTTACCTTTAAAAATTGTTTCAGCTTCGCACCGGAGTATTGCAGCCAAAAAATCATGAAAGTCCAGCCTCAATGAGTGTAGTATCGAGTATCAACCAATCTTCAGTCGGAACCAAAGCCGATTATCTCACTACTTCCTAATGGCTAGGATGAGTCAATTAAAGGTTCTAAAGGTCAGTTAGAGCTTAGTGACACTATGAGGAGGCCTAATGTTATCCTTGACTTACTCAAGGAACATTAGTATAATCCAGAGTATCTCCCTAACATAGCCACCACTTCGTCTGTATCGGTCTACGCCGTACAACCTCTATGATTTATTGCTACTTACTTAATAAGGTGCCCTAGATCCGGGTGTAGGATCTTTAACAATAACCCAAGAAAACCTCAAAGATAAATCAAACAAAACACACAATGTAAAGCATGTTAAAGATGAACTAAGCTCTAAGGTAATCCCACTTTATAAGTGTCCCTAGCAGAGTCGCCAGTTCTGTGATACGGTGGCAGAACCGATAGTTTAATATTGGTTTGCGTTTTGTATTCGCAAATATGCGGTAACCAAGAGTCGCCATTGTTGTACCCCAAAATTTCCCCTCCCATTTTACTCAAAACATACTCATTGAATTCTTCAACTTGCCCAAAGATGCCCAAAGATTGATCAAACAAATGCTCTCCTAAGACAATGAACCTTAAACTAGGGTTTCCATTTGCATCAAGATAGGTGAACTCCAAAGGTCTCAAATCTTCTCCATGGTCTTAATAAGTTCTCAAGATCATCCATGTCAAGTTTCATGCCCTGCACAAGAAGTTTTCTTAGTCAACTGCTCAAATGCCTAAAAATCAACTGTACTAGGTCAAAAGTCAATTGTGGTCCACATGCAGTCAAACTTCAAGATTTTTGGTAAACATCAACATTTTGAAGTGATATCCATCATTTAATCAAGGGTTGACCATGATTCCCCAAGGAATGCTTCTAATTCATCAAATCTCAAAAGTTGCTAAATTGGGGTTTCTCAGGAAAAGTCAACCAAACTTTGACCAGGCATAACTTCCTCATACTTTATCAGAAATTTCTCATTCAAGGCTCATTTTGAAGAGAATACAATTACCTAAAACTCATATTCATTCCTAAAGTTCAAAAAATTCACTTATGAAAAGATATAAATTCAGACATTATAGGTCATTTCAAAAAGTCAACAAAACACCTTTTAGGTCAAAGCTTCTTACATGAACATGGAAGACCCAATTGAGATGAAACCAAAGAGGTTGCTTAGGGAACATCCTAAGATTTATAAAAAAAATCCAAAAACATCCTTCTAGGGTCAAAATTGAGAAATATATGCATTATCAAAGTTGGCCATTTTTTGAAAATTGCACAAAGTCAACAATACCCCAAATTGCATTTTTTCCCCCACATGGGCCCATCTTTTCAAGATTGAATCTCAGTCCTAGCATGGTCCACGACCTAGAGGACCCTCCATGATTTATTTATTTATTTATTTATTTAATTTATTTTTATTTTTATTTTTATTCATTTAAAAATCAAATAAAATCAAATAAATCTAAATAAATCATATATTGTGTTTTAGGAATGATTTTTTGTATTGAATGGAGATCTTATATGCTGTCAATAGCCAAGAGAAACGTGCAAGATTGAAAAGAGAAGAAATATATATATTTGGAAAGATTGGATGCAAGAATTTAAATTCATTATTCTTTGGATTCATTCCAATTTTATGGACCTAATTTGATTTTCACATATATACAAGATCATTCTAACCCTAGAGGGGAGGATTCACACGCGGCCTGCCCTGCTAGAGCAAGAACAAAATTCCACTTTTTGTCAAATAATTACAGACTGGATCCCTTTCTACAAGTAGTTTCCAGTCATTCTAAGGGGCAAAACAGATCCCCTGGGCATCCTCTGAAGCGATTGCAAGCATCACCAAGTCCCTACAAGCCCAGAAACGTGTTGTACGGTCATCATAGTTTGTCTTTCTTTCCAAAATCGATTACCATGATTCTTGCATCATAAACATGTTTTAATTATATGTCTATGCTTATTATCATATTTGCAATGTATTGGATTGGTTTGATTGAAGCTTGAGTGCAGGAATAAACATTTGCCATGACTAGGGTTCCGGAGCTCCAATTTGGGGAACCCTAGTTAGAAGAAAAATTAGGCCAAATTAAGGACCTCTTCATGTGTAGGGATTGATTTACAATCAATCCATGGCTTTGGATGGGATTTATGTTGCTTGAATTGTATTTTTTATGTTTGCAGGTTTGTAGCCACGCATATAAACCGTCACTATAGCATATAGTGACGAGTTTGTCCATAGGTAAAAGTTCCCTCTAAGACAACAGTCCCTGAGAAAGAGGATGAAGGCGTGTCAGTGCCTGAATGGATGATTTGAAATTCGCGCGTTTTTTGGGGGAAACCACTTGGCTTGCTTTATGTTGTATTTATCTTATTATATTAACAATTGCGTAATGCAGCACAGATGGTTAAGGGCGAAGGATTTGAAGCAAGCGTCCTGGGTTCGATCCCATGCGCGCTGCTTTTGCATTTTTCCTAACATTTAATTGCAGATCTGATGTCACACTACCAAGCATGTCCATCATACACCCCAACGCCTCATCATTGGATCCATCTCCAGCCAGATCCAACGCTTAGCATGCGCAAGCTCATGGTAGACCCTCAGAAGATGATCCCACTAGATCAGGCACAGGTCCTTTGGGCCAAAGGATTTAGGCCTAACACAATTTCAGTCACACCCCCAGTTTGCCTAACTACAGCAGGCCCATTCTCATTTGTTTTTTTTTAAATTTATTTCTTTAACATTCTTTTTTATTTATTTTTGATTGCTCTAACAAAAATCATTTTTTAAAATCAAAAATCACAAAAAATAAATAGGATTAGAGTTTTTTCCAATTAAAATTAATTTTGTTGAAAATTAATTAATTTAATTATATTAACTTAATTATTTTCATTGATTAAAATTAATTAGAAATTAGGACTAACTTGCAAATTTAAAATTTTATTTTATTTTCTCAATAAAAAATACAAAAAATATTTTTTAATTAATTAGATTCTTAGGACTTTTTTACTTATTCCCACCTTAATTCTTCGCGCGTTTATTTCTTTCCGTACCATTATTTTTCAATTAATATAACTGTTGATGGTTTGTAATAGTTTCAAATTAGGATTTTATTTACTGTTTATCCCCCGTTTTTGGTTATGTAACCCCCTCCCCGAGGCCTTGCAATAGCTAGATTTTTCCTTTCCGCACTTTAATTCTCTGCTACTATTAATTGTTAGATGATTGATAATAGGATCGTATGCCGAAGATAAGTCCATGATTAAAACAATAGCAAACCCTAATTGTGCAAAGATAATTAACTGAAAAAAGCACACTTGCACATGCTCACTCCTAGGGTTTGTCCCCACTTGGTTGCCTCAGAAGTAATGGTCGTGTCCCTCGAATGTAGGGATACCTTAGCAATGACCCGCGATTCAAAATCGTCATAAAAGATCATAGTCCCTACTTGTCCTTCGAGTTGCCTACGAATTGATGTTATAACGATAGTCCCTTCGAAATGCTAAGGTATCTCTACTTGTTGCCTTCAGAGACTATTTCGTCCCTTCGAACGTCCCTTTATAATTCCAATGACAGGGCTACCTACTCCTTAATAGTAGGATAGCACTGTCTAAAGGAAACGAAAATGAATAGACTTTTTTCGAGTAGGTAGAGAACTCTTAAGTACTTGCTTAAAATAAAAACTTTTCACACAAACACTTTTCAAAAACAGTTTTCAAAACAACTTCGTCACACTCTTGAGGACCGATACAAGAGTTATCACGAAGTAAACAAAACTTTTCAAAACAAGCACACACGAGCAATTTAAAAAATGAGAAAGTACCTAAGAGCCCATGGAAAACCACGGATAGAAAGGGTGCTAATACCTTACCTTTCTATAATCTACCCCCCGTACTCAGAAATATCTCGAAAAAGGTTTTTTCTGTTCTTTTTCCTTTTCCCTTGTTGGATGAAATAAAAGTCGATGGCGACTCTTGCTTATCGCAACATTTGCGAACAAAAAACGCAAACCAGTATAACAGTCGGTTCTGCCACCGTATCACAGAACTGGCGACTCTGCTGGGGATAAAAATAAAGTGGGATTTACCTTAGGATTTAGGTCATTTTTTAAATTGCTTTCCTGTTTGCTTTTGCTTGCTTTATCTTTAAGGGTTTTTGCTTGGGTATTGTTGAAGATCCTACACCCGGATCTGGGGACACTTTTTAGGTAAACAACAATAGATCGTGGATACTGTGCGGCATAGACCGATATGGTTTAAGCGATGGCTGTGTTGGTGTGACACTTTGGTTGGTACCGGTATCCTTCGTGTGGAAACGAGGAGAATACAGGGCCGCTGCGTGGTGTCATGAAGCACCAACGGACCTTAGAACCTTAATTGAACAAACTTGGCCATTAGAAAGTAGTGATATATACGACCTCGGTATAAAGCTGAGGATTGGTTGATACTCGATGCTACACTCATTGAGGTCATACTTTCGGGATATTTTGGCCGCAAGAAAAGACTGCTTGAGCTGAAACAGTGCCCGATAAAAGATGATCAGTGATATTGAGAATCTTTAGAGCCCGGTGTGATACGGTGGCAGAACCGACTGTTTTTATTGGTGTGCATTTTGCGTTTTTTGTTCGAAAAATGTCGCGGTAAGCAAGAGTCGCCACCAACTTTAATTTCATCCAATCAGGAAAAGGAAAAAGAACAGGAAAAACCTTTTTTCGAGATATTCTGAGTACGGGGGGTAGATTATAGAAAGGGAAGGTATTAGCACCCTTTCTATTAGTAGTTATCTATGGGCTCTTAGGTACTTGCTCATTTTTCAAATTGCTTGTGTGTGCTTGTTTTTGAAAATGTTTTACTTCGTGATAACCCTTGTATCAGTCTTCAAGGATGTGACGAAGTTTGTTTTGAAAATTTGTTTTGAAAGGTGTTTGTGTGAAAATTTTTTATTGAGCAAGTACTTAAGATTCTATCTACCCGAAAAAAGTCTGTTCGTTTTCCTCTAGACAACGATATCCTACTATTTAAGGAATAAGTAGCACCGTCGTTGACGTTGTAAGGGACATTCGAAAGGGACAAGTACAATCACTAAAGCAATAGTTAGAAAACATTGTAGTAACCCTAGAGTCTTAAGATCTTTCTGAGGCAACATTTCTGAGGCAACATTCGAATGGGACATTTTGATCTTTTAGACTGGAGGGCAACCACTAAAATCTCCTATGCTTAATGACTGTTTACCGAAGGCAACCGAAGTGAGGTAAATCCTAGGAGTGAATATGTGCATATGAATTGTTTCAGTTATTTAATCTTTGCACATTAGGTGATCTACCATTTAACTTTCCAAATATTCTTGCCATACAATCCTATTAGCATACATCTAGAAAGTTAAATATTTGCAGGAATTTAAAAGTGTGAGAAAATAAACCTAGCTATTATAAGGCTTCGGGGGATGGAGATTAATTACATAACCAAAGAATCAGGGATTAAAGCAGTAAATAAAACCCTAATTTAACTATTACAAACCATTGGCAGTTACAAAAATAATGGAAAAGAAATAATTAAATGTGTGGCGAATTAAATACGAGGAATGTTAAAAAAACCTAAACCCTAATTGAAAGAAAAAAGATTTTTGTACATTCTTTATTGGAGAAAACAATGAAATTGCAAATTAATTAAAACCCTAATTTCTAATTGCTTTTTAATTATGAAAAAAAGTATTTAAGTTAACCTGATTAACCTAATTAATTAAAATAAATATTTTAATGGAAAAATGATTTTGGTGTATTTTTAAAGAAAATTAATTAAATTATATACAATTCAAATCCTAAGTCTAGTTATTGTTAATTATAAAAAGAGATTAAATTGCCCTAAGTTAATTAAACTAAATTAATTAAGAAATAAAATATTTTTATTAAAAAAAGATTTTTGTAGTTTGTTGTGATTTTTTGATTAAAAAAAAGAAAATTATTTTTGGGTTAATTAATTAAAACAAATAAAAGAAATTAATTAAAGAAATTAAAAAGAAAATAGAAAAGAAAATGCAAACTGGGCCTGTATGCTAGCAAAGGGGGGGGGGGGGGTGCCAATCTGAATTTTTTTAGGCCCAAAACGCTTCAAGCCCGATCAGCATTTGGTGCCTTGTAGCGTTGACTTGAGAGCGTATCATAGTCCCTCACTGCTGGAGCGTTGGATCTGATAGCATGCTTGATCAATCGACTGGACGCAAGGATGTACGGTGGACACCAGGATGAGAGATGCGCTGAATCTGTTGAAAAAAAATAACATAAAGGAAATGCTGGGACCTGGGGTCGAACCCAGGTCCTTATGCTCAATACCAATGCCTCATTTCCATCTGCGTTACGCATTTTAGTTGTTAGTATAAGGAAAACAAAATATAATGTAAAGAAAACAAATCCCTGATTCCTAAGCGCACGAATTTTCAAATGGGCGAATGGCTGGCTGACACCTAACCTTCTTCTACCATTCTCCGTCGCCTTAGGTGCTTGTACCTTTACCTACGGACAAAGGTCTGTAGCTACAAACCTGTAAAACTCAAAAATCCACAAAACGCAAGATAAATGAAATCTAACTATATATATCAACTCGTTTTGATCTTGTGAACATCATGGTACACTTCTTTTTGCCCAATTTAACCTGTAGAACAAACCCCTAAACTGCACACACAAACCCGAACAATGGCAAAGGCACATATAGGCGTCAAAAATTCAATTGAATCATGCAGTTAGCTTGCAAACATCTCAAACATAAAACATATACCAATTAATCATGCTAATGATGCAAGAAATACAGTAATCGATTTTGAAATAAAGGGCAAACCGTATGAATGCTAGGGGGAGATTCTGGTCGTGAGAATGCGTGCAAATGATCGTATTAGCTTCTGGGAAGGTCCAAGAAACGATTGGAAGCGTTGGAATGGCTTGAATTGATCTCTAAGTTCAAAAATGATCCAACACTTTTTGTCACTTTTTTTGAATTTTGTTTGGTGTTTTCACGACTGCAAAACCTTGTCCCATGCTTTGTTCTTATCCATTATATATCTAGGAATGAATTAGGGTTGCAAAACTGGATTGAATCTTTGCAATTATAAGAGATTTGATTTGATTTTCATGCTACATATAAACTTGATATTTTGAGCCAAATCTTCCCTTTCTTGTACCAATTATGCTTGATTCGTTTTGGCCTTGATAATTCAGCATATTTTGATTGCAAAACTGTCCTAAAACAAAATCAAATCATATCTTTGCTATTATTCATCAATTATTTGATTTAATTCAATTTTTAATTAATAAAAAATCAAAATAAATTTAAAAATGAAGCAAATAATGTGTGGGTGAATATTTGAGACGTGGACGACATTATAAGTGAGGTGCAAGCATAAAAAGTTAGGCCCTTTTAGCAAAAAATGCATTTTTCAGCACATTTGACTTTTGGCAATTTTTGCAAAAAGGGTCAACTTTGACAAGGCATATCTCCTCCAATTTTAACCCTAGAGAGGTGTTCTTTGACTTTTTAGAAAGCTTAGGATGTACCCTAAGCAACCCTTTTGGTATCATCTCAATTGAGTCTTCCATGTTCATGTAAGAAGCTATGACCCAAAAGGTGTTTTTGTTGACTTTTCAAAAGGACCCATAATGTAGAAATTCATATCTTTTTGTGGGTGCATATTTTGAACTTATGGGCTGAATATTAATTGTTGGGAATTGAATCCTCTTCAAAATGAGGCTTGGATGGAAAATTTCTGATGAAGCATGTGGAAGTTATGCTTGGTCAAAGTTTGGTTGACTTTTACTAAGAAACCCTAATTTAGCAACTTTTGGGTTTTGATGAATTTGGAGCATTCCTTGGGGAATCATGATCAACCCTTCATCAAATGATGAAAGTCACTTAAAAATGTTAATGTTGACCAAAAATATTGAAGTTTGACTATATGTGGGTCACAATTGACTTTTGACCTAATACAGTCGACTCTCAAGCATCTGAGCAGTTAACTGAGCAAACTTCTTGTACAAGGCATGAAAATTGACATGTAGGGTCTTTAGAACATATTAAGACCATGGAGAGCATATGATGCCTTTGTGGTTCACCCATCTTGATGAAAATGGAAACCCTAATTTGAGGTACACTGCCTTAGGAGAGAGTTTGTCTGGTCAACTCTTGGGCAAACTTGAGCAAATTGGGGATTCCAATGGACATGTATTGAGTAAAATGAGAGGGAAAATTTTAGGGTACAACAACTGCCACTGTTCAATCTTCTTAAACCTGAGGATGTAGATTGGCCCGTCTGCCTTTCATGATCTGAAGGTGGAAGATGATTGAACACTATAGTGCCTAGAAATTTGTACTCGCATGAAGTAACGCTGATCAAAGATATCGTGAATGGGCTTACAGATGCCATTTGGAAGTTGATGTAGACTCATCAGAGATGGGCTTAAAGATGCCATCCGGAAAAGATATCGATCGCATAAGAGATTCCTTTGCGAGGATCCATGTACCTGCTGTTGAGGAGAACTTCGCCGGGGAATGCTGATAGAGTTTAGGAGCTTCAGTTGTCCGTTACTCCACTGGGGAAATAACTCTTACTTGAGTAAGCGGAAGTGAACTGCATATTCGGTTGATGTACATGCTGTACCAAAACTTACTGGGGAAATGCGAAACCTATCGTGTTTGATCAGGTCCCGGTCTTACAGTGTTGTAAACTGTTGTCTGGAGATAAGAGAGAAGGAACCTGGATAGTAAGGTTATGAGAAGGAACCTGGATAGTAGGGTTGCTTCGATATGAAAGCCTAGATAGTAGGGCTATGAGAAGGAACCTGGATAGTAGGGTTACTTCGATATGAAAGCCGGGATAGTAGGGCTGTGAGAAGGAACCTGGAAAGTAGGGTTACTTAGATATGAAAGCCTGGATAGTAGGGCTGTGAGAAGGAACCTAGATAGTAGGGTTACTTCGATATGAAAGCCTGGATAGTAGGGCTGTGAGAAGTAACCTGGATAGTAGGGTTACTTCGATATGAAAGCCTAGATAATAGGGTGTGAGAAGGAACCTGTATAGTAGGGTTACTTCAATATGAAAGCCTGGATAGTAGGGCTGTGAGAAGGAACCTGGATGGTCGGGTTACTTCGATATGAAAGCCTGGATAGTAGGGCTGTGAGAAGGAACCTGGATGGTAGGGTTACCTTGATATGAAAGCCTGTATAGTAGGGTTGTGAGAAGGAACCGGGATGGTAGGGTTACTTCAATATGAAAGCCTGGATAGTAGGGCTGTAAGAAGGAACCTGGATGGTAGGGTTACCTCGATATGAAAGCCTGGATAGTAGGGCTTATGGGAAGGAACCTGGGTCGTAGGGTTACTTCAAAGTGATAGTATAGATTAGTTGACCCGTTTGATTTCGGGAGCTGAGTTTCCATTAGTCGTCTGTAGATGTAACTTGCATAACTGCTGAATTTGTTGAAGCTAATCCCCTCTTCCTGAAGAAATATCAGGGTTAGTTATATGCGATGTATGAAATGCAGGGTGAGATGATGCTCTCAAAATAAATGAGATTATGATGTGTATGGTATGTATGTGTATGTCATGATGTATGTTTATGAGATGCTATCGGGGTATATTCGCATCTGGGAAAATAAATCCCTGACGGTTGCTGGGGATTTGTAAATATTCTGTCGGGACGAGATGTTGGAGAATAACTCTGCGGGGACCAAACTTAGGGGGGAAGAGATGCTCTGTTGGTAGACCTGCCGATCTTGAGGAATAAACTTAGTTGGGGATGAAATTCCGTTGCTGGAGATGATGAGCTCTGTTGGAGATTGAGCTTCTGTATCTGTAGAAATAAACTCCGCTTGGGGGATGAAATTTATTGACTCGCCCGCGATTATGAACCTCGATTGGGGATAGTTAAGTCTTGTTTCAGGAAATCTGACATCAATGTGTTTGGATACTTTTACTCTGTGGGGAGTGTATGTACCAATAATTATGTTCCCAATCTGGCTCTATCCCGATACTTGCTGGGCAGAGTAACCGTTGGGTTTGGAACTTCTTGTTTTTGCCTCTGTTTCTGGAATTACGAGTAATTGTCTTTTGTTTCTTATGTAAATATTTATGAGTAGCAATCATTTTCAAATGCATATATCAAAAATAAGTCATTGGACGTTCTTGCAAAACAAAACAGAAAAAGAAAAACAGACTGAAGTTTCTTGTGAAAATGACTTGTATTGATTTTTGAAGTTGGCCTGTAATAGGCGCTTTGTACAAAGAGGCTGACGCTCTAGTAAGAGAACGCCACCGAAAGACAGAAATTATACAATTTGTGTAAAAGAAAGAAAAACAGCTATGTGAAATGACCCCATTGGGTTCTAACTCTATTATCGCCTTTATATCTTCAAGCGTCTCATCACTTTGCTACTTGGCCGAAGATTGATCAGATTGGTTGGCGCCGTTTAAGCTTGATAGTCGATACCGAAGTCTGGTCGCAGGATGATCCAATGAAACATAGTGATACACTTCAATCCCTAACTTTTTCCTGGATTACCCTTTCGGTTTTTCAATCCACCGGGATACCCTTTTTTTCCAAAGCCTCCCTTTCGGGTTTTTGACTTGCCGGGTGTACAAATTTTTTTCATTTTCATCCCTTACTTTTGCCTGAACCCTTTTGGTTCGCCGGGAAGCCCTTATTTTTGCCTAGGCCAGTCGACCTAGCGGGTCTTTGATTAGGCGTAGTATATTTTCACTATGTCTGCATTGACAGGGTGAGGAAGGTCGTCACCATCCATGGTGGTTAGAATCATAGCTCCTCCCAAGAAAATGTTCTTAACCACAAATGGCCCTTCGTACGTGAGGGTCTATTTGCCCCTGGGATCACCTTGTGGCAGTATGATGCGTTTGATCACTAGATCCCCGACTTGATATTCTTGGCGTCTGACTTTCTTATTAAAAGCCTTGATCATTCGCTTTTGATACGTCTGACCATGGCAGATAGCGGTAAGTCTCTTTTCATCGATTAGATTTAGCTGATCAAGCCGGGTTTGGATCCAGTCGTCTTCGTTCAAACCTGCATACTTCATAATCCTGAGAGAAGGTATCTGGACTTTGATGGGTAGGACTACCTCAATGCCATATACCAGAGAGTAGGGTGTTTCCCCTATCGACGTCCGTTCTGAGGTACGGTACCCATGAAGAGCGAATGGTAACATCTTGTGCCCATGTTTATACGTCACCGTCATTTTCTGCACAATCTTCTTGATGTTCTTGTTAGCTGCTTCAAGAGCCCCATTCATCTTCGGCCGGTAGGGAGAAGAGTTATGATGTTGTATCTTGAACTATTTATAGAGCTCGGTGATCATTGTGTTGTTGAGATTCGTACCATTGTCAGTAATAATTCTCTCTGGCACACCATATCGACAAATTAGATTATGTCGGATAAACCGCGCCACGACATTCTTGGTTACTGTAGTAAAAGAGGCCGCCTCAACCCACTTTGTGTAGTAATCAATGGCTACTAAGATGAAGCGATGTCCATTGGAAGCGGTGGGCCTGATTTCGCCAATCATATCGATTCCCTACATTGCAAAGGGCCACGGAGCTGTCAACACGTTTAAGAGGACCGGAGGCACATGCACCTTATCAGCGTAGATTTGGCATTTATGACAAGTTCGAGAGTGCTGATAACAATCGGCTTCCATAGTGGACCAATAATATCCTACATGTAGGATCTTCTTAGCCATGGTATGTCCACTGGAATGAGTTCCGAAGGTGCCTTCATGTAGATCTGTCATGATCCTCTCTGCTTCGCTCTTGTCTACACACCATAGTAGTGTGGAGTCATGGTTGCGTTTATAGAGGATTTCATTACCGAGGAAGAACTTTGCAGCGAACCTTCTCATAAACTTCTTATCATTGACAGATGCCCCTTCGGGATACTCCTGAACTTTGAGATACCTTTTGACTTCGTGAAACCAGTGTTTGTCTTCCACTTCTTCGGTATCGATGTCACAACAGTGTGCTAGTTCATCCAACCTCTCAATGGTAATCCGGGGAGCTTCATTGTCCCACCTAACCTTGAACATAGAAGACATGGTAGCTAGCGCGTCCGCTAACTGGTTCTCCTCTCGTGGGAAATGTTCAAAGGCTACCTCCTTAAAGTGTGGGAGCAATGTCAATACATACTCTTTGTAAGGAATGAGATTCGGGTGCTTCGTATCCCACCCGCCTTTGATCTGAATTATCACCAGAGTGGAATCCCCAAATACACTTAAGAACTTAATCCTCAGGTCAATGGCAGCTCGAAGACCCATGATACATGCTTCATACTTCGCCATGTTGTTGGTGCAATTAAAACATAATCGGGCGGTGGACGGAGTATGACAGCCATCGGGAGATATGATTACAGCGCCAATGTTGTTACACAGTGTGTTTGAGGCTCCATCAAAATACATAGACCATCGAGATCCTTCCTCGGGTCCTTCATTCGGTCCAGGTTCTTCGTAGTCAGTCACTAACATGATATTCTCATCCGAAAACTCAAAATTCATGGACTGGTAGTCATCCACGGCCTGATGAGCCAAATGATGAGCAAATACACTCCACTTTATTGCTTTTTGGGTTGTATATTGTATGTCGTACTCAGTTAGGATCATTTTCCACCTTTCTATCCTTCCGGAGAGAGCGGGCTTCTCGAAAATATACTTGATCGGATCCATCTTTGATATTAATAAGGTAGTGTGAGTCAGCATGTACTGTCTCAGTCGGCGAGCAGCCCATTCCAAAGCGCAACAAGTTTTCTCGAGCAATGAGTATCATGTCTCACAGTCAGTAAACTTTTTGCTAAGGTAGTATATTGCATGCTCTTTTCGACCAGACTCGTCATGCTACCCCAGCACACACCCCATTGAATTGTCTAGCACTGTCAAGTATAATATCAAAGGTCTTCCTTCAACTGGAGGCATCAGAATTGGTGGTTCTTGAAGGTATTCTTTGATTCTTTCAAAAGCGGCCTGACATTCATCATTCCACTTTACCACTTGATCTTTCTTCAACAGCTTGAAGATTGGATCACAAGTAGCAGTCAAATGTGAAATGAACCTGGCGATATAATTCAGACGTCCCAAGAAGCCTCTAACTTCCTTCTCTGTGCGGGGAACTGGCATGTCTTGTATGGCCTTTACCTTTGCAGGATCTACCTGAATACCCTTGTCACTGACGATAAAACCCAGAAGTTTACCAGATCTTACCCCGAAGGTGCACTTGTTCGTATTCAACCTCAACTTGTATGTCCTCAACCTGTCAAATAATTTCTGAAGATGATCAAGGTGCTCTTTCTCAGTCTGAGACTTGGCTATCATATCATCAACATAAACTTAGATTTCATGGTGAATCATATCGTGGAACAAAGCAACCATGGCGCGCTGATAAGTTGCCTCAGCATTCTTCAACCCAAAAGGCATCACCTTATAGCAGAAGGTGCCCCACTGTGTAACGAAGGTTGTCTTATCCATGTCTTCAAGAGCCATCTTGATCTGGTTGTAGCCAGAGAAACCATCCATGAAGGAGAAAACTTTGTGTTGCACAGTGTTGTCGACCAGAACATCAATGTGAGGAAGTGGGAAGTCATCTTTAAGGCTTGCCCTATTCAGGTCTCTGTAATCCACACACATCCGTACCTTACCGTCCTTCTTAGGTACCAGAACAACGTTAGCAACCCACTATGGATATGAAGTGACAACTAATAATCCTACGTCGAACTGTTTCATGACCTCTGCCTTGATTTTCTCTGACATTTCGGGACGCATACGGCAGACCTTCTGCTTAACTGGAGGACAGTCTTCTTTAGTCGGAAGGCGATGTACCACAATATCAGTGTCCAAACCAGGCATGTCTTCATAGGACCAGGCGAAGATATCAACGTAGTCATGCAGCATTTGTATAAACCTTTGTTTGATGCTAAGCTCCAGATTTGCACCTATTTTAACCTCTTTTCTGTCTTCCTCAGTACCTAAATTCATTGTCTCAACCGTCTCTTCATGAGGCTGTATGGCCCTTTCTTCCTGCTGTAGTAGCCTAGAAAGTTCTCCAGGCACCTCACAATCATCCTCACCTTCGTCCTCGGCTTAGTTGATCGGATTTTTGAAGTCATAACTGGCAATAGCATAGTTGTTATCAATGGGATCCAGAGTGGATATGGATCTGCATTATGATACGTGAGTGTGTGTAAGAGAATAGCTGTTTTGATAAAGTGAAAGCAGGAAAGAAAAACAGAGAGTGCAAAATTTGTATGCAAGAAACGTCCAATGCTTTATTAATGATATATGAAATGACAAATAATAGCCCTCACAAGCAAAGCCAAGGTGCCTCGGGCAAGGTACCAGACCGTAAAGTTTTAAATTGTTTATTACAAATCTCAAAACAAGTAAGTCAATTACTGCGGAATAAAAGAAACAGGTATAAAGTCCCTAGTCATCCAGTTACTCGGTACACCATTGGCTATTGGGTAGATCCAGCTGTCGATGTCGGAGTCTTCCTCGTTATCTTCAATGGCATTAATTCCTCTATTTTTGATGTGTAGGGGAGGTCCTCTGGCCCGAGCGCGTCGAACAACCCTTTGAGCCCCTGTAGTAAATCCCAAACCAAATTTGTCAATTTTGTGAGTGAAATCAGGGAGCTGACCCCAGTTGGCACACCCACCTCCTTCAACCACAGCCCTGGCGTCCTTGAGAGAAGCCATCTTCAAAGGAGGTTTGTTGGTAGTAGTTTCAGTCGATGCCAAGATCTGAGGAACCTCTTCGAAATTTTGACAAGGAGTTTCTATGAATTCCCCGTCCATCTCTACGTACCGGGAGGAATTGAGGTAACTCACCATATATTCTTCTTCACCCCGCACTGTGACAATCTTTCCTTTCACCGGATACTTCAGCATTTGATGGAGTGTTAAAGTAACTTCCCCAGCCTCGTGGATCCAAGGACGGCCCAACAAACAAGAATACGACGACTTGATATCCATCACATAAAAGGTGGACCCAAAAGTCTGAGAACCCACTTTGACAGGGATGTCTACCTCTCCGTGCACCATTCTCTTCGATCCGTCAAAAGACCTTACCAAAATGTTACTAGGCTTTATAGTTAGACCCTCGCAATCCAACTGGTCCAACGCCTTCTTCGGCAGAACATTCAGTGAAGACCTAGTATCTACCAGTACATGAGCCATAGTGGTGCCCCTGCGTTCAATCGAGACATGCAAAGCATCATTATGCTTCCTTCCTTTTGGTGTCATGTCTGCATCTGAAAAACCCAGCCCATTATCAGCAGTCAGACTGGCCACACAATCTTTAAATTGATCAGCTGAAGTCTCTTGCAGCACATGCGCAGTTTTGAGGAATGCAATCAAAGCCTTCGCATGGGCCTCAGAGCACAACAACAAAGACAACATGGATATCTTTGATGGGGTCTGCCCTAGCTGCTCGACCATATTGTAGTCGCTCTTCTTAATGATTTTCAGTATTTCCTCCATTTCATGCTTAAAGGCTTCCACAACAATTTTCTTAGGTGCCTCCGTCCAGGAATGCTCACCTATTATTTCTTTACCGCGGGTATCAGATGATTCGCCGACAGGAGTAATAACCGGAGTAAGAACAGGAACAATAGTTGATGTACTAGCAGGAACAACAGATGGAATGACAATAGGTTTGTTGACAGTCTTAGGGGAAATCTTGGGAGAGAAGACCCTTCCACTTCAGGTAACTTTGTTGGTTCTGAAAATGTTACCAATATCAGGATCAACTTCTTCACCTTTCAAATCTTGTTTGATGCCATGATAGTACACATCGGCACTATAATGCCATGGGACAGCCTTGTCCGAGACATACGGGACAGGACCAGGAACAATGATTATCAGCAGAGCAATTCTTGGAGCAGATGTAATCCTAACAGGTCTTCTCGAGGAAACCTTGTAAGGATTTGCGGAAATGATTATAATAGCAACGTCTTCAGATGGAATAGCGGGAACCAAAGTTTTCTCAAACAAAATTTCTTTGCTATCTATCAGGCGTTGAACACCTAATTTCAGCAAACAGAAACCAGAAGGTAGAAACGAACACATGTGGCAACCTTCACCACAACCCGGAAATAAACCGGCCAACAACAAATTCTTCTTGACAGTCACGAGAGGAGTAGAAACTTCATCAACAGAGGTAACAAACAAATCAGTGTCAACAAAATTAACTCCACGACCGTGTTTAGGCATGGGAGCAGTTATGACGTTGGGCTTCTCCGGAGCATCAAAATCTATTTCCTTGGCTTCAATAAAGTCTTGTATTTTGTTCCTCAGAGCCCAACAGTCATTTGTATCGTGGCCAGGACTCTTAGAATGATAGGCACACCGGGAATTTGGATTATATCGGGGAGATGTAGTATTTGGATTCTTGGGAGCCTCTTTCAAGGTTGCCAAGTTGGATCTCAGCAGGTGAGGTAGCACTTCAGCCAATGTCATGTTGATGCGGGTAAATTGCCATTGTGGTCTTTCCACCCTTTATTGATTGTTGCATTGTGGAGCAACTGCAGGTCTAGGTATCATCATGACACTTACTGTCTGAAGATGTTCAGCCCTATTTTGGCCCCTCGGGCTATAGATGGCACTGGCTTCCTTCTTACCAGCGAAAGGCTTCTTTACTGAACTTGAAGAGGCATCCTTCTGTATTTTGCCGCTTCGAATCCCAACTTCTACTCTTTCTCCAGTTAGAATTAGTTCCGTGAAACCAGCTGATGAACTACCGATCAAATGATTGAAAAATGGACCAGATAGCATCCCCATAAATATATCAACCAACTACCTATCAGACAACGGGGGTTGAACTCTCCTAGCCAAGTCTCTCTATTTTTGTGCATAGTCCTTAAAGCCTTCACTTGCACCCATGGACATACTCTGGAGTTGAGTATGAGTGGGAGCAAGATCGGCATTATACTGATACTGCTTGTAGAAAGCAGTAGCCAGATCTTCCCAATTTTGGATATTTGCTCCCTCCAACTGATAGAACCATTCAAGTTGAGTCCCTGACATACTATCTTGAAAGAAATGAACCCACAGATTTCTATCAGTGGTGTGGGGCTGGATCTTTCTGACATAAGTACGGAGATGGAGTTTTGGGCAGGACACCCCATCATACTTAGCAAAAAATGGAGCTTTGAACTTCTGCGGGATGACTACTCTCGACACCAATCCCAATTCTTCAAAATCCAGTCTAGGTATCCTCTGGACTTCCATGGCACTCAGAAGATCTTCCAACTGTTTGTATCTATCCTCAGTAGGAGGATATTGCTCATCATTGTAATCGGTATCATTGTCAGAAACTGCAGGACTGAGGTCCTTCTCTTCTTCCTGATTCTCCCCTTCCTTAGATGAAGAGGTCAGATCGACTTATCGTTTCAACCGCTCTCCAAACCTTCTGCCCATATTTAGAATACCGGCAACCTTCTTCTTTTTATTCTTTTCTTTCAGGATGAGGGCTTTCAGATCCTCCTGCCCTTTTGCTAGACTTATAAACATTTGTTGGAATTGGGCATTCTGTTCCTGAAGGTCCATGATGGTTTGCTCGGAAGATATTTCTGCTGAAATAAACAATGAAGAAGATGAGAAACCTGTAATGGTACCTATAATGATGTGTATGATAATGGGATGCGCGTGCAATAATTTCAAAGACTTCGGGAAATTTAAATTTGCGAACCAAAATAAACAAAAACTTTATTAGCTGAATTTGAAGTTCAAATGCCTTTTAGGCGTTACAATTAAAAATAAATCTGAAACTATAAAAGACATCAAGATTCCCATGGATTCTTCCTCTTTGTGTCGAGATAATCATTCAGTCCTTTTTCCTCACGGAGTTACTTTGTGAGCTCTAAAACCTTCCTCTCTTGAGCATGGAATTGATCCTTGTAAGTATCCCGCTCCTTCATCAATTAAATCCAAGACCACTATAATTCCCTAAGATCAGTGGGCATATAAGGATAGAGAACCATGTAAGGAATACCTTCTTCAGTAGTGGGTTCAACAATCACTGGTAAAACGGCCACATAGGGCATCATAAGCTTCTGGGCCCGAGCTCGTACCCATTGGAGGTAAGGTTCCATAGGAATGGAAGTTTTTGGCCCCAAAGCCTTGACGCCAGATCTGTTTACCATGCCCCAAGCTCGTATGAACCTCCGGCGATACTCGTGAGCGTCATCCTCATAGTTGAATATAATACCCTTGATAAGTAACTCATGGGGACCATCCCTTCGAGCGTAACCAAATTGTCACAGAGCTAAACAAGGATTGTAGGTTATACCTCCTCTGATACCAAGCAGCGGGACATTAGGGTACTCCCCGCAGCGGTCAATAATAGCAGTGTTTTCATTAGCTCGAGAACACCAAAGAATATCTGTATGAGCGAGTGACATTATCCTTTGCGACCAACCCAAACCTTCTTCATTCTTCAGTACGGACTTAGGGAGGTGAGAAATAAACCACCTCGACAGCAATGGCATGTAGCACATAAGAATCCCTATTCTCTTCATGGTACGTGTAACACCCCAATTCTACCCCTCATAATTAATAATAAAATCAGAGTTTCAAAATTTCATCCAAACATAAATTGAGGTATCACATATTCGTGTTTTTCATCACTTTTCATTATAATGCACATCACAAAATCAAAAGTCGGATATACTGATTCATAACATAAATCATCATATAAACATATGACTAATCACAACACAACAGATGTGTTCACAAAATGTACGTATCATCATGTTATCATCAATACATAAAGTCATAAGATAGTATACATAAACTATCCTATCCAAAATAATAACGTCGACCAAAACCCGAGTGTTACTACTATCAGAGCAGAGTGACTCAAAATAAAGAGACTCGAGCTAATCCTCATCATCCTCGCGGATCACCTGCACGTTACCAATATAAAGGCAACGGCGAAACAAGTAAAGGGTGAGATACTCCAAAACATATAATTAAAGGCATGATAAAATATCTAAATAGTTTTGGAATCATAAATGATATAGGTTAATAAGAATATGTCAACAAATATCAAATCTCACATACTTTAAAATCATAATTTAGTGTATAAGATCAACACTTTAATATCATCACATAATCACCATAATCATGTCAAAACAATACATAAACTCCATCGCCATAAACTCATATCGTCGCTTTACCGTCATGTTATATCCATCGCATAATTTTCATGAAATTATCACATCATAATCACTTTATGTTCAACACAAAAATCATCACAAAATAAAGTATCATATAACATCACAATTCATTATAAGCTATCAAATAAAACTCAACGCCAAAAGACTCAAAAATAAACATAACCGACTCCATGAGACACGACTATGTTATGCATGTGGTACCCGTCGCTTTGTCCATAATTAGGGACATTCGGCATAAAAGCCCATCGTCGCTTTGGCATAAAATCCCTCGTCGCTTGGCATGAAAGCCCACGTCGCCAATGCAATGTATGTGACTCTACAACACGACATCACAAAGACGACACAACAAAACATCATCATCGCACATCAAAATTTGTATAAAACCCACATTGCCATATTCATCCACATCAAGATAAACATATCATTACATCGCATATCATCAAGTATTCATTATAAATAAACCGTCGCAAACATAATATTTAATCACACCACATCATTATCAAATAATTCACTAAATTTCAATCACGGAAAAATAGTCAAACATCAATAATCGTTGCAAAAGTCATTCACAATAATTAGCATCAACTATAAACATTAACGTCGCAATCGGATTGTCCATACGAGACTTAAACCGACTAAAACACAACCCATTTCAACTTAACCGTAAATTGACTTATTTCGGGTCGCTCCGTTAAAAACTCGTAATCTCGAAAAACTAACCTCACCACGACGTTCTACATGTCAAAATTAGTTAGCACATCAATTTTCGTTAAATTCGAAGCAACTTGCTCCGTCGCCGAAATTTACCGAAATCGGGAAATCGGAACATAATCGGGTTCCAAATTAAATCGGCTAACTTATGTCGTATTTGTATTTAATTAATATAAATATTTAATATAATAAATAAAAAAAGAAAAACAAAACATAATTTAATTAATTTCTAAACTTAGTTTTCCATACTGTAAGTTTAGTTTTTTTTTAAACATACTGCTATTACGTTTCTTTTTGCTTTGCTAAACTATATTGCTATTTTTATTTTTCTAAACTTAACTTTTCATTTTTTTTATGCTGCTATTTTGTTTATAACTTGACTGCTATTTCTTTTTTGTGAAAAAACTAACTATACTTACTGCTAGTTTTTATTAGTTTCAAAACTTCATTTCAATGAAGTTACTGTTAGTTTAGTTTCTAAACTTAATATAATGCTAGTTCTTATTTCATTCTAATTTCAATTAACCTAATACTAATTCAACAACAACAAAAACACCTAAGTAACTCTTCTAATTTCTTTCTCAACAAAACTCAAGAACCCTAACATCAATTTTTCCCCAAATCTAAAATATACCAAATCAAACCCTAACTATAAGCATTGGAAAATCAACCCCTTACCTTAGATGCTTGAAATGATTCTTGATGTTTCAACCAAATCCAACCCTAACTTTATTCTTCTTGTTCTTCTCTTCTCCAAGACTCTCTAGCTCTCTCTATGCCTCTAAGTGTGTTTTTAGTGTTATATCATAAAACAAGGAATGTGTTTGGTTTGTTTCTACTACTAAGACCATAGGGTGTACACCCAATTTCCTCTAATTTGCAAATACACCCCCAACTTGTCTTGCTATTAATAACACTAAATAATTTTATTAACCCAAATTATTAAAATAACTCCGAATAATTAAATATCGGTCCGAATAATATTTTACCGAACCGAACGGAATAAAAACCGGACCGAACAAAATAATTACCGGTCCCTCAAAACAAATACTGGACCGAATAAAATAAATACCGAACCGAATAAAATAATTACCGGTCCTTCAAAATAAATACCGGACCGAATAAAATAATTACCGGTCCCTCAAAATAAATAAAGGACCAAATAAAATAATTATCGGTCCGAATAAAATGTCGCTGAATATATTAGCAGATATAACAGTTAATTTAAATATTCTCGTCGCAAAAATAAACGTCAAATGATAATTCGAAAATATTAATATAATATAATATTAAATAAAACAGGGAGTTACAACTCTCCCCCACTTAAAAAAAAGTTTCGTCCTCGAAATTACCTGACTCGAAAAGCTTGGGATAGGAATCATGCATCTTGCTTTCTAACTCCCACGCCGCACTTTCACCAGCTGCTCCTATCCAAACAACTTTAACCAAGGAGATCTCTTTGCCACAAAGTGACTTCATCTCACGATCTTCGATCCTTAACAGAATCGTCTCCACCATAAGATTGTCTCGCACTTGGATATCATCAATCTCAATCACATGTGAAGGATCCGGAACATACTTCCGAAGTTGCGACACATAGAACACATCATGCAAGTTCGAAAGATTTACCGGTAACGCCAATCTATAAGCCACTTTTCCCATTTTACTAGTAATTTGGCAAGAACGAATAAAGCGAGGAGTTAGCTTCTTCGACTTCAATGCTCGCCCAATGCCGGTTGTAGGAGTAACTCGCAAAAATACATGATCACCATCTTGAAATTCCAAGTCTTTTCTCGTTTTATCATGATAACTCTTTTGTCGACTTTGAGAAATTCTCATCTTTTCTCTAATCATCTTCACCGTCTCAGTAGTCTCTCTAACCAATTCTGGTCCAAGCACCACACTTTCACCCAACTCGTGCCAACACAAAGGAGTTCTACACCTCCGACCATACAAAGCCTCGAACGGTGCCATTCCAATACTAGCATGAAAACTATTGTTATAAGTAAACTCAATCAAAGGAAGATATGTATCCCACGAACCACCATGTTCAAGAATACAAGCACGTAACAAGTCTTCCAACGATTGAATCGTCCTTTCCGTTTGACCATCAGTTTGAGGATGATAAGCCGAACTCAACCTCAACTTTGAACCCAAAGCCTCTTGCAAGCTCTTCCAAAATTCAGAAGTAAACCTCAGATCTCTATCCGAAACAATACACAAAGGAATACCATGTAATCTCATAATGACATGCGTATAAATTTCTGCCAACTTCCATACGGGATAAGTGATGTTAATAGGAATAAAGTGAGTCGACTTCGTAAGCCTATCAACAATCACCCAAATTGCACCGTGTCCTCTTGGTGTATTCGGTAACCCCGTTACGAAATCCATAAAAATGTTATCCCATTTCCATTCTGGAATCTCTAACGGTTGCATCAACCTTGCAGGTTTCTGATGCTCCACTTTAGACTTCTGAAAAGTCAAACAAGCATAAACAAACTGAGCCACCTCTCTCTTCATGCCCGACCACCAAAATAGTTTCTTTAAATCTTGATACATTTTGGTCGCTCCGGGATGAATACTCAAATTGCTTCTATGACTTTCTTCCAAGATCATTCTCTTCAAATCCACATCATCGGGAATGCAAATCCTATCTCGGAACCTCAATACACCCTGAGCATCCAACTTGAAATCTTCATTTTCAGTTTGACCAACACCAACCAACAAATCAACAAGTTTCACATCAAGCCTCTGAGCTTCTCTAATGCTATCAAGGAAATCATTATTGATCTTTAACATTCCCAAGATAACACTCTTCGGCGTCACTTCTATTACAAGACTCATATCTCTAAATTGCTCAATCAATTCCAACTCTTTCACCATCAACAGTGACATATGCAAAGTATTTCGACTTAAAGCAACGACCACCACATTAGCTTTACCAGGATGGTAATTTAATCCAAAATCATAATATTTCAACAATTCAAGCCACCGTATTTGCCTCATATTAAGCTCTTCCTGATCGAACAAGTACTTCAAACTTTTATGGTCACTAAATACTTCAAATCTAGAACCATAAAGATAATGCCTCCAAATCTTAAGCACAAAAACAACCGCTGCAAGCTCCAAATCGTGCGTAGGATAATTCTTATCATGAATCTTCAATTTCCTAGAAGCATAAGAAACCACTTTGCCATTTTGCATAAGTACACCACCTAAACCCATCTTAGAAGCATCACAATAAACAACAAACAGTTCTTCAGGATTAGGTAGAATCAAGATCGGAGCCATTGTCAACCTTTTCTTTAATTCAACAAAACTTTCTTCACACTTGATATCCCACACAAATGCAGCTCCTTTAAAAGTCAACTTTGTCAAAGGAAGCGCCAACTTAGAAAAACCTTCAATGAACCTTCTATAGTAACCAACCAATCCTAAGAAACTTCTAATCTCAGTAACAGACTTAGGAGTTTCCCATCTCAACACAGGATCAACTTTAGAAGGATCAACTGCAATGCCATCACCAGAAATGACATGCCCCAAAAAGCTCACTTCACTTAACCAGAACTCGCACTTTGACAACTTAGCATAAAGCTTCTTCTCTTTCAAAACTTCCAACACGATGCGCAAATGTTCTGCGTGCTCTTCTTCCGATTTAGAATAAACCAGAATATCATCAATGAAAACAACCACGAAACGATCCAAGTAAGGATGGAAAGTACGATTCATGTACTCCATGAATACTCCCGGTGCATTAGTGACACCGAAAGGCATCACCGAATATTCGTAATGTCCATACCTCGTCCTGAAAGCAGTTTTCTGAACATCTTCTTCTTTCACCCTTATTTGATGGTAACCCGATCTCAAATCAATCTTACTAAACATGCGAGCGCAAACCAATCGGTCCATCAAATCATCAATTCTAGGAAGTGGATACCTATTCTTGATAGTCACTTTATTCAACTGACAATAATCAATACAAAGTCTCATGCTACCATCTTTCTTCTTCACCAATAACACAAGAGCTCCCCACGGCGACACACTTGGCCTAATAAACTTCTTCTCGAGCAAATCTTCTAATTGGCTCTTCAATTCTGCTAACTCAGATGTGGACATCCTGTATGGTGCCATAGAGATAGGTTTGGTACCGGGGACAAGATCCACAGAAAATTCAACTTCTCTTTCTGGAGGTGCACTAGGAATCTCATCAGGGAATACTTCAGGAAAATTGCACACCACCGGAAAGTTTGCTATCACAGCTTGACTCTCCATAGAAAGAGTCGCCATCAACAAGAAAACCAATGCCTCATCCTTCATGAACTCATTCAACTGCTTCGTCGACACCAACATAGATTGTTCTTCTTCTACTAAGGAAGAAAACCTCACAGTGTTGTCATAGCAATTGATATGGACATAATTAGCTTTCAACCAGTCCATACCTAAAACCACGTCCAACCCGACAAGCGGTAAACAAACAAGATCCACCACAAAGTCTCTATCAAAGATTGATAAAGGGCAACTTGCACACACAAAAGAAGTAGTAACCGTTCCCTTAGCCGGAACTTCTACCACCATATCTCTATCCAGAGACGACAAAGTGAGACCCAATCTCTTTACACAATCAACAACAATAAAACAGTCAGTAGCACCAATATCAATAATAGTAATAAGAGGAAAGCTATTAATGAAACTAGTACCTCGAACAAGACCATCCTCGTTTATCGTCGGAGCACCCGACAAAGCAAACACCTTTCCTGCTCCTTGAGTCCTCTTAGGCTTCTTACATTGAGCACTAATGTGACCTCCCTCGCCACAATTAAAACAGACCACATCCTTATGTCTATAATCGTGAGTCATATGGCCCACTTCTTCACATCGGAAACATCTCACCTCATTCTACTTAGCTCTAACATCGCTTCGACAAACATTACTTTTGTGGCCAGGTTTCCCACACTTGTAACAAACAATACTAGCAGGAGCATCTCCCCCACTAGTTCTTTGCCCTTGAAACACTTTCTATTTCCCCTTACCAGTTGGAGCATCATACGGTTTTCCACGGCTTTGCTGACCTTTGTTTCTCTTATCAAACATAATCTTAAAATGAGCATTAACGTCCTCCTCAAAGATCCTACAACTATCAATCAAATCCGAAAAGACACAGATTTTCTGATAACCAACAACTTTCTTAATCTCAGGACGCAAAACATTTTCAAACTTGATGCATTTAGAGAACTCGCCATTCAGCCCATCATAATGCGGATAGAACTTGGCCAACATAGTGAACCTTGCAGCATAATCAGTGATAGACATGCTTCCTTGCTTTAATTCAAGGAACTCTATCTCCTTATTTCCCCGAACATCTTCCGGGTAATACTTCCTCATGAATTCCCTTCGGAAAACATCCTATGTCACTTCCTCACCAGCAACCTCAAGCCTCTGACGGGTTTCAACCCACCAGTCACCCGCTTCATCACTTAGCTTATGAGTACCATAACGGATCCTTTGCACAGGAGTGAAATCCATCACACAAAATATTTTTTAAATCTCCTTCAGCCACGCCACAGCACCTTCGGAATCATACTTTCCTTGGAAAGTAGGAGGGTTCTCTCTTTGGAAGGTTGCCAAACTACGAGACCCAGCGTTCTCGTCAGCATTCGGCGGGTTTTGGAAAGCCTGAGCCATTTCCTGCATAGCAGCAGCAAGAGCCTCATCATTCCTACCAGTGTTCCTTCCAGCCATAACAACTTCTGCTCACAACAAAACAAGGATTAGAATCAACAAATAACAATACTTAATTGTTAGACAACAAGAAATTCAACAACTTGGCCGGACAGACCGACCTGCTCTGATACCACTAATGTAACACCCCAATTCTATCCCTCGTAATTAATAATAAAATCAGAGTTTCAAAATTTCATCCAAACATAAATTGAGGTATCACATATTCGTGTTTTTCATCACTTTGCATTATAATGTACATCACAAAATCAAAAGTCAAATATACCGATTCATAACATAAATCATCATATAAACATATGACTAATCACAACACAACGCATGTGTTCAGAAAATGTATGTATTATCATGTTATCATCAATACATAAAGTCATAAGATAGAATACATAAACTATCCTATCCAAAATAATAACGTCGCCCAAAACCCGAGTGTTACTACTATTAGAGCAGAGTGACTCAAAATAAAGAGACTCGAGCTAATCCTCATCATCCTCGCGGATCACCTGCACGTTACCAATATAAAGGCAACGACGAAACACGTAAAGAGTGAGATACTCCAAAACATATAATTAAAGGCATGATAAAATATATAAATAGTTTTGGAATCTTAAATGATATAGGTTAATAAGAATATGTCAACAAATATCAAATCTCACATACTTTAAAATCATCATTTAGTGTATAAGATCAACACTTTAATATCATCACATAATCACCATAATCATGTCAAAACAAGACATAAACTCCATCGCCATAAACTCATATCGTCGCTTTACCGTCATGTTATATCCATCGCATAATTTTCATGAAATTATCACATAATAATCACTTTATGCTCAACACAAAAATCATCACAAAACAAAGTATCATATAACATCACAATTCATTATAAGCTATCAAATAAAACTCAATGCCAAAAGACTCAAAAATAAACATAACTGAATCCATGAGACACGACTATGTTATGCATGTGGTACCCGTCGCTTTGTCCATAATTAGGGACATTCGGCATAAAAGCCCATCGTCGCTTTGGCATAAAAGCCCTCGTCGCTTGGCATAAAAGCCCATGTTGCCAATGCAATGTATGTGACTCGACAACACGACATCACAAAGACGACACAACAAAACATTATCATCGCACATCAAAATTTGTATGAAACCCACGTCGCCATATTCATCCACATCAAGATAAACATATCATTGCATCGCATATCATCAAGTATTCATTATAAATAAACCGTCGCAAAAATAATATTTAATCACACCACATCATTATCAAATAATTCACTAAATTTCAAACACGGAAAAATAGTCAAACATCAATAATCGTTGCAAAAGTCATTCACAATAATCAACATCAACTATAAACATTAACGTCGCAATCGGATTGTCCATACGCGACTTAAACCGACTAAAACGCAACCCATTTCAACTTAACCGTAAATTGACTTATTTCGGGTCGCTCCGTTAAAAACTTGTAATCTCGAAAAACTAACCTCACCACGATGTTTTACACGTCAAAATTAGTTAGCACATCAATTTTCGTTAAATTCGAAGCAACTTGCTCCGTCGCTGAAATTTACCGAAATCGGGAAATCGGAACATAATCGGGTTCTAAATTAAATCGGCTAACTTATGTCGTATTTGTATTTAATTAATATAAATATTTAATATAATAAATAAAAAAATAAAAACAAAACATAATTTAATTAATTTCTAAACTTAGTTTTCCATACTGTAAGTTTAGTTTTTTTTAAACATACTGCTATTACGTTTCTTTTTGCTTTGCTAAACTACACTGCTATTTTTATTTTTCTAAACTTAACTTTTCATTTTTTTATGCTGCTACTTTGTTTATAACTTGACTGCTATTTCTTTTTTGTGTAAAAACTAACTATACTTACTGCTAGTTTTTATTAGTTTCAAAACTTCATTTCAATGAAGTTACTGTTAGTTTAGTTTCTAAACTTAATATAATGCTAGTTCTTGTTTCATTCCAATTTAAATTAACTTAATACTAATTCAACAACAACAACAACACTTAAGTAACTCTTCTAATTTCTATCTCAATAAAACTCAAGAACCCTAACATCAATTTTTCCCCAAATCCAAAATATACCAAATCAAACCCTAACTATAAGCATTGGAAAATCAACCCCTTACCTTAGATGCTTGAAATGATTCTTGATGTTTCAATCAAATCCCACCCTAGCCTTGTTATTCTTGTTCTTCTCTTCTCCAAGACTCTCTAGCTCTCTCTATGTCTCTAAGTGTGTTTTTAGTGTTATGTCATAAAACAAGGAATGTGTTTGGTTTGTTTCTACTACTAAGACCATAGGGTGTACACCCAATTCCCTCTAATTTGAAAATACACCCCAAACTTGTCTTGCTATTAATAACACTAAATAATATTATTAACCCAAATTATTAAAATAACTCCGAATAATTAAATATCGGTCCGAATAATATTTTACCGAACCGAACGGAATAAAAACCGAACTGAACAAAATAATTACCGGTCCCTCAAAACAAATACCGGACCGAATAAAATAATTATCGGTCCCTCAAAATAAATACCGAACCGAATAAAATAATTACCGGTCCCTCAAAATAAATACCGGACCGAATAAAATAATTACTGGTCCCTCAAAATAAATACCGGACCGAATAAAATAATTACCGGTTCAAATAAAACATCGTCGAATATATTAACAGATATAAAGGTTAATTTAAATATTCTCGTCGCAAAAATAAACGTCAAACGGTAATTTGAAAATATTAATATAATATTAAATAAAACGGGGCGTTACAGTACGAGTATGGAGAGTGTGCAAAATATCTCCGAGCAATGTAGGTACAGGGTTACGAGAGAGGAAGATCTTGATAACACTCACATCTATGAATGAATCCGAATTAGGGAATAAGAGTAACCCATAGATTAGAAGAGGAAAAATCTCCTCAAAAGCCTGAAAATCCATATCATCCCAAATGAACTGGGCCTTATCTATTAGAAACTTAGCTAAAAAACACTTGACTCCGCTTCTAGTTTCCCAATTGGATACCACGTCGGCTCATGTCAGATGAAGAGCTGAGGTAATGACTTTTGGCTTAGGAACTTCTTCTAGACCTGTGAAGGGTAACTGTTCAAGAATGGGTATATCCAATTGCTGAGAGAATTCTTCCAAGGTAGGCACGAACTGATAATCTGGAAAGGTGAAGCAGTGGTGCTTGGGATCAAAGAACTAGAAGAGTACACTCATCATCTTTTCATCAAAGTTTAAAGTAACCAGGTTGAGAAGTCGACCATGTCTCTTAGTGAACGTAGAAGTTTCAGAAACCCTTGATGCTAGCTTTTTGAGTTGGGAAGGTATCTTCACAAAACTGATTCAGATAGTGTTTCTATGAACGGAAGCCATGATCTGCAAAACAGAACAAAGATAAATTCCCTTGGTATTTGAAATGGTTAGTGCAATAAGAATGGATGCCATGTTATGATGCATGATGTCATGAGAAAACACAGGTATAACAAGCACATATATAGCAAACACAGTCAAATCACACAAAGTCCTTAGGTTTAAGGCTTGCATGGGGTCAAAGGTAATACCCTCTTGAAGTTTAGTTGTTTTCAAACCTGTCTTAAAAAGTAACCGGGTTCTAGAGGATCTCAATATCACTGACCATCCTTTATCGGGCATTGTCTCAGCTCAAGCATTCTTTTCTTGTGGCCGAAATATCCCGAAAGTCTGATCTCAATGAGTGTAGCATCGAGTATCAACCAATCCTCAGCTCTACACCGAGGCCGGCTATCTCACTACTTTCTAATGGCCAAGTTTTTTCAACTAAGGTTCTAAGGTCCATTAGTGCTTCACGACACCACGCGGCGGCCCCGTATTCTGCTCGTTTCCCCACGAAGGATACCGGTACCAACCAAACTGCCACACCAACACAGCCACCGCTTAAACCATATCGGTCTATGTCGTACAGTCTCCACGATCTATTGCTGTTTACCTAATGAGTGTCCCCGGATCCGGGTGTAGGATCTATATTAACCCCAAACAAGCCCTCAAAAGTAAAGCAATCAAGACAATCAAGAGAAGCAATTTAATGATCTAGATCCTAAGGTATACCCCACTTATACATTCCCCAGCAGAGTCTCCAGTTCTGTGATACGGTGGCAGAACCGACTGTTTTTACAGGTGTGTGTTTTGCGTTTTTTGTTCGCAAAATTTCGCAGTAAGCAAGAGTCGCCACCGACTTTTATTTCATCCAATTAGGAAAAGGAAAAATAATAGAAAAAACCTTTTTTCGAGATATTATGAGTACGGGGGGTAGATTATAGAAAGGGAAGGTGTTAGCACCCTTTCTATCTGTAGTTATCTATGAGCTCTTAGGTACTTGCTCGTTTTTAAAATTGCTTGTGTGTGCTTGTTTTTGAAAATGTTTTACTTCGTGATAACCCTTGTATCAGTCCTCAAGGATGTGACAAAGTTTGTTTTTAAAATTTGTTTTGAAAGGTGTTTGTGTGAAAAGTTTTTATTGAGCAAGTACTTAAGATTCTACCTACTCGAAAAAAGTTTGTTCGTTTTCCTCTAGACAACGCTATCCTACTATTTAAGGAATAGGAAGCACCATCGTTGGAGTTGTAAGGGACATTTGAAAGGGACAAGTACAATCACTAAAGCAATAGTTATAAAACTATAGTAGTAACCCTAGAGTCTTAAGATCTTTCCGAGGCAACATTTCCGAGGCAACATTCAAATTAAACATTTTGATCTTTTAGACTGGAGGGAAACCACTAAAATCTCCTATGCTTAATGACTGATTACCGAAGGCAACCGAAGTGAGGTAAACCCTAGGAGTGAATATGTGCATATGAATTATTTCAGTTATTTAATCTTTGCACATTAGGTGATCTACCGTTTAAATTTCCAGATATTCTTGCCATACAAACCTATTAGCATACATCTAGACAGTTAAATATTTGTAGGAATTTAAAAGTGCGAGAAAATAAACCTAGCTATTACAAGGCTTCGGGGGATGGGGATTAATTACATAACCAAAGAATTGGGGATTAAAGCAGTAAATAAAACCCTAGTTTAACTATTATAAACCATTGGCAGTTACAAAAATAATGGAAAAGAAATAACTAAATGCGCAGCGAATTAAATACGAGGGATGTTAAAAAACCCTAAACCCTAATTGAAAGAAAAAAGATTTTTGTACATTTTTTATTGGAGAAAACAATGAAATTGCAAATAAAATAAAACCCTAATTTCTAATTGCTTTTTAATTATGAAAAAAAAGTATTTAAGTTAACCTGATTAACCTAATTAATTAAAATAAATATTTTAATGAAAAAATGGTTTTGGTGTATTTTTAAAGAAAATTAATTAAATTATGTACAATTCAAATCCTAAGTCTAGTTATTTTTAATTATAAAAAGAGATTAAATTTCCCTAAGTTAATTAAACTAAATTAATTAAGAAATAAAATATTTTTATTAAAAAAAGATTTTTGTAGTTTGTTGTGATTTTTTTATTAAAAAAAGAAAATGATTTTTGGGTTAATTAATTAAAACAAATAAAAGAAATTAATTAAATAAATTAAAAAGAAAATAGAAAAGAAAATGCAAACTGGGCCTGTATACTAGCAAAGGGGGGGGGTGCCAATCTGAATTTTTTTAGGCCCAAAACGCTTCAAGCCCGATCAGCATTTGGTGCCTTGTAGCGTTGGCTTGAGGGCGAATCATAGTCCCTCACTGCTGGAGCGTTGGATCTGATAGCATGCTTGATCAAGCGACTGGACGCAAGGATGTACGATGGACACCAGGATGCGAGATGCGCTGAATCTGTTGAAAGAAAATAACATAAAGGAAACGCTGGGACCTGGGGTCGAACCCAGGTCCTTATGCTCAATACCAATGCCTCATTGCCAGTTGTGTTATGCGTTTTAGTTGTTACTATAAGGAAAACAAAATATAATGTAAAGAAAACAAATCCCTGATTCCCAAGCACGCAAATTTTCAAATGGGCGAATGGCTGGCTGACACCTAACCTTCTTCTACCTTTCTCTGTCGCCTTAGGTGCTTGTACCTTTACCTACGGAAAAAGGTCTGTAGCTACAAACCTGTAAACCTCAAAAATTCACCAAACGTAAGATAAATGAAATCTAACTATATAGATCAACTCGTTTTGATCTTGTGAACATCATGGTACCCTTCTTTTTGCCCAATTTAGCCTGTAGAAAAAACCCCTAAACTGCACACACAAACCCTAACAATGGCAAAGGCACATACAGGCGTCAAAAATTCAATTGAATCATGCATTTAGCTTGCAAACATCTCAAACATCACAAATATACCAATTAATCATGCTAATGATGTAAGAAATACAGTAATCGATTTTGAAATAAAGGCCAAACTGTATGAATGCTAGGGGAGATTATGGGTGTGAGAATGCATGCAACTGATCGTATTAGCTTCTGGGAAGGTCCAAGAAACGATTGGAAGCGTTGGAATGGCTTGAATTGATCTTTAAGTTAAAAAATGATCCAACACTTTTTGTCACTTTTTTTGAATTTTGTTTGGTGTTTTCACGATTGCAAAACCTTGTCCCATGCTTTGTTCTTGTCCATTATATATCTAGGAATGAATTAGGGTTGCAAAACTGGATTAAATCTTTGCAATTATAAGAGATTTGATTTGATTTTCATGCTACATATAAACTTGCTATTTTGAGCCAAATCTTCCCTTTCTTGTACCAATTATGCTTGATTCATTTTTGCCTTGATAATTCAGCATATTTTGATTGCCAACCTGTCCAAAAACCAAATCAAATCATATCTTTGCTATTATTCATCAATTATTTGATTTAATTCAATTTTTAATTAATAAAAAATCAAAATAAATTGAAAAATTAAGCCAATAATGTGTGGGTGAATATTTGAGTAGTGGACCACATTATAAGTGAGGTGTAAGCATAAAAAGTTATGCTCATTTAGCAAAAAATGCATTTTTGACCATATTTGACTTTTGGAAATTTTTGCAAAAAGGGTCAACTTTGACAAGGCATGTCTCCTCCAATTTTAACCATAGAGAGGTGTTCTTGGACTCTTTTGAAATATTAGGATGTCCCCTAAGCAACCCTTTTGGTCTCATCTCAATTGAGTCTTCCATGTTCATGTAAGAAGCTTTGACCCAAAAGGTGTTTTTGTTGACTTTTCAAAAGGACCCATAATGTAGAAGTTCATATCTTTTTGTGGGTGAATATTTTGAAATTGTGGGCTGAATATGAATGGTAGGCAATTGCATCCTCTTCAAAATGAGCCTTGGATGGAAAATTTCTGATGAAGCATGTGGAAGTTATGCTTGGTCAAAGTTTGGTTGACTTTTACTAAGAAACCCTAATTTAGCAACTTTTGGGTTTTGATGAATTTGGAGCATTCCTTGGGGAATCATGATCAACCCTTGATCAAATGATTAAATTCACTTCAAAATGTTAATGTTGACCAAAAATCTTGAAGTTTGACTGTATGTGGGTCACAATTGACTTTTGACCTAATACAGTCGATTCTCAAGCATCTGAGCAGTTGACTGAGAAAACTTCTTGTACAAGGCATGAAACTTGACATGTAGGATCTTGAGAACATATTAAGACATATGAGGCCTTTGTGGTTCACCCATATTGATGAAAATGGAAACCCTAATTTGAGGTACACTGCCTTAGGAGAGAGTTTGTCTGGTCAACTCTTGGGAAAACTTGAGCAAATTGGGGATTCCAATGGACATGTATTGAGTAAAATGAGAGGGAAAATTTTGGGGTACAACACCTGGTTACTTTTCTAATACAGGTGTGAAACCAACTAAACTTCAAGAGGGTACTTACCTTTAACCTCATGCAAGCCTTTGAACCTAAGGTCTATTGTGTGTTTTGCTTGTGTGTGATTTATTCTGTTTGAACATAACATCATGCATCATAACATAGCATCCATTCTTATTACACTAATCATTTCAAGGACCAAGGGAATTTATCTTTGTTCTGTTTTGCATATCATGGCTTCCGCTCGTAGAAACACTATTCGAATCAGCTTTGTGAGAATACCTCCCTAACTCAAGGAGCTAGTATCAAGGGTTCCTGAAACCTTTGCGCTCATTAAGAGACATGGTCGACTTCTCAACCTGGTTACTTCAAACTTTG
This sequence comes from Vicia faba, assembly GCA_948472305.1. Taxonomy (NCBI): domain Eukaryota; kingdom Viridiplantae; phylum Streptophyta; class Magnoliopsida; order Fabales; family Fabaceae; genus Vicia; species Vicia faba. The sequence continues at coordinate 1,134,885,415 of OX451740.1, read as the reverse complement.
ATGAAAATATGATGGTTGTACTCTTAAAGTTCTTTGATCTCAAGCACCACTGCTTCACCTTCCCAGACTATCAGTTGGTGCCTACCATGGAAGAGTTCTCTCAGTTATTGAATATACCCATTCTTGAATAGTTGCCTTTCACAGGTTTATAAGAGGTTCCTAAGCCAGAAGTCATTGCATCAGCCTTGCATCTGAAACGGGCCGATATGGTATCCAATTGGGAAACAAGAAGTGAAGTCAAGGATTTTCTAGCTAAGTTCCTAATAGACAAGGCCCAACTATTTTGGGATGATATGGACTTTTAGGATTTTGAGGAGGTCTTGGCCCTTCTAATCTATGGGTTAGTATTGTTCCCTAATCCAGACTTGCTCATAGATGTGAATGCTATCAAGATCTTCCTCTCTCGCAACCCCGTGCCTACCTTGCTCGGAGATATCTTGCATGCTCTCCATACTCGTACCATGAAGAGAAGAGGGGTTCTTACGTGCTGCATGCCATTGCTGTCGAGGTGGTTTATTTCTCACCTCCCTAAGTTTGTACTGAAGAATGAAGAAGGTTTGGGTTGGTCGTAAAGGATAATGTCACTCGCTCACACGGATATTCTCTGGTATTCCTGAGCTATGGGAGATACTGCTATTAATAACCGCTGTGGGGAGTACCCTAATGTCCTATTACTTGGCATTAGAGAAGGCATAACTTACAATCCTTGTTTGGATCTGCGCCAATTTGGTTATGCTCGAAGGGATGGTCCCCATGAGTTACTTATCGAGGGAATTGTATTTAACTATGAGGATGATGTTCAAGGGTATCGTCAGAGGTTCATACGATCTTGGAGCATGGTAAACAGATCTGATGCCAAGGCTTTGGGGCCGAAGGCTTCCATTACTATGGAATTATCTCCAATGGGTACGAGCTCGCGCCCAGAAACTTATGATGCCCTACGTGGCTGTTCTACCAGTGATTCTGGAACCCACTACTGAAGGGGGTATCCCTTACACGGTTCTCCATCCTGATATGCCCACTGATCTTGAAGAACTACAAAGGTCTTGGATTTAGTTGAAGAAAGAGCGGGATACTTATAGGGATCAGTTCTATGCCCAGGAGAGAAAGGTTTTAGAGCTCACAAAGCAGCTTCATGAGGAAAGAAGCCTTAATGTCTATCTCGGCACGAAGAGGAAGAATCCATGGGAAATATGATTTTTTCTAGTTTTTTAGAATTGTTTTTAATTGTAACGCCTAAAAGGCAATTGAACTTTGAATTCTACTAATAAAATCTTTGTTTCATTTTGGTTCGTAAATTTAAATTTCCCAAAGTCCTTGAAATCATTACATATGCATCCCATCCATAATCACTGCATATACATGTACCATTACAGGCTTCTCATCTTCTTCGCTGTTTATTTCAGCAGAAATGTCTTCTAAACAAAGCATCAAAGATCTTCAGGCACAAAATTCCCAATTCCAACAGATGTTCATAACTCTGGTGAAAGGGCAGGAGGATCTGAAAGCCCTCATCCTGAAGGAGAAGAAGAAAAAGAAGAAGGTATCTGGAATTCTGAATATGGGCAGAAGGTTCAGGGGGCCATTAAAGCAACCAGTCGATCTAACCTCCTCATCCAAGGAAGGGGAGAATCAATAAAGGGAGACAAGGGAAAAGGACCCCAATCCTGAAGTTTCTGACAATGATACAGACTACAATGATGAGCAGTATCCTCCCACTGAGGATAGATACAAGCAGTTGGAAGATCGTTTGAGTGCTATAGAAGTTCAGAGGATACCTGAGTTGGATTTCGAAGATTTGGGATTGGTGTCGGGAGTGGTCATCCCGCAGAAATTTAAGGCTCCAATTTTTGCAAAGTACGATGGGGTGTCTTGCCCTAAGCTCCATCTCTGTTCCAATGTAAGGAAGATTCAGCCCCACACCGCTGACAGAAACTTGTGGGTTCACTTCTTTCAAGACAGTATGTCAGTGACTCAACTTGAATGGTTCTACCAACTGGAGAGAACCAATGTCCGAAACTGGGAGGACTTGGCAGCTGCTTTTTATAAGAAGTATCATTACAATGCCGACCTCTCCCCCACTCGTACTCAACTCCAGAGTATGACCGTGGGTGCATGTGAAGGCTTTAAGGACTATGCACAAAAGTGGAGAGACTTGGCTGGAAGAGTCCAACCCTCTTTATGTGACAGGGAGTTTGTTAATATGTTTCTTGGGACGTTGTCTGGTCCTTTCTTTAAACATTTTATTGGTAGCTCATCAGCTGGTTTCACCGAGCCGATATTAACGGAAGAAAGGGTAGAAGCTGGGATTCAGAGCGCTAAGATACAGAAAGATGCCTCTTCGAGTTTGGTAAAGAAGCCTTTCACCGGTAAGAAGGAAGCGAGTGCCATCTATAGCCTGAGAGGCCAAAGCAGAGCTGAACACCGTCTGGCGGTAAGTGTTGTAATGATACCTAGGCCTGCGATTTCTCCATAACGCCACAATCAACAAAGGGTAGAAAGACCACAAAGGCAATTTACCTGGATGAACATGACATTGACAGAAGTTCTACCCCATCTACTAAGATCCAACTTGGCAACCTTGAAAGAGGCTCATAAGAATCCAAATACTACATCTCCTCAGTACAATCCAAACGCTCGGTGTGCCTACCATTCTGAGAGTCCTGGCCATGATACAAATGATTGTTAGGCTATGAGAAATAAGGTACAAGACCCGATTGAAGCTAAAGAGATTGAGTTCGATGCTCCAGAGAATCCCAATATCATAACTGCTCACATGCCTAAGCACAATCGTGGAGTTAATGCTGTTGATACCGATCTGTTTGTGACCTCAGTTGATGAAGTTTCTACTCCTCTCATGACTGTTAAGAAGAATTTGTTGCTGGCCGGTTTATTTCCAGGTTGTGGTAAAGGTTGCCACGTGTGTTCATGTCTGCCTTCCGATTGCCATTTGTTGAAAACAGGTGTCGAATGCCTGATGGATAGCATATAAATTTTGTTCGAGAAAACTTTGATTCCAACTGTTCCATGTGAAGATATTGCAATTTCAACCATTTCCGCCAATCCTTCCAAGGTCTCCTCGAGAAGACCTGTTAGGATTACATCTGCTCCAAGAGTCGTTACGTTAATGATCACCCTTTCTGGTCCTATCCCATACGCCTCAGACAAAGCTGTCCCTTGGCATTATGGCACCGATGTCTACTATCATGGTGTTAAACAGGATCTGAAGAATGAAGAGGCTGATCCCAATGTCAGTAACATTATCATGATCGGTAAGATCACTAGAAGTGGAAGGGTTTTATCTCCCGAGATTTCCCCAAAGACTGTCAATAAGCTTGTCGTTATTTCACCCGCAATTTCTGTTGGTGCTTCAACTACTACTCCTGTTCTTACTCCAATTGTTACCCCTGCCTTCGAGTCATCTGGTACCTGAGGCAAAGAAGCTATAGGTGAGCCTGCCCGGACGGAGGCACCTAAAAAAATTGTCATAGAAACCTCTAAGCAAGAGATAGAGGAAATATTAAAAATAATTAAAAAGAGCGACTACAATGTGGTCGAGCAGCTGGGGCAGAACCCCTCAAAGATATCCATGTTGTCTTTGATGTTGTGTTCTGAGGCCCATGTGAAGGCTTTGATCGCATTCTTCAAGACTGCGCACGTGTCACAGGAGACCTCGGCTGATCAATTCAAAGACTGTATGGCCAGCCTGACTGCTGATAATGGGCTGGGTTTTTCAGATGCCGATTTGACACTGAAAGGGAGAAAGCATAATGATGCTCTGCATGTCTCGATCGAATGCAAGGGCACCACTATGGCTCATGTGCTGGTAGATATTGGGTCGTCACTTAATGTCCTGCTGAAGAAGGCTCTCGACCGACTAAATTATGAGGGCTTGACCTTAAAGCCTAGTAACATCGTGGTAAGGGATTTTGACGGGTCAAAGAGAATGGTGCATGAGGAGGTGGACATCCCTATCAAGGTAGGTTCTCAGACCTTTGAGCCCACTTTCTATGTAATGGACATCCGGCCGTCATACTCTTGTTTGTTGGGTCGTCCTTGGATCCATGAAGCTGGGGCAGTTACTTCTACACTACACCAAATGCTGAAGTATCTAGTGAAGGGGAAGATTATCACTGTGCATGGTGAAGAGGAGTATATGGTGAGCCATCTCAACTCCTTCAGGTACGTAGAGATGGACATGGAATTCATAGAGACTCCTTGTCAGAACTTTTAAGAGGTTCCCCAGATTTCGGCATCGACTGAGACTACTACCGGCACCAAACCTCCTCTAAAGATGGATTCTCTCAAAGACGCCAGAGCCGTGGTTAAAGAAGGTGGGTATACCAACTGGGGACAACTTCCTAATTTTACTCACAAAACTGACAAGTTTGGTTTGGGCTTTACTTCAGGAGCTCAAAGGGCTATTCGACGCGCTCGAGCTGGAGGACCTCCCCTACACATTAGCAATCGGGGAATTAATGCCATTGAAGACAGTGAGGAAGACTCTGACATTAACAGTTGGATCTACCCAACTACCAACGGTGGACTGAGTAATTGGACGACTAGGGATTTTATACCAGTTTCTTTTATTCCGCAGTAATTGTCTTACTTGTTTTCTAAATTTGTAATAAACAATTTAAACTCTACAATCTTGTGTCTTGCCCGAGGCACATTGGCTTTGTTTGTGAGGGCTATTATGTGTCATTTCATATATCATCAATAAAACATTGGACGTTCCTTGCATACAAATTTTGCGCTCTCTATTTTTCGTTGTTGTTTTCATTTTATCAAAACAGTTATGCTCTTACACACACTTACGTATCATACTGCAGATCTGTATCCACTCTGGATCCCATTGATAACAATTCTGCTACTGCCGGTTATGACTTCAAAAATCCGATCAACCAAGCCGAGGACGAATGTGAGGATGATTGTGAGGTTCCTGGAGAACTTGTTAGACTGTTATAGCAGGAGGAGAGGGCTATACAGCCCCATGAAGATCTAGTTGAGACGTTAAACTTGGGCATAGAGCTAGACAGAAAAGAAGTCAAGATAGGCGCAAATCTGGAAGCTAAGATCAAACAGTGGTTGATGCAGATGTTGCACGACTATGTTGAGATCTTCTCCTGGTCCTATGAAGACATGCCTGTTTTAGACACTGATATTATGGTACATCGTCTGCCGACCAAGGAAGACTGTCCTCCGGTTAAACAGAAGGTCCGCCGTATGTCCCCTGAGATGTCAGAGAAGATCAAGGCAGAGGTCATGAAACAATTCAACATATGGTTCTTAGCTGTCACCTCATATCCACAGTGGGTTATTAATGTTGTTCCGGTGCCAAAGAAAGACGGTAAGGTACAGATGTGTGTGGACTACAGAGATCTGAACAGGGCAAGCCCCAAGGATGACTTCCCGCTTCCCCACATTGATGTTCTTGTTGATAACACCATGCAACATAAAATATTCTCCTTCATGGATGGTTTCTCTGGCTACAACCAGATCAAGATGGCTCCTGAAGACATGGAGAAGACAACCTTTGTCATACAGTGGGGCACCTTCTGTTACAAGGTGATGCCTTTTGGGTTGAAGAATGTTGGGGTAACTTATCAGTGAGCCATGGTTTCCTTGTTCCACGATATGATTCACCATGAGATCGAAGTATATGTTGATGACATGATAGCCAGGTCCCAAACCAAAGAGGAACACCTCGATCATCTACAAAAGTTGTTCGACAGGTTGAAGACGTACAAGCTGAGGTTGAATCCGAACAAATGCACCTTCAGGGTAAGGTCTGGTAAGCTTCTGGGATTCATTGTCAGTGATAAAGGAATTCAAGTGGACTCCGCAAAGGTAAAGTCCATACAAGAGATGTCGGCTTCCCGTACAGAGAAAGAACTTAGAGGTTTCCTGGGACACTTGAATTATATCGCCAGGTTCATTTCACATCTAACTGCTACTTGTGAGCCCATCTTCAAGCTTCTGAAGAAAGATCAAGTGGTAAAGTGGAATGATGAATGCCAGACAACCTTTGAAAGAATCAAAGAATACCTTCAAGAATCACTAATTCTGATGCCTCCGGTTGAAGGAATACCTTTGATACTATACTTAACAGTGCTAGACAATTCAATGGGGTGTGTGCTGGGGCAGCATGACGAGTCTGGTCGAAAAGAGCATGTAATATACTACCTTAGCAAAAAGTTTTCCGACTGTGAGACACGATAGTCACTGCTTGAGAAAACTTCTTGCGCTTTGGCATGGGTTGCTCGCCGACTAAGAAAGTACATGTTGACCCACACTACCTTGTTGGTATCTAAGATGGATCCAATCAAATACATCTTTGAGAAACCCGCTCTCGCTGGAAGAATAGCGAGATGGCAGATGATATTAACCAAATACGATATACAATATACAACCAAGAAAGCAATCAAGGGAGTGTAATGGCTGATCATTTGGCTGATCAGGCCGTGGATGACTACCAGTCCATGAATTTTGAGTTCCCAGATGAGAATATTATGCTGGTGACTGACTGCGAAGAACCTGGACTGGATGAAGGGCCCGAGGAGGGATCCCGACGGACTATGGATTTTAATGGAGCTTCGAACGCACTCGGTAACGATAATGGCACAGTAATCATATCTCCTGAAGGCTGTCATACTCCTTTCACTGCTCGACTATGTTTTAACTGCACTAACAACATGGCGGAGTATGAAGCCTGCATCATGGGTCTCAAAGCTGCTATTGACCTCAGGATCAAGTTCTTAATTGTCTTCGGGGATTCAGCCTTGGTGATAAGTCAGATCAAAGGCGAATGGGATACGAAGCATCCGAATCTCATCCCATACAAAGAGCACGTACTTACATTGCTCCCACACTTTGAGGAGGTAACCTTTAAACATTTCCCACGAGAGGAGAATCGGTTAGCGGACACGCTAGATACCATGTCTTCCATGTTCAAAGTCAAGTGGGACAACGAAGCTCCCTGAATCACCATTGAGAGGTTGGATGAACCAGCACACTGTTGTGAGATTGATACCGAAAAGGTGGCAGACAAACCCTAGTTTCATGAAGTGAAGAAGTACCTCGAGACTCAAGAGTATCCCGAAGGGGCATCTGTCAACAATAAGAAGTTTCAGAGAAGGTTCGCTGGGAAATTCTTCCTCAGTAATGGAATCCACTACAAGCGCAACCATGACTCTACCTTACTGCGGTGTGTAGACAAGAGCGAAGCAGAGAGGATTATGACAGATCTACATGAAGGTACCTTCAGAACCCATTCCAGTGGACATACTATGGCTAAGAAGATCCTATGGGCAGGATACTACTGGTTCACTATAGAAGCAGATTGTTATCAACACTCCCGAACTTGTCATAAATGTCAAATCTATGATGATAAGGTGCATGTGCCTCCGGTTCCTTTGAATGTTTGGAAAGCTCCGTATCCCTTTGCAATATGGGGCATTGACATGATCGGAGAAATCAGACCTACTTCTTCCAATGGACATCGCTTAATCTTAGTGGTCATTGATTACTTCACGAAATGGGTTGAGGCATCCTCCTTTGCCACTATTACAAAGAACGTCGTGGTGCAGTTTATCCGACATAATCTGATCTATCGGTATGGTGTGCCAGAGAGAATTATTACTCACAATGGTACAAATCTCAACAACACAATGATCACCAAGCTCTGTAAGCAATTCAAGATACATCATCATAACTCTTCTCCCTACCGGCCAAAGATGAATGGCGTTGTTGAAGCGGCTAACAAGAACATCAAGAAGATTATACAGAAGATGACGGTGACATACAAAGACTGGTGTTGTACCCCAAAAATTTCCCTCTCACTTATTAAAGATTTCCTCACAAGATATCTTGAACTCAAGACTGCATTAGGGTTTGATCAGCTCAAGACACCTCCTCATGTACTGATGACCAAAATTATGGTTTGAGTTTGCACAAGGATTTTGGACTATCAATGATTCATATGGCTTTAAATTATCATCATGGACCCCCAATATTACTCATGCCAAGTTTCAAGCCTTGAATCACATTTTTGATCAGTCAATTGGACAGTTGACCTAAAAATCAGTTGTATTAGGGAAAAAGTCAACCATGGCCAATTTACAATCAAACTTCATAATTTTTTATCCACATCAATATCTTAGACTCATATGTATCATTTTATCAAGTTTGTACCATAATTCCTCAAGAAATTTGATCAAATCATCAAAAGGGCAAAATGGTCAAAATTAGGGTTTTAACTGAGAAAGGGCAATTTCTGATTTTTGGCCTAGCAAATGGTCAATTGTTTTAAAGCATGATCTCAAGAGTTCAACTGCATCATCTTGACCTAATGACATGGTTCAAAACATTGCAAATCCATTGGATTGACAGATGAAGTTTTCAGTCAACTGATCAAAAGTCAACTGTGCACTGAAAAGTCAAACTTTGACTTTTTGGTCAAATTCAAGTGCCAAGGATCACAATTCATCAAAACATGTCAAAATGTTAAACTTGTTCATCAAGAAACCAAATTTTTAAGATTTGGATTTGAAAAGTTGAAAAAATTCTAACTTAGAAAATTTTCTAAGTATAGAAAATTTCTTGTTTTTTCTCAACTTTAGGCCAAATTTTCACCATTATACAAAATGATTCAAAGGAAGTTCTCAACATGAAAGTTTTATATCTCCATGAAATATACAACTTTGCTTCACACAATTTCTCCTAAAGATGCTTGGATCTCAAGATATAATTTTGTGAATACATGCTCATAAACTAAAATAATAGTGAAAATTTGTCCTAGTTAGGCAGGTTTTTTACCTAACTGCATGCCAATTTTTCACATAGTTCCAAGGGGAATATTTGAAAGAATTTCAAATATGAATTGTAGAGCACATTTCAATATTTCCAAAATGTCCAAGAACTCCTTAAGAGCATGTTTGAGTATGGAGAATCGAAGAGATGAAGTTAGGGTTTTCAAACTTGATTAAAGGTCATTTTCATAAAGAACAAGTTTTCAAATTTGCAAATTGGTTGTACAATCTTCACTTTTTAGGCCTCAAACTCGTTTTTCACTCCACCATTAATTAATTTCACAAGGTTTCATGCCCTAAAGCCAAACATTCAATGAATTGTACAAGAAAATAGCCATTTTTGGAAGAGAGGAAACATTGCCATTTTGGAAAAGCATGCTTTTTGCATTTTTCCATTTCTTGAGCCTTGGACTTGTTCTTTCTGCACAAACCAAGTCTCTAAACCTGAACAAAACATGTTAAAAGCCTCAAGCCACCCTACAAGATTAGAATCATTCCTTAAGAAGTCACTTCTCACACTTGCTTCAAAAACAAGAAATGTAGCAAGACATATGATCTTATACTTCTGAGCAAGCACAAGTCCTCCAACCTTTTTCTCTATATAAAGCCATCATTTTGCAACTAAAACCACGCATGCCCAAGCCTTGAAACACCCTAGAACCAGAAGTTGCATACCAATCCTCCAAACTTGCCATTTCTGACTTATGAACTGAATCTTCCATTTCACTCGTGCGTTTTCAAGCCTTTTGCTTTCCAAAGCTTCCTTACCTTACAAGTAAACCATCCCACACCGTGAAACATCACTGTAACTCCATATTCCCCATTGTTGAAGTTCAAAAACAGAGAAACACAGGTGGACTTCTCCAGATCATTCCAGTCACCCTCAAGACAAGCTAAGCATTGCATTAGCTTCCTAGAGGTTCAAGGAAGCTAACCTGATCATCACAACATCCTAAAGCAAGCTCATTTTCAAAACACGATTTCCATTTTCAAGGTGAGTTTTCTGTTTTTCTAACTCTTGATACAGACATAGTTAGCTTTCCATTTCTGAATATAAAATGTAGACATCATTGCTACGAAACTGTACATATCCATAGCTTGCATTTATTTGGCTTAAGTTTAGAGAATTTTAAGTTTGAAGTTTCTAAAAAAATTAGGTTAAGAATTAGGGCCAACAAAATTCTCTTTGATCTTGGACTTATAGTTTTAGTTATGCACATGGTTAGAATCGTGAGGTAAAATGCTATAATGTTCATGTTATCACTTTCCATTTTTGTTGAGAAATGAAAAAGTTACAGGGGGTTCGGCTGGCCAAAGGTTGAAGATGAAGTACATGGTAAGGCAATGTTTTATGTTATGTATTTATGTTTTCACTTAGACTAACGGATGTACAGCCACCCTAGTGGTAAGGCAGCGCGCAAAAATGCCCCAGGTCACGGGTTCGAGCCTTGGCGCTGCCTTTTGCAATTTTTCATACTTTTTTTCCATTTTTTTTGTTGTTTTTGCAGCACGGGCTTCAGCACATTGGGCCTTATGTTTTTGCTAACTTTCTGCCTCCTATTTGCTTGCAGCATCCCTGGTCCAAATATTTTATTTACTTATTTTTATTCTTATTTTTATTTTATCAAATATATTTTCTTAATCATAAAAAAATAAAAATGATAAATATTATGTTTTGTTTTATTTTATTTTATTTTCTCATAAAAAATATTTATTTATTTTATACTATCTTTTTAATAAACTTGTAAATTAAAATAAAATTAGGTTAAATATTTATTTTTCTTCACACCTATTAAATATTTATTTTAACATATAAAAAGACCAAAATACTTCATAAATACCATATATTATTTTCAAGACAAAAATACAAAAATACAAAAATACTTAAAGAAAATTATCTCCTTTTAATAAATTAGAATTAGGGTTTATTAAAAACTTTCTCTAAAAATAATTTTCCTTTCTTAATTAATTTGAGATAATCTTGATTTATTTACTAGGTTTAGGTTAAAACTTTTTCCATGTGAAAAAATCAAACAAAATCTTCTTTTGCATTTATATGCATCTTTGCATATTTAATTTATCTTGTACATTATTTATTCCAATATTTGTATAAATTCAATTTGGTTGTAATAGATTAATTATGTTTATACTATTGCAATCCCCATTCATAAATTGTATACCCCCCTCCCACAAAGTGTTGTAATAGCGTAGTAATCTTTAAATTTCGCAATTTATCGCTTTTATATAATATGCTAGTAATTAGGGTTTGCATAGCAAGATAAAATCAATCAAATAGAAAACCCTAATCCAAGACAAAATCAAGCATGAAAATGACACACTTGCACACCAAAACACCCCTAGGGTTATCCCACTTGGTTTCCTTATACAAAATGGCCATATTACGCATGTAAAGTGTCTTAGCAAAAAAAAACAAATACAAGATCACAGTCCCTCGATGACGCTATTTAAAGTTGCCTTACAAAATGATCTTAGTCCCTCAATGAAAATGCTAAGATACTTTGCAACATTGCTAATCATGGCTATACGATGACCCACACCCGTCCCGTTTAGATCCAAAGATAATGTTACTTACTGTTGTACCCCAAAAGTTTCCCTCACATATTTCTCAAATGCATGTCAAGTAAGGTCCTCAAATTGCTCAAAGAAGTCCAAGAATTGAACAGACAAACTCTCTCCTAAGGCAGTCTACCTCAAATTAGGGTTTCATTTTGCATCAAGATGCTTGAGTCCAAAGGATCCCAAATGCTCACCATTGTCCTAATATGTTCTTAAGATCATCCATGTCAAGTTTCAAGCCTTGCAGAAGAAGTTTGCTCAGTCAATTGCTCAAATACCTAGAAATCGACTGTGCTAGGTCAAAAGTCAACTGTGGCCCACATATAGTCAAACTTCAAGATTTTTGGCCAACATCCTCATTTTAAAGTATCATTCATCATTTGATCAAGGGTTGATCATGATTCATCAAGGATTGCCCATAATTCATCAAAACCCAAAAGTTGCTAAATTAGGGTTTTGTAGGAAAAGTCAACTCAACTTTGACCAAGCATAACTTTCTCATACTTTATCAAAAACGACCCATCCAAAGCTCATTTTGAAGAGGATGCAATTACCTACAATTCATCTTCAGCTCCAAAGTTCAAAATATGCACTCACAAGAATATATGAATTTGGACATTATAGGTCATTTTGAAAAGTCAACAAAAACACCTTTTGGGTCAAGGCTTCATACATGAACATGGAAGACTCAATTGAGATGATGCAAAAAGGGTTGCTTATAGGACATTCTAAGCTTTATAAAAAGTCCAAGAACACCTCTCTAGGGTCAAAATTGAGAGAGTTATGCATTGGCCAAGTTGATCTTTTTTGCAAAATTGCCAAAAGTCAAATATGCTCAAATTTGCATCTTTTGCTAAATGGGCCCAACTTTTTATGCTTGCATCTCATTTCTAACACAGTCCACGACCTATGGGACCCTTCATGCTTTATTTATTCATTTATTAAATTTATTTTGATTTTTATTCATTTAAAATTCAAATAAAATTAAATAAATCCTAATAAATCATATATTGCATTTTAGGGATGATCTTTTGCTTTGAAAGAAGATCTCATATGCTGTCAATTGAAGATCAACTCGTGAAAAGTCAATTTGGTTTGAAAAAGATTCTATTTGAGCAAAATTGGAAAGGAATCATATGCATTGGAAGATCAAATCAAATCTCCATTATGAGCAAGATTGAGGTCGTTTTTGTTGACCTAATAGTTTGTATTACATATACAGAAGAAGACTGAGGCATGAGGGGGTTTGAAGCAGTCGTGCAGAGGTGAAACAAAACTCAAAAAATTTCAAGAAAAGTGGTGATTCAATCTCCACGTTAGAGGCCAATTCATACCATTCTCACGACACTAACAGGTTCTTGGACATCTCCAGAAGGAATTCCACCCATTTGCAAGCTCTCTCAAGCCTGGAATTATGAGATATAGGGATCACGACTTGCTTCCAAATTCAAATTAGTTTTCATCGATTTACTCATCCATTGTATATTTTGATGATATATTCATGTTTGACATTGAGTTTGCAAACTTTTGGTACCATTTAATTGTATTTCTAACCCCTATACAGGAACTTGCCATAGCTAGGGTTTTGTATTCTTGATTAGGGCTTTGCAGGATAGGAAAAATTGAGTATTGATTCTAGTACCATGAGACTCGTGAGGATGAAATGAGCCGAATGGTACCAGCCATGGCCATTTATCTTGAGCGCACGCGATTTTGGAGATGGACAGGGATATACCTACAGCCAGTGTCTGTAGGTAAAATTTTGTTTACCTAAAACGACGGATGGGAGGTAGACGATGATGCGTGTCATCCTTTGGTTGGGCCATTTAAATTTAGCGCGTTTTTTTTCTTTCAGGATTTAGTGTTTTCATCATATAATATTTATGTTTTATTGTATATACAAACAAAACACTTGGATCAGTTGGTAAGCGTGCAGGGGGAAAGTGCAAAGGACCTGGGTTCGATTCCCAGGTCCCAACCTTCATTCTTAATATTTTTTAACAGGTAATCCAATGCTTTGCAAGTCAAGATGCTCACCGTGCACCATCAGGATCTGGCCCTCTAATTCATAAATGTCCCCAGATCAACATACCACCATGGGAGGACCACCATGCACCCCAATCAAGCGTGTACACTGGATTGGGGCGAAGTCAAACAGGCCTCTATCCATTTGGGCCCAGGAATTTACATTCCAACCCCCCTTTTTTGCTAAATACAGGCCCATCTCATCCTTCTTTGTTTATTTATTTTTAATTCTTTTGATACTTTCTTTAATTAATTTTAATTCAGTAATAAATCTTTTTTTCATAAAAAATCATAAAATCAATCATTCACAAAAAAAAATAGAATTAGACTTTTTTTTATCAAAATTAATTTTATTAATTTAATTTAATTTAGTCTAATTTAGGGAAATTGTAATTTGTTTTTTTTTCATAAATAAAATCAAAAAATAGAAATTAGGTTAAACTTTTGATTCAATTTTATTTTTCTCTTTGTCTCAAATAAATAAAATACAAAAATAGGTCGTAGATTAAATCAAGTCATTTTTTCCCTTAAAATTAAAATTAATTAGAAGTAGGCTTTTCTTTCTTTTAATTTAACAATTTCTTTATTTTCTTAAAATAACAAAATAAAACAAAAACATTTTCTTAATTAATCGCAATTAGGTTTAGGCAGGGGTCAAAACCCTAATTATCTCGTATTCGATTCACCACGCGCATATTAATAATTTTTGTCAATATTGTTGTAACTGTGCATGGTTTATAATAGTTTAATCTAGGGTTTTTATTTATCGCTTCTTCCCGGGTTTTTGGCTATGTAATTAATTTCCCTCCCCGAAGCCTTGTAATAGCGTAGATTTACTTTCTCGCATCTTAATTTCTGCAAATATTTAACTGACTAGATGTATGTTAATAGGATTGTATGATAAGATTGCATGATAATTTAATACAGTTAGAAAACCCTAATGTGAAAAGATAAATAACTGAAACAAATCACTCGCACATACACTCTTTGGGTATGCTCTCACTTCGGTTACCTTCAGTAAACGATCATTAAGTATTGGGGGTCTTAGTGGTTACCCTTATGTCTAAAAAAAAGGATCAAATGTCCCGTTCTGATGTTGCCTCAGAATGTTTCCTCGGAAAGGTTGCCTCGGAAATGTTGCCTCGAATATGATCTTAAGACTCTAGGGTTATTACTAAGATGCCCTGACATTGTTTTAGTGATCGTACGTCCCTTTCGAATTTACCCTTACAACTCCAACGACGGTGCTACCGACTCCTTAATAGTAGGATAGCGTTGTCTAAAGGAAATAGAACGAACAATCCTTTTTTCGAGTAGGTAGAATCTTAAGTACTTGCTCAATAAAAACTTTTCACACAAGCACCTTTCAAAACAGTTTTCAAAACAAATTTGTCACGCCCTTGAGGACTGATATAAGGGTTATCACGAAGTAAAACATTTTCAAAACAAAGCACATACACAAGCAATTTAAAATGATGAGCAAGTACTTAAGAGCCCATGGAAAACCATGGATAGAAAGGGTGCTAACACCTTCCCTTTCTATAATCTACCCCCCGTACTCAGAATATCTCGAAAAAGGATTTTTTTTTGTACTTTTTTCCTTTCCAATTAGATGAAATAAAAGTCGGTGGCGACTCTTGCTTACCGCGACATTTTGCGAATAAAAAACGCAAAACGCAAACCAGTATTAAACAGTTGGTTCTGCCACCGTATCACAGAACTGGAGACTCTGCTGGGGACTTAATAAGTGGGGTATACCTTAGGATCTAGTTCATCATAATTTCTTCTCTTGATTGCTTTGATTTATTTACTTTTAAGGGTTTTGTTTGGGAATTACTATAGATCCTAACCCCGGGTCTGGGGACACCTTTTAGGTAAGTAGCAATAGACTGTGAGGGAACTGTACAGCGTAGACCGATACCGTTGAAGCAGTAGCTACGTTGATGTGGCACATTGTTTGGTACCGGTATCCCTTGGGGAGAAACGAGGAGAATACGGGTTTGCTGCGTGGTGTCGTTAAGCATCAACTGACCTTAGAACCTTTAATCAACCAACTTGGCCATTAGAAAGTAGTGAGATAGCCGACCTCGGTGTAAAGCTGGGAACTAGTTGATACTCGATGCTACACTCATTGAGACCATACTCTCGAGATAGTTCCGACCGCAAGAAAAGATTGCGTGAGCTGAAACCATGACCGATGGAGGATGGTCAGTGATATTGAGGTCCTCTAGAACCCAGTTACTTTTTCTAGGACAGGTTGAAACCAACTTAACTTCAAGAGGGTACTACCTTTGACCTCATGCAAGCCTTAAACCTAAGGGCTTCGTGTGATTTGACTGTGTTTGCAATACTTGTGTTTTCTATACCTGTGTGTGATCGGTGGAAATAGAACTGACTGTTTTTAAGCTGGTTTCGTGAAATGTTGCGGTAAGCAAGAGTCGCCACCGTCTTTTATTTTCTCCAACATGGATAGGATAAAAGCACAGCAAAATTCCTTATGAGAATGTTTCTCGGTTCGGGAGGTAGATTTATAGAAAGGGAACGTGTTAGCACCCTTTCTATCCATGGTTATCCATGGGCTCTTAGGTACTTGCTCTTATGTTTTCAAATGTTTGCTTTTCAAAATGTGAGTGGGTTTGAAAAAAGTTTCATTGGAAGATTTCTGAATGAATCTTGTATCTGTCCTCAAGAGTGTTTGAAAAATTTGTTTTGAAAGCTTTTGAAAGTGTCAGTGTGAAAAGATTTTTGTTTTGTTTTTTAGAGAGCAAGTACCCATGAGTCATCTACCTACCCTAAGGAATTAGGCTGTGTAAAAGTCCTTAAGGTAGTGCCATCCCACCATTGAGAGGTAGGTAGCACCACCGTTGGAGGTGTTCGGGTCAATTCGATTGTAGGGACAGTGTGGTCACCGAAGCAACAGTTAGGACACCTTAGAAGCAACCCTAATGTCCTAGATCCTTTTTAATCCGAGGCAACCGTTTCGAGGCAACTGTTTCGAGGCAACTGGATCATGGACATAAGAGCGACCGCTAAAACGTCCTATACTTGACGACCATGTTTCGAAGGCAACGAGTGAGGCGTACCTTAGAAGTGGTGTGTGCATTGTGTGTTGTTTTCATGTTATGTTTTATCTTTGATCATGGTATTTGTGAGCTACGAGCTGTTTTTATTTACATACATTCTTTCATGCAAGTTTAGCAGTTAAGGGGTGCAGAAAGTAAATTGCAGAAATATAAATCCTACGCTATTACAAGGCGCGGGTCTATACATCGCCAAAAATACAAAGACCCATTTTTGGTAAATAAGTACGGAAAGTAAATAAAACAGTAAAAATCCTAATTACTATTACATCCGGAGGCAGTTACATAATAATCAGAAATAAGGAATTAAAACTGAAATGCGCGCGAAAGAAAGAATTGGGAATGTCCTAAGGGTTTTGACCCTTTTTTAGAAAAGAAATTGATTTTTTTTTTGTCTTTTCGGAAAAAAATGAAATTAAAACTAACTAATGACTAATTAATGAATTTAATTAAAAGAAAATAATATTTTGTGTTTTTATGTTTTTATGAAATAAAAGAAAAGAATTAAAATTCTAAATTAACCCAATTCTAATTTATTTTAATTGTTAAAAGAAAAGTCAAAATTGCCTAATTAAACTATTTCAATTAATGTTTATTTACAAAATAAAATAATAATAATAATGATGTTAGTTCTATTTTTTTGATTTTTTATGAAAATATTAATTGGTTAATTATGTTAATAAGAAATAAAATAAACAAGGTTAGAAATTAAATTGGAAAATAAAAAATGAAAAGAAATAGAATAAACAAATGGAAGGGGGTATTGGGCCAGGAAGGGGGGTGCATTGTTGGAATTTGAGGCCCATTTGAACAAGCCACGTTTGACTTCTTGGATTGAGTGGAGCGCTGTTGACTCCTGAGCATGGTGCTCCAGCCTTCTGGGCCCTTGGATTTGCATCTGTGACACTTGGCCTGTTGGATGTGTGAGGTGCATGGTGTTCAACACTTTGGAAACTGCACAGGAAAGCATTTGAAAAAATAATATGGAAATTATAGGGGACCTGGGAATCGAACCCAGGTCCCAGTGGTGAACCAACACATCACCAACCACTGCATCACTTAGGCGCGTTTGTTAGTAACATAGAAAAGAAATATTATATAAGACAAAAGCGTTATATGCTGGAAATAAGAAAACGCGCGCGCCCAGTTTGAACTGACCACTCCCTGCTTGCCACGCATGTCGTCTTCTTCATTTCCTGAAACATGAAACACATAGCGGGGGTTTTAAACCCCCACAAAATGCAAGCCTGTAAAAAAATAGCGAATAGACGCTCGTTGAACATAAAAAAGGCGCGACATGTCCATTCAATCCGTCTTGAGCTTCTGAGTTTGACCATGCCTGTTTGGAGTTCTAATTTTACAGCATGACAAAACCCCCAATTCTAAACCTTGAAAACCCTAAAGCGTTTTAATGGCAAGTCATGATTCTGTACAGGATAATGAAATTAAACAATGCCAAAGGCTTTGGGAAGATGTCAGCAACACAAATCAATCAAAAGAATGTATTAAAAACGCATGGAATGTGATATGTAAATTTGGAAATGTATGCAAACCGTATGAGTCGTGTGCTTTGATTCTGATGGTGTTAGGGCTCGTTTTTGATAGCAAAAGACTCCTGGAGATTCAGGCAAGCTGTTTGAATCCAAAAGAGGCTTCGAATTGCACTGCAAATAGGTTTTCAATCCCTCACTTTTTCTTTGAAAATTTGAGATTGGTTTATGCTGTATGAGTGTTTCTAGCTCGTGTATTGTATTGGGAATGCTTGCACATATGTATATGAATGAGTATCAATCAAAATAAAGGACCTTTAAGCCTTGCAATTATGCTTTGATTTTGCCATGAACACCATTTAAACAACTTGCCATTTTTGCTTCAATTTTGAATTTCTATGCTTGGAATAGGTCTTGCACGAGTTTGGTAAGTGCTTCATGGTGTATCAAGGCAATTCATACTCAAAGATATTCCTCCATTAATTTTCTTGATTTTTATCTGAATTTTAAAGATTTAAAATGAATTAAATCAAATAAAATTAAATAAAAATGGAAAATTAATTTTAAATCTTGAAATAAATTGTGGGACACGTGGGAGGCATGGCCAAGCTGAACCAAGTGGAAAAAGTGGGCCCTTTTTGTCAAAAATGAAATTTCAAGGATAATTGACTTTGGCCATTTCACAAAAATTTCCCAACTTCTCCAATGCATATCTTGCTCAATTTTGAAGCTATGAACATGTTCTTGGACATTTTGGAAAGGTATTGAAGTCCTCTAACCAATGTCTTTAGTCCCATGTCATTTTGATTTACCAATCTCAAGTTATGTTCTTTGACTTAAAGTGCCTTTTTGTTGACTTTTGAAAATGACCTATAATGTTGAAATTGATAACTTTTTGTGAGAGCATTTCTTGGACTTGGAATGCGAAGATGAGTTGTAGGAAATGTCTTCCCCTTCAAGATGAGCATTGGATGGGATTTTCTGATGAACCATGTAAAAGTTATGCCTTGGTCAAGTTACAATTGACTTTTCAACTTTCCAAAAATAGAAACTTTTGACACCTTGATGATTTTTGAGCCATTCTTGTGAAATCATGGTCAAGATTTGACCAAATGATGATTGTGTCTTCAAAATAAGATGTTGACCAAAATTTTTGACTTTTGACTGCCAAATGACCATTTTGCCCCTGCAGTTGACTATGGAGCAATTAGGGTTTTTGACTGTGCAACTTGACCTTGTGAGCCTTGAAACTTGACATGTAGGTGCTTGACAATGTATATGAGCATATGGGACTTGATTGGGCCCTTGAAAACCTCAACTTCCTTGTAAGAACCAAAACCCTAATTTTGACTGTGTTAGGAGGCAATTGGACTGTGCAACCCTTGAGAGATTTTGAACCATGATCTTGCCAAATCTTGAAGAAAATGGGAGGGCAAATTTTGGGGTACAACAGTTGCCCCTATTCAATCTTCTTAGACCTGAGGATGTAGATTGGTTGGCGTGCCTTTCGTAATCCGAAGGTGGAAGATGATTGAACACTAAAGTGCCCAGAAATTTGCACTCGCATAGTAGAATATCAGCAGTGTGATGTAGGGAATGGGCTTACAGATGCCATTTGGAGAGATGATGGATAGGAGGATGGGCTTATAGATGCCATTTGGAAATGTGATGGATGGGAGGATGGGCTTATAGATGCCATCTGGATATGTGACAGAACCTTGTTGGGAATGGGCTTATAGATGCCATTTAGAGACTGTCTGTTGAGTTATAATTTTGTGAGTTGAAAGAGGGAACCTATGTAGGGTTGCCTGATGATGAGCTCGTGTAAAACTGCATCTTGGAAAGAAGGAAACATATGTAGGGTTGACTGATGATGAGCCCGTGTGAAGCTGCATCTGTGTAGGGTTTACTGATGACGAGTCCGTATAAGACTGCATCTGAAATGGAGAAGGAACCTGTGTAGGGTTATTTTGATGACGAGCCCGTGTAAAACTACGTCGTGAGTTTGAGAAGGGAACCTGTGTGGGGTTATTTTGATGATGAGCCCGTGTAAAACTGCATCCTGGAAGGAGTAAAACCTGGGTAGGGTTTCTGATGACGAGTCCGCGTAAAACTGTGTCTTTGGGAAGAGAGAACCTGTGTAGGGTTTCTTTGACGACGAGCCCGTGTAAAACTACGTCTGGAGAGAGAGAACCTGTGTAGGGTTTCTTCGGGATAAGTTCGTGTAAAACTTCTGGAGGAACCAGGGTAAGGTTACTTTGGGATAAGTCCGTGTAAGACTTCTGGAGGAACCGGGGTAAGGTTACTGCAGGATAAGTTCGTGTAAAACATATGGATGAACTGGGGTAAGGTCATCTTGAGATAAGTCCGTGTAAGACTTCTGGAGGAACCGGGGTAAGGTCATCTTGAGATAAGTCCATGTAAGACTTATGGAGGAACCATGGTAAGGTTACTGCAGGGTAAGTTCGTGTAAAACTTCTTGATGAACCGGGGTAAGGTTATCTTGAGATAAGTCCGTGTAAGACTTCTGGAGGAACCGGGGTAAGGTCATCTTGAGATAAGTCCGTGTAAGACTTCTGGAGGAACCAGGGTAAGGTTACTGCAGGGTAAGTTCGTGTAAAACTTCTTGATGAACCGGGGTAAGGTTATCTTGAGATAAGTCCGTGTAAGACTTCTGGAGGAACCGGGGTAAGGTTGCTGCAGGATAAGTTCGTGTAAAACTTCTTGATGAACTGGGGTAAGGTTATCTTGAGATAAGTCCGTGTAAGACTTCTGGAGGAACCGGGGTAAGGTTACTGCAGGATAAGTTCGTGTAAAACTTCTTCTGAAAGAAAAGGAACTGGTGTAGGGTTACTTTGATGATAAGTCCATGTAAGACTTCTTCTGAAAGAAAAGGAACCAGTGTAGGGTTACTTGTGGAGGGTGAGTCCGTGTAAGACTTCATCTGAAAATTGAGAAGGAACCGATGTAGGGTTGCCTGATGATGAGTTCGTGTAAAACTACATCTGAGGTTGAGAAGGAACCGGTGTAGGGTTGCCTGATGATGAGTTCGTGTAAAACTACATCTGAAAGAAAAGGAACCGGTGTAGGGTTGCCTGAGGATGATCAAGTAGATAATTGTCCTGTTTGGTTTCTGATATTAACCCACGATCAATCGTCCACAGAATTTTCCTGGCTTGTTACCGGTGTTGATCTGGAACTGTAAAGGTAGATGGTAATCATCTTTTGATTGACTTTTTTTTCTGAAAAGGCAAAGTATTAGTCCTATGCAATGTCATGATGCATGAACTGCATGATTTTAATATGTTCTCAAAAATAAATGAGATTTGTGTTGTATGATGCGTATGCATGCTATAATGTATGAAGATGTGATGTTTATGAATGTATTCTCGTCTGGGAAAATAAATCCTTGACGAATGCCGGGAGTTTGTTGAATCTTGGGCTGATGTTGAAGATTATAGTTCTTCATTCCGCTGGGGATGATGGTTGCAAGAATAAACCGGTAGGAGAAGATGACTCCGTTGGGGGAATAAACTTGATGAAAGATTACTCTGCGGGGAATACTCTGTGGGAAGAGATATTTTGATGAGGTTTGATGATAACTCCGCTGGGGATACCGTTGATAAGCTTATGTTGGGGAATTTGATGAACTCCGTTGGGGGATAGGAAGAACTTCGCCGAGGACGATCTTTCCGTGGTAATTAGCTGAGGATAACCCAGTTATAAGCTCTGGTGGGAAATAACCTTTGCATAAAGCCGGGGGGACGCGTTCGTACTCTGCAGGGGATAAGCTTCCAGAATCTACTGGGGATAAGCTTCCAGAATCTACTGGGGAGACTGATACAACTCTCCTGGGGAAACTTTCTTGGACTGCACTGAGGGAAGTGGCTCCACTGGATGCCTGTATTCCACCGGGGAACAATCTTATATTAAGACTACCGGGGATGCTTGCTTAGGAATATCTGCATACTCCACTGGGGAATATTGAGATTTTCTGGGGATACCCAACTTCCTTAAGGCTGACAGTAAACTAACTCTGCTTGGGGAGAGCGTTGACTGACTTGCTAGAGATATTGTGCCTTTTCAGGGCTTATGGGGGACCAACTCTGCTTGGAGGAGAGTACTGTTGAATCCTGTCTTACTCTGTGGGGAGTGGAGGTATCTGGGTTATGTTCTTCAGCCGAACCTACCTTGGTACCTTGGTTGACAGAGCAACTAGACCGCTTGGACAACTCATATTTCCCCTGTTTCTGTGGGAGAAGATACCTGTGGAGGCGCTTGATGACTGCCGATTGACAAATCTTCTTCTGGTAGGCAAGTGACGAGATGACGGAACATAGTCGTACGCTTTTGATCCCTAACTTTTGCCTGGACCGCCCTTTCGGGTTTTCAATCCAACGGGATACCCATTTTTTCCCAAGCCGCCTTTTCAGGTTTTCGACTTGCCTGGTGTACAGATTGTTTTTCATTTTCATCCCTTATTTTTCCCGAACCCTTTTGGTTCGCCGGGAAGCCCTTAGTTTTGCCTAGGTGCGTCAACCTAGCGGGTCTTTGATTGTGCGTAGTATTTTTTTTCGACTATGTCCGCATTCAGGGAGTTGTCACTGTCAGTAGCACAGCGTTACCATGCCACCAGAAGATCTTTGTTTGATCGTCCAATGCCCCAAGTGATCCAGATGGAGATTTTCCCCAAGCTGGTTGGCCTTTTGAGAGATTCTCCGAATCTTGACTTAAATGCCCCAGATGATGGACAATGATAATGCCATGCCCCTTGGTTGGGAGTTCTTCTGTTCATCAGATATTCTTCGTGTGAACTTCTATGATGTTCAAACAAATAGTCATATACAAACAATGTTATTTAAAAATGCAAAGCTTATGTCTGTCTTGACGTTTTTGAAAATGCATTTTTTCATAAAAACAAGTGATTTTTTTTTGTAAACTGTGATGTCAACTTGTTATTTTACCGCAAGCCTTAAGGAGTCAGGGTACCTTTCGTAACATTATGCTTTCGAACTAACCCATGCTTCAGCTAGGACTTTTGAGGGTTATAACGCGGCCTGGTTCATGGTTTGAGAAACAAAGGATAAAGGCTCAAAATTTATCTGTACCCACCCGTTCTTCGTGACGTTCTTCAAACCTAAACTCAGTTGATCGTGCGTTAGACCTTGTTTGAGTCTTTGCTCTGATATACCAGTGATGGTTCGGATACTGACAGTTTATTTTGAATAGGCAGTCATTTCCTTTTGTGTTGAGGGTTTGTAGGACCTCTTTCTTTTTTGATTTCGTTATCCCTATTTTTGCCTGAACTGTTTCTTTTGTGATTACAGTCAGCGGGATGCCCCAGTTTTGTAAGTCTCCTTCATAGGTTTTGACTTAGTGGGCTTTTATTTCTGAGAGATAATGACTGCCTGTCTTTATGATTATACAGAAACATCACTGTCTTTTTGTCTCGGAAGGACTTCTTTGATGTTATTCGCTGTGCACCTGGACCAACTGAGAGAACTACCCTGCCCCAGGTTATGATAAAGGGTTTTAATTTTCGAAAAGAAAAACTCCTACTTCTTTGGCTCAAAGGGGTTGACGAGGGATTATCTTCCTTATAACTCCGGTGTTTAGGAATTGAAACAATTCCTGTACCTCATCAGCGGGGTTTGTTCAAAAGCATACTGTAGATTGTGGTATCGTTTTCGTCATCCTCCCTCAAGAGGCTTTAGAATTTTCAATCGAGAGTTGAACATCAAGAAAAAATAAAAGCAATTTTGAATATAGAGAACACAATTACTTCAAAACAGACACGTGTAATGCATTAATGAAATAATAGAGTTTGACATAATAATTATTTGAATAAGCATAGAAAAATACAATATCAGAATTTAAATGAACAAGAGTCTCTCAATCCTAGCCATGTTTTGGCAAGGGAGCAGTGATCACACCGGGAGTCTTAGCAGGCTCGAATTCGATCTCCTTGGCATCAATCATGTTCTGAATCTTGTATTTCAGCGCCCAACAATCCTCAGTATCGTGCCCGGGCTTCCGGAATGATAAGCGCACCTCACATTTGGGTTGTAGTTTGGAGAAGAGGTCTTGGGATTTGCAGGAGGGTTGATCACTACAATCAGGTTCATCTTCATCATGTGCTACAATGCTTGTGACAACGGCATATTGATGTTGGTGAACTGTCTTTTAGGCTCGTCTGGCCTTTGCTGATTTCCCTTTGGCGGTTGTCGGCGTGACGCAGAACCTGAGATCATGACTGCCCCTACGTGTTGGTCACGATGATCCTTCTGACTGTATGCAGCATTGGACTCTTTCTTAAATGGTTTCTTCTCAGCGTTCGAGGAGTCACCCTTTTGTATCTTCCCGGACTTGATACCAGCTTCTATTCTCTCACCAGTTAAGATCAGATCTGTGAACCCAGCAGAAGAATTCCCAATCAGATGGTTGAAGAAAGGACCAGACAGGGTCCCCAAGAACATGTCGACGAGTTCACGGTCAGTCAAAGGCGGCTGCACCCTTCCAGCCAGGTCTCTCCACCTTTGCGCATACTTCTTAAAACCTTCACCCGTCCCCAGTGACATACCCTGGAGTTGGGTACGCGTAGGAGCGAGGTCGGCATTATACTGATACTGCTTATAAAAAGCAGTTGCCAAGTCCTCCCAGTTACGAATACTGGTTCCATTCAGTTGATAGAACCATTCGAGATGAGTCCCTGAAAGACTTTCCTGGAAGAAATGGATCCATAGATTCTTGTCTGCTCTGTAGGGCTGGATCTTCCTTGCGTATGAACGGATGTGCAACTTAGGACAGGAAGCCCCGTCGTATTTTGCAAAGGCAGGTGCCTTGAACTTGTGAGGGATCACCACCCCAGAAGATAATCCTAGGTCTCCAAAGTCCAACCCGGGCGCCTGTTGAATCTCCATGGCATTTAGACGGTCCTCTAGTTGCTTGTACCTGTCCTCAGCAGGAGGGTACTGTTCATCATTGAAATCTGTCTCGTTGTCGGAGACCACGAGACTAGGAACCTCTCTCCCTTGTGGGCTGTCTCTCCCAGCAGATGGGGTGGTCAGCTCAGCCTCATTTTGTGATCCATTCCCAGATATGCGTCTAGGGTTGAACAAAACAGTCCTTTTCTTCTTCTTCTTCAAAAGCAAAGTCTTCAATTCCTGTTGTCCCTGGGCTAAGCTCATGACCAGCTCCTGGAACTGGGCGTTCTGGGCCTGGAGGGCCTTGATAGCTTGTTCATTGGATGATTCAGGATTCATGATGATTGCTGAAATAAACAGCGAAGAAGATTAAGCAATCTGTAGAACAGAGTACCTGTAATGCAATGATATGTATGTATGCATGCAATGTTTTCAAGGATCTCGCGGGGTAAACAGAGAAACTTGTTAGAATTTGAATTTGGGTAGCTTGATTGAAGGAACTTCATGTTGTTGAGAGTCCTTCTTCAAGAGTCAAGGCTCACCATATCGAGTGGGTCATAGCCCCTGACTCAAGTTATCAACCTTGTCTAGAGGAAAATAAATCCCCTTTTCCCCTTGCTAGACATCATGACCTGCATCACAAACCCTTGAGATCCTTGAAATGGATTAGTCCTTATGTAGGATGTATGAAATGGTATGATGGCATGATGTTATGCTATGCGTGGAGTAATGTAGGTAAACCCTGTTATGAGTCCAGATTAAGGACTGTAAACAAGACCTGCAAGAAACTCAAGTGTCAGATAACAAGCATGCAAGTAGTCAAGTTTGAAGGCACACAAGTCACACAAGACAACCCTTAGAGTTCAGGCCAACATGAAGTTTGGGGTACTACCCTCTTGAAGTTGGTGGGCTCAAACCTGTCCTATCAAAAGTAACCGGGTTCTAGAGGATCCCAATATCACTGACTACCCTCAATCGTTCATAACTCCAGCGTCGCAATCTTTTCTTGCAGCCAGAACCGTCGCGAGAGTTTAGCCTCAATGGATGTAGCATACTGCTACTGTTCTATGGCCAAGTTGGGTCAATTTAGGGTTCTAAGGTCGGTTGGTGCTTAATGACTCCTCAGAAGACCCATATTCTCCTCGTTGCAACACAAGGGATATCGGTACAGACCAAGGTGCCACACCAACGAAGCCACTGCTTCACCCGTGTCGGTCTACGCCGGACAGGTCCCTCACAGCTTATGCTACCTAAAAGGGTATTCCCCAGATCCGGGTTAGGATCTATGTAACTCCAAAACAAGCCCAGAATATAAAAGCAAACAAGACATTCAATTGAAAACATAAGTATGATCTAATCCTAAGGTACACCTCACTTATTAAGTATGTCCCCAGCAGATTCGCCAATTCTGTGATCGGTGGAAATAGAACTGACTGTTTTTAAGTTGGTTTCGCGAAATGTCGCGGTAAGCAAGAGTCGCCACCGTCTTTTATTTTCTCCAACATGGATAGGACAAAAGCACAACAAAATTCCTTATGAGAATGTTTCTCGGTTCGGGAGGTAGATTTATAGAAAGGGAAGGTGTTAGCACCCTTTCTATCCATGGTTATCCATGGGCTCTTAGGTACTTGCTCTTATGTTTTCAAATGTTTGCTTTTCAAAATGTGAGTGGGTTTGAAAAAAGTTTCATTGAAAGATTTCTGAATGACTCTTGTATCTGTCCTCAAGAGTGTTTGAAAAATTTGTTTTGAAAGCTTTTGAAAGTGTCAGTGTGAAAAGATTTTTGTTTTGTTTTTTAGAGAGCAAGTACCCATGAGTCATCTACCTACCCTAAGGAATTAGGCTGTGTAAAAGTCCTTAAGGTAGTGCCATCCCACCATTGAGAGGTAGGTAGCACCACCGTTGGAGGTGTTCGGGTCAATTTGATTGTAGGGACAGTGTGGTCACCGAAGCAACAGTTAGGACACCTTAGAAGCAACCCTAATGTCCTAGATCCTTTTTAATCCGAGGCAACCGTTTCGAGGCAACTGTTTCGAGGCAACTGGATCATGGACATAAGAGCGACCGCTAAAACGTCCTATACTTGACGACCACGTTTCGAAGGCAACGAGTGAGGCGTACCCTAGAAGTGGTGTATGCATTGTGTGTTGTTTTCATGTTATGTTTTATCTTTGATCATGGTATTTGTGAGCTATGAGCTGTTTTTATTTACATACATTCTTTCATGCAAGTTTAGCAGTTAAGGGGTGCAGAAAGTAAATTGCAGAAATATAAATCCTACGCCATTACAAGGCGCGGGTCTATACATCGCCAAAAATACAAAGACCCGTTTTTGGTAAATAAGTACGGAAAGTAAATAAAACAGTAAAAATCCTAATTACTATTACATCCGGAGGCAGTTACATAATAATCAGAAATAAGGAATTAAAACTGAAATGCGCGCGAAAGAAAGAATCAGGAATGTCCTAAGGGTTTTGACCCTTTTTTAGAAAAGAAATTGATTTTTTTTTGTCTTTTCGGAATAAAATGAAATTAAAACTAACTAATGACTAATTAATAAATTTAATTAAAAGAAAATAATATGTTGTGTTTTTATGTTTTTATGAAATAAAAGAAAAGAATTAAAATTCTAAATTAACCTAATTCTAATTTATTTTAATTGTTAAAAGAAAAGTCAAAATTGCCTAATTAAACTATTTCAATTAATGTTTATTTACAAAATAAAATAATAATAATAATAATAATGATGTTAGTTCTATTTTTTTGATTTTTTATGAAAATATTAATTGGTTAATTATGTTAATAAGAAATAAAATAAACAAGGTTAGAAATTAAATTGGAAAATAAAAAATGAAAAGAAATAGAATAAACCAATGGAAGGGGGTATTGGGCCAGGAAGGGGGGTGCATTGTTGGAATTTGAGGCCCATTTGAACAAGCCACGTTTGACTTCTTGGATTGAGTGGAGCGCTGTTGACTCCTGAGCATGGTACTCCAGCCTTCTGGGCCCTTGGATTTGCATCTGTGACACTTGGCCTGTTGGATGTGTGAGGTACATGGTGTTCAACGCTTTGGAAAACTGCACAGGAAAGCATTTGAAAAAATAATATGGAAATTATAGGGGACCTGGGAATCGAACCCAGGTCCCAGTGGTGAACCAACACATCACCAACCACTGCATCACTTAGGCGCGTTTATTAGTGTGATCGGTGGATCTGGAACTGACTGTTTAACGCTGGTTCGCGAAATGTCGCGGAAGCAAGAGTCGCCACCGTCTTTTATTTTCTCCAAATGGAAAGGACAAAAGCACAGAAAAATTCCTTAAAGAGATTGCTCTCGGTTCGGGAGGTAGGTTATAGAAAGGGAAGGTGTTAGCACCCTTTCTATCCATGGTTATCCATGGGCTCTTAGATACTTGCTCATTGTGTTTTCAAAAATGGTTCGTTTGCTTTTCAACTGTGGGTTTTAAAAAGTTTCTTTGAAAATTCCAGTTCGACTCTTGTATCGGTCCTTAAGAGTGTTTGAAAAATTGCTTTCGAAAGATTTTTGAAAAGGTGTCGGTGTGAAAAGTGTTTTTGAATTTGTTTTGATTAGAGCAAGTATCTAGAGTCGTCTACCTACCCTAAGGAATTCGTCTGTGTAAATGTCCTTTAAAGTAGTGCCATCCCACCATTGAGAGGTAAGTAGCACCACCGTTGGAGGTGTTCGGGTCAATTCGATGTTCGGGACATGGTGATCACCAGAGCAATAGGAAGACACCTTAGAAGCTACCCTCATGCCAGGTTCCCGGATCATGAGGACTTACTAAGACATCTTCTACTCGACGATCACCTTTCGAAGGCAAGGCAACAGTGAGGCGTACCCTAGGGGTGGTGTGTGATTTGTGTGTCGTTTTCATTTATTTTTGTCTTGTCATACCATGGGTGATCTACGCGTTTGTTTTTATTTAGACATTCATTCTTGCATGCATTTATTAACAGTTAAAAAGGTGCGGAAACTAAAAGTTCTAAACTATTACAAAGGCGCGGGTCCACATCGCCAAATTTAATCCAGGACCCGATTTGAAATAAAAATAAAGAAGCAAAGTGCGAGAAATAAAATGTCCGAGTTTACAAGGCTTTGGGAGAATTACATAAATATTTAAAAGAAGGAAGTAAATAAAATGCGCAAAGAGAATAAAAAATCGCAAGCGATGGCGTTGGACCCTTTTTAATGAAATTAAATTATGATTATTAAATTAATGAAATTAAAAAGAAAAAAAAGAAATTATTTTTTTGAGTTTTTTGTATTTATGGTTTTTTATGAGAATTTAATGAAATTAACTAATTAACCCTAATTCTACAACTTTTATTTATTAAGAAAAAACATGTTAAACCTAAAATTAAATTAATTAATTAATGGCAATTTGATTTATAAAAATAAATAATTAATTATTAGTGAAAAGAAAAGAAAAAGGATAAAAATTGATTAAAACCCTAATTCTACAAATTTTTAATTTATTAAGAAAAATGTTTGAATTAAACCTAATTTTACAAAGCTAAATTAATTAATGATATTTACTTAAAAAATACTAAAATAAAATATATTTTTAATTTTGTCTTTTCTGATTTTTTGCATTATTTTTATAGTTTATGAAAATAAATTAAAATAAGGAATTTTAAAAAAAAAGAAATAATTGAAATAAATAAAATAAGAAAGAAAATGAAAATCAAAACCTTGGGGGGTCTGTCCCCAAATTGGAGGTAAAGTCCAGTAATTCTGGCCCACTGATCTTTGGCCTTGTTGACTTTTCCACGTTCACATATGCATGGTTGACATGGGGGTATGGTGACCTGCATGACCTGGCCCTTAGATCAGTCTCTGAAGCCATGTGGCGTGCCAGGATGTTGAGTGTATGGTAGGCGCTTGCAAATGAGTTACACAAGAACATGATTAGGAGAAAAATATAAGGAAAGGGAGGGGGACCTGGGGTTCGAACCCAGGTCCTAGAGGTTACCAATACCAAGCCTTGCCACTGGAGCTCTTCACGCGCGTTGTATATTGTATAGCGAATAAACAATAAAAGGGAAACATGGTCAGTGACACATAAAAATAAAAAAACGCGCGCTAGTTTCAAATCAGCCAATCACAGCTTGCCACAGGGTCTTCTTCTTCCTCGTTTGTGTTTTTTCCTGAAACATAAAAAGGGTTAGTGGGGGTTTTAAACCCCCCCAAAATGTGCAGTTCTCAATAATAGCGAATAGGCCATATGGCCACATAAATTAAGCGCGACTATGGCAATCAATTCGTCCAAGCTTCCTGATTCCAAACATGGCACTGAGGTGTCCTAATTTTATAGCATTCATAAACGCCCAATTTTAAAATTCTGTAACCCTAACCATCGTCCATGGTGAAATCGCGTATGGGTGTGGAAAACTTAATTGAACAACACAGTTAGCTTCA
Organism: Vicia faba; assembly: GCA_948472305.1. Classification (NCBI taxonomy): domain Eukaryota; kingdom Viridiplantae; phylum Streptophyta; class Magnoliopsida; order Fabales; family Fabaceae; genus Vicia; species Vicia faba. The sequence continues at coordinate 1,134,855,069 of OX451740.1, read as the reverse complement.
GAATGATGAGAGTAACACAAAACAAGTATTAGAATTCAAAATCATGACATGAATGATAAAATACGATTTATGCAATAAAGTGAAAAAGTTTGAGTTCCATTCACCAATTCTGGGCGTTAGGGATGTGGAAAACTATTCAGACACGTTTCTTGATGTCTCAGGAAGGTGATGAGATAATTATTTTGGCTTGAATCGCCCTGGAAGACAGTTTTCAGTATTTGAGTTGACCTTGTGAGCCTTGAAACTTGACATGTAGGTGCTTGACAATGTATATGAGCATATGGGACTTGATTGGGCCCTTGAAAACCTCAACTTCCTTGTAAGAACCAAAACCCTAATTTTGACTGTGTTAGGAGGCAATTGGACTGTGCAACCCTTGAGAGATTTTGAACCATGATCTTGCCAAATCTTGAAGAAAATGGGAGGGCAAATTTTGGGGTACAACAGTTGCCCCTATTCAATCTTCTTAGACCTGAGGATGTAGATTGGTTGGCGTGCCTTTCGTAATCCGAAGGTGGAAGATGATTGAACACTAAAGTGCCCAGAAATTTGCACTCGCATAGTAGAATATCAGCAGTGTGATGTAGGGAATGGGCTTACAGATGCCATTTGGAGAGATGATGGATAGGAGGATGGGCTTATAGATGCCATTTGGAAATGTGATGGATGGGAGGATGGGCTTATAGATGCCATCTGGATATGTGACAGAACCTTGTTGGGAATGGGCTTATAGATGCCATTTAGAGACTGTCTGTTGAGTTATAATTTTGTGAGTTGAAAGAGGGAACCTATGTAGGGTTGCCTGATGATGAGCTCGTGTAAAACTGCATCTTGGAAAGAAGGAAACATGTGTAGGGTTGACTGATGATGAGCCCGTGTGAAGCTGCATCTGTGTAGGGTTTACTGATGACGAGTCCGTATAAGACTGCATCTGAAATGGAGAAGGAACCTGTGTAGGGTTATTTTGATGACGAGCCCGTGTAAAACTACGTCGTGAGTTTGAGAAGGGAACCTGTGTGGGGTTATTTTGATGATGAGCCCGTGTAAAACTGCATCCTGGAAGGAGTAAAACCTGGGTAGGGTTTCTGATGACGAGTCCGCGTAAAACTGTGTCTTTGGGAAGAGAGAACCTGTGTAGGGTTTCTTTGACGACGAGCCCGTGTAAAACTACGTCTGGAGAGAGAGAACCTGTGTAGGGTTTCTTCGGGATAAGTTCGTGTAAAACTTCTGGAGGAACCAGGGTAAGGTTACTTTGGGATAAGTCCGTGTAAGACTTCTGGAGGAACCGGGGTAAGGTTACTGCAGGATAAGTTCGTGTAAAACATATGGATGAACTGGGGTAAGGTCATCTTGAGATAAGTCCGTGTAAGACTTCTGGAGGAACCGGGGTAAGGTCATCTTGAGATAAGTCCATGTAAGACTTATGGAGGAACCATGGTAAGGTTACTGCAGGGTAAGTTCGTGTAAAACTTCTTGATGAACCGGGGTAAGGTTATCTTGAGATAAGTCCGTGTAAGACTTCTGGAGGAACCGGGGTAAGGTCATCTTGAGATAAGTCCGTGTAAGACTTCTGGAGGAACCAGGGTAAGGTTACTGCAGGGTAAGTTCATGTAAAACTTCTTGATGAACCGGGGTAAGGTTATCTTGAGATAAGTCCGTGTAAGACTTCTGGAGGAACCGGGGTAAGGTTGCTGCAGGATAAGTTCGTGTAAAACTTCTTGATGAACTGGGGTAAGGTTATCTTGAGATAAGTCCGTGTAAGACTTCTGGAGGAACCGGGGTAAGGTTACTGCAGGATAAGTTCGTGTAAAACTTCTTCTGAAAGAAAAGGAACTGGTGTAGGGTTACTTTGATGATAAGTCCATGTAAGACTTCTTCTGAAAGAAAAGGAACCAGTGTAGGGTTACTTGTGGAGGGTGAGTCCGTGTAAGACTTCATCTGAAAATTGAGAAGGAACCGATGTAGGGTTGCCTGATGATGAGTTCGTGTAAAACTACATCTGAGGTTGAGAAGGAACCGGTGTAGGGTTGCCTGATGATGAGTTCGTGTAAAACTACATCTGAAAGAAAAGGAACCGGTGTAGGGTTGCCTGAGGATGATCAAGTAGATAATTGTCCTGTTTGGTTTCTGATATTAACCCACGATCAATCGTCCACAGAATTTTCCTGGCTTGTTACCGGTGTTGATCTGGAACTGTAAAGGTAGATGGTAATCATCTTTTGATTGACTTTTTTTTCTGAAAAGGCAAAGTATTAGTCCTATGCAATGTCATGATGCATGAACTGCATGATTTTAATATGTTCTCAAAAATAAATGAGATTTGTGTTGTATGATGCGTATGCATGCTATAATGTATGAAGATGTGATGTTTATGAATGTATTCTCGTCTGGGAAAATAAATCCTTGACGAATGCCGGGAGTTTGTTGAATCTTGGGCTGATGTTGAAGATTATAGTTCTTCATTCCGCTGGGGATGATGGTTGCAAGAATAAACCGGTAGGAGAAGATGACTCCGTTGGGGGAATAAACTTGATGAAAGATTACTCTGCGGGGAATACTCTGTGGGAAGAGATATTTTGATGAGGTTTGATGATAACTCCGCTGGGGATACCGTTGATAAGCTTATGTTGGGGAATTTGATGAACTCCGTTGGGGGATAGGAAGAACTTCGCCGAGGACGATCTTTCCGTGGTAATTAGCTGAGGATAACCCAGTTATAAGCTCTGGTGGGAAATAACCTTTGCATAAAGCCGGGGGGACGCGTTCGTACTCTGCAGGGGATAAGCTTCCAGAATCTACTGGGGATAAGCTTCCAGAATCTACTGGGGAGACTGATACAACTCTCCTGGGGAAACTTTCTTGGACTGCACTGAGGGAAGTGGCTCCACTGGATGCCTGTATTCCACCGGGGAACAATCTTATATTAAGACTACCGGGGATGCTTGCTTAGGAATATCTGCATACTCCACTGGGGAATATTGAGATTTTCTGGGGATACCCAACTTCCTTAAGGCTGACAGTAAACTAACTCTGCTTGGGGAGAGCGTTGACTGACTTGCTAGAGATATTGTGCCTTTTCAGGGCTTATGGGGGACCAACTCTGCTCGGAGGAGAGTACTGTTGAATCCTGTCTTACTCTGTGGGGAGTGGAGGTATCTGGGTTATGTTCTTCAGCCGAACCTACCTTGGTACCTTGGTTGACAGAGCAACTAGACCGCTTGGACAACTCATATTTCCCCTGTTTCTGTGGGAGAAGATACCTGTGGAGGCGCTTGATGACTGCCGATTGACAAATCTTCTTCTGGTAGGCAAGTGACGAGATGACGGAACATAGTCGTACGCTTTTGATCCCTAACTTTTGCCTGGACCGCCCTTTCGGGTTTTCAATCCAACGGGATACCCATTTTTTCCCAAGCCGCCTTTTCAGGTTTTCGACTTGCCTGGTGTACAGATTGTTTTTCATTTTCATCCCTTATTTTTCCCGAACCCTTTTGGTTCGCCGGGAAGCCCTTAGTTTTGCCTAGGTGCGTCAACCTAGCGGGTCTTTGATTGTGCGTAGTATTTTTTTCCGACTATGTCCGCATTCAGGGAGTTGTCACTGTCAGTAGCACAGCGTTACCATGCCACCAGAAGATCTTTGTTTGATCGTCCAATGCCCCAAGTGATCCAGATGGAGATTTTCCCCAAGCTGGTTGGCCTTTTGAGAGATTCTCCGAATCTTGACTTAAATGCCCCAGATGATGGACAATGATAATGCCATGCCCCTTGGTTGGGAGTTCTTCTGTTCATCAGATATTCTTCGTGTGAACTTCTATGATGTTCAAACAAATAGTCATATACAAACAATGTTATTTAAAAATGCAAAGCTTATGTCTGTCTTGACGTTTTTGAAAATGCATTTTTTCATAAAAACAAGTGATTTTTTTTTGTAAACTGTGATGTCAACTTGTTATTTTACCGCAAGCCTTAAGGAGTCAGGGTACCTTTCGTAACATTATGCTTTCGAACTAACCCATGCTTCAGCTAGGACTTTTGAGGGTTATAACGCGGCCTGGTTCATGATTTGAGAAACAAAGGATAAAGGCTCAAAATTTATCTGTACCCACCCGTTCTTCGTGACGTTCTTCAAACCTAAACTCAGCTGATCGTGCGTTAGACCTTGTTTGAGTCTTTGCTCTGATATACCAGTGATGGTTCGGATACTGACAGTTTATTTTGAATAGGCAGTCATTTCCTTTTGTGTTGAGGGTTTGTAGGACCTCTTTCTTTTTTGATTTCGTTATCCCTATTTTTGCCTGAACTGTTTCTTTTGTGATTACAGTCAGCGGGATGCCCCAGTTTTGTAAGTCTCCTTCATAGGTTTTGACTTAGTGGGCTTTTATTTCTGAGAGATAATGACTGCCTGTCTTTATGATTATACAGAAACATCACTGTCTTTTTGTCTCGGAAGGACTTCTTTGATGTTATTCGCTGTGCACCTGGACCAACTGAGAGAACTACCCTGCCCCAGGTTATGATAAAGGGTTTTAATTTTCGAAAAGAAAAACTCCTACTTCTTTGGCTCAAAGGGGTTGACGAGGGATTATCTTCCTTATAACTCCGGTGTTTAGGAATTGAAACAATTCCTGTACCTCATCAGCGGGGTTTGTTCAAAAGCATACTGTAGATTGTGGTATCGTTTTCGTCATCCTCCCTCAAGAGGCTTTAGAATTTTCAATCGAGAGTTGAACATCAAGAAAAAATAAAAGCAATTTTGAATATAGAGAACACAATTACTTCAAAACAGACACGTGTAATGCATTAATGAAATAATAGAGTTTGACATAATAATTATTTGAATAAGCATAGAAAAATACAATATCAGAATTTAAATGAACAAGAGTCTCTCAATCCTAGCCATGTTTTGGCAAGGGAGCAGTGATCACACCGGGAGTCTTAGCAGGCTCGAATTCGATCTCCTTGGCATCAATCATGTTCTGAATCTTGTATTTCAGCGCCCAACAATCCTCAGTATCGTGCCCGGGCTTCCGGAATGATAAGCGCACCTCACATTTGGGTTGTAGTTTGGAGAAGAGGTCTTGGGATTTGCAGGAGGGTTGATCACTACAATCAGGTTCATCTTCATCATGTGCTACAATGCTTGTGACAACGGCATATTGATGTTGGTGAACTGTCTTTTAGGCTCGTCTGGCCTTTGCTGATTTCCCTTTGGCGGTTGTCGGCGTGACGCAGAACCTGAGATCATGACTGCCCCTACGTGTTGGTCACGATGATCCTTCTGACTGTATGCAGCATTGGACTCTTTCTTGAATGGTTTCTTCTCAGCGTTCGAGGAGTCACCCTTTTGTATCTTCCCGGACTTGATACCAGCTTCTATTCTCTCACCAGTTAAGATCAGATCTGTGAACCCAGCAGAAGAATTCCCAATCAGATGGTTGAAGAAAGGACCAGACAGGGTCCCCAAGAACATGTCGACGAGTTCACGGTCAGTCAAAGGCGGCTGCACCCTTCCAGCCAGGTCTCTCCACCTTTGCGCATACTTCTTAAAACCTTCACCCGTCCCCAGTGACATACCCTGGAGTTGGGTACGCGTAGGAGCGAGGTCGGCATTATACTGATACTGCTTATAAAAAGCAGTTGCCAAGTCCTCCCAGTTACGAATACTGGTTCCATTCAGTTGATAGAACCATTCGAGATGAGTCCCTGAAAGACTTTCCTGGAAGAAATGGATCCATAGATTCTTGTCTGCTCTGTAGGGCTGGATCTTCCTTGCGTATGAACGGATGTGCAACTTAGGACAGGAAGCCCCGTCGTATTTTGCAAAGGCAGGTGCCTTGAACTTGTGAGGGATCACCACCCCAGAAGATAATCCTAGGTCTCCAAAGTCCAACCCGGGCGCCTGTTGAATCTCCATGGCATTTAGACGGTCCTCTAGTTGCTTGTACCTGTCCTCAGCAGGAGGGTACTGTTCATCATTGAAATCTGTCTCGTTGTCGGAGACCACGAGACTAGGAACCTCTCTCCCTTGTGGGCTGTCTCTCCCAGCAGATGGGGTGGTCAGCTCAGCCTCATTTTGTGATCCATTCCCAGATATGCGTCTAGGGTTGAACAAAACAGTCCTTTTCTTCTTCTTCTTCAAAAGCAAAGTCTTCAATTCCTGTTGTCCCTGGGCTAAGCTCATGACCAGCTCCTGGAACTGGGCGTTCTGGGCCTGGAGGGCCTTGATAGCTTGTTCATTGGATGATTCAGGATTCATGATGATTGCTGAAATAAACAGCGAAGAAGATTAAGCAATCTGTAGAACAGAGTACCTGTAATGCAATGATATGTATGTATGCATGCAATGTTTTCAAGGATCTCGCGGGGTAAACAGAGAAACTTGTTAGAATTTGAATTTGGGTAGCTTGATTGAAGGAACTTCATGTTGTTGAGAGTCCTTCTTCAAGAGTCAAGGCTCACCATATCGAGTGGGTCATAGCCCCTGACTCAAGTTATCAACCTTGTCTAGAGGAAAATAAATCCCCTTTTCCCCTTGCTAGACATCATGACCTGCATCACAAACCCTTGAGATCCTTGAAATGGATTAGTCCTTATGTAGGATGTATGAAATGGTATGATGGCATGATGTTATGCTATGCGTGGAGTAATGTAGGTAAACCCTGTTATGAGTCCAGATTAAGGACTGTAAACAAGACCTGCAAGAAACTCAAGTGTCAGATAACAAGCATGCAAGTAGTCAAGTTTGAAGGCACACAAGTCACACAAGACAACCCTTAGAGTTCAGGCCAACATGAAGTTTGGGGTACTACCCTCTTGAAGTTGGTGGGCTCAAACCTGTCCTATCAAAAGTAACCGGGTTCTAGAGGATCCCAATATCACTGACTACCCTCAATCGTTCATAACTCCAGCGTCGCAATCTTTTCTTGCAGCCAGAACCGTCGCGAGAGTTTAGCCTCAATGGATGTAGCATACTGCTACTGTTCTATGGCCAAGTTGGGTCAATTTAGGGTTCTAAGGTCGGTTGGTGCTTAATGACTCCTCAGAAGACCCATATTCTCCTCGTTGCAACACAAGGGATATCGGTACAGACCAAGGTGCCACACCAACGAAGCCACTGCTTCACCCGTGTCGGTCTACGCCGGACAGGTCCCTCACAGCTTATGCTACCTAAAAGGGTATTCCCCAGATCCGGGTTAGGATCTATGTAACTCCAAAACAAGCCCAGAATATAAAAGCAAACAAGACATTCAATTGAAAACATAAGTATGATCTAATCCTAAGGTACACCTCACTTATTAAGTATGTCCCCAGCAGATTCGCCAATTCTGTGATCGGTGGAAATAGAACTGACTGTTTTTAAGTTGGTTTCGCGAAATGTCGCGGTAAGCAAGAGTCGCCACCGTCTTTTATTTTCTCCAACATGGATAGGACAAAAGCACAACAAAATTCCTTATGAGAATGTTTCTCGGTTCGGGAGGTAGATTTATAGAAAGGGAAGGTGTTAGCACCCTTTCTATCCATGGTTATCCATGGGCTCTTAGGTACTTGCTCTTATGTTTTCAAATGTTTGCTTTTCAAAATGTGAGTGGGTTTGAAAAAAGTTTCATTGAAAGATTTCTGAATGACTCTTGTATCTGTCCTCAAGAGTGTTTGAAAAATTTGTTTTGAAAGCTTTTGAAAGTGTCAGTGTGAAAAGATTTTTGTTTTGTTTTTTAGAGAGCAAGTACCCATGAGTCATCTACCTACCCTAAGGAATTAGGCTGTGTAAAAGTCCTTAAGGTAGTGCCATCCCACCATTGAGAGGTAGGTAGCACCACCGTTGGAGGTGTTCGGGTCAATTCGATTGTAGGGACAGTGTGGTCACCGAAGCAACAGTTAGGACACCTTAGAAGCAACCCTAATGTCCTAGATCCTTTTTAATCCGAGGCAACCGTTTCGAGGCAACTGTTTCGAGGCAACTGGATCATGGACATAAGAGCGACCGCTAAAACGTCCTATACTTGACGACCACGTTTCGAAGGCAACGAGTGAGGCGTACCCTAGAAGTGGTGTATGCATTGTGTGTTGTTTTCATGTTATGTTTTATCTTTGATCATGGTATTTGTGAGCTATGAGCTGTTTTTATTTACATACATTCTTTCATGCAAGTTTAGCAGTTAAGGGGTGCAGAAAGTAAATTGCAGAAATATAAATCCTACGCCATTACAAGGCGCGGGTCTATACATCGCCAAAAATACAAAGACCCGTTTTTGGTAAATAAGTACGGAAAGTAAATAAAACAGTAAAAATCCTAATTACTATTACATCCGGAGGCAGTTACATAATAATCAGAAATAAGGAATTAAAACTGAAATGCGCGCGAAAGAAAGAATCAGGAATGTCCTAAGGGTTTTGACCCTTTTTTAGAAAAGAAATTGATTTTTTTTTGTCTTTTCGGAATAAAATGAAATTAAAACTAACTAATGACTAATTAATAAATTTAATTAAAAGAAAATAATATGTTGTGTTTTTATGTTTTTATGAAATAAAAGAAAAGAATTAAAATTCTAAATTAACCTAATTCTAATTTATTTTAATTGTTAAAAGAAAAGTCAAAATTGCCTAATTAAACTATTTCAATTAATGTTTATTTACAAAATAAAATAATAATAATAATAATGATGATGTTAGTTCTATTTTTTTGATTTTTTATGAAAATATTAATTGGTTAATTATGTTAATAAGAAATAAAATAAACAAGGTTAGAAATTAAATTGGAAAATAAAAAATGAAAAGAAATAGAATAAACCAATGGAAGGGGGTATTGGGCCAGGAAGGGGGGTGCATTGTTGGAATTTGAGGCCCATTTGAACAAGCCACGTTTGACTTCTTGGATTGAGTGGAGCGCTGTTGACTCCTGAGCATGGTACTCCAGCCTTCTGGGCCCTTGGATTTGCATCTGTGACACTTGGCCTGTTGGATGTGTGAGGTACATGGTGTTCAACGCTTTGGAAAACTGCACAGGAAAGCATTTGAAAAAATAATATGGAAATTATAGGGGACCTGGGAATCGAACCCAGGTCCCAGTGGTGAACCAACACATCACCAACCACTGCATCACTTAGGCGCGTTTATTAGTGTGATCGGTGGATCTGGAACTGACTGTTTAACGCTGGTTCGCGAAATGTCGCGGAAGCAAGAGTCGCCACCGTCTTTTATTTTCTCCAAATGGAAAGGACAAAAGCACAGAAAAATTCCTTAAAGAGATTGCTCTCGGTTCGGGAGGTAGGTTATAGAAAGGGAAGGTGTTAGCACCCTTTCTATCCATGGTTATCCATGGGCTCTTAGATACTTGCTCATTGTGTTTTCAAAAATGGTTCGTTTGCTTTTCAACTGTGGGTTTTAAAAAGTTTCTTTGAAAATTCCAGTTCGACTCTTGTATCGGTCCTTAAGAGTGTTTGAAAAATTGCTTTCGAAAGATTTTTGAAAAGGTGTCGGTGTGAAAAGTGTTTTTGAATTTGTTTTGATTAGAGCAAGTATCTAGAGTCGTCTACCTACCCTAAGGAATTCGTCTGTGTAAATGTCCTTTAAAGTAGTGCCATCCCACCATTGAGAGGTAAGTAGCACCACCGTTGGAGGTGTTCGGGTCAATTCGATGTTCGGGACATGGTGATCACCAGAGCAATAGGAAGACACCTTAGAAGCTACCCTCATGCCAGGTTCCCGGATCATGAGGACTTACTAAGACATCCTCTACTCGACGATCACCTTTCGAAGGCAAGGCAACAGTGAGGCGTACCCTAGGGGTGGTGTGTGATTTGTGTGTCGTTTTCATTTATTTTTGTCTTGTCATACCATGGGTGATCTACGCGTTTGTTTTTATTTAGACATTCATTCTTGCATGCATTTATTAACAGTTAAAAAGGTGCGGAAACTAAAAGTTCTAAACTATTACAAAGGCGCGGGTCCACATCGCCAAATTTAATCCAGGACCCGATTTGAAATAAAAATAAAGAAGCAAAGTGCGAGAAATAAAATGTCCGAGTTTACAAGGCTTTGGGAGAATTACATAAATATTTAAAAGAAGGAAGTAAATAAAATGCGCAAAGAGAATAAAAAATCGCAAGCGATGGCGTTGGACCCTTTTTAATGAAATTAAATTATGATTATTAAATTAATGAAATTAAAAAGAAAAAAAAGAAATTATTTTTTTGAGTTTTTTGTATTTATGGTTTTTTATGAGAATTTAATGAAATTAACTAATTAACCCTAATTCTACAACTTTTATTTATTAAGAAAAAACATGTTAAACCTAAAATTAAATTAATTAATTAATGGCAATTTGATTTATAAAAATAAATAATTAATTATTAGTGAAAAGAAAAGAAAAAGGATAAAAATTGATTAAAACCCTAATTCTACAAATTTTTAATTTATTAAGAAAAATGTTTGAATTAAACCTAATTTTACAAAGCTAAATTAATTAATGATATTTACTTAAAAAATACTAAAATAAAATATATTTTTAATTTTGTCTTTTCTGATTTTTTGCATTATTTTTATAGTTTATGAAAATAAATTAAAATAAGGAATTTTAAAAAAAAAGAAATAATTGAAATAAATAAAATAAGAAAGAAAATGAAAATCAAAACCTTGGGGGGTCTGTCCCCAAATTGGAGGTAAAGTCCAGTAATTCTGGCCCACTGATCTTTGGCCTTGTTGACTTTTCCACGTTCACATATGCATGGTTAACATGGGGGTATGGTGACCTGCATGACCTGGCCCTTAGATCAGTCTCTGAAGCCATGTGGCGTGCCAGGATGTTGAGTGTATGGTAGGCGCTTGCAAATGAGTTACACAAGAACATGATTAGGAGAAAAATATAAGGAAAGGGAGGGGGACCTGGGGTTCGAACCCAGGTCCTAGAGGTTACCAATACCAAGCCTTGCCACTGGAGCTCTTCACGCGCGTTGTATATTGTATAGCGAATAAACAATAAAAGGGAAACATGGTCAGTGACACATAAAAATAAAAAAACGCGCGCTAGTTTCAAATCAGCCAATCACAGCTTGCCACAGGGTCTTCTTCTTCCTCGTTTGTGTTTTTGCCTGAAACATAAAAAGGGTTAGTGGGGGTTTTAAACCCCCCCAAAATGTGCAGTTCTCAATAATAGCGAATAGGCCATATGGCCACATAAATTAAGCGCGACTATGGCAATCAATTCGTCCAAGCTTCCTGATTCCAAACATGGCACTGAGGTGTCCTAATTTTATAGCATTCATAAACGCCCAATTTTAAAATTCTGTAACCCTAACCATCGTCCATGGTGAAATCGCGTATGGGTGTGGAAAACTTAATTGAACAACACAGTTAGCTTCAGAATGATGAGAGTAACACAAAACAAGTATTAGAATTCAAAATCATGACATGAATGATAAAATACGATTTATGCAATAAAGTGAAAAAGTTTGAGTTCCATTCACCAATTCTGGGTGTTAGGGATGTGGAAAACTATTCAGACACGTTTCTTGATGTCTCAGGAAGGTGATGAGATAATTATTTTGGCTTGAATCGCCCTGGAAGACAGTTTTCAGTATTTGAGTTTTTCACAAAAAATGCAAAAGTGGTGATGATGTTCTTGCGCAGCTTTGTGGTCATGAACATTAGGGTTGGCATTAGTATATATGTGTGAATGATTAGGGTTCAAAATTTGGTCCAAAGAATCAATGAATTGATGAGAAAATATTTGATTTTCCATGCATATATTTTTCAATCTTTTCATGCAAATTTGATTCAAATTATGTCCAATCACCATGATTCTTTCCAAATCTGATCATGCACGAAATATTGAGTGTATTTCATGCATAAAAGATTTAAAAACTTAGGTTTAATATATTTCTTGTATTTTAATTAATTAAATGAATTTCTAGCAATTAAAAATTCAAATAAATAAAATAAAAATGATGAAAAACTTCCCTTTGGGCCAAATGGTCGTGCACATGCCTTGGATAATGAATCTTGGAAGAAAATGTGGCCCATTAGCATTTTTAAGACATTTGAAGCAATGTTAACTTTTCAAAATATCCAAAAATTTCCCAACTTCCACAAGGCATATCTTGCTCAATTTTTAAGCTTTGCTCATGTTCTTGGACATTTTGGAAATGTCTTTGAGTCCTCTAACCAATGTATTTGGTCCCATGTCATTTTGATTTACCAATCTCAAGTTATGGCCTTTGACTTAAAGTCCCTTTTTGTTGACTTTTGAAAATGACCTATAATGTTGAAATTGATAACTTTTTGTGAGAGCATTTCTTGGACTTGAAGTGTGAAGAGGAGTTGTAGGAAATGTTATTCTCTTCAAAATGAGCTTTGGATGGAATTTTTCTGATAATATGTGAAAGTTATGCCCTGGTCAATTTACAGTTGACTTTTTTAACTGTCCAAATATGGAAACTTTTGCATCTTGAGACTTTTTGAGCCAAGCTTTGAGAATCATGATCAAGCATTGATCAAATGATGTTTGTGGCTTCAAAATGAGATGTTTGACCAAAAATTTGAACTTTTGACTTTCAAATGACTATTTTGCCCCTGCAGTTGACTGTAGTGCAATTAGGGTTTTTGACTGTGCAATTTTGTGCTGTAAGTCTTGAAACTTGGTATGAGGATGCTTGACCATATTTGTAGGCATGTGGGACTTGTTTGGACCCTTGGAAACTTCATTTCCTTTGTCAGAACCAAAACCCTAGTTTTTGACTGTTAGGAGGCCCTTGAACTATGCAACCCTTGGGGAGATTTTGAAGCTTGCTCTTTGCAATTCTTGAAGAATATGGGAGGGCAAATTTTGGGGTACAACAGTTGCCCCTGTTCAATCTTCTTAGACCTGAGGATGCAGATTGGCTGACGTGCCTTTCGTAATCCGAAGGTGGAAGATGATTGAACACTAGAGTGCCCAGAAATTTGCGCTCACATAGTAGCAATGTGATGGTGGGAATGGGCTTATGGATGCCATTTGGAGATTGATGGATAGGATGATGGGCTTATAGATGCCATGCTGAGAGATGATGGAAGGTGGATGGGCTTATAGATGCCATCTGGATGTCGATCGCGTAAGAGATTCCTTAGCGAGAACTTGCGTACCTGCAAAAGAAAAAGATTACCTGACCCGTTACAGGAGCTGGTCTTCAGATTCTTCGTATAGATGTGTCCTGAATGGTTACAGGAGCTGGATCTGGAGCTTCAGAAGATGATGCATGAACCAGGGATGGTTGCTACCTCAACAGGAACGCTGAGAGAACCTGGGGACGATTACTACCTCCGCAGTAACGGGGAGAGAACCATAGGCGACTTCAACCTCAACAGTATCATTGAGAGAATCTTGGACGACTTCTACCTCAACAGTAATCATTGAGAGAATCTTGGGCGACTTCAACCTCAACAGTATCATTGAGAGAATCTTGGACGACTTCTACCTCAACAGTAATCATTGAGAGAATCTTGGGCGACTTCAACCTCAACAGTAATCATTGAGAGAATCTTGGGTATCTTCTATTAAGTCTTTATCAGGAAAATCTGTTAGGGGTCGATTTAGCTGGACTAGAGAAGGCCTTGGACTGTATAAGAAACAGAAAAATCTTAGGGTCGATTTAACTGAACCGGTCTAGGTCTTGAAATGTCTTCAACTGGATAAGAAACAGGGAGATCTTAGGGTCGATCTGAATGAACCAGAGAAGGCCTTTGACTGGATAAGAAACAGAAAAATCTTAGGGTCGATTTAACTGAACCGGTCTAGGTCTTGAAATCTTCAACTGGATAAGAAACAGGGAGATCTTAGGGTCGATCTGACTGAACCAGAGAAGGCCTTTGACTGGATAAGAAACAGAAAAATCTTAGGGTCGATTTAACTGAACCGGTCTAGGTCTTGAATATAGCTGAGAACTTAACTAGATCTTTCCTGAAAGGTAAAGGTCAGTCATATGCAATGCATGATATGGATCAAGCAATGATGTTCTCAACATAAATGAGATTTGTATGATATGATGCGTATATGCATGCTATAATGTATGGAAATGTGATATTTATGAATGTATGTTTTCGTCTTAGGAAAATAAATCCTTGACGGGTGCCGGGAAGTCACTCCTGGGCTGATGTTGAAGAATAGATGCTTTGCTTTCGCTGGGGATGATAGTTGCAAGAATACCAGTAGGAGAAGATAACTCCGTTGGGGAATAAACTTGGCGAATGGATTACTCTGCGGGGAGAAAAGTACTCTAACGATTTTGCTGGGAAGCAATACTCTGTGGGGAGAGCGATACTTTGCTGGAATGTTGATAATAACTTGCTGGGAATACCCTCGTTGTGTTGGAAGTGTTAATAGACTTTGCTGGGGATAAAAAGACTTCGTCGAGGACGATTTTTCCGTGGCTTTTGGCTGAGGATAACCCAGTTATACCCTGGTAGGGAAATAACTTCTTTGAATAAAGTCGGGAGACACGTTCGTGCTCTGCGAGGATAAGCTTCCAGAATCTACTGGGGATAAGCTTTCTGCTTGGGGAGATGGATTCTAACTTTTCCTGGGGAGACTGGATTGGGCTCTCCTGGGGGAAGTTTTGAACTGTACCGGGAAGTAGCTCTATTGAATGTATGATATACCGCCGGGGAACAATCTTTAGGTCAAGACTGCCGGGGATGCTTGTTAAGAATATATATACTGCGCTGGGGAATGTTGAGATCTGTGGGGGATACCCAATTTCCTTAAGGTTTGATAATAGCTTTGCTTGAGGAGAGTGTACTGACTTGCTGGCTCACTCTCTGGGGAATTGGGATGTACTGGTTATGTTCTTCAAGCTGAACTTACCTGGGTACCTTAGTGGATAGAACAATTAGATTGCTTAGACAACTCTTTATTGCCCCTATTTCTAATGTTACATGTAATTAATCCTTTGTTTCGTATGCAAATATTCATGAGTTAGAAAATTATTGTCGATGCATATATCACAAATTGAACCTTGGACGTTCTTCGCAAAACAAAATAGAAAAGGAAAACAATTGGCAATTTTAACTGAAACGTATATTTGTATTGATTTTGAATTTGCCTGAAAATAGGCGTTTATGTACAAGAGGCTGACGTCCTAATAAGAGAACGCCGCCGAACAAAAGAGTTTATACAGATTTTGTACAAGAGAAAATAAAACAGCTGTGTGAAATGAATGATCCCACTGGGTTTCAACTCTGCTATTGCCCTTATATCTCCGAGCGTCTCATCACTTGATGACCTTAGTTGAAGGTGAAGCTGACTGCTCGATGCCATCTGAACTTAATGTAGATACTGGATTCTGGATGCAAAGTGATCCAATGAGACATAGTATTACGCTTTATCCCTAACTTTTGCCTAGACCGCCCTTTCGGGTTTTCAGTCCACCGGGATACCCATTTTTGCCCAAGCCGCCTTTTCAGGTTTTCGACTTGCCGGGTGTACAGATTTTTTCATTTCATCCCTTCATTTTGCCCGAACCCTTTTGGTTCGCCGGGAAGCCCTAATTTTTGCCTAGGCATGTCAGCCTAGCGGGTCTTTTTTTATGCGTAGTATCTTTTTACTATGTCTGCATTGGCGGGGTGAGGAAGGTCGTCACCATCCATGTTGGTTAGAATCATGGCTCCTCCTGAGAACACATGTTTAACCACAAATGGCCCTTCGTACGTAGGGGTCCATTTGCCCCTTGGATCACTCTGAGGAAGGATGATTCGCTTGATTACTAGATCCCCGACTTGATATTCCTGTGGTCTGACCTTTTTGTTAAATGCCCTGATCATCCGTTTCTGATACGTCTGACCATGACAGATAGCATCAAGTCTCTTTTCATCAATAAGGTTTAACTGATCAAGTCGTGTCTGGATCCAATCATCTTCGCTCAGATTTGCATCCTTCATTATCCGGAGAGAAGGTATCTGCACTTCGATCGGTAAGACTGCCTCCATATCGTAGACCAAGGAGAAAGGAGTTGCCCCGGTTGACGTCCTGGCTGAGGTACGATACCCATGTAGAGCGAACAGTAACATCTCGTGCCAATCTTTATAAGTCACTATCATCTTCTGCACGATTTTCTTGATATTTTTATTTGCTGCTTCTACAGCCCCATTCATCTTCGGTCTGTAAGGAGAAGAGTTGTGGTGCTGTATCTTAAACTGCTCGCAGAGCTCAGTGATCATTTTGTTATTCAGATTAGTACCGTTGTCTGTAATAATTCTTTCTGGGACGTCGTATCGACAAATCAGGTTATGCCGAATGAACTGTGCCACAACAGTCTTGGTTACCGTAGCATAGGAAGCTGCTTTGACCCACTTTGTGAAGTAATCAATCGCTACCAGGATGAAGCGATGCCCATTGGATGCCGTAGGTTTAATCTCACCGATCATATCTATGCCCCACATTGCAAACGGCCAAGGCGCAGTCAGAACATTTAGAGGAACTGGAGGAATGTGCACCTTGTCTGCATATATCTGGCATTTATGGCATGTCCGGGAATGTTGGTGACAGTCGGCTTCCATGGTGGACCAGAAATACCCTGCCCGAAGGATCTTCTTTGCCATAGTGTGTCCACTGAAATGTGTACCAAATGTCCCTTCATGTAGCTCTTCCATGATCCTTTCTGCTTCTGTCTTATCCACACACCGCAGTAAGGTCGAATCATGGTTTCGCTTGTATAGAATGCCGTTGCTAAGGAAGAACTTGGATGCGAACCTTCTCAGAAACTTTTTATCATTGACAGATGCACCTTCAGGGTATTCCTGAGCTTACAAATATCTCTTCACTTCATGGTACCAAGGTTTCTCAGTCACCAATTCAGTCTCGAGATCACAACAATATGCCGGTTCGTCCAGTTTCCAGATGATGATTCGGGGAGCCTCATTGTCCCATTTGACCTTGAACATAGAAGACATTGTAGCTAACGCGTCCGCCAGCTGATTCTCCTCTCTCGGGAAGTGTTCAAAGGTTATCTTCGTGAAGTGAGGGATCAGTGTCAACACGCATTCTCTGTAAGGGATAAGATTCAGATGTTTCGTATCCCACTCTCCTTTGATCTGATTGATCACGAGAGTGGAATCTCCGAAGACACTCAGAAACTTGATCCTTAGGTCGATCGCAGCTTGAAGACCCATGATGCATGCCTCATACTCCGCCATGTTGTTGGTACAGTTGAAACATAGCCGGGCAGTGAGCGGAGTATGAGTGCCTTGAGGGGATATGATTACAGCGCCGATACCGTTACCCAAAGCATTGGAGGCTCCGTCAAAGTGCATAGACCATCGGGATCCTTCCTCAGGTCCTTCATCCGGTCCAGGTACTTCACAATCAGTCACAATCATGATGCTCTCGTCCGGAAACTCTAAGTTCATTGATTGATAGTCGTCTACTGCCTGATGTTCCAAGTGGTCTGCCAATACACTTCCCTTGATGGCTTTCTGAGTCGTGTACTGGATGTCGTATTCTGTCAAGATCATTTGCCATCTTGCTATTCTCCCAGACAGAGCAGGCTTTTCAAATATGTACTTTATAGGATCCATCTTTGAGATCAACAAGGTAGTGTGAGTCAACATATACTGTCTCAGCCGGCGAGCAGTCCATACCAAAGCGCAGCAAGTTTTCTCAAGCAGTGAGTATCGAGTCTCACAGTCGGTAACCTTTTTGCTAAGGTAATAAATGGCATGATCTTTTCGGCCAGACTCGTCATACTGCCCCAACACACACCCCATTGAGTTGTCAAGTACTGTCAGGTATAGTATCAGAGGTCTCCCTTCAACCGGTGGCATAAGGATGGGTGGTTCTTGGAGATACTCCTTGATTCTGTCAAAAGCAGCCTGACATTCATCATTCCAACGTACTACCTGATCCTTCTTCAACAGCTTGAGGATTGGTTCACAAGTAGCAGTTAGGTGTGAAATGAACCGAGCAATGTAATTCAGGCGTCCTAAAAAGCCTCTGACTTCTTTCTCTGTCTTAGGAACTGGCATCTCTTGAATAGCTTTGACCTTGGCAGGGTCCACTTGAATACCCTTATCACTTACAACAAAGCCTAGCAACTTTCCAGATCTTACCCCGAAGGTGCACTTGTTCGGGTTCAACCTCAGCTTGTACAACTTCAGTCGGTCAAACAACTTCTGCAGATGATCTAGGTGTTCTTCCTCAGTCTGGGACCTTGCGATCATGTCGTCAACATACACTTCTATCTCATGATGGATCATATCATGAAATAAAGCAACCATGGCACGTTGGTAGGTCTCCCCAGCGTTCTTCAGTCCAAAAGGCATGACCTTGTAGCAGAAGGTGCCCCACTGAGTAACAAAGGTAGTTTTTTCCATGTCTTCAGGTGCCATCTTGATCTGATTGTAACCTGAGAAACCATCCATGAAAGAGAACACCTTATGCTGAGCAGTATTGTCAACAAGGACATCAATGTGAGGTAGGGGGAAGTCATCTTTGGGGCTGGCCCTGTTCAGATCCCTGTAGTCGACACACATTCTGACCTTTCCATCCTTCTTTGGTACCGGCACCACATTAGTGACCCACTGAGGGTAAGAAGTCACTGCAAGAAACCCAGCATCAAACTGTTTCATAACCTCGGCTTTAATCTTCTCTGACATCTCTGGACGCATACGGCAGACCTTTTGCTTAACCGGAGGGCAGTCTTCCTTAGTAGGCAAGTGATGGACCACAATGTCGGTATCCAACCCGGGCATGTCTTCGTAGGACCAGGCAAAGATCTCCATATAATCATGTAGCATCTGAGTCAACCGTTGCTTCACGCTGAGCTCTAGGTTGGCACTAATCTTAACTTCTTTTCTGTCTGCCTCAGTACCCAAGTTTATTATTTCCACTGGCTCTTCGTGTGGTTGAATTGCCCTCTCTTCCTGAAGTAACAGTCTTGCAAGCTCGCCAGGCACTTCGCAATCATCTTCACCTTCGTCTTCGGCTAAGTTGATCGGATTTTCGAAGTCATAACTGGCAGTAGCAGAGTCGTTACCAGTGAGATCCAGAGTGGATTGAAACCTGTATGAGTGAGTGTGTGTAAATACAGCTGTTTTGAAATATATAAAGGAAGGAAAGACAGAAAAGGAGCATAAGATTTGAAATGCGAGAAACCGTCCAAGATCTTTATTTATGATATATGAAATGACAATTTATATGCCCTCACAAACGAAGCCACGGTGCCCCGGGTAAGGCACCGGGCCATAGAGTTTAATTTATTGTTTATTACAAATAACAAAACAAAGAAGTTTATTACTGCGTAACAAAAGTAACAGGAGTATGGTCTTTGGCAATCCAATTGGTCAATCCGCCATCAGTTGTCGGGTAGATCCAGCTATTGAACTCAGCTTCATCTACTTCATTATCCTCTCCAACAGCATTCACCCCTGGATTGGTAATGAGCACATGAGGTCTTCTGGTCTTTGCCTTCCGCATAGCTTTCTGCCCCTCTGCAGTAAAACCCAGCCCAAACTTGTCAATTTTCTGTTTAAAATCAGGGAGCCTGCCCCAGTTAGCACATTCACCTTTCTGAATCACAGCCCGGGCATCCTTTAGGGAAGCCATCTTCAAAGGAACATCCTCTTCAACCACTGTTTCTGCTGCTGCTGAAATTGGAAGTACCTCTTCGAAATGCTGAAAGGGGGTTTCAATAAACTCCCCGTCCATCTCAATGTACCTGAAGGAATTCAAATGGCTCACTATATACTCCTCCTCTCCCTGCACAGTGACAATCTTCCCTCTGACAGGGTACTTTAACTTCTGGTGCAAGGTAGAGGTCACTGCCCCAGCTTTATGGATCCAAGGTCGACCCAGTAGACAAGAATAAGATGGAGGGATATCCATCACATAAAAGGTAGAGTCAAATACTTGAGAGCCCACACGAATAGGAATGTCAACCTCTCCATGAAGCATCCTCTTGGAACCGTCAAAGGCTCGGACGATAATATTGCTAGGTTTTAGTTCCAGGCCTTCACAATCCAAACAGTCTAAGGCCTTCTTGGGTAGCACATTCAAGGAAGAACCAGTGTCCACCAACACGTGCGCCAGAGTAGTGCCCCTACATTCAATAGAGACATGCAGAGCATCATTGTGGTCTCTTCCCTTGGCAGTAAGGTCAGCATCTGAGAAAACCAAGCCATTGTCCGTTGTCAGATTTGCTACGCAATCGGTAAATTGAACGGCAGATGTCTCCTGTGGCACATGGGCCGTCTTGAGAAATGAAATTAAGGCCTTAGCATGGGCCTCTGAACACAGTAGCAAGGAGAGCATGAAGATCTTGGAGGGCGTACGCCCCAACTGTTCCACAACATTAAAGTCACTCATCTTGATTATTTTTAGAATTTCCTCCATCTCTTGTTGGGAGGCCTCAGCAGTTACAGGTCTTGGTGCCTCCATCCGGGCAGGCTCATCTTCAATCCCTTTGCCCCGAGCATTGGATGACTCGGCAGCAGGGGAAACAAATTGATCAGAAACAGGAACAGGTACACTTGTAGGTGTTATAAGGAGGGGTCTTCGAATAGCGGGTGGTGCAATGTCAGGCGAGAAGAGCCTGCCACTGCGGGTAACCTTGGCTGGACCAGTAATATTGCTGATACTGGTGCCAGTGTTGAACTCTTGCTTGATTCCATTCACATACACATCTGCCCCATAGTGCCAGGGGACAGCTTTATCAGATACGTAGGGGAGAGGCCCCGGAACAGTAATGACAACAGGTGCAACAGTCATGATTTGAACAGGCTTCCTTGGGAGAGCCTTGATTGGATTATTGAAGATTGTGACCACAAAAACTTCTTCTACCGGAACCAACTGAACTGCAGATTTCTTAAACAGAATCTCCTTGCTGTCCATTAGGCTTTGGATGCCCAACTTCAACAAAGGACAACCAGATAGGGAAACAGCACAGAACAGGCAACCCTCACTGCAACCCGGAAATAAACCGGCCAGCAGTAGGTTCCTCTTGACAGTCATTAAGGGAGTAGCTACATCATCCACAGAAACAGCGTATACATCTTCATCAACCGCATTTACTCCGTGCTGGGGAATAGGAGCAGTTACCACATTCGGCCTCTCAGGCATTTCAAACTGTATCTCTTTTGCGTCAATAAGGTCTTACACCTTATTCCTTAATGCCCAACAGTCATCAGTGGAATGCCCCGGGCTATCGGAGTGATAAGCATAGCGGGCATTTGGATTGTATTTGGGGGAAGCAGTGTTTACAACCTTTGGGGCCTCCCTGACAGTTACTAGGTTGGTGGATAGCAAATGCGGCAAGATCTACGACAAAGTCATACTCAAACGGGTAAACTCCCTCAGGGGTCTTTCAGCCCTTGGTGGATTGGTTTGCCGAGGAGAGGCAGCAGGTTTGGCAATCATCACCGCGTTGACAGATTGGCGGCGCTCAGGTTTCTCTTGTCTTCTGGAGCCGTATACAGCACTAGCCTCCTTTTTGAAGGGTTTCTTCTCAGAACTTGTAGATGCACCCTTCGGGATCTTACCAGACTTCAACCCAGCCTCAATTCTCTCTCCAGTCAGAATAAGATCAGTAAATCCTGCAGATGAGTTACCGATAAGATGGTTGAAAAATGGCCCAGATAGGGTCCCCAAGAACATGTCTACCAACTCCCGATCAGTCAACGGAGGCTGCACCCTGCCAGCCAGATCCCTCCACTTCTGTGCGTACTCTTTAAAACCTTCGCTTGAACCTAGCGATATACCCTGGAGTTGGGTACGCGTAGGGGCAAGGTCGGCATTATATTGATACTGCTTATAGAAAGCAGTATCCAACTCCTCCCAGTTACGAACCTTGGTCCCATCCAGCTGATAGAACCATTTGAGACGAGTCCCTGAAAGACTCTCCTGGAAGAAGTGGATCCATAAATTCTTATCCACTGAGTACGGTTGAATCTTCCGCACGTAGGATCTGAGGTGTAGCTTGGGACAAGACGCCCCGTCATATTTGGTGAAAGATGGTGCTTTGAACTTATGAGGAATGATCACACCAGTAGACAAACCCAAGTCTCCGAAATCCAGCCCAGGTACTTGTTGGATCTCCATAGCATTTAACCTGTCCTCCAACTGCTTGTATCTGTCTTCTGCAGGAGGATATTGTTCCTCATCAAAATCAGTCTCGTTGTCGGAGACTACCGGACTTGGACCTTTTTCCCCTTGAGGAGTGCCCTTGCCTATAGAAGAACCAGCCTCTTCATTCTGTAGAGTGTTGCCAAACCTTCGGCCCGAGTTAAAAAGAACCGTTCTCCTCTTCTTTTTCTTCTCCTTCTTCAGGAGCAGAGCCTTCAGATCTTCTTGGCCCTGAGCCAAACCCATGATTAGTTCCTGAAATTGCGCATTCTGCGCTTGAAGAGCCTTGATGGACATCTCGGTTGATGATGAGTCAGGATTCATAATGCTGAAATAAACAGCGAAGAACTGTAAGCAATCTGAAAAGAAGAAAACCTGCTACGCACATGATGAATGATATGTGTTTATGCAATGCATTCAAGGGTTCAAAAGTTCAAATTTGTTGTAGACAAAAAAGAACACACGTTATCATTAAGGAAATAATTGTTCAGTACATCAAAACCTCATGGGCACATATTACAAAACAAATCAATCCCAAAAGACACTACGCATCCTCTTTGGAGCTATGTAGGTGTTGAGATTCCTCTCCTCATGCAATAGGCGGGTGAGCTCCAAGACCTTCTCTTCACTAGCATGTAGACTGGTCTCAAGAGAGTTTCGTTCTTCCTTAAGCTGGATCCAGCTCTTCTGCATCTCTTCCCAGGACGTGGGCATATCAGGATGCTGAATGGTGTAGGACACTTCTCCTTCCAAGACTGGCTGTTTGATCACAGGGAGCATATGGGGATAAGGCATTACTAACTTCTGGGAGCGGGCGCGTACCCACTTGAGATAAGGTTCCAATAGGATGGAATTCCTGTGCCCCAGTGTCTTACTGTCTATCCTACTTGGCATCCTCCAGGCTCTGATAAATCTCTGGCGAAGTCCTTGTGCATCGTTGTCGAAGTCAAAAACTATGTCAGGAATTAACACGTCATGAGGACCATCCTTCCGAGCATAACCAAACTGTCTCCAAGCCAGGCATGGGTTGTAAGTAATACCTCCTCTGATTCCAAGTAAAGGAACATTAGGGTACTCCCCACAACGATCAATGATAGTGACATCCTCTCTGGACCGAGGGCACCAATGTATATCTGCATGTGTAAGAGTCATCAACCGTTGTGACCATCTCAAACCCCGCTCATTCTTCAAAGCTGATTGTGGAAGGTGCGAAATAAACCACCTTCCCAAGAGAGGAGTGCAGCATATAAGGACACCCCTTTTTCTCATGGTTCGAGTGTAACATGAGTGAAGGATGTCCCCCAGCAACGTAGGTATAGGATTCCTGGACATGAAGATCTGGACAACATTGATATCTATAAGCTGATCTGGGTTAGGGAACAACACCAAACCATAGACAAGGAGGGCCATAACTTCTTCAAAAGCTTGTAAGTCAAGGGAGTTCCAACATTCATGGGCCTTTTCAAACAGAAACCTGGCTAAGAATCCTTTGATGCCACTTATAACTTCCCAATGTCCCTTGAGGTCAGATGATTGTAGGTGCAATGCTTTAGCAATATCTTCAAGCTTGGGTTCCTTTTCTGTACCGTTGTAGGGTAGTTGATCAAGGATAGGGATCTTCAGGAGCCGGGAGAACTCCTCCAATGTAGGTACCAGCTGATAGTCCAAGAAGGTGAAACAGTGATGCAGAGGGTCAAAGAACTGGAATAGGACCTTTATCATGTCTTCCTCAATGTTGGTATTGACCAAGCTGATGAGTCTTCCATGTCTCTCACTGAATGAAGAGCTTTCGGGAATCCTGGATATAAGCTCCTTAAGCCGAGGAGGGATCCTTACAAGGCTGATTTGAATTGTCTTTCTGCGAACAGTTTCCATGTCCTACAAAACAAGAACAAAAATGAAGATTCGAACCCCTGAAATGGTTAGTCAATGCATATGATGCTGGATGATGTCATGATGCTATGATTAAACACACCACAGATATTTACAAAGCCAAACATGTAAGGCACACAAGGCACACAAGACAAGCCCTTAGGGTTTAAGGCCAGCATGGGGTCTGGGTATTACCCTCTTGAAGTTGGTGGGTTCAACCTGTCCTATTAGAAGTAACCGGATTCTAAGGGTCCCAATATCACAGGATTGCTTTCATTGTTCATCGTTTCGATTTAGCCACTGAACTGGCGACCGAAATATTCTAGGAAAGCAACCCTCAATTGAGTGTAGTATCGAGTATTAACCAACCTCGGACTGCACCAAGGTCAGTTATCTCACTACCCTAAAGAGGCCAAGATAGTTCAATTAAGGTTCCTAAGGTCTGTTGATGCTTCATGACACCACGCGGAGGCCCCGTACTCTCCTTGACTGAACTCAAGGGTTACCGGTACACACCAAAGTGCCACATCAACGTAGCAGACTGTTTCAACCATGTCGGTATACCCCGCACAGTTCCCTCACAACCTTGTTTCTACTTTCTAAGAAGGTATTCCCCAGATCCAGGTTAGGATCTATAGAACTCCCAAGCAACCCACAATTTAAAGCAAGCAAAGAAAGAAATTGAAAACACAGTTATGAACTAACCCTAAGGTACACCTCACTTTATACCTAATTCCCCAACAGAGTCGCCAGTTCTGTGATCGGTGGATCTGGAACTGATTGTTTAACGCTGGTTCGCGAAATGTCGCGGAAGCAAGAGTCGCCACCGTCTTTTATTTTCTCCAAATGGAAAGGACAAAAGCACAGAAAAATTCCTTAAAGATATTGCTCTCGGTTCGGGAGGTAGGTTATAGAAAAGGAAGGTGTTAGCACCCTTTCTATCCATGGTTATCCATGGGCTCTTAGATACTTGCTCATTGTGTTTTCAAAAATGGTTCGTTTTCTTTTCAACTGTGGGTTTTAAAAAGTTTCTTTGAAAATTCCAGTTCAACTCTTGTATCGGTCCTCAAGAGTGTTTGAAAAATTGCTTTCGAAAGCTTTTTGAAAAGGTGTCGGTGTGAAAAGTGTTTTTGAATTTGTTTTGATTAGAGCAAGTATCTAGAGTCGTCTACCTACCCTAAGGAATTCGTCTGTGTAAATGTCCTTTAAAGTAGTGCCATCCCACCATTGAGAGGTAAGTAGCACCACCGTTGGAGGTGTTCGGGTCAATTCGATGTTCGGGACATGGTGATCACCAGAGCAATAGGAAGACACCTTAGAAGCTACCCTCATGCCAGGTTCCCGGATCATGAGGACTTACTAAGACATCCTCTACTCGACGATCACCTTTCGAAGGCAAGGCAACAGTGAGGCGTACCCTAGGGGTGGTGTGTGATTTGTGTGTCGTTTTCATTTATTTTTGTCTTGTCATACCATGGGTGATCTACGCGTTTGTTTTTATTTAGACATTCATTCTTGCATGCATTTATTAACAGTTAAAAAGGTGCGGAAACTAAAAGTTCTAAACTATTACAAAGGCGCAGGTCCACATCGCCAAATTTAATCCAGGACCCGATTTGAAATAAAAATAAAGAAGCAAAGTGCGAGAAATAAAATGTCCGAGTTTACAAGGCTTTGGGAGAATTACATAAATATTTAAAAGAAGGAAGTAAATAAAATGCGCAAAGAGAATAAAAAATCGCAAGCGATGGCGTTGGACCCTTTTTAATGAAATTAAATTATGATTATTAAATTAATGAAATTAAAAAGAAAAAAAAGAAATTATTTTTTTGAGTTTTTTGTATTTATGGTTTTTTATGAGAATTTAATGAAATTAACTAATTAACCCTAATTCTACAACTTTTATTTATTAAGAAAAAACATGTTAAACCTAAAATTAAATTAATTAATTAATGGCAATTAGATTTATAAAAATAAATAATTAATTATTAGTGAAAAGAAAAGAAAAAGGATAAAAATTGATTAAAACCCTAATTCTACAAATTTTTAATTTATTAAGAAAAATGTTTGAATTAAACCTAATTTTACAAAGCTAAATTAATTAATGATATTTACTTAAAAAATACTAAAATAAAATATATTTTTAATTTTGTCTTTTCTGATTTTTTGCATTATTTTTATAGTTTATGAAAATAAATTAAAATAAGGAATTTTAAAAAAAAGAAATAATTGAAATAAATAAAATAAGAAAGAAAATGAAAATCAAAACCTTGGGGGGTCTGTCCCCAAATTGGAGGTAAAGTCCAGTAATTCTGGCCCACTGATCTTTGGCCTTGTTGACTTTTCCACATTCACATATGCATGGTTGACATGGGGGTATGGTGACCTGCATGACCTGGCCCTTAGATCAGTCTCTGAAGCCATGTGGCGTGCCAGGATGTTGAGTGTATGGTAGGCGCTTGCAAATGAGTTACACAAGAACATGATTAGGAGAAAAATATAAGGAAAAGGAGGGGGACCTGGGGTTCGAACCCAGGTCCTAGAGGTTACCAATACCAAGCCTTGCCACTGGAGCTCTTCACGCGCGTTGTATATTGTATAGCGAATAAACAATAAAAGGGAAACATGGTCAGTGACACATAAAAATAAAAAAAGCGTGCTAGTTTCAAATCAGCCAATCACAGCTTGCCACAGGGTCTTCTTCTTCCTCGTTTGTGTTTTTGCCCGAAACATAAAAAGGGTTAGCGGGGGTTTTAAACCCCCCCAAAATGTGCAGTTCTCAATAATAGCGAATAGGCCATATGGCCACATAAATTAAGCGCGACTATGGCAATCAATTCGTCCAAGCTTCCTGATTCCAAACATGGCACTGAGGTGTCCTAATTTTACAGCATTCATAAACGCCCAATTTTAAAATTCTGTAACCCTAACCATCGTCCATGGTGAAATCGCGTATGTGTGTGGAAAACTTAATTGAACAACACAGTTAGCTTCAGAATGATGAGAGTAACACAAAACAAGTATTAGAATTCAAAATCATGACATGAATGATAAAATACGATTTATGCAAAAAAGTGAAAAAGTTTGAGTTCCATTCACCAATTCTGGGCGTTAGGGATGTGGAAAACTATTCAGACACGTTTCTTGATGTCTCAGGAAGGTGATGAGATAATTATTTTGGCTTGAATCGCCCTGGAAGACAGTTTTCAGTATTTGAGTTTTTCATAAAAAATGCAAAAGTGGTGATGATGTCCGTGCGCAGCTTTGTGGTCATGAACATTAGGGTTGGCATTAGTATATATGTGTGAATGATTAGGGTTCAAAATTTGGTCCAAAGAATCAATGAATTGATGAGAAAATATTTGATTTTCCATGCATATATTTTTCAATCTTTTCATGCAAATTTGATTCAAATTATGTCCAATCACCATGATTCTTTCCAAATCTGATCATGCACAAAATATTGAGTGTATTTCATGCATAAAAGATTTAAAAACTTAGGTTTAATATTTTTCATGTATTTTAATTAATTAAATGAATTTCTAGCAATTAAAAATTCAAATAAATAAAATAAAAATGATGAAAAACTTCCCTTTGGGCCAAATGGTCGTGCACATGCCTTGGATAATGAATCTTGGAAGAAAATGTGGCCCATTAGCATTTTTAAGACATTTGAAGCAATGTTGACTTTTCAAAATATCCAAAAATTTCCCAACTTCCACAAGGCATATCTTGCTCAATCTTTAAGCTTTGCTCATGTTCTTGGACATTTTGGAAAGGCCTTTGAGTACTCCAACCAATGTATTTGGTCCCATGTCATTTGGATTTATCAATCTCAAGTTATGGCCTTTGACTTAAAGTCCCTTTTTGTTGACTTTTGAAAATGACCTATAATGTTGAAATTGATAACTTTTTGTGAGAGCATTTCTTGGACTTGAAGTGTGAAGAGGAGTTGTAGGAAATGTAATTCTCTTCAAAATGAGCTTTGGATGGAATTTTTCTGATAATCCATGTGAAAGTTATGCCCTGGTCAATTTACAGTTGACTTTTTCAACTATCCAAATATGGAAACTTTTGCATCTTGAGACTTTTTGAGACAATCTTTGAGAATCATGATCAAGCATTGATAAAATGATGTTTGTGGCTTCAAAATGAGATGTTTGACCAAAAATTTGAACTTTTGACTGTCAAATGACTATTTTGCCCCTGCAGTTGACTGTAGTGCAATTAGGGTTTTTGACTGTGCAATTTTGTGCTGTAAGTCTTGAAACTTGGTATGAGGATGATTGACCATATTTGTAGGCATGTGGGACTTGTTTGGACCCTTGGAAACTTCATTTCCTTTGTCAGAACCAAAACCCTAGTTTTTGACTGTTAGGAGGCCCTTGAACTATGCAACCCTTGGGGAGATTTTGAAGCTTGCTCTTTGCAATTCTTGAAGAATATGGGAGGGCAAATTTTGGGGTACAACAATTAGTAACATAGAAAAGAAATATTATATAAGAAAAAAGCGTTATATGCTGGAAATAAGAAAACGCGCGCGCCAAGTTTGAACTGACCACTCCCTGCTTGCCATGCATGTCGTCTTCTTCATTTCCTGAAACATGAAACACATAGCGGGGGTTTTAAACCCCCACAAAATGAAAGCCTGTAAAAAAATAGCGAATAGACGCTCGTTGAACATAAAAAAGTCGCGACATGTCCATTCAATCCGTCTTGAGCTTCTGAGTTTGACCATGCCTGTTTGGAGTTCTAATTTTACAGCATGACAAAACCCCCAATTCTAAACCTTGAAAACCCTAAAGCGTTTTAATGGCAAGTCATGATTCTGTACAGGATAATGAAATTAAACAATGCCAAAGGCTTTGGAAAGATGTCAGCAACACAAATCAATCAAAAGAATGTATTAAAAACGCATGGAATGTGATATGTAAATTTGGAAATGTATGCAAACCGTATGAGTCGTGTGCTTTGATTCTGATGGTGTTAGGGCTCGTTTTTGATAGCAAAAGACTCCTGGAGATTCAGGCAAGCTGTTTGAATCCAAAAGAGGCTTCGAATTGCACTGCAAATAGGTTTTCAATCCCTCACTTTTTCTTTGAAAATTTGAGATTGGTTTATGCTGTATGAGTGTTTCTAGCTCGTGTATTGTATTGGGAATGCTTGCACATCTGTATATGAATGAGTATCAATCAAAATAAAGGACCTTTAAGCCTTGCAATTATGCTTTGATTTTGCCATGAACACCATTTAAACAACTTGCCATTTTTGCTTCAATTTTGAATTTCTATGCTTGGAATAGGTCTTGCACGAGTTTGGTAAGTGCTTCATGGTGTATCAAGGCAATTCATACTCAAAGATATTCCTCCATTAATTTTCTTGATTTTTATTTGAATTTTAAAGATTTAAAATGAATTAAATCAAATAAAATTAAATAAAAATGGAAAAATTAATTTTAAATCTTGAAATAAATTGTGGGACACGTGGGAGGCATGGCCAAGCTGAACCAAGTGGAAAAAGTGGGCCCTTTTTGTCAAAAATGAAATTTCAAGGATAGTTGACTTTGGCCATTTCACAAAAATTTCCCAACTTATCCAATGCATATCTTGCTCAATTTTGAAGCTATGAACATGGTCTTGGACATTTTGGAAAGGTCTTGAAGTCCTCTAACCAATGTCTTTGGTACCATGTCATTTTGATTTACCAATCTCAAGTTATGGTCTTTGACTTAAAGTGCCTTTTTGTTGACTTTTGAAAATGACCTATAATGTTGAAATTGATAACTTTTTGTGAGAGCATTTCTTGGACTTGGAATGTGAAGATGAGTTGTAGGAAATGTCTTCCCCTTCAAGATGAGCATTGGATGGGATTTTTCTGATGAACCATGAAAAAGTTATGCCTTGGTCAAGTTACAGTTGACTTTTCAACTATCCAAAAATAGAAACTTTTGACACCTTGATGATTTTTGAGCCATTCTTGTGAAATCATGGTCAAGATTTGACCAAATGATGATTGTGGCTTCAAAATAAGATGTTGACCAAATTTTTTGACTTTTGACTGCCAAATGACCATTTTGCCCCTGCAGTTGACTGTGGAGCAATTAGGGTTTTTGACTGTGCAACTTGACCTTGTGAGCCTTGAAACTTGACATGTAGGTGCTTGACAATGTATATGAGCATATGGGACTTTATTGGGTCCTTGAAAACCTCAACTTCCTTGTAAGAACCAAAACCCTAATTTTGACTGTGTTAGGAGGCAATTGGACTGTGCAACCCTTGAGAGATTTTGAACCATGATCTTGCCAAATCTTGAAGAATATGGGAGGGAAAATTTTGGGGTACAACACTGTGGTTTATCATGACATCATGCATAATAACATGGCATTCATGTTTCATTACACTAACGATTTCAAAGACCAAGGGAATTTATCTTTGTTCTGTTTTGCAGATTATGGCTTCCGGGCGCAGA
Organism: Vicia faba; assembly: GCA_948472305.1. Taxonomy (NCBI): domain Eukaryota; kingdom Viridiplantae; phylum Streptophyta; class Magnoliopsida; order Fabales; family Fabaceae; genus Vicia; species Vicia faba. The sequence continues at coordinate 1,134,824,648 of OX451740.1, read as the reverse complement.
AATACCATTCGAGTCAACTTTGTGCAAATACCTGCCCAACTTAAAGAGATAGTTTCAAGAGTTTCCGAGACTTCTATGTTCATTAAGAGACATAGTCAACTTCTCATCCTGGTCACTTTAAATCTTGATGAGCAGATGATGAGTGTACTTTTCCAGTTCTTCGATCCTATGCATCATTGCTTCACCTTTCCAGATTACCAGCTGGTTCCCACCTTGGAAGAGTTCTCTCACCTATTGGGCATATCCATTCTTGAACAGGTACCCTTCACAGGTATGGAAGAAGTTCTTAGAACAGAAGACATTGCCTCAGCTCTGCATTTGAAACGAGCTGATGTAGTATCCAATTGGGAAACACGAAGCGGGGTCGAAGGTTTTCTAGCCAAAATTCTGATAGACTAGGCTCATATATTCTGGGATAATTTGGATTTTCAGGCTTTCGAAGATATCTTGGCTCTCCTTATCTATGGGTTGGTTCTCTTCCCGAATCCGGATTCCTTTGTAGATGTGAATGTTGTCAAGATTTTCCTTTCTCGCAATCCTGTGCCTACCCTGCTGGGTGATATCTTGCATGCCCTCTATACTCGTACCGTGAAAAGAAGAGGGACTCTTATGTGTTGCATGCCGCTGCTGTCGAGGTGGTTTATTTCTCACCTCCCTAAGTTTGTGCTGAAGAACGAAGAAGGTTTGGGTTGGTCCTACAGGATAATGTCACTTGCCCATACAAATATTCTTTGGAGTTCCCGGGCTATGGAAGACACTGTTGTTATTGACCATTATGGGGGATACCCTAATGTCCCATTGCTTGGAATCAGAGGGGGTATAACTTACAATCCTTGTCTAGCTTTACGATAATTTGGTCGTGCTCGGAGAGATGGTCCCCATGAGCTACTTCTTGAGGACATTGTATTTGACTACAAGGAGGATGTTAAGGAGCACGGCCAGAGGTTTATACGAGCTTGGGGCATGGTGAACAAATCTGACCCCCAAGAGTTGGGACCAAAGACTTCCCTTCCTATGCAGCCTTACCTGCAATGGGTCCGAGTTCGTGCCCAGAAGCTTGGGATGTCCTATGAAGTTGTATTACCAGTGATTGTGGAGCTCACTAATGAAGAGGGACTTCCTTACACGGTTCTCTATCCTTACATGTCCACTGATCCTGGGGAGTTGCAGAGGTCTTGGATTCAGTTGAAGAATAAGAGGGATACTTACCGGGAAAAGTACCATGAGCAAGAAAGGAAGATTTTGAAGCTCACCAGGCAGCTCGAGGAAGAAAGAGTGATCAATGACTACATCGGCACCAAGAGGAAACGTCCATGGGACTTTTGATTTAGCTTTTTCTAGTTTTAGATCTTGTTTTATTTACTTCTTTGTAACTCCTTAAAGGCATTGTTGAACCTTTCAAAGTTAATCTAATAAAGTTTGTTTATTTTCGGTTTGCAAATTTAAATCTCCCAAAGTCTTTGAAATCATTACATGCGCATCCCATTATCATGCACATCATTACAGGTACCCTTATAGGTTTCTCATCTTCTTCGCTGTTTATTTCAGCAGAAATGTCTTCCGATCAAGCTATCAAAGATCTTCAAGTATAGAACGCCTAATTCCAACAAATGTTCATAAGTCTGGCTAAAGGGCAAGAGGATCTGAAGACCCTTATTCTGAAAGAGAAGAAGAAGAAGAAGAAGAAGGTCGGTATTCTGAACATGGGTAGAAGATTCGGAGAAAGGTTGAGACAACCAGCTGATCTGACCTTCTCATCCAAGGACAGGGAGAACCAAGAAAGAGTAAAGGACCCTAGTCCTGCAGTTTCTAGAGACGATACGAATTACGATGATGAGCAATATCCTCATGCTGAAGATATGTACAAGCAACTAGAAGACCGTCTGAGTGCTATGGAGATTCAGAAGATCCCTGGTTTGGATTTCGGAGAACTGGGACTAGTATCGGGAGTGGTGATCCCTCATAAGTTCAAAGCTCTGGTTTTTTCCAAGTACGATGGAGTATCTTGTCCAAAACTCCATCTCCGCTCTTACGTCAGAAAAATCCAACCCCAAACTGCTGATAGAAATTTGTGGGTACACTTATTTCAAGATAGTCTGTCAGGGACTCAGCTTGAATGGTTTTATCAGTTGGAAGGAGCTAGTGTTCAAAACTGGGAAGACCTTGCTGCCGCTTTTTACAAGCAGTATCAGTATAACGCCAACCTTGCTCCCACTCGTACTCAGATCCAGGGTATGTCCATGGGTGCAGGTGAAGGTTTTAAGGACTATGCTCAAAAGCGGAGAGACTTATCTAGAAGAGTCCAACCCTCTTTGTTTGAGAGGGAGTTGGTTGACGTGTTTCTAGGGACGCTATCTGGTCCATTTTTCAATCACTTGATCGGCAGTTCGTCATCTGGGTTTACTGAGTTGATTTTGACTGGAGAGAGAGTAGAAGCTGGCATTCGAAGTGGTAAAATACAGAAGGATGCTTCGCCAAGTTCAGCAAAGAAGCCTTTCACCGGTAAGAAGGAAGCTAGTGCAGTCTACGGCCCGAGGGGCCAAAGCAGACCAGAACACCGTCAAACGGTAAATGCTATAGTGATATCAAGACCCTCGGTTGCTCCACAATGCAACAATCAGCAAAGGGTGGAAAGACCACAACAAAAATTTACCCGCATCAACATGACTTTGGCTGAAGTCTTGCCTCATCTGTTAAAATCCAACTTGGCAACCTTAAAAGAGGCTCCTAAGAATCCAAACACTGCTTCTCCCAGATAGAATCCCAACACATGGTGTGCATACCATTCAGAGAGTCCTGGCCACGATACAAATGATTGCTGGGCTCTGAGGAATAAAGTACAAGATTTGCTGGAAGCTAAAGAGATTGAGTTTGATGCTCCGGAAAAGCCAAACGTTATAACTGCTCCTATGCCTAAACATGGTCGTGGAGTCAATGTTGTGGACACCGATTCATTTGTGACCTTTATGGAAGAAATTTCTACTCCTTTGATGACGGTTAAGAAGAATTTGTTGTTGGCCGGTTTATTTCCGGGCTGTGGTGAAGGTTGCCACATGTGTTCAATTCTGCCTTCTGGTTGCTGTTTATTGAAGTCAGGTGTTCAGCGCCTGATGGATAATAAAGAAACTTTGTTTGAGATGACTATGATGTCGTTTGAAGATGTTGCCATTATTACTATTTCCGCCAATCCTTCCAAGGTTTCCTCGAGAAAACCTGTTAGGGTTACACTTGTTCCAAGAATTGCTCCATTAATAATCACCGCTCCTGGCCCCATCCCATATACCTCAGAAAAGGCTATCACATGGCACTACGGTACTGATGTATATTACCAAGGTGTTAAACAAGATCTGAGGGCTGAAGAAGCCGATACAGACATCGGTAATATTGTTGGGGCAAGCAAGGTCACCAGAAGTGGAAGACTCTTTTCTCCCGATATTTCCCCTCCGACTGTCCACAAACCTGTTGTCGTTCCGTCTGCTAGTACATCAACTATTGTCCCAGTTCCTACTCCAGTTATCACCCCTGTCACCGAGCCATGTTGGACTCGGGGTAAAGAAATTATAGGTGAGCCTTCCCGGATGGAGGCACCTAAGAAAATCATCGTGGAAACCTCTAAATAAGAAATAGAGGAAATATTGAAAATTATCAAGAAGAGCGACTACAATATGGTCGAGCAACTGGGGTATACCCCGTCAAAGATCTCCATGTTGTCCCTGTTATTGTGTTCTGAAGCCCATGCGAAGGCTTTGGTTGCGTTTCTCAAGACTGTGCATGTGCCGTAGGAAACTTCTGTAGATCAGTTCAAAGATTGTGTGGCTAGCCTAACTGCTGACAATGGGTTAGGGTTTTCAGATGCGGATCTGACTGCTAAGGGGAGAAATCATAATGATGCTCTGCATGTCTCGATCGAGTGCCGGGGCACCACTATGGCCCATGTGCTAGTAGATACTGGGTCCTCACTGAATGTTCTACCGAAGAAAGCACTAGACCGTCTGGATTGTGAAGGTTTGATTTTAAAGCCGAGTAACATTGTGGTAAGGGCTTTTGATGGATCAAAAAGAATGGTGCACGGGGAGGTGAACATCCTTGTAAAAGTGGGTTCTCATACTTTTGGGTCCACCTTCTATGTGATGGATATCAGACCATCATATTCTTGCTTGCTGGGTCATCCTTGGACTATGTGATACGGTGGCAGAACCGACAGTTTTGGAAAATGCTGGTTTGCATTTTGCGCTTGTGTTTGCAAATTGTTGCAGTAAGCAAGAGTCGCCACCGACTTTTATTTTATCCAACTGGAAAGGAAAAAAGCACAGAAAAATTCCTTTTTCGAGATTTTGAGTACGGGGGGTAGATTATAGAAAGGGAAGGTATTAGCACCCTTTCTATCCATGGTTTTCCATGGGATCTTAGGTACTTGCTCATCTTTTAAAATTGCTTGTGTGTGTTTGTTTTGAAAAGTTTTGTTTTACTTTTTTTTAACCCTTGTTTCTGTCCTTAAGAGTGTTACGAAGTTATTTTCGAAAACTTGTTTGAAAAAGTGTTTGGTGTGAAAAGTTTGATTCTGAGCATGTACCTACTGGCATCTACCTACTCGAAAAAAGATTGTTTCTATTCTTGTTTCCTTTAGACAATGCTATCCTACTATTGAGAAATAGGAAGCACCATTGTTGGAGTTGTAAAAGGGTCAATTCGTAAGGGACGTACGATCACTAAAGTAATGTTAGTACGTCTTAGTAATAACCCTAATGCCTTAAGATCATATTCGAGGCAACATTTCCGAGGCAACATTTTTGAACGAGACTTTTGATCTTTGTTTAGACAGGAGGGTGACCACTAAAACACCCTATACTTAATGATCGTTTACCGAAGGCAACCAAAGTAAGAGTATACCCTAAGAGTGCGCATGTGCGAGTGATTTGATTTCAGTTATTATCTTTGCACATTAGGGTTTTCTACCCGTTTTAAAAATTATCATGCAATCTTGTCATACAATCCTATTAACATACATCTAACAGTTAATATTTGCGACAATCAAAATGCGAGAAATAAAAACTACGCTATTACAAGGCTTCAGGGTAGGGATTAATTACATAGCCAAAAAACCCGTAAAACGATAAATAAAAGAAAACCTAGATTAAACTATTACATACCATGAGCAATTACATTAATATTGCAAAAATAGTAAACGCGCACGACGAATTGAGAACGATAAATTTAGGGTTTTGACCCCAACTACCTAATTGTTAGAAAAATCATTCTTTGTGGTTTTTGTGATATTTTAAGAAAATAAGGCTTAATTGAATAAATAAAAACCTAACTACTAATTAATTTAACATTAAGAAAAATAATTAAATCGGCCTATTTTTGTATTTTTTGTTTTATTTGAAAAGAAATAAAAATTAAATCAAGCTAACCCTAATTTTTTCTAATTGATTTTAAATATATGAAAAAGTTAGAATTAATCCTAAATTAAATTAAACTATCATTAAATTAATTTTGATAAAATAAAAACCTAATTCTAAATTTGTGAAAATTGATTTTATGATTTTTTTTGTGAAAAAGAAATTATTTTGTTAGAAAATAAATTAAACAAATTAAATTAAATAAAAGAAAAAAAAGAAAGAAACAAGAATGGGCCGGTGTCTTTGTAAGAAGGGGGGTGCTGATTGCAAATATCAAGCCCAACAAGCTCTGGCCCTGTTTGACTTTTCCAATCCCATGCTGCTTGCTTGACTGGGCGTATGGTGGACCTTCAAGGGATGGCCCTAGATCTGGAGTGTTGATGGATGGAATCGTTGGATACTGAGGACGTATGGTGGTCACATGGGAGGATCGTGCACCTGATTATGCAAGACAAAATAATATGAAATAATGTTGGGACCTGGGGATCGAACCCAGGCCCTTTGGCATTTTTACCATACGCGCTTACCAGCTGAGCCAGCTTTGTTAGTTGTACAAAGAACAACAAACAAACATTATATGAAAAACACAAAATATTAATTCCTAAGCACGCAAAATTTGAATGAGCGAGTCAGGGAATGCCACGTTATTCTTCTTCTTCCTCCCATTGTTGCTAAAAGTTTATTGACTTTTACCTACGGTCACCTGGGTGTAGGTACAACCCTGTGCTTCTCCAAAATTTCATACAGGCATGATAAATCCTAACCAATGGTACCAATCAACTCGTTGCAATCTCACGAGCATCATGGTACCATTATCCATGCCTAATTGTTCCTGTATGTAAAACCCCTAAAAAAGGAGCACGAACCCTAGCCATGGCATCTTGGTATATAGTCAACAAAAATGCAATCAATCATAACCATTAGTTTGCAATTTCTCAGGGATTAAGAATATGTCAATAAAACATGCTAACTATGCCAAAATTATGATATTCGAATTCAAGAAAAAAGGTGAACCGTCTGAAACTTACATCGTGATTCTGGACGTTAGGAAGCTTTCTAGGGGTTGAATCTTGCTCATTGGATGTCCGACAATTGATTGGAATGACTAGAATGCTTTGAATTGACCTCAAACATGGAAATCAATTTTCCACTTTTCTTGAAATTTTTGAAACTTCCTCTCTCTTTTACACGCCTCCAATCTCCCCTTTTTTGGTCTGCAATCCTTCCTTATGTATCCAAGAATGAATTAGGGTTGCAACTTGGTTTCAAATCTTCTCCAATTAAGATCATTGATTCATGATTTGATCCTTTGTGCAAATATTTCCAAATCAAGCAAAATGCAATCTTTTGTATCCTAATGATCCTTTCACGATTTGATCTCACTTCCAGCTGTATAATAGACCTAAATATGCACAAAATCTCAAGATTTGATTAGTTTTTGATATTTTCATTATTTTATTTTGATTTTATTTGATTTAATTGAAATAAAATCAAAATAAATGACAAAAATAAAAGAATGACAAATGGAAAGTATCATGGGTCGTGGGTCACATTACAAACTCAGTGCAAGCATAAAAAGTTGGGCCCATTTGGCAAAAAATGCAATTTTGGCCACCTTTGACTTTTGGCAATTTTGCAAAAAGGGTCAACTTTGCCAATGCATAACTCCCTCAATTTTGACCCTAGACATGTGTTCTTGAAATTTTTAAAAAGTTTAATATGTCCTCTAAGCAACCCTTTTGGTCTCATCTAAATTGAGTCTTCCATGTTCATGTATGAAGCTTTGACCCGAAAGGTGTTTTTGTTGACTTTTCAAAATGACTTATAATGTCCAAATTTGTATCTTCTTGTGAGTGCATATTTTGAACTTGGGAGCTGAATATGAATTTTAGGGAATTGCATCCTCTTCAAAATGAGCTTTGCATGGGTCATTTTTTATAAATTATGAGAAAGTTATGCTTGGTCAAAGTTGAGTTGACTTTTCCTGTAAAACCCTAATTTAGCAACTTTTGGGTTTTGATGAATTGTGAGCAATCCTTGAGGAATCATGATAAAACCTTTATCAAATGATGAATGATACTTCAAAATGAGAATGTTGACCAAAAATCTTGAAGTTTGACTGTATGTGGGCCACAGTTGACTTTTGTCCTAGCACAGTCGATTTTCAGGCCTTTGAGCAATTGACTAAGCAAACTTCCTCTGTATGGCTTGAAACTTTACAAGGATGATCTTGAGAACATATTAGGACAATTGTGAGCATTTGGGACCCTTTGGATCCAAACATCCTGATACAAACTGAAACCCTAATTTGAGGTAGATTGCCTTAGGAGAGAGTTTGTCTGGTCAACCCTTAGACTTCCTTGAGCAATTGAGGACCTCACTTAACATGTATTGAGAAATATGGGAGAAAATTTTGGGGTACAACAGCTGCCCTTGTTCAATCTTCTTAAACCTGAGGATGTAGATTGGCTTGTCTGCCTTTCGTGATCCGAAGGTGGAAGATGGTTGAACACTAAAGTGCCCAGAAATTTGCACTCGCATGAAGTGGTATTTGTCTTGCGATATCGGGAATTAGCTTATAAATGCCATTTGGAAGTCAATTACAGGAGATGGGCTTAAAGATGCCATCAGAAGAAGTGTCGATTGCGTAAGAGATTCGTTTGCGAGAGCCCGTATACCTGTTGTTGAGGAAGACTTTGCTGGGGAATGCTGGTCTCTATCTTGAGAGAAATAGAGTTTTAGGAACTTCAGTTGTCCGTTACTCTACTGGGGAATCATCTCTTAGTCTAGGAGATGAAAATGAACTACTATCTGGTCGTACTACAAGCTTTACAGTGATTTGCTGAGAAAAATAAGACCGACTGCTATCTGGTCGTGCTCTAGGCTTTACAGTGACTTACTGGGGAGATGAGATTAAACTTGCTATCTGGTCGTAGTCCAGGCTTTGCAATTTCTCAATTCTTATCTAGTCGTGCTCCAGGCTTCAAAAGGAATCAAGTGGCTATCTGGTCGCATCCGGGCTTTCAACTTGAATTTAAGGCCTACTAATATTCGGTCGACTTCCGGGCTTCATAGTAATTGGCCGAGTGAACTGCTATTTGGTCGAATTACAAGCTTCGTAGTACCTTATACTGTTATCTGGTCGTGTCCCAGGCTTTAGTATCCTTTGCCGCTATCTGGTCGTGATCCAGGCTTCACGGTGTCTTATACCATTATCTGGTCGATTCCAGGCTTCATGGTATCTTGTATTGCTATATGGTCGATTTTTAGGCTTCGCAATAACTTGCTGAGGGTTAAGCTGTTTTCCGGGCTTCACAGCTTGTATTTAAGACATACCATTATCTGGTCGATTCCAGGCTTCGTAGTATTCTGGAGATATCAAGATATTATCCAGTCGATTTCTGGGCTTCATAGCTTGAACTTGAACAGAAATCTTAGTATTGATTTGACTGAACCAGAGAAAACTTGTGAGAACTTGATTGTATCTTTCCCTGAAAGGTAAAGAGTTAGTCGTATGTAATGTCATGATGTATGAAATTTATTGAGTAATGATGTTCTCGAAATAAATGAGATTGTGCCGGATGATGCATATGCGCAAGCCATGATGTATGAATATGCAATGTTCTTAAGATATTCTCCGGCTGAAGATAGTGACCGAAGATGCTTAGCTGGAGACTTGTGTCCGTTTTGCTTGAGAATATTCCGCCAGGAGAGACTCTTTTTGAGAATAACCCTGTGGGAGAATGACTATGTGGGGAAGAGAAATACTCTGTTGGACGATCTGTTGACTCGGAGAAACAACTCCGATGGGGATGAATTACCGTTGGTGATAAATAAACTCTGCTTGGGGAATTTGTCGACTCATTTGCGATTGTGAACCTCGGCTGGGGAGAGTTAACACCACTGTCCTTAGATACTTCTTACTCTGCGGGGAGTGTATGTACCTTTAGTCATTTTCTCAAGCTGGCTCTATCCCTGTACCTGGTGGGTAGAGCAACTGTAAGGTTTGGACACTTCTTGTTTGCCCCTGTTCCTGGAATTACGTGTAATTGTCTTTTGTTTCTTATGTAAATATTTAAGAGCAGCAATTATTTTCAAATGCATATATCAAAAATGAATCATTGGACATTCTTGCAAAACAAAACAGAAAAATAAAAAATAGTTGAAATTTCTGGTAAAATGAATTGTATTGATTTTGAAGTTGACCTGTAATAGGCGTTTGTACAAGAGGCTGACGTCCTAGTAAGAGAACGCCGCCGAGGGAACAGAAATTATACAATTTGTGTAAAAGAAAGAAAAAAAGCTATGTGAAACAATCCCACTGGGTTCCAACTGTGCTATTGCCTTTATATCTTTGAGCGGCTCGTCACTTTGCCACTTGGTCAAAGGTGGATCAGATTGATTGGCGCCATCCGAGCTTGATAGTCGATACCGAAGTCTAGTCGCAAGATGATCCAATGAGACATAGTGTTACGCTTTGATCCCTAATTTTTTCCTGGACCTCCCTTTCGGGTTTTCAGTCCACCGGGATATCCTTTTTTCCCAAGCCGCCTTTTCAGGTTTTCGACTTGCCGGTTGTGCAGTTTTTTTCATTTTCATCCCTTACTTTTGCCCGAACCCTTTTGGTTCGCCGGGAAGCCCTTATTTTTGCCTTGGCTAGTCAACCTAGAGGTTCTTTGATTATGCGTAGTATTTTTTCAGTATGTCTGCATTGACGGGGCGAGGAAGGTCGTCACCATCCATGGTGGTTAGAATCATAGCTCCTCCTGAGAAAATGTTTTTAACCACAAATGGCCCTTCGTATGTGGGGGTCCATTTGCCCCTGGGATCACCTTGCGGCAGTATGATGTGTTTGATCACCAGATCCCCGACTTGATATTCTTGACGTCTGACTTTCTTGTTAAAAGCCTTGATCATTCGCTTTTGATAAGTCTGACCATGAAAAATAGCAGTAAGTCTCTTTTTGTCGATTAGGTTCAGCTGGTCAAGTCAGGTCTGGATCCAATCGTCCTTGCTCAAACCTACATCCTTCATAATCCTGAGAGAGGGTATCTGGACTTCAATGGGTAGGACTGCCTCCATGCCATACACCAGAGAGTAGGGTGTTGCCCCTGTCGACGTCCTTGCTGAGGTACGGTACCCATGAAGAGTTAATGGTAACACCTCATGCCAATCTTTATATGTCACCGTCATCTTCTGCATAATCTTCTTGATGTTCTTGTTAGCCGCTTCAACAACCCCATTCATCTTCGGATGGTAGGGAGATGAGTTGTGATGTTGTATCTTGAACTGTTTGCAGAGCTCGGTGATCATCGTATTGTTGAGATTTGTACCATTGTCTGTAATGACCCTCTCTGGCACACCGTATCGACATATCAGATTGTGTCGGATAAACCGCACCATGACGTTCTTGGTTACTGTAGCAAAGGAAGCTTCCTCGACCCACTTCGTAAAGTAATCAATAGCTACCAGGATGAAACGATGCCCGTTGGACGTAGTAGGTATGATCTCACCTATCATATCGATGCCCCACATTGAAAAAGGCCAAGGAGCTGTCAAAACATTCAGGGGGACTGGAGGTACATGCACTTTATCAGTATAGACTTGGCACTTATGACAGGTCCAAGAATGATGATAACAATCGGCTTCCATAGTGGACCAATAATATCCTGCTCGTAGGATTTTCTTTTCCATGGTATGTCCACTGGAGTGAGTTCCGAAGGTACCTTCATGTAACTCTGCCATGATCCTTTCTGCTTCGCTTTTGTCCACACATCGCAGTAAGGTCGAATCATGGTTACGCTTATAAAGGACACCATTATTGATGAAGAACTTCGCAGCGAACCTTCTCAAGAACTTCTTATCATTAACAGATGCACCCTCGGGGTACTCTTTGTAGGATCAAGCGCCTACCACTGCGCTAAAAGCAATTGCTTGTAGCCAAGGTGCTACTCTATTTCCTTATAGCGAATCCAACAAGGGCCCTACCTGGCCCACCTAACACACCTGTGTAGGCGCCCATGGGGGGATGTTAAGCCCTTCGAATCCCTAAGGTTGACGCTGGATATTTTAATCCAACAATCTCCCCCCCAGTGTCAGCCGGGGGGATTCGAACCCATGACCTTGATCTGATACCACTTGTAGGATCAAGCGCCTACCACTGCGCTAAAAGTAATTTCTTGTAGCCAAGGTGCTACTCTATTTCCTTATAGCGAATCCAACAAGGGGCCTACCTGGACCACCTAACACACCTGTGTAGGCGCCCATGGAGGGATGTTAAGCCCTTCGAACAACCCCCAGTTAGAGTTTTGATGATAAAAAAATACAAGATTAAATGAATTATGAGATTTATATAAGACATATGTGCTACTCAAAATTATGTTGTGTATTCGCAGGAAACTCTGATGAAATCAGCATCAGAATATCAATATCAACATCAGTATCAGAAGATATGTCAGCACCAGAAGATCAAAACATGTGCTTACGCTGAAGCCTGATGAACAGAATCTGCGCTCAACATACTCTGACTCTGATCAAGATCCTAACCATGTCATCAGCATTCAGAAGCGCCAGAATAAGCTAAAGCCAAGAACACCCTGATTTTCATTAAGCAGAAAATTCTGAAGTGTCAACGTTACTGCATTCAAGGCAGATTAATTACCAACGGCTTTATTCCAAGACAAAGATCTTCTCAAAAAGGAAAGAACGTTATGAGCATTGAAATGGAATTATGGACAGCAACGTATCTATTCCAAGGCTATATAAACAAATCAGTGAGAAAAGAAATGGCTAATACTCTACAATTCTCCATACGCACATACGCATAAGCCAATCATCTTCACGTTCTCACACATCCAGTTTGCTAAAGTTCTCAAGTGCTTACTCTATAGCTCTAGCAATCTAGTATTATCCAAGCTTAATATTGTGTATTATCACATTTGTGATATATAGTTTTTCCTAGAAAACATCAAACACACTTTTGATTATTTATCTGTAAGAGAATTTCCTTGAGAAACCGGTCTGTGGTTAGACTCAAGAAGGCTTTAGCAGTTGTTAAAGCAGTTGTGTATTCAGTTGAATATAGTGGATTAAGACCTCGTTGGAGAGAGGCGAAATCACCTTGACGGGTGGACTGGAGTAGTTTGAGATCAAACGAACCAGGATAAAAATAACGCGTTGTCTGCATTTGATTTCAAGTTTTAACAATTCAACCCCTCTTCTTGTGTTTTTCACATCTTCAATTGGCATCAGAGCGCCTGGTTCTGAGCTTTTAACACTTAATCGTGTCAGTACAAGATCCAGCGTTAGAAAAACACAATGGCAGGACCACATCAAAACATCAGCAATAACAACAACGAAGAAAAAGATAGATTCAGTGGCAAACCTCCAGTCCTTGATGGAGAGAACTTTGATTACTGGAAAGACAGAATTGAAAGCTTCTTTCTAGTCCACGATGCTGATCTGTGGGATATGGTGACTAATGGATACATGCACCTAGTGAATGCAAGTGGTCAGAAGATTGACAGGAAAGCAATGTCTGATCAACAAAAGCGTGATTTCAAAAACCATCACAAGGCCAGAATAATTCTTCTCAGTGCTATCTCTTACTCTGAATATGAAAAGATATCAAATAGAGACACTGCAAAGAATATGTTTGACTCTCTGAGAATGACGCATAAAGGCAACCTTCAAGTTAAAGAAACTAAAGCTCTTGCGCTCATTCAGAAGTATGAGGCATTCAAGATGGAAGAAAGTGAATCTATTGAAACAATGTTCTCAAGATTTCAGATTCTGGTTGCTGGTCTCAAAGTTCTGGACAAAGGGTATTCTACTGTTGATCATGTTAAGAAGATCATCAGAAGCTTGCCAAAATAGTGGAGGCCAATGGTCACAGCGCTGAAGCTAGCTAAGGATCTCAACACAATCTCTCTGGAGGAACTTGTCAGCTCCCTCAGAAGTCACGAGATAGAGCTAGAAGCTGATGAACCTCAAAAGTAAGGTTAGCCTTTAGCTTTAAAATCTAACAGAAAATCTGACTCCAAGGTTTTGCAGGCTGTAGAAGAAACCTCTGATGGGTCCTCATCAGAAGAAGATGAACTGTCTCTCCTCTCCAGAAGGGTGAACCAACTATGGAAGCAGAGGCAAAGGAAGTTCAGGAATCCCAGAAGATCAGAGAATCAGAATGAATCCTCCTCCAGATACAGAAGGTCAGAATCCTCCTCTGGACACAGAAGATCTGAAGGCTCTTCAGGAAGCAGAAAGCCAAACAACAAAGACATCATCTGCTATGAATGTAACGAGCAAGGGCACTACAAAAGTGACTGCCCAAATCTTCAGAAGGAAAAGCCCAGAAGAAAGTTTGGCAAGGAAAAGAAGAAAAGTATCATGGCTACATGGGATGACTCTGACACATCTGAAGCTGACTCAGAATCAGATGATGAGAGAGCAAACATAGCTCTCATGGCAAACATAACAGAAGACAGTGAAGCTTCTGAATCAGACTCTGAATCAGACACAGAAGAGGTATTTCCTGACTTTGCTATTAACTTTACTAAGGCTGAACTTGCTGAAAGCCTTAATGAGATTCTGGAAAGATATCAGCAGATCAGAGTCAAATTCAGAAACCTGAAAAGGGATCTTGCTTTTGACTCTGATAAAACTGAGAGTCCCAAATTGGAGAATTCTGAGTTGAAAAACAAAATTTCAAAATTAGAAAATCTATTGCAAAACTCTCAAAAGGAAACAATTCCTGAAACTCCCAGTAGTGCTGATGAGATCATCAAGGAGTATGATCACAGCTTTCAGAAGTTTCTAGCTAAAAGCATAGATAGAAGCAAGATGGCTTCAATGATCTATGGGGTTAGCAGAAATGGCAGAAAAGGAATAGGATACCAAGGTAAGGTACCTACACCAAAGAATGCCATGGATTTAGTGATAAAATGCACTTCTCTTGATTCTCACTTTGTATATGGGCACACACACGACATCAAATATACTAGTAGTAATTATTCTGTCAAACCAAAATTCAACCAGAGTTTTGGTAAAACTAACAAATCAGGACCCAAGAAAAAATGGGTACCTAAGGATAAAATAATACATGTTGCAGATATCTTTAGTAGCAAAGCAGAAACACCAGTCATGGTACCTGGACTCTGGCTGCTCACGACACATGACAGGAAGAAGGCATATGTTCCAAAGCCTGGAACTTAAGCCTGGAGGCCATGTGGGCTTTGGAGGCAATCTGAGGGGAAAGATCATTGGCTCTGGAACAGTAGGTAACATAAATCTTCCCTCTATAAGTAATGTTTTATTAGTAGATGGATTAATGCATAACCTGTTATCCATAAGTCAATTAAGTGATAACGGTTATGATATAATCTTTAATCAAAATTCATGCAAAGCTGTTAGTCAGAAAGATGGGACTATCCTGTTTAATGGAAAGAGGAGAAACAACATTTATAAAATCAAACTTTCTGAACTGAAAAGTCAGAATGTAAAGTGTCTTCTGTCTGTTAACAACGAGCAATGGATCTGGCAGAGAAGATTGGGGAATGTTAGTATGAGAAGAATATCTCAGATTAACAAACTCAATCTGGTCAGAGAACTTCCTAACCTGAAGTTTAACTCAGATGCTCTGTGTGAAGCATGTCAGAAAGGCAAGTTTGCAAAACCAGCTTTCAAATCTAAAAACGTTGTTTCCACCTCTAAGCCATTAGAACTTATGCACATTGACTTATTTGGACCAGTTAAAACAGCTTCAGTCAGTGGTGGGAAGTATGGGTTAGTAATCGTAGATGACTATAGCAGATGGACATGGGTAAAGTTCTTAAGACACAAGGACGAGTCACACTCTGTTTTTGTCACCTTCTGCAACCAAGTTCAGAATGAAAAGGATCTTAGAATCGTCAAAGTCAGAAGTGATCATGGTGGAGAGTTTGAAAACAAAGATTTTGAATCATTTTTTAATGACAAAGGCATTCTGCATGATTTCTCTAGTCCTAGAACTCCCCAGCAAAATGGAGTTGTAGAACGAAAGAACAGAACATTGCAAGAAATGGCCAGAACCATGATCAACGAGACTAACGTTGCTAAGATCTTCTGGGCAGAGGCGATAAACACAACGTGCTACATTCAGAACAGAATCTCCATAAGACCTATTCTGGAAAAGACTCCATATGAATTGTGGAAGAACAGAAAGCCCAACATTTCATATTTTCATCCATTTGGATGTACTTGCTTTATTTTGAATACTAAAAATTATTTGAACAAGTTTGACTCTAAAGCACAGAAGTGTATTATGTTAGGATACTCTGAACGCTCAAGAGGGTACAAAGTATACAATACAGAAACACAGATTGTGGAAGAATCAATCAGTGTTCGTTTTGATGATAAGCCTGACTCTCAAAAGTCAAAGCAGAATGAATTACTTGCAGGTATGGAAGTTAAATTCACAGGTACTGAAGACAAGTCATCAGAAGCTCTTAACAGAGACACTCTCTCAACATCAGAAAGAGGCACTGCAAGCAATCCAGCATCTTCTGTTGATCAACCTCAGAAAAGACCATCCATAAGCAGCATGGATCATCCAAAAGAAACAATCTTAGGAAGAAAGGAAGATCCAATCAGAACAAGAGCCAGCTTCATAAACTCTGAAGAATCCCTCATGGGACTTGTTTCTATGATTGAACCATCTTCAATTGATGAAGCACTTATGGACAATGACTGGATTCTAGCAATGCAAGAAGAGCTGAATCAATTCACAAGAAATGACGTATGGGATCTAGTTCCTAAACCAAAAGGATTCAACATCATTGGAACAAAATGGCTGTTCAGAAACAAACTGAATGAACAAGGTGAAGTCATCAGAAACAAGGCACGATTGGTAGCACAAGGTTATAGTCAGCAAGAGGGGATAGACTATACATAAACCTTTTCTCCAGTCGCCAGGTTAGAATCTATCAGACTTTTAATTTCTTTTGCTGTTAATAAAGGCATCACTCTGTATCAGATGGATGTTAAGAGTGCATTCTTAAATGGCTATATAGAAGAAGAGGTATATGTGCACCAACCCCCTGGTTTTGAAAGTTCAAAAAATCCAGAATATGTTTTCAAACTAAAGAAGTCACTGTATGGTTTGAAACAAGCTCCCAGAGCTTGGTATGAAAGACTAAGTAACTTCTTGTTAGAAAAGGAATTCACCAGAGGGAAGGTGGACACAACCTTATTCTGTAAGACAGTTAAGAATGACATTTTAGTCTGTCATATTTATGTTGATGATATAATATTTGGATCTACTAAATCTTCTCTGGGAAGAAAGTTTGCTAAGTGTATGTAGGTAAAATTTGAGATGAGCCTAATGGGGGAACTGAAATTCTTTCTGGGCATTCAGATCAATCAAACCCCAAAAGGAACTTACATTCATCAGAGCAAATATGTCAGAGAACTTCTGAAGAAATTTGATCTCTCAGAATGTAAGCCATCAAAGATTCCAATGCATCCCACGTGCATTCTGGAAAGAGAAGAGGTAAGCAAAAAGGTAAAACAGAAGGTCTACAGAGGTATGATTGGTTCTTTTCTTTATCTGACAGCCTCAAGGCCTGATATTTTATTCAGTGTATGCATTTGTGCAAGATTCCAATCAGATCCTAGAGAATCTCACTTAACAACTGTTAAGCGAATTTTCAAGTATCTGAAAGGTACTACTAATCTGGGTTTGTTTTATAGAAAATCAAGTGATTACAGCTTAGTAGGTTACTGTGATGCTGACTTTGCTGGAGACAGAGTGGAACGTAAAAGCACTTCTGGAAGCTGCCAGTTTCTGGGAGAAAATCTGATCTCATGGCCCAGCAAAAGACAATCCACAATTTCTCTATCAACAGCAGAAGCTGAATACATAGCAGCAGCTGGATGCAACACACAAATGCTCTGGATGAAAAGTCAACTTGAGGACTTTCAGATTTTTGAGAGTAACATTCCTATCCTCTGTGATAACACCTCTGCTATTTGCTTAAGTATAAATCCAATTTTGCATTCTAGGGCTAAGCATATAGAAATAAAACATCATTTTATTAGGGACTATATTCAGAAAGGAATCTTAAACTTAAAATTTATTGATACAGACCATCAATGGGCTGATATCTTCACAAAACCACTTTCTGAAGATAGGTTCAACTTCATTCTGAAACATCTAAGCATGAAGCTCTGTCTAGAATAAAACTGTTTTAATTTTATATATTAACCTTCAGAATTGTGTTTATTTCTCTGTGAACTTCTAATTAATCCTCTTTCAGAATTTTAGAAATGCAGATTGTATCAGAATCTATCCATGAAGATCTGAGCGCTTCAGTTCAAGGATAGATGTGCTGTTCACTCAAGCAAACAAGTGTCATCCAGTCATCAGCTGTTTCCTGAGGCTGAACACGCGTTCACGCTTCTGAAAAGGCAAAGGAATGATTGGTTGCATTGAGACACATGTCATGGGTAACCATTTAAGTATCTTTCTGAAATCCCCTAAAATCAGCTATCATTAAATGCTATTAATCATGATTTATTTCTCTCTCTTAAGCATTTATGTTTTCAAAAACTTTTTCGAAATCTATTTAAACACTTCACACCATTCACACACTTTTACCCTTACTTTCGTTTTCAATCATATTTCTGATTTCTGTGTTGGTGTTCTTCCTTCTCAAGAAAACCCTTTCAATTTCTTTCTCAAAAACTGGTGTGAACATGGCGTCTTCCAACAATCTCTCTTCAGGTTCCCAGAAAGATGCATCATCTGAGTAATATGAGGTTCCTCTCAGAACACTTCTCACTCCAGTCAAGAACCTTGAAGTTCTGCCAGAGATTATAGTGGATTTTAACAGTCTCAAGGAAAATGGTTTTGATTTATCATAAGAGATTCAAGCTCAAGGATGGGAGAAATATTTCTACAGGCTGGTGGGTCCAACTTTTCCTATTCTAGTAAAGGAATTCTGGATTCACGCCTCTTCCTCAAATCACCAAGTCACTTCTTACATCATGGGGAAGAAGATTGTGATTACTGAAGACCTGATTGCAAGACTGATTGGCTACAATGGTGGTGGTATTCACTGTATTGATATGGCAGAGAGGTGTTCAGATGTTGCTGTTATAGCAAGGGAAATTTTCACGCTGGGGCTTCCCTCCAGCAAGAGAAGGGATTTGAAAGATAAGCACAGAATTTGGGCAAAGATTATTCTGGGCTGTTTCAACCACAGGAAGCCTACCAGCTCTCCTGATTACATAAACATAGATCAGCAGTTTCTGATCTATTTTATTTCTCAGAGGGTAAAGATTAATCTAGCTCATCTTCTGTTCAACCATCTGAGAACAAGCGTCAAGGAGACAAGAGAAGATGAACGCACTAAAAGGGATTGGATACCCTTGGGAAGATTGATATCAGATATTCTCACTGAGAATAGGCTGATTGAACATTTGACAGAGGCACAAGAGATCAGCACCCTGGAACCTTCTGTTGGCAAGCAGCTGAATGCCAAGAATCTAAAGAAGATGAAGCTGATAGAGAACATTAAGAAGGAGCCCAACATCACTCCTTCTGCTGAAATCTCCAGCAGAAGAGTCCCTCTGGACGACTTCCCTATGTTCTCAGAGATTGACTCCAAGCCTCAAATCATTTTGAGATATTTAGATGCGTGTAAAGCTAATGGTACAACACCTAATCTAAATATTCAAGATCTTCAGCAGAAGGCACCAGAGGTTGTTCTGAAGATGACTAAGAAGAGAAAAGCTGCTCCAGAAGGATCATCACAACAGACTCCAAAGAAAAGAGGTAATCCTGTTTCTGTAACTGTTTTAGATTCAACTGTTGTTTCCACATCTATTCTAACTCCATCTGAAATCCCAACACCCCAAACCTTTGAAGATTTTGACACTGACTTTGACCCTTCTGAGTCATTAACTCTCAGAAGATCCCACTCCAAACCACAAAATCCAAACACTACAACCATACCAGAAACAGAACTTGCACAAGTTCTTTCTGATATAGAACAACACTCTTCCGCTCCTGAAACAGACAATCCAAATCCACAACCAGAAATTCCCATATCTCCACAACCTGACATCCCACTCTCACCAATACCAGAAACTCCACTCTCTCCCATACCAGAACCAGAAATACCACAACCTTCCTCTCCTCAACCAGAAAGTAATCCACCCTCTCCTCAACATACACAATCTCCACAACCTGAGACTCAAAACTCTGAGGCTCAAACCTCTGAATCTCCTGAACCACAACCTTTGGCCATTCAATTTCCTTGTGGTACTACTGTGAATATGTCTCAACTACCCTCTTCACCAGAAATAACTCCACCTAATACCCCATCAAGTCCAATCGTTATTTCTGACTCTCCCACTCCCTCACCTAAGAAAAATACAGAAAACCACAACAAGTCTGTCATTGATCTAACAGTCTTTGAACGCCTTGCTGCAATAAACCAGAAAACAGCCATCCCTAAACCGAAACAACCAGATGTTGGTTCCAGCATTTTGAACTTTGAAACAGATATGCAGAAGTGGATCACTTCTTTGAAACAAGCAAGTCTGGAAGTGGTTGATCCTGCTGTATCAGATCTCCTCTGGACTCAATTCAGAAGATGGGTTTGCGCTGAAACCTTCAAGTTGCAAGTCCAGAGCTATGGATAGGCTCAACAGAACTTCAACAATCTGCTGAAGGAAATGGAAGGTCCAATTCTGAGCAAGCTGCTGAAGGAAGAAGTTCTCCATCTGGACATTGCGCCTTGGTCTGAAAAGCGTCTAGCATCTAAAGTTCAACCTGCAGAAGAACAGATACTTCAAGCTGAAGACTTGGGTCAAGCAGAAGAAACTACAGAAAGCTCTGAGAAGCAGCCTGTATCTGAAGATCCTCAAGCTTCCTCTCTTGACAGGCAGGCTCTGGAGGATTTGAAGAGATCAGATATGCTGATGAATGAAAGGATGGACAAGCAGGATATCAAGATTGACTCTATAGCAAACATGGTATCTAAGCAACAGGAAACCAGCGAGCAAATCAAGAGCATGTTGGAAGCTCTGTTCACACGACTTCCTCCTTCTTCTTAGAAATTTTCTTGTGTTTTCCTTGTTTTCTTTACATGTTTGTCTGTAATATTTTTACTTGTTCTAAACTATCATTGCTTCTGTTTTAATACAAACGTGTTTTTACTCTGATCATTTTAAACACTGATTATTCGCGCTTTTTGATAACTGACAAGAAGGGGGAGAAAAAATGATATTTTTCAATAACGGATTACTGAGACATAAGTCTCAAACATTCTAACATCCTTATATATTTGCTGTTCTGAAAAGCTTACAGGTACAAGAATACTGATGAACTCTGATAAAGTAAAATTCTGATGCTCCAAGAAAGTTCAGTAAAGTTCTGATGCTCAAGGTCTCCAGGAATCAAAGGGAAATAATCAACTCATGGGGAGTTTTTCTCATCATTACTCTGATACCTTTATTCCTTACCCTCTTAGCTCTGATACCACTTGTAGGATCAAGCGCCTACCACTACGCTAAAAGCAATTGCTTGTAGCCAAGGTTCTACTCTATTTCCTTATAGAGAATCCAACAAGGGGCCTACCTGGCCCACCTAACACACCTGTGTAGGCTCCCATGGGGGGATGTTAAGCCCTTCGAATCCCTAAGGTTGACGCTGGATATTTTAATCCAACACTCTTGAGCCTCAAGATACCTCTTTACTTCGTGAAACCAGGGTTTACCTGCTACCTCTTCGGTCTCAATGTCACAACAACGTGCGGGTTCATCCAACCTCTCAATGGTAATCCGGGGAGCTTTATTGTCCCACCTGACTTTGAACATAGAAGACATGGTAGCTAACGCGTCCGCCAGCTGGTTCTCCTCTCTCGAGAAATGTTCAAAGGTTATCTCCTCAAAGTGCAGGAGCAATTTCAGTACGTATTCTTTATAAGGAACAAGATTTGGGTGCTTCGTATCCCACTCGCCTTTGATCTGACTGATCACTAGAGCGAAATCTCCTAATACACTCAAGAACTTAATCCTTAGGTCAATAGCAGCTCGAAGACCCAGGATACATGCTTCATACTCCGCCATATTGTTGGTGCAGTTAAAACATAATCGGGCGGTGAGCGGAGTATGACAGCCCTGAGGAGATATAATTACAACACCAATGCCATTACCCAACGCGTTTGAGGCTCCATCAAAATACATAGACCATCGGGACCCTTCCTTAGGTCCTTCATCCGGTCCAGGTTTTTCACAGTCAGTCACCAACATGATGTTCTCATCCGAGAACTCAAAATTCATGGATTGGTAGTCATCCACGGCCTGATGCGCCAAATGATCCGCCAATACACTCCCCTTGATTGCCTTTTGGGTTGTGTATTGGATGTCATACTCAGTTAAGATTATCTTCCATCTTGCTATTCTTTTGGACAAGGCAGGCTTCTCGAAGATATACTTGATTGGATCCATTTTTGATATCAATAGGGTAGTGTGAGTCAGCATATACTATCTCAGTCGACGAGCAGCCCATGCCAAAGCGCAGCAAGTTTTCTCGAGCAACGAGTATCGGGTCTCGCAATCGGTAAACTTTTTGCTAAGGTAGTAAATAGCGTGCTCTTTTCGGCCATACTCGTCATGCTGCCCCAGCACGCACCCCGTTGAATTGTCGAGTACTAGCAAGTATAAGATCAAAGGTCTTCCTTCAACTGGAGGCATCCAAATTGGTGGCTCTTGGAGGTATTCTTTGATCTTTTTGAAAGTGGTCTGACATTCATCATTCCATTTTACCACTTGATCTTTCTTCAGCAGCTTGAAGATTGGCTCATAAGTAGCAGTCAGATGTGAAATGAATCTGGAAATGTAGTTCAGACGTCCCAAGAAACCTCTAACTTCTTTTTCTGCGTGGGGAGCCGGAATCTCCTGTATAGCCTTCACCTTGGCAGGGTCCACCTGAATACCTTTATCACTAACAACGAAACCCAGCAGCTTACCAGACCTTACCCTGAAGGTGCACTTGTTCGGGTTTAACCTTAGCTTGTACATATTCAACCTGTCAAATAATTTTTGGAGATGGTCAAGGTGCTCTTCCTCGGTCTGGGACCTTGTGATCATGTCATCAACATAAACCTCAATCTCATGGTGAATCATGTCATGGAACAAAGCGACCATGGTGCACTGATAAGTTGCCCCAGCATTCTTCAATCCAAAAGGCATTACCTTGTAGCAAAAGGTGCCCTGTTGCATAACGAAGGTTATCTTCTCCATGTCCTCTGGAGCCATCTTAATCTGATTGTAACCAGAAAAACCATCTATAAAGGAGAAGATCTTATGCTGCACGGTGTTGTCGACCAGAACATCGATGTGAGGAAGTGGGAAGTCATCCTTGGGGCTCGCCCTATTCAGATCTCTATAGTCCACACACATTCGTACCTTACCATCTTTTTTAGGCACCGGAACCACATTGGCAACCCACTGCGAGTAAGAAGTGACAACTAGAAATCCCGCATCGAACTGTTTCATGACTCCAGCTTTGATTTTCTCAGACATTTCAGGGCGCATACGGCGAACCTTCTGCTTTACCGGAGGACAGTCTTCTTTGGTTGGTAAGTGGTGTACCACAATGTCAGTGTCCAAACCAGGCATATCTTCATAAGACCAAGCGAAGATCTCAACATAGTCGTGTATCATCTGTATCAACCGTTTTTGACACTAGGCTCCAGATTCGCACCTATCTTAACTTCTTTCTTGTCTTCCTTTGTACCCAAACTCACTGATTCCACTGGTTCTTCATGAGGCTGTATGGCCCTTTCTTCCTGTAGTAACAGTCTAGTAAGTTCTCTGGGAACCTCACAATCATCCTCACCTTCGTCCTCAGCTTGGTTGATCGGATTTTCGAAGTCATAACTGGCAGTAGCAGAGTTGTTATCAATGGGATCCAGAGTGGATACAAATCTGCATTATGATACGTGAGTGTGTGTAAGAGAATAGTTGTTTTTGATAAAGTGAGAGACAGAAAAAAGAAAAACAAGGAGCGCAAAATTTGTAATGAAAGAAACGTTCAATGCTTTATTAATGATATATGAAAATGACAAATAATAAGCCCTCACAAGCAAAGCCAAGGTATCTCGGGAAAAGCACCGGGCCGTAAAGTTCAAAATTGTCTGTTAAAACTCTTAAAACAAAAGTCAATTACGGTGGAATAAAAGAAATAGTTATGAAGTCCTTCGCCGTCCAGTTGCTTAGACCATCATTGGTTGTAGGGTAGATCTAGCTGTCGATATCTTAAACTTCTTCACTATCTTCAACCGCATTAACTCCCTGATTGTTGATGTGCAGAGGAGGTCTTCCAATCCGTGCGCGCCTAACAGCCCTTTGAGCCCCTGTAGTAAAGCCCAAACCAAATTTTTCAGTTTTGTGCGTGAAATTAGGGAGCTGACCCCAATTGGTACACCCACCTTCTTCGATTACAGCCCTGGCATCCTTGAGAGAAGCCATCTTCATCGGAGGTTTGTCGGTAGCAACTTCAGTTGACGCCAAGGTCTGGGGGACCTCTTCAAAGTTCTGAAAAGGGGTTTCGATGAACTCCCCATCCATCTCCACGTAGCGAAAGGAATTGAGATGACTCACCATGTACTCCTCTTCACCTTGTACCGTGACAATATTCCCCTTTACCAGATATTTCAACATTTGGTGGAGCGTGGAAGTCACTGCCCCAGCCTTATGAATCCAAGGGTGATCCAGCAAGCAAGAATATGATGGTCTGATATCCATCACATAAAAGGTGGATGCAAAAGTATGAGAGCCAACTTTAACAGGGATGTCCACCTCCCCGTGCGCCATCCTTTTTGACCCGTCGAAAGCCCTGACCATAATATTGCTCGGCTTTAGAATCAAACCTTCACAGTCTAGACGGTCTAATGCTTTCTTTGGCAGAACATTCAATGAGGACCCAGTATCCACCAGTACATGGGCCATAGTAGTGCCCCTGCACTCGATCGAGACGTGCATAGCGTCATTGTGATTTCTTCCTTTAGCAGTCAGATCTGCATCTGAGAAACCCAACCCATTGTCGGCAGTCAAACTAGCTACGCAGTCTTTGAATTGATCGACTGAAGTTTCCTGTGGCACATGCGCAGTCTTGAGGAAAGCAATTAAAGCCTTTGCATGGGCTTCAGAACACAATAACAAGGACAACATGGATATTTTTGACGGGGTCTGCCCCAGCTGCTCGACTACGTTGTAGTCGCTCTTCTTGATAATCTTTAGAATTTCCTCTATCTCCTGCTTAGAGGTTTCTACAATGATCTTCTTAGGTGCCTCCGTCCGGGCATTCTCACCTGTAATTCCTTTGCCCCGAGTCCCAGATGACTCGGCGACAGGGGTGATAACTGGAATAGGAACTGGGATAGTAGTTGATGTACCAGCAGATGGAATGACAATAGGTTTGTGAACAGTCAGAGGGGAAATCTCGAGAGAAAAGAGTCTTCCGCTTCTGGTGACCTTGCTAGCCCCGACAATATTGTTGATATCAACATCAACTTCCTCACTCTTTAATTCTTGTTTAAGTCCATGGTAATACACATCATCCCCATAGTGCCAAGGGACAACCTTATCCGAATTGTATGGGATAGGACCAGGGACAATAATTATTAACGGAGCAATTCTTGGAACAGGTGTAATCCTAACAGGCTTTCTTGAGGAAGCCTTGGAAGGATTAGCGGAAATGGTTATGATGGCAACATCTTCAATTGGAACCAACGAAATCATAATCTTCTCGAATAAGATCTCTTTGTTATCCATCAGGCGCTGAAGACCTGATTTTAATAAGTGGAAACCAGCAGGCATAATTGAACACATGTGGAAGCCTTCACCACAGCCCGGAAATAAACTGGCCAACAATAAATTCTTCTTAACTGTCATCAAAGGAGTAGAAATTTCTTCCACAGAGGTCATAAATAAATCATCGTCCACACCATTTACTCCATGACCATGTTTGGGCATGGGAGCAGTTATGATGTTGGGCTTCTCCGGAGCGTCAAAGTCAATCTCTTTGGCTTTCATCAAGTCTTGCACCTTATTCTTCAAGGCCCAACAGTTGTTTGTATCATGACCTGGACCTTCGGAGTGATAGGCGCAGCGGGAATTCGGGTTATAATGAGGAGAAGTGGTGTTGGGGTTCTTCGGGGCCTCCCTCAGAGTTATCAGATTGGTCTTCAATAATTATGGTAGAATTTGAGACAAGGTCATATTGAGCCGAGTGTACTGCCTCTGTGGTCTTTCCACCCTTTATTGATTGTTGCATTGTGGAGCAACTGTGGGTCTTGATATCACTACCGCATTTACTGCTGGACGGTGTTCAGGTCTGCTTTGGCCCCTCTGACCGTAGACTGCACTAGCTTCTTTCTTACCGGTGAAAGGCTTCTTTACTGCACTTGATGAAGCATCCTTCTGTATCTTACCACTTCAGATACCAGCTTCTACTCTCTCCCTAATCAAAATCAACTCAGTAAACCCAGATGACGAACTGCCGATCAGATGATTGAAAAATGGACCAGATAGCGTCCCTAGAAACATGTCAACCAACTCTCTGTCAGAAAAAGGGGGTTGGACTCTTCCAGCCAAGTCTCTCCACTTCTGAGCATAGTCCTTAAAACCTTCACTTGCACCCATAGACATACCCTGAAGCTTAGTATGAGTAGGAGCAAGGTCGGCGTTATACTGATACTTCCTGTAAAAAGCAGCCGCAAGGTCTTCCCAGTTTTGGACGTTGGCTCCTTCCAATTGATAAAACCATTCAAGCTGAGTCCCTGACAGACTATCTTGAAAGAAGTGCACCCACACGTTTCTATCAGCAGTGTGAGGTTGAATTTTCTGGACGTACGAGCAGAGATGGAGTTTTGGACAAGATACTCCATCGTACTTGGAAAAAACTGGAGCTTTGAACTTATGAGGGATCACCACTCCCGATACCAGTCCCAACTCTCCAAAATCCAAACCAGGGATCTTCTGAATCTCCATTGCACTCAGACGGTCTTTTAACTGTTTGTACATATCCTCGGCAGGAGGATATTGCTCCTCATCATAATTTGTATCATCATCAGAGATGGTAGGACTGGGGCCCTTTTCTTATTCTTGGTTCTCCCCTTCCTTGGATGAAGAGGTCAGATCAGCTTGTTGTTTCAACCCCAAACCTTTTTCCCATATTCAGAAGAACTACCTTCTTCTTCTTCTTCTTCTTCTTCTTCTTCTCTTTCAGAATGAGAGTCTTTAGATCCTTTTGCCCTTTAGCCAGACTTAGGAACATCTGTTGAAATTGGGTGTTTTGTGCCTGAAGATCTTTGATGGCTTGATCATAAGACATTTCTGCTGAAATAAACAGCGAAGGAGATGAGAAACCTGTAATGGTACCTGTAATGGTGTGCATGATAATGGGATGCATATTTAATGATTTCAAAGACTTTGGGAGGTTTAAATTTGCAAACCAAAAAAATAAACAAACTTTATTAGATTAATCTTGTAAAAGGTTCAACAATGCCTTTAAGGCATTACAAAGAATTAAACGAAAAACAAATCTAAACTAGAGAAAGCAAAATCAAAAATCCCATGGACGCTTCCCCTTTGTGCTGACGTAGTCATTGATCGTTCTTTCTTCCTCGAGCTGCCTGGTGAGCTTCAAGATCTTCCTTTCTTGCTCATGGTACTTCTACCGGTAAGTATCCCTCTCCTCTTTCAGCTGAATCCAAGACCTCTATAATGCCTCAGGATCATTGGGCATGTAAGGATAATAAACTGTGTAAGGAATGCCTTCTTCGTTAGTGGGCTCCACAATTACTGGCAATATGGCTTCATAAGGCATCCCAAGCTTCTGGGCACGGGCTCGGACCCATTGGAGGTAAGGCTGCATAGGAAGGGAAGTCCTTGGTCCTAGCTCTTGAGGGTCATATCTATTCACCATGCCCCAAGCTCGTATAAACCTCCGGC
The DNA here is from genome assembly GCA_948472305.1 of Vicia faba. Lineage (NCBI taxonomy): Eukaryota > Viridiplantae > Streptophyta > Magnoliopsida > Fabales > Fabaceae > Vicia > Vicia faba. Next base: position 1,134,797,244 of record OX451740.1, on the reverse strand, counting down.
GGTGCTCGTCTACGTCTTCCTTGTAGTCAAATGCAATATCCGTAAAGAAGTAGCTCATGGGGACCATCTCTCCGAGCACGACCAAATTGTCGCAAAGCTAGACAAAGATTGTAGGTTATCCCTCCTCTGATTCCAATCAATGGGACATTAGAATTTCCCCCACAACGATCAATGACAACAGTGCTTTCCATAACCCGGGAACTCCAAAGAATGTTTGTATGGGCAAGTGACATTATCCTGTAGGACAATCCCAAACCTTCTTCATTTTTCAGCACAGACTTAGGGAGGTGTGAAATGAACCACCTCAACAGTAACAACATACAACACATAAGAGTCCCTCTTCTTCGCACAGTACAAGTGTAGAGGGCATGCAAGATTTCACCTAGCAGAGTAGGCACAGGATTGCAAGACAGGAAAATCTTGACCGCGTTCACATCTACAAAGGAATCCGGATTCGGGAAGAGAACCAAACCGTAGATAAGGAGATCCAAGATGTCTTCAAAATCCTGGAAGTCCAAATTATCCCAGAATAGTTGAGCCTGGTCTATTAGAAACTTAGCTAGAAAACCTTTGACCCCGCTTCGTGTTTCCCAGTTGGATACTACATCAGCCCGTTTCAGATGCAAAGCTGAGGCAATGTCTTCTGGTCTAGGAGTCACTTCCATACCTATGAAGGGCACCTGCTCAAGGATGGATATGCCCAATAAGTTAGAAAACTATTCCAAAGTGGGAACCAACTGATAATCTGGAAAGGTGAAGCAATGATGCACCAGATCGAAGAACGGGAAAAACACACTCATCATCTGCTTATCAATCTTTAAGGTAACCAGGTGAAGAAGCTAACCATGTCTTTTAATGAACGAAGAAGTCTCAGAAACTCTTGAGGCTAACTCTTTGAGTTGAACAGGTATTTGCATAAAGTTAACTCGGATGGTGTTTCTGCGCATGGGAGCCATAATATGCAAAACAGAACAAAGATAAATTCCCTCGGTATTTGAAATGGTTAGTATAATGAAGTATGCATGCTATGTTATGATGCATGATGTCATGATAAAACAAGCAACAGGTATAGCAGATAACAGGTATGGTAAAGGCAAACAAGTCACACAAAAGCCTTAAGTTTAAGGCTTGCATGGGGTCAAAGGTATTACCCTCGTAAAGTTCAGTTGGTTTCAACCTGTCCTAGAAAAAGTAACCGGGCTCTAGAGGTTCTCAATATCACTGACCATCCTCCATCGGTCATGTTTTCAGCTCACACAATCTTTTCTTGCGGCCGGAACTATCTCGAGAGTATGGTCTCAGTGAGTGTAGCATCGAGTATCAACCAGTTCTCAGCTTTAAATCGAGGCCGGCTATCTCACTACTTCCTAGTGGCTAAGTTGGTCAATTAAAGGTTCTAAGGTCAATTGATGCTTAACGACACACATAGCGGCCCCGTATTCTCCTCTTTTCTCCACAAGGGATACCAGTACCAACCAATATGCCACATCAACATAGCTACTGTTTCAACCATATCGGTCTACGCTGTACAGTTCCCTCACAGTTTATTGCTACTTACCTAAAAGGTGTCCCCAGATTCGGGTTAGGATCTATAGTAACCCCAAACAAACCCTCAAAAGTAAAGCAATCAAGACAAACAAGAGAAGCAATTATGATGAATTAGATCCTAAGGTATACCCCACTTATTTTGTCCCCAGCAGAGTCGTCAGTTCTGTGATACGGTGGCAGAAACCGACTATTTTGGAAAATGCTGGTTTGCGTTTTGCGTTTGTGTTCGCAAAATGTCGCGGTAAGCAAGGGTCGCCACCGACTTTTATTTTATCCAACTGGAAAGGAAAAAAGCACAGAAAATTTCCTTTTTCGATATTTTGAGTACGAGGGGTAGATTATAGAAAGGGAAGGTATTAGCACCCTTTCTATCCATGGTTTTCCATGGGCTCTTAGGTACTTTCTCATCTTTTAAAATTGCTTGTGTGTGTTTGTTTTACTTCGTTTTAACCCTTGTTTATGTCCTCAAGAGTGTTACGAAGTTGTTTTCGAAAACTTGTTTGAAAAATTGTTTGGTGTGAAAAGTTTGATTCTGAGCAAGTACCTACTGGCATCTACCTACTCGAAAAAAGGTTGTTTCTATTCTTTTTTCCTTTAGACAATGCTATCCTACTATTGAGAAATAGGAAGCACCGCCGTTGGAGTTGTAAAAGGGTCAATTCGTAAGGGACGTACGATCACTAAAGTAATGTTAGGATGTCTTAGTAATAACCCTAATTCCTTAAGATCATATTCGAGGCAACATTTCCGAGGCAACCTTTCCGAGGCAACATTTCCGAACCGGACTTTTGATCTTTGTTTAGACAGGAGGGTGACCACTAAAACACCCTATACTTAATGATCGTTTACCGAAGGCAACCGAAGTGAGAGTATACCCTAAGAGTGCGCATGTGCGAGTGATTTGATTTCAGTTATTATCTTTGCATATTAGGGTTTTTATAGCCGTTTTAAAAATTATCATGCAATCTTGTCATACAATCTTATTAACATACATCTAACAGTTAATATTTGTGAGAATCAAATGCGAGAAATAAAAACTATGCTATTACAAGGCTTCGGGGTAGGGATTAATTACATAGCCAAAAAACCCGTAAAACGATAAATAAAAGAAAACCTAGATTAAACCTTTACATACTATGATACGGTGGCAGAACCGGACTGTTTTAGGAAAATTCTGGTTTGTATTTTGCGTTTGTGTTTGCAAAATGTCGCAGTAAGCAAGAGTCTCCACCGACTTTTATTTTATCCAACTGGAAAGGAAAAAGCACAGAAAAATTCTTTTTTCGAGATTTTGAGTACGGCGGGTAGATTATAGAAAGGGAAGGTATTAGCACCCTTTCTATCCGTAGTTTTCTACGGGCTCTTAGGTACTTGCTAATCATTTTAAAAAATTGCTTCAGTGTTTGTGTGTTTTGAAAAAGTTTTTGTTTTACTTCGATTTAACCATTGCTTCTGTCTTCAAGAGTGTTACAAAGTTGTTTTGAAAACTTTGTTTGAAGAAGTGTAAGTGTGGAAAAGTTTGATTTTAAGCAAGTACCTACTAGTATCTACCTACTCGAAAAAAGAATGTTTCTATTCTTGTTTCCTTTAGACAGTGTTATCCTACTATTAGTGAGTAGGTAGCACCGTCGTTGGAGTTGTAAGGGTCAATTCGAAAGGGACGTACGATCACTAAAGCAATGTTAGGATGTCTTAGTAATAACCCTAATGTCTTAAGATCATATTCGAGGCAACATTTCCGAGGCAACATTTCCGAACGGGACATTTGATCTTTGTTTAGACAAGAGAGCAACCACTAAAGCACCCTATACTTAATGATCGTTTACCGAAGGCAACCGAAGTGAGAGTATATCCTAGGAGTGCGCATGTGCGAGTGATTTGATTTGAAGTTATTATCTTTGCACATTTAGGGTTTGCTAACCGTTTTAAAATTAACATACATTCTTGTCATGCAATCCTATTATCATACATCTAACAGTTAATATTTGCGAAAATTAAAATGCGAGAAATAAAACTACGCTATTACAAGGCTTCGGGGAGGGGGATTAATTACATAGCCAAAAACCCACAAAACGATAAATAAACGAAAAAGTCCTAATTAACTATTACATCCCATAAGCAGTTACATTAATATTGTAAAAATAAATAAACGCGCGATGAATCGAGGACGAGAGAAAATTAGGGTTTTGACCCCGTCTAACCTAATTGAAAGAAAAATCATTTTTTGTTGTTTTTGATTATTTTAAGAAAATAAGGTTTTAATTAATAAATACAAACCTAATTAAAGAAAATTAATTAATTTTGACCTATTCTTGTATTTTGGTTATTTTAAGAAAAAGAAAATAAAAAAAAATAAATTAAACAAACCTAATTTTCTAATTTATTTTAATTGATTAAGAAAAGATTAAAGTTACCCTAAATTCAATTAAACTAATTAAATTAATTTTGACAAAATATAAAAAAAACCTAAATTCTAATTTGATGAAATTGATTTTATGAATTTTTTGTAAAAATGAACTAAATTTGTGAGAAAATAATTAATTAAAATAATTAAAAGAAAAATATAAAAGAAAAAGGAATAAGAATATGGGCCTGGTGTGCTAGCAATTGGGGGGTGTCCATAGAATTTCTGGGCCCAAAAACCTTGGTCCATGTTGACCCTCCTGATTCCAATGTTGCACGTTTGACTAAGATGCATGGTAGGCCTTCATGTGATGACCTTTGGATCTGATCTGCTTTAGATCCAATGGTTGCAAGCTGATGGTCCATGATGGTCCTTGTGCCTGTACACATGCCTGATCATGCAAGAAAAAATATTGTGAAATAATATGGGGGACCTGGGATTCGAACCCAGGCCCTATGGCTTTTCCCTCCGCCTTACAACCAACTGAGCCAGCACGCTTGTTTGTACATGGAATAAACAACAAATATTATATTGGAAACAAGCAAAACAAATATTGTAAAACGCGTGAATTTCAAATGGATGAATCAGGGGGTGTCACGCCACCCTTCTTCTTCCTCTCTCCGTTGCTAAAAGTCTGATGACTTTTACCTACGGACAAAAAGCATAGGTACAGCCCCTGCATATTTCCAAATTTCATACAAGCTCAATAAATGAAAACTAATGGTGTAGATCAATTCTCCTTGACCTCGTGAACACCATAGTACTCCTATTTTGGGCCAATTTTTCCTGCATAAGAAAACCCGAAAATGGACCAAGAAAACCTAACAATGGTGGATTTCTGTATGGTTAGTAAAAGTGAAATTAATCATTACCAATAGCTTGCAAATGCTTCACTGAACAATAATATATAAAGAACTCATGCTACAAATGCCAAAATAATGAGATTCAATTTCAAAAAGGGAGGGATGTCGTGAAGTGCTTATATTGGGTTTTTGTGCACGAAAATGCTTTCTAAGGATTGGTATGGACTCCTTGAATGCCCAGCAAGTGAAAGGAATGCTTGGAAAGGCTTGAAAGCGTCTGGAACTGTGAAAACAGATTGCACTTTTTTCTTGATTTTTTGAAAGTTGTTCTTCACTCTACACGCCTCCAACCCTTATGCATTTGGTCTGAATTTGTTCCATATATGTCCTTGAGTGAATTGGGTTTACAAGTTTGCATCCAATCTTTGTAATTATGAAGATTTGATCCTTGATTCATACTTATATCCAATCTTTCCAAAATAAGAAAAAACCAATCTTTTTGTGTACAATTATGCCTTGCACGATTTAATTTCATTGCTAGCTGTATAAGCGACCTGAAATATGCACAAAATCTCAAGGTTTAAATGATTTTGATATTTTCATGATTTTATTTTGATTTAATTTGATTTAATTTGATTTAATTGAAATAAAAATCAAAATAAATGGAAAAAATAAAATAAAGGCAAGTGGGAAGGATCATGGGTCGTGGACCATGTTAAAAACTCAAGACAAGTACAAAACGTTGGGCCCATTTGACAAAAATTGCAATTTAAGGCACTTTTGACTTTTGGCAATTTTGCAAAAAAGGTCAACTTCACCAATGCATAACTTCCTCAATTTTGACCCTAGAGATGTGTTCTTGGACTTTTTAGAAATCTCAAGATGTCCTCTAAGAAACCCTTTTGGTTTAATATCAATTGAGTTTTACATGTTCATGTATAAAGCTTTGACAAAAAAGGTGTTTTTGTTGACTTTTCAAAATGACCTATAATGTCCAAATTTCTAACTTCTTGTGAGTGCATATTTTGAACTTGGGAGATGAATATGAATTGTAGGTAATTTCATACTCTTCAAAATGAGATTTGGATGGGTCATTTCTAATAAAGTATGAGAAAGTTATGCTTGGTCAAAGTTGGGTTGACTTTTCCTACAAAACCCTAATTTAGCAACTTTTGGGTTTCGATGAATTGTGAGCAATCCTTGATGAATCATGATCAAATCTTGATAAAATGATGAATAATACTTCAAAATGAGGATGTTGACCAAAAATCTTGAAGTTTGACTGCATGTGGGCCACAGTTGACTTTTGCCCTAGCATAGTCGATTTTCAGCCCTTTGAGCAATTGACTGAGAAAACTTCCTCTGCAAGGCTTGAAACTTGCCATGGATGATCTTGAGAACATATTAGGACAATGGTGAGCATTTTTGATCCTTTGGACTCAAGGGTCTTTGTGCAACATGAAACCCTAATTTGAGGTAGACTGCCTTAAGAGAGAGTTTGTCTGGTCAACCCTTGGACTTCCTTGAGCAATTTGAGGATCTCACTTGAAATGTATTGAGAAATATGGGAGGGAAAATTTTTGGGTACAACACATACCATGAGCAATTACATTAATATTGCAAAAATAGTAAACGCGCGCGACGAATTGAGAACGATAAATTTAGGGTTTTAACCCCAATTACCTAATTGTTAGAAAAATCATTCTTTGTGGTTTTTGTGATATTTTAAGAAAATAAGGCTTAATTGAATAAATAAAAACCTAGTTACTAATTAATTTAAAATTAAGAAAAATAATTAAATCGACCTATTTTTGTATTTTTTGTTTTATTTGAAAAGAGATAAAAATTAAATCAAGCTAACCCAAATTTTTTCTAATTGATTTTAAATATATGAAAAAGTTAGAATTAATCCTAAATTAAATTAAACTATCATTAAATTAAATTTGATAAAATAAAAACCTAATTCTAAATTTGTGAAAAATGATTTCATGATTTTTTTGTGAAAAAGAAATTATTTTGTTAGAAAATAAATTAAACAAATTAAATTAAATAAAAGAAGAAAAAAAAGAAAGAAACAAGAATGGGCCTGGTGTCTTTGTAAGAAAGGGGTGCTGATTGCAAATATCAAGCCCAACAAGCTCTGGCCCTGTTTGACTTTTCCAATCCCATGCTGCTTGCTTAACTTGGCGTATGGTGAACCTTCAAGGGACGGCCCTAGATCTGGAGTGTTGATGGACGGAATGGTTGGATACTGAGGATGTATGGTTGTCACATGGGAGGCTCGTACACCTGATTATGCAAGACAAAATAATATGAAATAATGTTTGGACCTGGGGATCGAACCCAGACCCTTTGACATTTTTACCCTGCGCGCTTACCAGCTGAGCCATCTTTGTTAGTTGTACAAAGAACAACAAACAAACATTATATGAAACTTACAGTGTGACTCTGGATGTTAGGAAGCTTGCTAGGGGTTGAATCTTTCTCCTTGGATGTCCAACAATTGATTGGAATGACTAGAATGCTTTGAATTAACCTGAAACGTGGAAATCAGTTTGCCACTTTTCTTGAAAGTTTTGAAATTTGCTCTCTCTTTTACACGCCTCCAATCTCCCCGTTTTTGGTATGCAATCCTTATGTATCCAAGAATGAATTAGGGTTGCATGTTGGTTTCAAATCTTCTCCAATTAAGATCATTGATTCATGATTTGATCCTTTGTGAAAATCTTTCCAAATCAAGAAAAATGCAATCTTTTGTATCCATATGATCCTTGCACGATTTGATCTCACTTCCAGCTGTATAATAGACCTAAACATGCACAAAATCTCAAAATCTCAAAATTTGATTAGTTTTTGATATTTTCATTATTTTATTTGATTTAATTGAAATAAAATCAAAATAAATGACAAAAATAAAATAATGACAAATGGAGAGGATCATGGGTCGTGGGTCACATTAAAAACTCAGTGCAAGCATAAAAAGTTGGGCCCATTTGGCAAAAAATGCAATTTTGGCCACCTTTGACTTTTGGCAATTTTGCAAAAAGGGTTAACTTTTCCAATGCATAACTCCCTCAATTTTGACCCTAGACATGTGTTCTTGGACTTTTTAGAAAGCTTATGATGTCCTATAAGCAACCCTTTTTGTCTCATCTCAATTGAGTCTTCCATGTTCATGTATGAAGCTTTGACCCAAAAGGTGTTTTTGTTGACTTTTCAAAATGACATATAATGTCCAAATTTGTATCTTCTTGTGAGTGCATATTTTAAACTTGGGAGATGAATATGAATTGTAGGCAATTTCATCCTCTTAAAAATGAGCTTTGGATGGGTCTTTTTTGATAAAGTATGAGAAAGTTATGCTTGGTCAAAGTTGAGTTGACTTTTCTTGCAAAACCCTAATTTAGCAACTTTTGGGTTTTGATGAATTGTGAGCAATCCTTGAGGAATAATGACCAACCCTTGATAAAATGATGAATGATACTTAAAAATGAGAATGTTGACCAAAAATCTTGAAGTTTGACTGTATGTGAGCCACAATTGACTTTTGCCCTAGCACAGTCGATTTTCAGGCCTTTGAGCAATTGACTGAGCAAACTTCCTCTGCAGGGCTTGAAACTTGACATGGATGATCTTGAGAACATATTAGGACAATGGTGAGCATTTGGGACCCTTTGGATCCAAACATCCTGATGCAAACTGAAACCCTAATTTGAGGTAGAATGCCTTAGGAGAGAGTTTGTCAGGTCAACCCTTGGACTTCCTTGAGCAATTGAGGACCTCACTTGACATGTATTGAGAAATATGGGAGGGAAAATTTTGGGGTACAAAAGATTCATAAGGCTGGCGCGGTGACTTCTACACTCCAGCAAATGCTGAAGTATCCGGTGAAGGAGAAGATTGTCACGGTGCGAGGTGAGGAAGAGTATATGGTGAGCCATCTCAACTCCTTTCGCTACATAGAGATGGACGGGGAATTCATAGAAACGCCTTGTCAAAATTTCGAAGAGGTCCCTCAGATTTTGGCATCAACTGAAGCTACTACCAACAAACCTCTACTGAAGATGGCTTCTCTCAAGGACGCCAGGGTTGTGGATGAAGAAGGCGGGTGTACCAATTGGGGTCAGCTCCCTGATTTCACTCACAAAACTGACAAATTTAGTTTGGGATTTACTACAGGGGCTCAAAGTGCTATTAGGAACGCACGGATTGGAAGACCTCATCTACACATCAGCAATCGGGGAGTTAATGCAATTGAAGACGGTGAAGAGGATTCAAACATTGACAGTTGGATCTACCCAACAACCAATGGTGGACTGAACAACTGGACGACGAAGGACTTCATACCTGTTTCTTTTATTCCACAGTAATTGACTTTTGTTTTTAAGATTTGTAATAAATAAGTTTGAAACTTTACGGCCCGGTGCCTTGCCCGAGGCACCTCGGCTTTGCTTGTGAGGGTTTACTATTTGTCATTTTCATATATCATTAGTAAAACATTGGACGTTTCTTGCATTTAAAATTTTGCGCTCCTTGTTTTTCTTTTCTGTCTCTCACTTTATCAAAACTGCTATTCTCTTACACACACTCACGTATCATACTGCAGATCCATATCCATTCTGGATCCCATTGATAACAACTCTGCTACTGCCAGTTATGACTTCAAAGATCCGATCAACCAAGTTGAGGATGGAGGTGAGGATGATTGTGTGGTACCTGGAGAACTTGCTAGACTATTACAGCAGGAAGAAAGGGCCATACAGCCTCATGAAGAGCCAGTTGAGTCAGTGAATTTGGGTACAGAGGAAGACAGGTAAGAGGTCAAGATAAGTGCGAATCTGGAACCTAGTGTCAAACAAATGTTAATACAGATGCTACGCGACTATGTTGAGATCTTCGCCTGGTCCTATGAAGACATGCCTGGTTTGGACACTGATATTGTGGTACATCGCCTGCCGACTAAAGAAGGCTGCCCTTTGGTAAAACAGAAGGTCTACCGTATGCGCCCTGAAATGTTAGAGAAAATCAAGGCAGAGGTCATGAAAGAATTCGACGCAGGGTTCTTAGCTGTCACTTCTTATCCGCAGTGGGTTGCCAACGTTGTTCCAGTACCTAAGAAGGATGGTAAGGTACGGATGTGTGTGGACTATAGAGATCTGAACAGGGCAAGTCCCAAGGATGACTTCCCACTTCTTCATATCGATGTTCTGGTCGACAACACCGTGTAGCACAAGATCTTCTCCTTCATGGACAGTTTTTCTGGCTACAACCAGATCAAGATGGCTCCTGAGGACATGGAGAAGACAACCTTCGTTACACAGTGGGGCACCTTCTATTACAAGGTAATTCCTTTCGGGTTGAAGAATGTTGGGGCAACTTATCAGCGCACCATGGTCGCTTTGTTCCACGATATGATTCACCATGAGATCGAGGTTTATGTTGATGACATGATAGCCAGGTCTCAAACTGAGGAAGAGCACCTTGATCATCTCCAGAAACTGTTTGACATGTTGAAGACGTACAAGCTGAGGTTGAATCCGAACAAGTGTACCTTCAGGGTAAGGTCTGGTAAGCTTCTGGGTTTCATCGTCAGTGATAAAGGTATTCAGGTGGACCCTGCAAAGGTAAAATCCATACAAGAGATGCTGGCTCCCCGCACAGAAAAAGAAGTTAGAGGTTTCTTGGGATGTTTAAATTACATCGCCGGGTTCATTTCACATCTGACTGCTACTTGTGAGCCAATCTTCAAGCTGCTGAAGAAAGATCAAGTGGTAAAGTGGAATGATGAATGCCAGACCGCTTTCGAAAGGATCAAGGAATACCTTCAAGAGCCACCAATTTGGATGCCTCCAGTTGAAGGAAGACCTTTGATTTTATACTTGACAGTGCTAGACAGTTCAATGGGGTGTGTTTTGGGGCAGCATGACGAGTCTGGCCGAAAAGAGCAGGCTATTTACTACCTTAGCAAAAATTTTACCGACTGTGAGACCCGATACTCATTGCTCGAGAAAACTTGTTGCGCATTGGCATGGGCTGCTCGCCGGATGAGACAATATATGCTGACTCACACTACCTTGTTGATATCAAAGATGGATCCAATCAAGTATATTTTCGAGAAGCCCGCTCTCTCCGAAAGGATAGCAAGACGGCAGATGATCTTAACCGAGTACGATATCTAATACACAACTCAAAAATCAATCAAGGGGAGTGTATTGGCTGATCATCTGGCGCATCAGCCCGTGGATGACTACCAGTCCATGAATTTCGACTTCCCGGATGAGAATATCATGTTGGTAACCGACTGTGAAGAACCTGGACCGGATGAAGGACCCGAGGAGGGATCCCGATGGTCTATGTATTTTGATTTAGCCTCTAACGCATTGGGTAACGACATTGGCGTTGTAATTATATCTCCTGAGGGCTGTCATACTCCGTGTACTGCCCAATTATGTTTTAACTGCACCAACAATATGGTGGAGTATGAAGCATGTTTCATGGGTCTTCGAGCTGCTATTAACCTAAGGATTAAGTTCTTGAGCGTATTCATAGATTCCGCTCTGGTGATAAGTTAGATCAAAGGCGAGTGGGATATGAAGCACCCAAATCTTATTCCTTACAAAGAGTATGTACTGGCGTTGCTCCCACACTTCGAGGAGATAACCTTTGAACATTTCCCCATAGAAGAGAACCAGTTAGCGAACGCGCTAGCTACCATGTCTTCTATGTTCAAAGTGAGATGGGACAATTAAGCTCCCCATATTACCATTGAGAGGTTGGACAAACCCACATACTGCTGTGACATTGAGACTGAAGAGGTAGCAGATAAACCCTGGTTTCACGAGGTAAAGAGGTATCTTGAGGCTCAAGAATACCCCGAGGGGGCATCTATTAATGATAAGAAGTTTCTGAGAAGATTCGCTGCGAAGTTCATCATCAGTAATAGTATATGTTGTACCCTAAAATTTTCCCTCCCATATTTCTCAAAACATTTCAAGAAAGATACTCAAGTTGCTCAAGGAAGTCCAAGGGTTGACCAGACAAGCTCCCTCCTAAGGCAGTCTATCTCAAATTAGGGTTTCATGTTGCATCAATATACTTGAGTCCAAGGGATCCCAAATGCTCCCCATTGTCCTAATATATTCTCAAGATCATCCATGCCAAGTTTCAAGCCTTGCAGAAGAAGTTTGCTCAATCAATTGCTCAAAGGCCTGAAAATCGATTGTGTTAGGGCAAAAGTCAACTGTGGCCCACATACAGTCTAACTTCAATATTTTTGGTCAAAATCCTCATTTTGAAGTATTATTCATCATTTGATCAAGGGTTGATCATGATTCCCCAAGGATTGCTCACAATTCATCAAGAACCAAAAGTTGCTAAATTAGGGTTTTTGTAGGAAAAGTCAACTCAATTTTTACCAAGCATAACTTTCTCATACTTTATTAGAAATGACCCATCCAAATCTCATTTTGAAGAGGATGGAGTTCCCTACAATTCATATTCATCTCCCAAGTTCAAAATATGCACTCATAAGAAGTTATGAATTTGGACATTATAGGTCATTTTGAAAAGTCAACAAAAGCACCTTTTTTGTCAAAGCTTCATACATGAACATGGTAGACTCAATTGAGATGAGACCAAAAAGTTTGCTTATAGTACATCTCAAGCTTTCTAAAAAGTCCAAGAACACCTTCAAAGAGTCAAAATTGAAGAAGTTATGCATTGGTGAAGTTGACCTTTTTTGCAAAATTGCCAAAAGTCAAAAGTGCCTCAAATTGCAATTTTTGTCAAATGGGCCCAACTTTTTGTACTTGTTTTGAGTTTGTAACATGGTCCACGACCCATGATCCTTCCCATTTGCCCTTATTTTATTTTTGCCATTTATTTGGATTTTTTATTTCAATTAAATCAAATTAAATCAAAATAAATCATGGAAATATCAAAATCATTTAAGCATTAAGATTTTATGCATATTTCAGGTCCCTTATACAGCTAGCAACAAAATCAAATCGTGCAAGGCATATTTGTGCATAAAAAGATTGATTTTTGGCTTATTTTGGAAAGATCTTCATGGGAATCAAATCATGATCAAAGACCATAATTGAAAAAGATTGGAGGCACATTTGTAAACCTAATTCGATCATTGGTATATAGTGGACAAATTTAGACCAAAAGGACAAGTTTTTAGGGCGTGGAGAGTGAAGGAAAAACTTCAAAAAATCAAGAAGAAGTGGTGAACTGTTTTCATATTTCCAGGTGCTTTCAAGCCTTGCCAAGCCTTCCTGTCGTTTCCTGGGCATTCAAGGAAGCCATAGCAATCAAAAGCAAGCCTTTTCGTGCACTAAAACCTGCTGTAAGTGATTCACGGATTTGACATATTCTTGAAATCGAATATCATTGTTTAAGCATTTGTAGCATGAATCATGTATATATTCTGAATCTTGGAAGCATTTGCAAGCTATTGGTAACAGTTAATTGCGTTTTTTCTAACCCTATAGAGATATGCCATTGTTAGGTTTTTTTGTCTCATTTTGGGATCTTCTTGTACAGGCAAAATTGGCCCAAAAGAAGGGCACCATGATGCTCACCAGGCCAAGGCAAATTGGTCTATGGCTTTAGGTTTCATTTATCATGCGTATAGATGATTTTGGAAAGTTGCAGAGGCTGTACCTACGTTTCTTATCCGTAGGTAAAAGTCATCAGACTTTTAGCAACGGAGAAAGGTTAGGGATGATGGCGTGGCGAGCCCTGATTCCTCCGTTTGAAATTCGCATGCTATAATTCTTATTTTATGTATTTTAATATAATGATTGATTGTTGTTTAGTGAACAAAGAAGCATGCCAGCTCAGTTGGTGTTGAGGCGAGTGAAAAGTCCATAGGACCTGGGTTCGATCCCTAGGTCCCCTTGTTTCTTCAATATATTTTTTCTATACGTGATTCCATGTGCAGATTCCCAAGACGTCCACCATACGCCTTCAACGCTTAGCCAGCCCGATGTCCACGCGCTGGATCCAAAGGTCATCATCTAAGGGTCTACCAAAGTCCCTAGTCAAAGTGCAGCGCTAGATCCAGGAGGGTCAACGTGGACCCTTGCTTTTGGGCCCCAAGGATGCTATTGGCACCCTTCCAATTTGCTGATTACAAGGCCTATCTTCTCTCTTTTCTTTTTATTTTCTCTTTTAATTACTTTATTTAATTTATTTTTACTAACACAAAATTAATTCTTTTTATAAAAAAAAATCATAAAATCAATTTTCACCAAATTAGAATTTAGGCTTTTTTAATAAAAAATTAATTCAATTAGTTAATTTAATTTTTTAGGTAACTTAAATTTTCTTTGTAAATAAATTAAAATCAATTAGAAAATTAGGGTTTTGTTTAATTTGATTTTTATTTTCTCAAAATAACCAAAATACAAAAATAGGTCAAATGTAATTAACTTTCCTTAATTTAATTTAGTTAGTAATTAGGTTTGTATTTATTCATTAAAACTTCATTTTCTTAAAATAATCAAAAATAAACAAAAATAATTTTTTCTTTTAATTAGGGTTAGACAGGGTCAAAACCCTAATGTTGCTCGTCCTCGATTCATCGCGCATGTTTATTTACTTTTACAATATTGATGTAATTGCTCATGGGATGTAATAGATTAATTACGATCTTTTTTCGTTTATTTATTGTTTTACGGGTTTTTGGCTATGTAATTAATCCCCGAAGCCTTGTAATAGCGTAGCTTTATTTTCTGCATTTTAATTTTCGCAAATATTAACTATTAGATGTGTGATAATAGGGTTGTATGACAAGAATGTATGTTAATTTTAAAATGGTTAGCAAACCCTAATGTGTAAAGATAATAACTTGAAATCAAAACACTCGCACATGCGCACTCCTAGGGTATATTCTCACTTCGGTTGCATTCGGTAAACGGTCATTAAGTATAGGGTGTTTTAGTGGTCGCCCTCTTGTCTAAACAAAGATCAAAAGTCTCGTGCAAAAATGTTGCCTCAGACAATTTGCCTCGGAAATGTTGCCTCGAATATGATCTTAAGACATTAGGGTCATTACTAAGACGTCCTAACATTGCTTTAGTGATCGTACGTCCCTTTTGAATTGACCCTTACAAACTCCAACGCGATGCTACCTACTCACTAATAGTGGGATAGCGCTGTCTAAAAGGAAACAAGAACAAAAACATTCTTTTTTCGAGTAAGTAGATGCTAGTAGGTACTTGCTCAAAATCAAACATTCACACTTACACTTTTTTTTCAAACAAAGCTTTCAAAAACACTTTGTAACACTCTTGAAGACAAAAGCAAGGGTTAAAACGAAGTAAAACAAAAACTTTTCAAAATACGCAAACACGGAAGCAATTTTGAAAATGATGAGCAAGTACCTAAGAGCCCGTGGAAAACCACGGATAGAAAGGGTGCTAACACCTTCCCTTTCTATAATCTACCCCCCGTACTCAAAATCTCAAAAAAGGAATTTATCTGTGCTTTTTTCCTTTCCAATTGGATAAAATAAAAGTCGGTGGCGACTCTTGCTTACCGCAACATTTTGCGAACACAAACGCAAAACGCAAACCAGCATTTTCCTAAAACAGTCCGGTTCTGCCACCGTATCACAGTATCCTCTATAAGCGTAACCATGATTCAACCCTACTGCGGTGCATGGACAAGAGCGAGGCAGAAAGGATCATGGCAGAGTTACATGAAGGTACCTTCGGAACCCATTCCAGTGGACATACTATGGCAAAGAAAATCCTACGGGCAGGATATTATTGGTCCACTATGGAAGCCGATTGTTATCAGCATTCTCGAACTTGTCATAAGTGCTGATAAGGTGCATGTACCTCTGGTTCCCCTGAATATGTTGACAGCTCCTTGGCCCTTTGCAATGTGGGGCATCGACATGATCGGCGAGATCAGACCTACTGCGTCAAACGGGCATCGTTTCATTCTGGTGGCTATTGATTACTTTGCGAAGTGGGTTGAGGCAGCTTCCTTTGCTACAGTAACCAAGAACGTTGTGGTGTGGTTTATCCGACACAATCTGATCTGTCGATATGGTGTACCAGAGAGGATCATTATTAACAATGGTATAAATCTCAATAATACGATGATCACCGAACTCTGCAAACAGTTCAAGATACAACATCATAACTCTTCTCCCTACCGGCCGAAGATGAATGGGGCTATTGAAGCAGCTAACAAGAACATCAAGAAGATTGTACAGAAGATGACGGTGACATACAAAGACTGGCATGAGATGTTACCATTCGCTCTTCGTGGGTACCGTACCTTAGCACAGACGTCGATATGGGCAACACCCTACTCTCTAGTATATGGTATGGAGGCAGTCCTACCCATCGAAGTCCAGATACCCTCTCTTAGGATTATGAAGGATGTAGGTTTGAACGAAGACGACTGGATCTAATACCGACTTGATCAGCTGAATCTAATCGATGAAAAGAGACTTACTGCTATTTTTCACGGTCAGACGTATCAAAGGCGGATGATCAAGGATTTTAACAAGAAAGTCATACGTCGAGAATATCAAGTCGGGGATCTAGTGATCAAGCGCATCATACTACCGCAAGATGATCCCAGGGGCAAATGGACCCCCACATACGAAGGGCCATTTGTGGTTAAGAACATTTTCTCGGGAGGAGCTATGATCCTTACCACCATGGATGGTAACGACCTTCCTCACCCCGTCAATGCAGACATAGTAAAAAGATACTACGCCTAATCAAAGACCCGCTAGGTTGACTAGAATAGGAAAAATAAGGGCTTCCCGGCGAACCAAAAGGGTTCTGGCAAAAGTAAGGGATGAAAATGAAAAAAACTGTACACTCGGCAAGTCGAAAACCTGAAAAGGCGACTTGGGCAAAAAAGTGTATCCCGGTGGACTGAAAACCCGAAAGGGTTGTCCAGGAAAAAATTAGGGATCGAAGCGTAACACTATGTCTCATTGGATCATCTTGCAACCAGACTTCGGTATCAACTATCAAGCTCAGACGATGCCAATCAATCTGATCCATCTTCGACCAAGTAGCAAAGTGATGAGACGCTTGAAGATATAAAGGCAATAGAAGAGTTGAAACTCGACGGGATTGTTTCGCATAGTTGTTTTTCTTTCTTTTACACAAATTGTAACTTCTATCTTTCAGCGGCGTTCTCTTACTAGGACGTCATCCTCTTTGTACAAAACACCTATTACAGGCCAACTTCGAAATCAATACAAGTCATTTTCACAAAGCTTTGATTTATTTTCTTTTTCATGTTTTGTTTTGCTAGAACGTCCAATGGTTGATTTTCGATATATGCATTTGAAAATAATTTCTGCTCATAAATATTTACATGAAAAACAAAAGACGATTACTCGTAATTCCAGGAACAGGAAAAAAAAGAAGTGACCAAACCTTACAGTTACTCTGCCCATCAAGTACAGGGATAGAGCCAGCTTGAGAACATGAGTAGTGGTACATAAACTCCCCACAGAGTAAGAAATATCCAAAGACGGTGATTTCAGTTCCCCCGAAATAGGACATAACTCTCCCCAGCTGAGGTTCATAATCGCGAGCGAGTCAGCAAATTTTTCCCCAAGCAGAGTTTATTTCTCTCACAAGCAGAAATTAATCTCCAACAGAATTCATTATCACCAGCAATGGAAATTTATCCCCAGCTGAGTTTACTTCTCCAAGTCAGCAGATCTATCAACATAGTATCTCCTCTCCAACAGAGTTATTCCCCGAAGAGTTATCCTCAGACGGAGGCTCGTCCGGAAGAATATTTACCAGCCAAAGGGAAAATCCCCAGCACAGTTATCTTTGTTCATCATCCCCAACAGAAGTAGAGGAGCTATGGTTTTTACATCAGTCAGGAATACCATTTCTCGTACTCTTCAAACAGCAGTCAGAGATTTATTTTCCCGGACTCAGATTATTACGTCAGCATTTCATGTTCATACATCATGACATGTGCATACATTACATATAACATAATCTCAGTTATCTTGAGAACCTCATCACAATGCATCTCATGCATCACACATAACTAACCCTGTGTTTCTTTTAGGAAAGATAATTATTATCAACAATTTCCAGCAGGTCCATGATCAACACTCAAAGCTAAACAGAGTAATCATCGGCAACAAATGCAACCTCATCTAGGTTCCTTCTCACAGCCCTACTATCCAGGCTTTCATATCAAAGTAACCCTACTATCCATGTTCCTTCTCACAACCCTACTATCCAGGCTTTCATATCGAAGTAACCCTACTATCCAGGTTCCTTCTCATAGCCCTACTATCCAGGATTTCGTATCGAAGTAACCCTACTATCCAAGTTCCTTCTCACAACCCTACTATCCAGGCTTTCATATCGAAGTAACCCTACTATCCAGGTTCCTTCTCACAGCCCTACTATCCAGGCTTTCATATCGCAGTAACCCTACTATCCAGGTTACTTCTCACAACCCTACTATTTAGGCTTTCATATCGAAGTAACCCTACTATCCAGGTTCCTTCTCACGGCCCTACTATCCAGGCTTTCATATCTAAGTAACCCTACTATCCAGGTTCCTTCTCACAACCCTACTATCCAGGCTTTCATATTGAAGTAACCCTACTATCCAGGTTCCTTCTCACAGCCCTACTATCCAGGCTTTCATATCGAAGTAACCCTATTATCCAGGTTCCTTATCACATCCCTACCATCCTTCTCACAGCCTTACTATCCAGGCTTTCATATCGAAGTAAACCTACTATCCAGGTTCCTTCTCACAGTCCTACTATCCAGGCTTTCATATCGAAGTAACCCTACTATCCAGGTTCCTTATCACAGCCCTACTATCCAGGCTTTCATATCGAAGTAACCCTACTATCCAGGTTCCTTCTCATAGCCCTACTATCCAGGCTTTCATATCGAAGTAACCCTACTATCCAGGTTCCTTCTCACATCCCTACTATCCAGGCTTTCATATCAAAGTAACCCTACTATCCAGGTTCCTTCTCACAACCCTACTATCCAGGATTTCATATCAAAGTAACCCTACTATCCAGGTTCCTTCTCCTAACCTTACTCTCCGGGTTCGGCCTCCCTTATCCCCAAACAACAGTCCATAACACTGTAAGACCGGGACCCAATCAAACATAATTGATTTCACATTTCCCCAGTAAGTTGCGGTGGAGTATATACGCCGACTAAACACATAGTTCACTTTCGTTTCCCAAACCGGAATTATTCCCCAGTAGAATAATGGACAACCGAAGCTCCTAAAAACTTTAATTCTCCCAAGACAGAGACCAGCATTTCCCAATTAAGTCCTCCTCAACAACAGGTATACAGGTTCTCACAAAGGAATCTCTTGTGCGATCGACACCTCTTTGGATGGCATCTTTAAGCCCATCTTCCGTCATCGACTTCCAAATGGCATCTATAAGCCCATTCCCGATATCTCAAGACAAGTATCACTTCATGCGAGTGCAAATTTCTGGGCACGCTGGTGTTCAATCATCTTCCACCTTCAGATCACGAAAGGCAGACAAGCCAATCTACATCCTCAAGTTTAAGAAGATTGAACAGGGGCAGCTGTTGTACCCTAAAATTTTCCCTCACATATTTCTCAAATACATGTCAAGTAAGGTCCTCAAATTGCTCAAAGAAGTCCAAGAATTGACCAGACAAACTCTCTCCTAAGGCAGTCTACCTCAAATTAGGGTTTCATTTTGCTTCAAGATGCTTGAGTCCAAAGGATCCAAAATTCTCACCATTATCCTAATATGTTCTCAAGACCATCCATGTCAAGTTTCAAGCCTTGCAGAGGAAGTTTGTTCAGTCAATTGCTCAAATACCTAGAAATCGACTGTGCTAGGTCAAAAGTCAAATGTGGCCCACATACAGTCAAACTTCAAGATTTTTGGTCAACATCCTCATTTTGAAGTATCATAGGGTTTATCATGATTCATCAAGGATTGCCCATAATTCATCAAAACCCAAAAGTTGCTAAATTAGGGTTTTGCAGGAAAAGTCAACTCAACTTTGACCAAGCATAACTTTCTCATACTTTATAAAAAATGACCCATACAAAGCTCATTTTTAAGAGGATGCAATTCCCTACAATTCATCTTCAGCTCCCAAGTTCAAAATATTCACTCACAAGAAGATATGAATTTGGACATTATAGGTCATTTTGAAAAGTCAACAAAAATACCTTTTGGGTCAAGGCTTCATACATGAACATGGAAGACTCAATTGAGACGAGACCAAAAGGGTTGCTTATAAGACATCCTAAGCTTTCTAAAAATTCCAAGAACACCTCTCTAGGGTCAAAATTGAGAGAGTTATGCATTGGCCAAGTTGACCTTTTTTGCAAAATTGCCAAAAGTCAAATATGCTCAAATTTGCATCTTTTGCTAAATGGGCCCAACGTTTTATGCTTGCATCTCATTCCTAACATATTCCACGACCTATGGGACCCTCAAGGCTTTATTTATTCATTTATTCAATTTATTTTGATTTTTATTCATTTAAAATTCAAATAAAATCAAATAAATCCTAATAAATCATATATTGCATTTTAAGGATGATCTTTTGCATTGAAAGAAGATCTCATATGTTGTCAATTGAAGATCAACTCGTGCAAAGTCAAATTTGGTTTGAAAAAGATTAGATTTAAGCATAATTGGAAAGGAATCATATGCATTGAAAGATCAAATCAAATCTCCATGATGAGCAAGATTGGGGTCGTTTTTGTTGACCTAATAGTTTGTATTACATATACAAAAGAAAACCAAGGCATGAGGGGGTTAGAAGCAGTCGTGCAGAGGTGAAACAAAACTCAAAATATTGCAAGAAAAGTGGTGATTCAATCTCCACGTTAGAGGCCAATTCATACCATTCTCACGACACCAACAGGTTCTTGGACATTTCCAGAAGGAATTCCACCCATTTGCAAGCTCTCTCACGCCTAGAATTGTGAGATATAAGTATCACGACTTGCTTCCAAATTCAAATTCGTTTTCATTGATTTACTCATCCATTGCATATTTTGATGATATATTTGTGTTTGTCATTGAGTTTTCAAACTTTTGGTACCATTTAATTGTATTTCTAACGCCTATACAAGAAGTTGCCATAGCTAGGGTTTTGTATTCTTGATTAGGGATTTGCAGGATAGGAAAAATTGAGTATTGATTCTAGTACCATGAGACTCGTGAGGATGAAACGAGTCGAATTGTACCAGCCATGGCCATTTATCTTGAGCGCACGCGATTTTGGAGATGGACAGGGATATACCTACAGCCAGTGTCTGTAGGTGAAAGTTTGTTTACCTAAAACGACGAATGGGGGGGTAGACGATGATGCGTGCTATCCTTTGGTTGGGCCATTTAAATTTAGCGTGTTTTTTTTTCAAGATTTAGTGTTTTCATCATATAATATTTATGTTTTATTGTATATACAAACAAAACACTTGGCTCAGTTGGTAAGCATGCAGGGGGAAAGTGCAGAGGATCTGGGTTCGATTCCCAGGTCCCAAACTTCATTCTTAATATTTTTTAACAGGTAATCCAATGCTTTGTAAGTCAAGATGCTCACCGTGCACCATCAGGATCTGGCCCTCTAATTCATCAATGTCCCCATATAAACATACCACCATGGAAGGACCACCATGCGCCCCAGTCAAGCGTGTACACTGGATTAGGGCGAAGTCAAACACGCCTCTATCCATTTGGGCCCAGGAATTTACATTCCAACCCCCCTTTTTTGCTAAATACAGGCCCATCTCATGCTTCTTTGTTTATTTATTTTTAATTCTTTTGATACTTTCTTTAATTATTTTTAATTCACTAATTAATCTTTTTTTCATAAAAAATCATAAAATCAATAATTCACAAAAAATTAGAATTAGACTTTTTTTTATCAAAATTAATTTTATTAATTTAATTTAATTTAGTCTAATTTAGGGAAATTGTAATTTGTTTTTTTCATAAATAAAATTAAAAAATAGAAATTAGGTTAAACTTTTGATTCAATTTTATTTTACTCTTTGTCTCAAATAAATAAAATACAAAAATAGGTCGTAGATTAAATCAATTCATTTGTTTCCTTAAAATTAAAATTAATTAGAAGTAGGCTTTTCTTTCTTTTAATTTAACAATTTCTTTATTTTCTTAAACTAACAAAACAAAAACATTTTCTTAATTAATCACAATTAGGTTTAGGCAGGGGTCAAAACTCTAATTATCTCGTAATCGATTCACCGCACGCATATTATTTATTTTTTGTCAATATTGTTGTAACTGTGCATGGTTTGTAATAGTTTAATCTAGGGTTTTTATTTATCGCTTCTTCCCGGGTTTTTGGCTATGTAATTAATTTCCCTCCCCGAAGCCTTGTAATAGCGTAGATTTACTTTCTCGCATCTTAATTTTTGCAAATATTTAACTGTCTAGATGTATGTTAATAGGATTGTATGACAAGATTGCATGATAATTTAATACAGTTAGAAAACCCTAATGTGCAAAGATAAATAACTGAAACAGATCACTTACACATATCACTCTTAGGGTATGCTCTCACTTCGGTTTCCTTCAGTAAATGATCATTAAGTATAGGGGGTCTTAGTGGTTACCCTTATGTCTAAAAAAAAGGATCAAATGTCCCGTTCGGATGTTGCCTCAGAATGTTGCCTCAAAAAGGTTGCCTCGGAAATGTTGCCTCGAATATGATCTTAAGACTCTAGGGTTATTACTAAGATGCCCTGACATTGCTTTAGTGATCGTACGTCCCTTTCGAATTGACCCTTACAACTCCAACGACGGTGCTACCTACTCCTTAATAGTAAGATAGCATTGTCTAAAGGAAATATAATGAATAACCCTTTTTTCGAGTAGGTAGAATCTTAAGTACTTGCTCAATAAAAACTTTTCACACAAACACCTTTCAAAACAGTTTTCAAAACAAATTCGTCACACCCTTGAGGACTGATATAAGGGTTATCACGAAGTAAAACATTTTCAAAACAAAGCACATACACAAGCAATTTAAAAATATGAGCAAGTACCTAAGAGCCCATGGAAAACCATGGATAGAAAGGGTGCTAACACCTTTCCTTTCTATAATCTACCCCCCGTACTCAGAATATCTCGAAAAACGATTTTTTCTATATTTTTTTCCTTTCCGATTGGATGAAATAAAAGTCGGTGGCGACTCTTGCTTACCGCGACATTTTGCGAACAAAAAACGCAAAATGCAGACCAGTATTAAACAGTTGGTTCTGCCACCGTATCACACTTACCAAATCAATGGTAAGACAACAATGTCAAAGGAAAAGGAAATGAACAAGAAAGACATTTGAGTAGGTATTTTAGTTACTTGCTCCATTTCAAAACAAATATCCTTACTATTTTTCAAAACAAACACACACATTTCCAAACATCTTACAAAATTGAAAACATTTTCAAAAAGACAAACATCTTTGTATACATTCTTATGAACGAGAATCATTACAAAAGATTTCCTAAAAAATGGCCTCTTTTTACAAAATACTTTCAAAACCACACCAAGCACAATTTTAAACAAAAAAAAGCAAGTGATCTAGCAAGTAACTAAGAGCCCATGGAAAACCATGGATGAAAAGGGTGCTAATACCTCCCCTTTTCATAATCTACCCCCCTAACTCAAGAAACGATCTCAAAGGTCTTTCCTGTGCTTTTTCACCTTTCCTTATTGAATAA
Organism: Vicia faba; assembly: GCA_948472305.1. Taxonomy (NCBI): domain Eukaryota; kingdom Viridiplantae; phylum Streptophyta; class Magnoliopsida; order Fabales; family Fabaceae; genus Vicia; species Vicia faba. The sequence continues at coordinate 1,134,773,750 of OX451740.1, read as the reverse complement.
AAGAAAAGTCTGTGGCGACTCTTTCTAACCGCAACATTTGCGATAAAACACAAAACCTTCAAGTCAGTTCTCCCACCGTATCACAGAACTGACGACTCTGCTGGGGATAATTCTAAAAGTGGGGTTATCTTAGGGATTAGATCACATTTACTTGCTTACATTATTTGATTTGTTTGATTTACATTATGGTTCTTTGTTTGAGTTTGAATCCTCTACCTGGATTTGGGATACATTATAGGTAAGTAGCAATACATTGTGGAAACTGTGCGGGGTATACCGACATGGTCTAAACAATAGCTATGTTAGTGCGACATATTTGTGGGTACCGGTAGCCTTTGAGTTAATCAAAGAGAATACGGGGTCGCTGAGTGATGTCATGAAGCACTAATGAACTTTTAGAACCTTTACTTGACCAACTTGGCCTTTAGGATGTAGTGAGATGACTGACTTTGGTACAGTCCGAAGTTGGTAGATACTCGATACTACACTCATTGAGGTTTGGTTTCTTGGGATATTTCAGTCGCCATTAAAGAGGCTTGAGCTGGAACAATGACCAAGGAAATAATCCAGTGATATTGAGCTCCTTAAAACCCGGTTACTATTACTAGGACAGGTTTAAGCCAACTAAACTCCAAGAGGGTACTTACCTATAAAACTCCATGCAAGCCTAAACTAAGGACTTGTTTGCTTTGCTTGTATATGCATACTTGTACATAACATCATGGACATCATGAACATCATATACATCCACTAACCATTTCAAGGATTTTGGGGATTCATCTTTGTTCTTGCTTTGTAGGATATGGATTCACTTTGCAGGAAAACTATTCAAGTCAACCTTGTGAGAATTCCTCCACAACTAAAGGAGCTAGCTTCAAGAATTCCTGAAAACTCTCCATTCACCGAGAGACATGGACGTCTACTCAACCTGGTCACCTCCAACACAGATGAGGACATGATGAAGGTGCTCTTTCAGTTCTTTGATCCTTTACATTATTGCTTCACATTTCCTGACTATCAACTTTTGCCTACTTTGGAAGAATTCTCCCAACTCTTGAGGATTCCCATTCTCAATCAACTACCTTTAAATGGTACAAAAAGAGATCCAAAGCCAGAAGAGATTGCTCAATCTCTACACTTGCACTCATCTAATGTCACAACTCATTGGGAAACTAGGAGTGGTGTCAAAGGCTTCTTAGCAAAGTTCCTATTTTAGAAAGCCCAAAGCTGTTGGAATTCCTTAGACTTGGAAGCCTCTGAGGAAATTGTGGCTCTCCTCATCTATGGGATGGTTTTGTTTCCAAATCCTGACCAACTCATAGATGTCAACACTGTCAAAATCTTCATATCACGCAACCTGGTGCCTACATTGCTAGGGGATATCCTACACTCTTTTCACACTCGCACAGTGAGGAAAAGAGGTGTCCTCGTGTGTTGCACTCCTATCTTGGCAAGATGGTTTATTTCTCATCTTCCCTAATCAATCTTAAAGAATGAGCAAGGTTCAAGGTGGTCACAAAGGTTGATGACACTCAAACATTCAGACATTCAATGGTGCTCCCATTCCAAAGAGAATGTTATCATTATCGACCGTTGTGGAGAATTTCCTAATGTCCCTTTACTTGGCATTAGGGGAGGAATCACCTACAACCCATATTTAGCCTTAAGACAGTTTGGTTATGCCCGAAGGGATGGCCCACACGAGATGCTTATTCAAGGTTTGGTATTCGACTATGACAATGACGATCAAGGTCTTTGCCAGATATTTATCCGAGCTTGGAGGATGCTTAACAAGGTGGGTAGCAAGACTTTGGGGCACAAGAATTCCATACCTCTTGAGCCTTACCTCAAATGGGTACGAACTTATGCTCATAGTCTTATAATGCCTTACCCCTCCATTCTCCCGGTAATCATTGAGCCTGTTAAGGAAGGAGATGTTCCATACACTATCCTACATCCTGACATGCCCACATCTCTTGAAGACCTACAAAGGTATTGGATACAACTCAAAGGAGAGCGAGATACTTTTGAAGCCCAATTCTACGCAAGCGAGAAGAAGGTTTTGGAACTCACTAGGCTACTTCATGAGGAGTGGACTATGAATGCCTACATCACACCAAAGAGGATGCGCACTACTTTTCTATCTTGGAGTTTTGTATTATTTTGCCCAAGGGGCATTGATGTACCCAAACTTTATCTTATTAATATAACGTGTGTTTCTTTTTTTTTTGTCTAAAGCAAATTTGAATCTTTGAAATCCTTGAAAACATTGCATATACACATATCATTCATCATAACATAAGCAGGTCTTTTGCAACAAGTCTCCTCATCTCTCTACTGTTTATTTCAGTAAGATGGATCTCGAGCAAACAATGAAAGATCTCCAAGCCCAGAATACGCAGTTTCAACAATTGCTCATGACCCTAGCCAAGGGGCAAGAAGAATTGAAGACTCTGCTAGCTGAAGAAAGGAAAAAGAAAACAAAGAAGGTAACCAGAGTCTTAAACATGGGGAGAAGATTTCAAGGGCAGACAAGAAGGACTTTGAATTTTGCAACAACATCCGGTGAAGGATAAGGGAAAGGCAAGGAAACAGCTGTCTTGTCAGAATTGAAAGAAGAAGAGGAAGAAGAGGAAGACTACTCTGAGGAACAGTATCCTCCAGCTGATGACAAGTACAAATATCTCGAAGAACGTTTGAGCGCGACGAAAATACAAAAGATGTCGGGCTTAGACTTTGAGGAATTGGGACTAGTGTCGGGGATTATGATTCCTCCGAAATTCAAAGTTCCTATGTTTGAAAAATATGATGGAGTGTCATGCCCTAAAATGCATCTCCGGTCATATGTGAGAAAAATCCAACCCCATACCACTGATAAAGACTTATGGGTGCACTTTTTCCAAGACAGTCTGTCTGGAACACAAATCGACTAGTTTTACCAACTAGAAAGAGCCAACGTCCACAATTGGGAGGATCTTGCTGCAGCTTTCTACAAGCAATATCAATACAATGCTGATTTGGCGCCTATCCGTACTCAAATCCAGAGTATGGCCATGGCTTCCAATGAAGGTTTCAAGGATTACGCACAAAAATGAAGAGATTTGGATGGAAGAGTTCAACCCCCTCTATTTGAGAGAGAATTGGTAGACATGTTCTTGGGCACCTTGTTTGGTCCCTTCTTCAATCATTTAATCGGAAGTTCATCTGCAGGCTTTACTGAACTAATATTAACCGGAGAGAGGGTGGAATCTAGCATAAAAAGTGGATAGATTCAGAAGGATTCATCTTCTTTTACAGCTGTAAGGAAGCCTTTCATCGGGAAGAAAGAGGTAGATGATCTATATCCGCAAAGGAACCAAGATAGGGTCGAACGCCGACCAATGATGGGGGCTGTTATGATTCCCAAGCCTACATTTGATCAACAAAGAAGTAATCAACCAAGGGTGGAAAGGCCAGTCAGGCAATTCACCAGAATTAACATGACTCTGTCTCAAGTATTACCGCATATTCTGAGATCCAACTTGGCAACCTTGAAAGAAGCTCCGAAAAACCCCAATACAACATCCCCTCATTATCACCCAAATGCTCGTTACGCATATCACACTGAAAGTCCTGGTCACGATACTAATAATTGTTGGGCCTTGAAGAACAAAATACAAGACCTCATTGAAACAAAATAAATTGAGTTTGATGCGCCCGAGAAGCCAAATGTCATTTTTGATCCTATGCCCATACATGGTCATAATATCAATGCTTTTGAAGAAGATTTGTTTATTACCACAGTTGATGAACTCTTGACTCCACTTCCAACCATTAAGATAAACTTGTTGAAAGTCGGTGCGTTCCCGGGCTGTAATGAAGTTTGCCATCTCTACTTGTCCTCACCAACTAATTTCCCTTTCTTGAAAGCAGGCATTCAGCGCCTGATAGATAACAAAGAGATTTTGTTTGAAAGTACTCTTGTTTCACCTATTCTTGTTGAAGATGTTTCAATCATTACCATTTCTGCCAATTCTTCCAGGGTCTCCACCAAAAGACCCATTAAAATTACATCGGTTCCAAAAGCAGCTCCTCTAATAATCATAATGCCTGGTCCAGTCCCATATAAATCAGACAAGACCGTGTCGTGGAATTACGGAGGGGACATTTACTACCATGGCATCAAACAAGACAGGTCGGCCACCAAAGAGATAAATTCGGAAGAAGAAGATTCTGACATCAGCAATATTGCCGGAACTAACAAAATTACCCGAAGTGGTAGGATATTTTCTCCAGAAATTGCTCCCCCAAAAGCAGTTTCTGGACCCGTGATCATACCCGTGGCTGCTCCAAAGGTTACTTCTGTACCCATAATCATCTCTGCAAGTGCTCCTATTGACGAAGCTGTCACAACTCCTGTTATCATTCCTACTAACACTCCTGCTTCTGAGACTCGAGGAAAGAGTATTCAAGTGAAGCCTGTCCAGACGAAGGCTCAATCACTGGCTATCCCTGAGGCTTCCAAAAAAGAAATGGAGGAGATCTTAAATATTATAAAGAGGAGCGACTACGATGTAGTAGAACAATTGGGGAAAACTCCTTCCAAAATCTCCATGCTGGCATTACTATTGTGTTTTGAGGCACATGTGAAAGCCTTGGTGAAGTTCCTAAAAACAACTCATGTGCCTCAAGAGACGTCTGCTGATCAAATCTAAGACTGCGTAACCAGCTTGACAGCGGATAATGGCCTAGGTTTCTCGGATGCTGATCTAACACCGAGGGGAAGAAAGCACAATGAGGCATTACATGTCTCAGTGGAATGCAGGGGCACAACTCTGGCCCATGTTTTGGTGGACACTGGCTCATCTTTGAATGTATTACCCAAAAAAGCTCTTGACAAACTTGACTGTGAAGGGTTGACTTTGAAGTCAAGCAACATAGTAGTAAGGGCATTTGATGGCTCGAAGAGGATGGTGCACGGGGAAGTAGATATCCCCATAAAGGTTGGGACTCAAACTTTCAATTCAACCTTTTATGTAATGGATATCTGCCCTTCTTACTCCGGCTTGCTAGGCCGGCCATGGATCCATAATGCTGGCGCTGTTACCTCTACACTGCACCAGATGCTGAAATATCCGGTTCAAGGGAAGATTATCACCGTCCATGAAGAGGAAGAATACATGATCAGCCATCTCAATTCCTTCAGATATATGGAGTTGGATGGCGAATTCATTGAAACTCCATTTCAACACTTCGAAGAGGTCCCGCAAGAGGTGGCAGTGACCAAGACTGTTCCCAAGATTAGAAGGCCTCCACTCCGGATGTCATCGCTGAGGGACACTAAAGCAGTAGTACAAGAAGGAGGATGCACTATCTGGGGACAACTTCCAGATATCCCATATAAGTCTGATAAGTTTGGCTTAGGTTTCACTTCAAGTTCTCAAAAGGTTGTACGTCGTGCCCGTGCTAGAGGGTAACCCTTGAAGATCAGCAACCGTGAGGTCAACGCGGTAGAAGATGGTGAAGATAACTGCAACCTGGAGGATTGGATCTTCCCGATTGTCAATGGAGGTCTCAGCAATTGGGAGTCTAGAGACTTCATCCCAATCACTTTCATCCCTCAGTAATTTATCTTTACATTTTGGTTGATCTGTAATATTCAAAACAATTCGCACTCTTAAAACCTTGTGTCTTACCCGAGGCACAATGGTCCATTTGTAAGGGTTTTTATCTCATTTTCATATGACATCAATGACTCATGGACGTTTTCGCATTCAAACTTTTGTGATCATTGTTTTTCTTTTACATTTCACTTTCTTTCAAAGATAGATATACCCTTACACACACCCACACTCACAATGCAGGTATCCATCCATTCTGGATCCCATGGGTAACGATACTGCTATGGCCTTTTGTGACTCTGAGAATCTGATCTACCAAGCCGAAGACAAAGGTGAGGAAGATTGTGAAGTACCAAGGGAGTTTGCCAGACTACTACAACAAGAAGAAAGAACCATTCAGCCTCACGAGGAACCTGTGGATACAATCAACCTGGGTAGCAAAGAAGACAAAAAAGAGGTCAAGGTAGGTGCCAATTTGGAACCCAGTATCAAGGAGCGTCTGATTCAGCTGTTGCATGATTATGTCGAAGTCTTTTCTTGGTCATATGAAGACATGCCAGGACTTGATGAAGATATTGTGGTACATCGTCTGCCTACAAGAGAAGATTGTTCGCCAGTAAAGCAAAAGGTACGTCGGATGAGGCCTGATATGTCAGAAAAGATTAAAGCAGAGGTCATGAAGCAATTTAACGTTGGATTCTTGGCCGTCACCTCTTACCCCGAATGGGTTGCCAATGTTGTTCCCGTGCCCAAAAAGGATGTCAAAGTGCAAATGTGTGTGGACTACCGAGATTTGAATAGGGCAAGCCCCAAGGATGACTTTCCACTCCCCCACATTGATATCCTAGTTGACAATACGGCACAACACAAAGTGTTTTCCTTCATGGATGGATTCTCAGGTTACAACCAAATCAAAATGGCGCCTGAGGACATGGAGAAAACAACATTTGTCACACAGTGGGGCACATTCGGCTATAAGGTGATGCCATTCGGACTGAAGAATGTTGGGGAAACCTATCAGCGCGCCATGGTAGCTTTATTTCACGACATGATACATCATGAAATAGAAGTCTATGTGGATGATATGATAGCCATATCGCAAACAAAAGAAGATCACCTTGATCACTTACAAAAACTGTTTGAGAGACTGAAGAAGTACAAGCTAAGGTTGAATCCAAACAAGTGCACATTCGGGGTACGGTCTGGTAAGCTCCTAGGCTTTATTGTCATCAACAAGGGTATTTAGGTCGATCCTACCAAAGTTAAAGCAATACAAGAGATGCCTTCTCCTCGTACTGAGAAGGAAGTCAGAGGATTCTTGGGACGTTTGAACTATATCTCCAGATTCATTTCTCACCTGACAGCTACTTGTGAGCCAATCTTCAAACTATTGAAGAAAGATCAAGTAGTCAAATGGAATGATGAATGCCAAGTTGCTTTTGACAAAACCAAAGAATACTTACAAGAGCCTCCTGTGTTGATGCCACCAGTCGAGGGAAGACCGTTGATCATGTATCTGACTGTTTTAGAAAATTCAATGGGGTGTGTATTGGGGCAGCATGACGAGTCTAGCCGAAAATAGCACGCTATTTACTACCTGAGCAAAAAGTTTACCGACTGTGAAACCAGATATTCACTGCTCGAGAAAACTTGTTGCACTCTGGCATAGGCTGCTCACCGGTTAAGACAGTATATATTGACTCATACTACCTTGTTGATATCTAAGATGGATCCGATAAAGTACATCTTCGAGAAGCCTGCTCTTTCTGGGAGAATAAAGAGATGGCAGATGATCCTGACAGAGTATGACATACAGTATACTACCCAGAAAGCTATAAAGGGCAGTGTATTAGCCGATCACCTCGCTCACCAAGCTGTAGAAGACTACCAGTCCATGAAATTCGAATTTCCGGATGAAGACATCATGACATTAGACAACTACGAAGAAATCAGGCCATATGACGGACCTGAACAAGGATCCCGATGGACCCTATTCTTTGATGGAGAATCCAATGCACTTGGTAATGGTATCGGTGTTGTACTCATATCTCCAGAAGGGTGTCATACTCCCCTTACTGCCAGACTTTGCTTCAATTGTACAAACAACATGGCGGAATACGAAGCGTGCATCTTTGGTCTCAGAGCTGCCATAGACTTGGGGATCAAATCCTTGGATGTATTTGGAGATTCAGCTTTGGTCATCAGTCAGATCAAAGGGGAATGGGACACCAAACACCCAAACCTTATCCCTTACAAAGAACATGTTTTGAAATTGCTACCACATTTTGAGAAGATTACCTTCAAGCATTTCCCGCGAGAAGAAAATTAACTAGAAGACGCTCTAGCCACAATATCATCTATGTTTAAACTTAATTGGGATAACGAGGCTCCCCAGATCACCATCGAACGAATGGATGAACCAGCACACTGTCACGAGATTAATACTGAAGAAGTAATGGACCAGCCTTGGTTTCATGAAGTTAAAAGGTATCTCGAGGCTCAAGAATATCCAGAAGGAGCTTCAATCAATGATAAGAAGTTATTAAGGAGATTCTCTTCTAAATTCTTCCTTAGTAATGGCATCCTGTATAAACGCAATCATGACTCTGTGTTACTTCGGTGCGTAGATAAGGTTAAAGCTAAAAGGATCATGGTCGAATTACATGAAGGCACTTTTGGCACCCATTCTAGTGGACATACGATGGCAAAGAAAATCCTACGAGAAGGCTATTACTGGTCTACCATGGAAGCAGATTGCTATCAACACTCTCGAACTTGCCATAAGTGCCAAATTTATGCTGACAAGGTGCATGTACCTCTGGTTCCTCTGAATGTCTTGACGGCTCCCTGGCCCTTTGCTATGTGGGGAATTAATATGATTGGGGAAATTAAGTCGACAGCCTCCAATGGACACCGCTTCATCTTAGTGGCCATTGATTATTTTACAAAGTGGGTGGAGGCAGCTTCCTTCGCTTCCGTCACCAAAAATGTTGTTGCCCGCTTCATCAAGCAAAATCTTATTTGCCGGTACGGTATCCCTGAAAGGATCATCACAGACAACAGTACAAATCTCAACAACACTATGATCACCGCCTTATGCGAGCAATTCAAGATTCAGCATCACAATTCTTCTCCCTATCGGCCAAAGATGAATGGTGATGTCGAAGCTGCAAATAAAAACATTAAAAATATCATACAAAAAATGACAGTCACATACAAAGACTGGCATGAGACGTTACCATTCGCTCTCCACAGTTATCGTACCACAGCTCACACATCAACTAGGGCAACACCCTATTCTTTGGTATACGGCATATAGGTTGTCTTGCCTATCGAGGTTCTAATCCCCTCTCTGAGGATTATGAAGGATGCAGGGTTGAACGAAGACGATTGGATCTAGACTCGACTTGATCAACTGAATTTGATTGATGAGAAGAGACTTACTGCTGTTTGCCATGGTCAAATGTATCAAAAACGGATGATCAAGGCTTTCAACAAAAAAGTTAGACGCCAAGTGTATCAAGTTGGGGATCTAGTGATCAAACGTATCATCTTGCCACAAAGTGATCCCAGGGGAAAATGGACTCCTACCTATGAAGGACCATTTGTAATCAAAAACATATTCTCTGGTGGGGCAATGATCTTGACCACCATGGATGGCGATGACCTGCCGCACCCTACAAACGCGGACATAGTCAAAAGATACTACGCATAAGAAACCCGCTAGGTTGACATACCAAGGAAAAACAAGGGCATCCCAGCGAACCAAAAAGGTTCGGGCAAAAGTTAGGGATAAAACAAAAAAAATCTGTACACCCGAAAAGTTGAAAACCCAAAAGGGAGACTTGGGCAAAAAAGGGTTTCCCGGTGGACTGAAAACCCGAAAGGGCAGTCCAGGAAAAAGTTAGGGAATTAAAGCGTATGACTATGTTCCATCAGATCACTTTACAAACAACCTTTGGCTTCAACTAACAAACTCAAAGGTTCTGATCAATTCAATCAGCTTCGGACAAGGCAACAAATATACAAGATGCTCAAAGATACGAAGGCAATAGCAAAATGGAAACCCCATGGGATTTTTTTTGTACACATATTTATCTTTTATTTGTATCAAAATTTTCATTTCTTACGACAACATTCTCTTACTAGAATGTTTGTCTCCTTGTACAAAAATAACTTGCTCAAAGTCAATACAAAATATTCCTTTGAAAGTGCAAAAACTTTTGTCCTTTCTTTACACTTGTGTTTTGTTTACAAAAACATCCAATGATTCATTGTTGAGCATATGCATTTGAACATAATTGTTGTTTACAAATAAACGAAATGAAAAGAGACAATTATTGATAAGTTGAAAGGATAGGAAAATATCTCTAAGCTATTCCATAAGTAAACCCCTATAGTATGTCATTTAAATCCCCAGCGGAGCCAAGTTTCAAATTGTGAATCCCCAGTAGAAGTCGTCAAACTTCTCAAGATTCCCAGGAGGTTTTTACAAGCAGTATATGGTATTGCCCCTACAACGAAGTTTATTTCTCAAAACGGAAATTCATCAACAATTAGACTTCACAACATGAAGACTTATACTTACATATTCCCAACAATCAGTCAGGGATTTATTTTCCATAATCCAACAACAATAAAGCAAACTAGCTCACATACGCATACATCGTATTCATATATCATAAACATTGATAACACGAATGCATTACATCATACATTTCATGCAACATAACTTTGTGTTTTAGCTAACATTTTACCCTTTTCAGGATAAGATTAACAACTATCGTTAACAATATTCAATCTTGATATAGTTCAGATACGCTCCAGACACGGATGTCGTCCTGATACTCATTCAGATTTAACCTATTGATACAGTTCAGATACGCTCCAGACACGTATGCCATCCTGATATTCATTCAGATTCAACCTATTGATACAGTTCAGATACGCTCCAGACACGGATGCCATCCTGATACTCATTCAGATTCAACCTATTGATACAGTTCAGATACACTCCAGACATGGATGTCATCCTGATACTCATTCAAATTCAACCTATTGATACAGTTCAGATACGCTCCAGACACGGATTCCATCCTGATACTCATTCAAATTTAACCTATTGATACAGTTCAGATACGCTCCAGACACGGATGTCATCCTGATACTCATTCAAAATCAACTCTCAGCTACAATTCAGATACGCTCCCGACATGGAGGCCATTCTAATATTTAATCAAAGCCTCTTCCAGATATAGTACGGATACGCCCCAGACACGGACGCCATTCTGGTACTCATTCTTTCAGTTTACAAATTACAATTTAACAATCAACTTTGATGGAATCTTTAAGCCCATCCCCTACAACTTTTTGTCACCTCTCCAAATGGCATCTGTAAGCCCATTCTTTCTATCATTACATCATTGAGTGCAAATTTATGGGCACTCTAGTGTCCAATCATCTTCCACCTTCGAGTCACGAATGGCAAAACTCGCCAGTCTAACTCTTCAGGTTTAAGAAGATTGAACATGGGCAGCTGTTGTACCCCAAAATTTTCCCTCTCACTTATCAAATATTTCCTCACAAGATCTCTTGAACTCAAGACTGCATTAGGGTTTGATCAGCTCAAGACACCTCCTCATGTACTGATGACCAAAATTAGGGTTTGAGTTTGCACAAGGATTTTTGGGCTATCAATGCTTCATATGGCTTTCAAGGATCATCATGGACCCCCAATATTACTCATGCCAAGTTTCAAGCCTTGAATCACATTTTTTATCAGTCAATTGGACAGTTGACCTAAAATTTAGCTGTATTAGGGAAAAAGTCAACCATGGCCAATTTATAGTCAAACTTCATAATTTTTTATCCACATAAATATATTAGACTCATGTGTATCATTTGATCAATTTTGGACCACAATTCCTCAAGAAATTTGATCAAATCATCAAAAGGGCAAAATGGTCAAAATTAGGGTTTTAACTAAGAAAGGGCAATTACTGATTTTTTTCCTAGCAAATGGTCAATTGGTTTAAAGCATGATCTCAAGAGTTCAATTGCATCATCTTGAGCTAATTACATGGTTCAAAACATTTCAAATCCATTGGATTGACAAATGAATTTTTCAGTCAACTGATCAAAAGTCAATTGTGCACTGAAAAGTCAAACTTTGACTTTTTGGTCAAATTCAAGTGCAAAGGATCATAATTCATCAAAACATGTCAAAATGTGAAAAAATTTCATCAAGAAACCAAAGATTTAAGATTTGGATTTGAAAAGTTGAAAAAATTCTAACTTAGAAAATTTTCTAAGTATAGAAAATTTCTTGTTTTTTCTCAACTTTAGGCCAAATTTTCACCATGATACAAAATGATTCAAAGGAAGTTCCCAACATGAAATTTCTAGGTCTCCATGGAATCTACAACTTTGATTCAAAACATTTCTCCTAAAGATTCTTGGATCTCAAGGTATAATTTTGTGAATACATGCTCATGAATTAAAATAACTTAGTGAAATTTTACCCTAGTTAGGCAGGTTTTTGACCTAACTTCATGCCAATTTTTCACATTGTTCCAAGGGGAATATTTGAAATTATTTCAAATATGAATTTTAGATCACATTTCAATATTTCCAAAATGTCAAAGAACTCCTTGATATCATGCTTGAGTAAGGAGAATCAAAGAGATGAAGTTAGGGTTTTCAAACTTGATTATAGGTCATTTCCATGAAGAACAAGTTTTCAAATTTGCAAATTGGCTGTACAATCTTCACTTTTCAGGACTCAAACTCATTTGTCACTCCACCATTAATGGATTTCACAAGGTTTTATGCCTTAAAGCCAAGCATTCAATGCACTGTACAAGGAAATAGTCATTTTGGAAGAAAGGCAACATTGCCATTTTGAAAAAGCATGATTTTTACATTTTTCCATTTCTTGAGCCTTGGACTTGTTCTTTCTGCACAAACCAAGTCTCTAAACCTGAACAAAACATGTTTAAAGTTTCAAGCCACCCTATAAGATCAGAATCATGACTTAAGAAGTCACTTCTCACACTTGCTTCAAAAACAAGAAATGTAGCAAGACATGTGATCTTGTACTTTTGAGAAAGCACAAGCCCTCCAACCTTTTGCTCTATATAAAGCCATAATTTTGCAACTAAAACCACGCATGCCCAAACCTTGAAACACCCTAGAATCAGAAGTTGCATACCAAGCCTCCAAACTTGCCATTTCTGACTTGTGAACTGAATCTTCCATTTCACTCGTGTGTTTTTAGGCCTTTTGCTTTCCAAAGCTTCCTTACCTTACAAGTAAACCATCCCACACCCTGAAACCTCAATGTAACTCCATCTTCCCTATTGTTGAAGTTCAAAAACAGAGTAACACAAGTGGACTTCTCCAGATCATTCCAGCCACCCTCAAGACAAGCTAAGCATTGCATTAGCTTCCTAGAGGTTTAAGGAAGCTAACCTGATCATCACAACACCCTAAAGCAAGCTCATTTTCAAAACACGATTTCCATTTTCAAGGTGAGTTTTTTATTTTTCTAACTCTTAATACATGCATAGTTAGCTTTTGATTTGTGAATATAGAATGTATACATCATTGCTACGAAGCTGTACATATCCATAGCTTGCATTTATTTGGCTTAAGTTTAGAGAATTTTAAGTTTCTGAAAAAATTAGGTTAAGAATTAGGGCCAATAAAATTCTCTTTGATCTTGGACTTATAGTTTTAGTTATGCACATGGTTAGAATCATGAGGTAAAATGCTATAATGTTTATGCTATCACTTTCCATTTTTGTTGAGAAATGAAAAAGTTACAGGGGGTTCGGCTGGCCAAAGGATGAAGATGAAGTACAGGGCAAGGCAATGTTTTGTGTTATGTATTTATGTTTTCACTTATACCAACGGATGTACAGCCACCCCAGTGGTAAGGCAGCACGCAAAAATGCCTCAGGTCACGGGTTTGAGCCTTGGCGCTGCCTTTTGCAATTTTTCATACTTTTTTTCCATTTTTTTTGTTGTTTTTGCAGCATGGGCTTCAGCACATTAGGCCTTATGTTTTTGCTAACTTTCTGCCTCCTATTTGCTTGCAGCACCCCTGGCCCAAATATTTTATTTACTTATTTTTATTTTATCAAATATATTTTCTTAATCATAAAAAAATAAAAATGATAAATATTATGTTTTGTTTTATTTTATTTTCTCCTAAAAAATATTTTTTTTTATATACTATCTTTTTAATAAACTTGTAAATTAAAATAGAATTAGGTTAAATATTTATTTTTCTTCACACCTATCAAATATTTATTTTAACATATAAAGAGACCAAAATACTTCATAAATACCATATATTATTTTCAAGACAAAAATACAAAAATACTTAAAGAAATTTATCTCCTTTTAATAAATTAGAATTAGGGTTTATTAAAAAACTTTCTCTAAAAATAATTTTCCTCTCTTAATTAATTTGAGATAATCTTGATTTATTTACTAGGTTTAGGTTAAAAAACTTTTTCCATGTGAAAAAATCAAAAAAAATCTTCTTTTGCATTTATAGACATCTTTGCATATTTAATTTATCTTGTACATTATTTATTCCAATATTTGTATAAATTCAATTTGGTTGTAATAGATTAGTTAGGTTTATATTATTGCAATCCCCATTCATAAATTGTATACCCCCTCCCACAAAGTGTTGTAATAGCGTAGTAATCTTTAAATTTCGCAATTTATCACTTTTATATAATATGCTAGTAATTAGGGTTTGCATGGCAAGATAAAATCAATCAAATAGAAAACCCTAATCCAAGACAAAATCAAGCATGAAAATGACACACTTGCACACCAAAACACCCCTAGGGTTATCCCACTTGGTTGCCTTATACAAAATGGTCATATTACACATGTAAAATGTCTTAGCAAAAACAAGCAAATACAAGATCATAGTCCCTCGATGATGCTATTTAAAGTTGCCTTACAACATGATCTTAGTCCCTCAAAGAAAATGCTAAGATACTTTGCAACATTGCTAATCATGGCTATACGATGACCCATGCCCGTCCCGTTTACATCCAAAGATAGGGTTACTTACCAAATCAATGGTAAGACAACAATGTCAAGGGAAAAGGAAATGAACAAGAAAGACATTTGAGTAGGTAGATTACTTTTAGTTACTTGCTCCATTTCAAAACAAATATCCTTGCTATTTTTCAAAACAAACACACACATTTCCAAACATCTTAAAAAATTGAAAATATTTTCAAAAAGACAAACATCTTTGTATACATTCTTACGAACGAGAATCATTACAAAAGATTGCCTAAATAATGGCCTCTTTTTACAAAATACTTTCAAAACCACACCAAGCACAATTTTAAACAACAAAAGCAAGTGATCTAGCAAGTAACTAAGAGCCCATGGAAAACCATGGATGAAAAGGGTGCTAATACCTTCCGTTTTCATAATCTACCCCCGAACTCAAGAAACAATCTCAAAGGTATTTCCTGTGCTTTTTCACCTTTCTTTATTAGATAAAAGAAAAGTCGGTGGCAACTCTTGCTAACCGCAACATTTGCGATAAAACACAAAAACTTCAAGTCAGTTCTCCCACCTTATCACAGATACCGTATCTCAGCACAGACGTCGACAGGGGCAACACCTTACTCTCTAGTATATGGCATGGAGGCAGTCCTACCCATCAAGGTCCAGATACCTTCTCTCAGGATTATGAAGGATGCACGTTTGAATGAAGACAACTAGATCCATACTCGACTTGATCAACTAAATTTGATCGACGAGAAGAGACTTACTGCTATCTATCATGGTCAGACGTATCAAAAGAGAATGATCAAGGCTTTTAACAAGAAAGTCAGATGTCAAGAATATCAAGTCAAGGATCTGGTAATCAAGTGCATCATACTGTCGCAAGGTGATCCCAGGGGCAAATGGACCCCCACATACGAAGGGCCATTTGTGGTTAAAAACATCTTCTCGGGTGGAGCTATGATTCTAGCCACCATGGATGGTGACGACCTTCCTCACCCTGTCAATGCAGACATAGTAAAAAGATACTACGCCTGATAAAAGACCCGCTAGGTTAACTGGCCTAGGAAAAAATAAGGGCTTCCCGGTGAACCAAAAGGGTTCGGGTAAAAGTAAGGGATAAAAACAAAAAAATATGTACACCCGGCAAGCCGAAAACCTGAAAAGAAGGCTTTGGCAATAAAGGGTATCCTGGTGGACTGAAAACCCGAAAGGGCAGTCCAGGAAAAAGTTAGGGATGTAAAGCGTATCACTATGTCCCATTGGATCATCTTGCGACCAGACCTCAGTATCAACTATCAAGCTCGAACATCATTTATTAACCTAATCAACTTCGGACAAGCAGCAAAGTGATGAGACACTCGAAGACATAGGGGCAATAGCAGAGTTGGAACCCAATGAGATTGTTGCACATAGATGTTTTTTCTTTCTTTTTGCACAATATTGTATAACTTCTATTTTTACAGCGGCATTCTCTTACTAGAGCGTCAGTCTCCTTGTACAAAAACGCCTATTACAGGCCAACTTCAAAAAATCAATACACATCATTTTTACAAGAAACTATGAATCTTTTTCTTTTTTCTGTTTTGTTTTACAAGAACGTCCAATGGATTATTCTTGACATATGCATTTGAATTGCTGCTCATAAACATTTACATAAGAAACAAAAAGACAATTGCTCGTAACTTAAGAAACAGGGGCAAAAAAATAAGAAATGTCAAGCCCGACAGTTACTCTGTCCAGTAGGTACCAGGGCAGAGACAGCTTTGGAGCACAGTCATCAGTACATACGACTTTATAACATCTACACTCCCCCACAGAGTAAAGGTAATCAAAGCATTGATATCAGCTTTCCCACAACAGGGAGTAATCTCCCCAGCCAGGGTCTTTCAGAAACCTGACGGCTATATCCCCCAGAAGAATTTTATAATCGCGAGCGGATTATCATAATTTTATCTCCCAAGCAGAGTTTATTCCCCTGAATACAGAAGCTCAATCCCCGATAGAGCCTATTACTTCAGCTACGAAAATTCACCTTCCAAATTATTCCCCGCAAAGCTACTCTCAAACAGAGACTCTCTCTGACGGAATATTCACAAGCAACAAAGAGTAAATCTTCAGCATAATCATTTCTATTCACCATCCTCAGCGGAGGTAGAAGAACCACAATTCTCTACAACAGTCAGGAATGCTATACCCTCCAGCAGCCGTCAAGGATTTATTTTCCCAGACTCGGACATGCCCCAATAGCATTTCATGTTCATACATCATGACATGCGCATACACATCACATACAACGTAATCTCATTTGTTTTGATAACATCATCTCACAATGCATTGTATGCATCGCATATAATTAACCTTGATATATTTTTAGGAAAGACAATTATCACCAATAATTCCAGCAGTTATACAGGTCACATCTGCAGATGACTAATGGAAACTCAGTTCCCGAAACCAAACGGGTCAACTAATCTACATGATTATCCTAAAGTAACCCTACGACCCAGGTTCCTTCTCATAGCCCTACTATGCAGACTTTCATCTCGAAGTAACCATACTATCCAGGTTCCTTCTCATAACCCTACGACCCAGGTTCCTTCTCATAGCCCTACCATCCAAGCTTTCATCTCGAAGTAACCCTATTATCCAGGTTCCTTCTCATGGCCCTACTATCCAGGCTCTCCTCTCGAAGTAACCCAACTATCCAAGTTCCTTCTTATAGCCCTACTATCTAGGCTCTCATCTCGAAGTAACCCTACTATCCAGGTTCCTTCTTATGGCCCTACTATCCAGGCTCTCATCTCTAAGTAACCCTACTATCTAGGTTCCTTCTCATAGCCCTACTATCCAGGATCTCATCTCGAAGTAACCCTACTATCCAGGTTCCTTCTCATAGCCCTACTATCCAGGCTCTTATCTCGAAGTAACCCTACAACCCATATTCCTTCTCATAGCCCTAATATCCAAGCTTTCATCTCGAAGTAACCCTACTATCCAGGTTCCTTCTCATAGCCCTACTATCCAGGATTTCATCTCGAAGTAAACCTACTATCTAGTTTACTTCTCATAGCCCTACTATCGAGGCTTTCATCTCGAAGTAACCCTACTATACAGGTTTCTTCTCACAGCCCTACTATCCAGGCTTTCATCTCGAAGTAACCCTACTATCTAGGTTCCTTCTCACAACCCTACTATCCAGGCTTTCATCTCGAAGTAACCCTACTATCCAGGTTCCTTCTCATAGCCCTACTATCTAGGCTTTCATCTGGAAGTAACCTACGACCCAGGTTCCTTCTCATATCCCTACTATCCAGGCTTTCATCTCGAAGTAACCCTACTATCTAGGATCCTTCTCATAGCCCTATTATCCTGGATCTCATCTCAAAGTAACCCTACTATCCAGGTTCCTTCTCATAGCCCTACTATCCATGCTTGCATTTCGAAGTAAACCTACTATCCAGGTTCCTTCTCCCTTATCTCATGACAACAGTTTACAACATTGTAAGACTTGGACCCGACCAGATACGGTCGATTTCACGTTTCCTCAGTAAATCGTTGTGCAGCTTAGAACCTAACCAGATATGCAGTGTACTCTCACCTCCTCAACCAGGATTTAATTCCCCAGTAGAGTGATAGACAACCGAAGCTCCTGTACTCTATTTTTCTAGACGTAAATCAACATTCTCCAATGAAGTCCACCTCAGCGGCAGGTAGAGGAATTCTCACAAAGAAATCTCTCATGCAACTGATATCTTCTCTGGATGGCATCTTTAATCCCATCTCCGACGACTCTTTGTCGACTCCTAAATGGAATCTGTAAGCCTATTCCCAATATTATCAATCAGTATTATTTCTTGCGAGTGCAAATTTATGGGCACTATAGTGTTCAATCATCTTCTACCTTCAGATCACGAAA
Source organism: Vicia faba (assembly GCA_948472305.1). Taxonomy (NCBI): domain Eukaryota; kingdom Viridiplantae; phylum Streptophyta; class Magnoliopsida; order Fabales; family Fabaceae; genus Vicia; species Vicia faba. The sequence goes on along the minus strand of OX451740.1, from coordinate 1,134,755,183 downwards.
GGCAGACCAGCCAATCTACATCCTCAGGTTTAAGAAGATTGAACAGGGGCAACTGTTGTACCCCAAAATTTGCCCTCCCATTTTACTCAAAACATACTCATTGAATTCTTTAACTTGCCCAAAGATGCCCAAGGATTGATCAAACAAATGCTCTCCTAAGACAATGAACCTCAAACTAGGGTTTCCATTTTCATCAAGAAAGGTGAACTCCAAAGGTCTCAAATCTTCTCCATGGTCTTAATATGTTCTCAAGATCATCCATGTCAAGTTTTATGCCCTGCACAAGAAGTTTTCTCAATCAACTGCTCAAATGCCTGAATATTAATTGTACTAGGTCAAAAGTCAATTGTGGTCCACATGCAGTCAAACTTCAAGATTTTTGGTCAACTTCAAAATTTTAAAGTGATATCCATCATTTGATCAAGGCTTGACCATGATTCCCCAAGGAATTCTCCTAATTCATCAAAACTCAAAAGTTGTTAAATTAGGGTTTCTCAGGAAAAGTCAACCAAACATTGACCAGGCATAACTTCCTCATACTTTATCAAACATTTCTCATCCGAGGCTCATTTTGAAGATAATCCAATTACCTATAACTCATATTCAGCCCTCAAGTTCAAAAAATGCACTCATGAAAAGATATAAATTCAAACATTATATGTCATTTCAAAAAGTCAACAAAAACACCTTTTGGGTCAAAGCTTCTTACATGAACATGGAAGACCCAATTGAGATGAAACCAAATAGGTTGCTTAGGGGACATCCTAAGATTTATAAAAAAATCCAAAAACATCCTTCTAGGGTCAAAATTGAGAAAGATATGCATTGTCAAAGTTGGCCATTTTTGGAAAATCGCACAAAGTCAACAATGCCACAAAGTCCTACTATCAGTCTTCTTAACAATGCCCCAAGCGCAGATGAACCTCTAACGATAATTTTGAAAATCATCTGAGTAGTTTAACACAATACCCTGGATGAGCATATCCGATGGACCATCTCTCTGTGCATAGTCAAATTGACATAGTGCTAAAGAAGGATTGTAGGTGATGCCTCCCCTAATGCCCAGGAGTGGCACATTAGGAAATTCTCTGCAGCGATCTATAAAAGAAATGTCTTCTTGAGAGCGAGGACACCAAGGATGTAGGAGTGAGAGAGAGAGACATTATTCTTTGACTCCACCTTAAGCCTAAATCATTCTACATTATTGACCGAGGAAGGTGCGAAAAAAACCACCTATATAGCAGAGTGGTGCAATACATGAGCGTTTCTCGCTTCTTCAGAGTATGAGCATGGAGAGAATGTAGGATGTCCCCAAGCAATGTAGGAATCAAATTGTAAACAAGAAATATGTTGATGGCATTCACATCTATAAATTGATCTGAATTAGGAAACAGGACCAACCCATGGATCCAGAGGGCTAAGACATATTTGAAGGCATGATAACTCATAGCATCCAGGAAAATATGAGCTTTCTTCATTAGAAAATTTGCAAGGAGACCCTTAAGTTTACTTCTTTTTTCCCAATTGGACTCAATGTCAGATGGTTTCAAGTGTAAAGCTACGGCAACATCTTCAGAAGCTGGGTCTTGTTCTAAATCAGTGAAAGGTACTCACTCCAATATAGGTAAACCAAGTAACTTAGAGAACTCTTCCAGTGTAGGCACCAGTTGATAATCGAGGAATGTGAAGAAATGGTGCTTAGGGTCGAAGAATTGGAATAAGACACTCATCAAACCTTCATCAAACCCGGTGATAACCAAATTGAGTGAGTGACCATGTCTTTTGTGGAATGATGAATCCTCGGGAGCTTTCAAAACTAACTCCTTAAGCTTAGGATGAACTTTTGTGAAGTGAATCCGAATGGGTTTTCTGCGACCTGAATTCATATCCTACAAAATAGCAAAGAGGTAAATCCAACAGGTTCTTGAAATGATTAGTATATGAATGTCATGATGTTTATGATGTCATGATTATGCTAAAAAGCACAGATAAACACAAGCAAATCACACAATAGACCTTAGGTTCAAAGGCTTGCATGAGGTTTTAAGGTAAGTACCCTCTTGAATGTTCAGTTGGCTCAACATGTCCTATTAATAGTAACCGGGTTTTAAGGAGCCTCAATATCACTGACCTTACCTTCAAAAATTGTTTCAGCTTCGCACTGAAGTATTGCGGCCAAAAAATCCTTAAAGGCCAACCTCAATGAGTGTAGTATCGAGTATCAACCAATCTTCGGTCAGAACCAAAGCCGGTTATCTCACTACTTACTAATGGCTAGGATGAGTCAATTAAAGATTCTAAAGCTCAGTTAATGCTTAGTGACACTATAAGGAAGCCTAATGTTATCCTTGACTTACTCAAGGAACATTAGTACAATCCAGAGTATCGCCCTAACATAGTAACCACTTTGTTCGTATCGGTTTACGTTGTACAACCTCCATGATTTATTGCTACTTACTTAATAAGGTGCCCCAGATCCGGGTGTAGGATCTTTAACAATAACCCAAGAAACCATCAAAGATAAAGCAAACAAAACACACAATGTAAAGCATGTTAAATATGAACTAAGCTCTAAGGTAACCCCACTTTATAAGTGTCCCCAGCAGAGTCGCCAGTTCGGTGATACGGTGGCAGAACCGATAGTTTAATACTGGTTTACGTTTTGTATTCGCAAATATGCGGCAAGCAAGAGTTGCCACTGTTGTACCCAAAAATTTTCCCTCCCATTTTACTCAAAATATACTCGTTGAATTCTTCAACTTGCCCAAATATGCCCAAGGATTGATCAAACAAATGCTCTCCTAAGACAATGAACCTCAAACTAGGGTTTCCATTTGCATCAACATAGTTGAACTCCAAAGGTCCTAAATATTCTCCATGGTCTTGATATGTTCTCAAGATCATCCATGTCAAGTTTCATGCCCTGAACAAGAAGTTTGCTCAGTCAACTGCTCAAATGCATGAAAATCAATTGTACTAGGTCAAAAGTCAATTGTGGTCCACATGCAGTCAAACTTCAAGATTTTTGGTCAACATCAAAATTTTGAAGTGATATCCATCATTTGATCCAGTGTTGACCATGATTCCCCAAGGAATGCTCCTAATTCATCAAAACTTAAAAGTTGCTAAATTAGGGTTTCTTAGGAAAAGTCAACCAAACTTTGACCAGGCATAACTTCCTCATACTTTATCAGAAATTTCTCATCCAAGGCTCATTTTAAAGAGAATACAATTATCTACAACTCATACTCATCCCTCAAGTTCAAAAAATTCACTCATGAAAAGATATACATTCAGACATTATAGGTCATTTCAAAAAGTCAACAAAAACACCTTTTGGGTCAAAGCTTCTTACATGAACATGGAAGACCCAATTGAGATAAAACCAAAGAGGTTGCTTAGGGGAAATCCTAAGATTTCTAAAAAATCCAAAAAAAATCCTTCTAGGGTCAAAATTGAGAAAGATATGCATTGTCAAAGTTGGTCATTTTTGGAAAATTGCACAAAGTCAACAATGACCCAAATTGCATTTTTTTTCCACATGGGCGCATCTTTTCAAGATTGAATCTCGGTCCTAGCATGGTCCATGTAACACCCCAATTCTACCCTAAGTAATTAAGCAAAATAAATCAGAGTTATAAAATTTCAATCATACAAACGAATCGGGACGTCACAAATTCTTCTAACAAATTCATTGCATTCATCGTGGATATATAACACTTTTTCAAACATCGGATGAACCATCAACATAACATCTTTAATCAAATAAATTAACATCTACGCAGAGGAATTCTTAATAACATCTCTAACAATTCAACAACTTCGAAAACATCTCATATTTAATACAAATCAATTTAAAATTCAACAGCTGAAAATAAACGATCAAAAATCAGCAAATGTTCATCCCCCCGAGTGTTACATATCAGATCAATGACACCGACTCGAACTATTGAAGGTATACAACCTTCACTCTCGATTACCTGCACACTACCAATATAAGGGCAACATTCAAACAGAAGGGGTGAGATATCTAACAATATAATAAAGCGCATGATAATTAATATATTAAATCAGATCAATAATGTCACCACTTATCATCTCATAATCAACAATAGTTACATCATATATATACTCACTCATCAACATCAAATACACTTTTTTATTCAATCATATAATGCGACTCAAAACTATGCAAATGCATATGGTACCATTTGAGCAGAACTCCCATCTCAAAAATCTGCCAATTAATAGAGGCATCAACAAGGCATAACCTTCATCTCAAAATTTTCCAATCGAGGCCATCTCAACGAGCATAAGCTCCATCTCAAAAATGCAATGTTTGCGACTCATCATGAATGTAATAAGAACACCCAAGTTAATAACATTTTAAATCATCTCAAAACAATAACATATCAATCATCTCAAAACATCTCAATCATCTCAAAACATCTCAATTACAGCATCTTATAAACATCTCAAAATAATTTATTATACATCGCTTATTTATCAAACGTCCTTTGTTCATCATAACTATCAAACACAACTTTAACCACATCTTACTAATAACGCAACTGTATATTAATACTACAGTAATCCATACTATTATTCTGCAGTTCTACTTTGTTTCTGTCACTAATCCTACTGTTATAATTCTAACAGCAGCCTCTAAACATCTCACATTCATCAATCTGTCCAAAAATCAACACAACGGTCATCTACGGGAATTAATTATAAATATTAGATTGGTTACTAGGATTACACCTCTTCATCACCATTTGATTCATCTAGAATAAAGTTCATCGCGTTAGCTAATCAATGCTTCGAACGGCATCTCAAACAGCATCCTACAACTCAAGTTACATCAATTTAAAAACTGATTCTGTCGAAATTAATCAGTATGGGTCGACATGAAACTCTATGGATCGACGCGTAATGCTTCTCCTGCACAGCATGAGTCGACACATCCTCCTTATGGATCGACTCATCCTGGTCCTAATCACAACATGTATCGACGCATGCCCCTCTCCGATCGACTCATCCTGCGTCTTGTACTCATCATGCATCGACGCAAGCCCTCCATGGGTCGACTCATCCTGAGTCTTGTACTCACATGTATCGATGCATGCCTCCATGGATCGATGCATCCTGTTACAGTCTGCCTAATTTTCTGCGTTTTCTTCTGTAATTACACTACGGGAATCATACTACAGCCCTAAAAACCTTATTATGATCATGATAATTCATCTCCTAACATTATACTCTTTTACTACACCGATCAAACAACATAATAACATCATTATTCATCAAAAATTCATCAAATCTTCATCATTCATCATTATACATATCCAATTCAAGAACAAACAGCAATTACCTCTAATCCCATATATCAAACATCATGAACCCAATTATAAAGTCAGAACCCCACCCTTACCTTGGATCAAAGGTCGCTCTACAATTTCCGGGTTGAATCTTCGTTCTTGCCGTTTCCTTCTAATTCCAGCAGCTTCACGTTCTCCTCAAATCCTTATTCTCTTCTTACTGCTTCCTCCTTCTATTCTTCTCACAAATAATAAAATAACCTAATATTATTATATTTTTCCTTATTGGGCTCAAAACCTACACCCCCTTTTTACTTCCACTCACACCATATAGGCCCACATGAAATAATATTAGCTTCTAACATTATTTCACCAAACAGTAATATTATACCTCTAATATTATTATTTCTCCACTTAATAAAATAAATCCAATTTAATAATAGCATATCTTCACAAATATTCCAAAAATAATTTAATTAAATAATTAATTAAATTACGGGCGTTACAACTCTCCCCCACTTAGAATATTTTCGTCCTCGAAAATTTACCTCAATCAAACAATTCAGGATAGGAGTCTCGCATCTTGCTCTCCAATTCCCAAGTCATGCTTTCTCCTGCAGCTCCTAACCAAACCACTTTAACCAAGGCAATCTCTTTGCCCCTCAGGGTCTTCATTTCACGATCTGCGATCCGTACAGGCATCGTCTCCACCGTAAGATTATCCCATACTTGCACATCGTCCATATGAATCACATGAGACGGATCTAAAATATACTTCCGAAGTTGCGACACGTGAAACACATCATGCAAATTCGAAAGATTAGGCGGTAAAGCCACTTTGTAAGCAACATTCCCCACTCTCTATGAAATCTGATACGTTCCAATAAAATGAGAAGTGAGCTTCTTAGACATCAATGCTCGCCCATCACCAATCACAGGTGTAACTCTCAAAAACACATGATCACCAGCTTGAATTTCTAAATCTTTCCTTCGCTTGTCATGATAACTCTTCTGTCTACTTTGTGAAGCTTTCATCTTCTCTCGAATCAACTTTACCTTCTCAGTAGTCTCACGAACAAGTTCAAGTCCAAGTACTACACTTTCACCAGATTCATGCCAACATAACGGAGTTCTACATCTTCGACCATACAACACTTCAAAAGGTGCCATACCAATACTATAATGGTAAATATTGTTATATGTGAACTCTATCAACGGAAGATAAGTATCCCACAAACCTCCCTGCTCAAGAACATATGCCCTTAACAAGTCTTCTAACGATTGAATCGTCAGTTCAGTCTGACCATCTGTCTGAGGATGATATGCTAAACTCAACCTCAACTTAGAACCCAATGTTTCTTGCAAACTCTTCCAAAAATCAGAAGTAAATCTTGGATCTCTATCTGACACAATGCACAAAGGAACACCATGCAGCTTCACAATCACACCAGTATAAATCTCAGCCAACTTCGACACTGGAAAACTGATGTTAATAGGAATAAAATGAGCTGACTTCGTAAGCCTATCAACAATCACCCAAATCGAATCATGTCCTCTTGAAGTATTAGGCAACCCTGTCACAAAGTCCATTGAAATGCTATCCCATTTCCATTCTGGAACTTCCAACGGTTGCATCAATCCTGCAGGCTTTTGATGTTCGACTTTCGACTTCTGACAAGTCAAACATGCATACACAAACCGAGCCACATCACTCTTCATACCAGGCCACCAAAACAAACCTTTCAAATCTTGATACATCTTTGTAGCTCCTGGATGAATACTCAACTTACTTCTATGACTCTCTTCGAGTATCACTTTATTCATCTCAGCATCATCAGGAATACAAATCCAGTCACGAAATCTCAACACACCCTGCGCATCTAGCTCAAAATCACTATTCTCAGATTGATCAGTCCCAACCATCAAATCTACCAGTTTCACATCCAACTTCTGAGCTTCTCTGATACTGTCTATAAATTAATTATTAGTCTTCAACATACCTAACATAACACTCTATGGAGTAACCTCGCAAACTAAGCTCATATCTCTGAACTGCTCAATCAATTCCAACTCTTTAATCATCATTGCTGACATATGTAAAGTCTTTCGACTCAACACATCAGCTACCACATTCGCCTTTCCTGGATGATAATTCAAACTGAAATCATAATCCTTTAACAATTCCAACCATCTTCGTTGCCTCATATTCAACTCCTTCTAATCAAATAAATACTTTAAGCTCTTATGGTCACTAAACACTTCAAATCTAGAACCATAAAGATAATGCCTCCAAATCTTCAACACAAAAACAACTGCAGCAAGCTCTAAATCATGCGTAGGATAGTTCTTATCATGAGTCCTCAACTGCCTTGACGCATAAGCAACTACCTTACCATTCTGCATAAGCACACCTCCTAAACCCATCTTAGAAGCATCACAATAAACCACAAAAGGCTCTCCTGGATTAGGCAACGTCAAAATCGGAGTCGGCGTCAACCTCTTCTTCAATTCTGTAAAACTTTCTTCGCACTGAACATCCCAAACAAAAGCCTTACCTTTACAAGTCAGCTTAGTCAACGGAAGTGACAACTTAGAAAACCCTTCAATAAACCTTCTATAATAACCATCTAATCCCAAAAAGCTTCTAATCTCAGTAGCCGACTTTGGAGTTTCCCATTGTAACACAGCATCAACCTTCGATGGATCTATAGCAATGCCACTACCTGAAATCACATGACCAAGAAAACTAACCTCTTTCAGCCAGAATTCACACTTGGACATCTTTGCATACAACTTCTTCTCTTTAAGAATCTGTAATACTACCCTCAAGTGTTCAGCATGCTCTTCTTCTGACTTAGAGTAAATCAAAATATCATCGATGAACACAACTACAAACCGATCCAAATAAGTATGAAAGATACGATTCATATATTCCATGAATACTCCCGACGCATTAGTAACACCGAAAGGCATCACTGAATATTCGTAATGTCCATAACACGTTCTGAAAGCCGTCTTCTGAATATCTTCATCCTTCACTTTAATCTGATGGTAACCCGACCTCAAATCAATCTTATTAACACACGAGCATCCACCAATTGGTCCATCAAGTCATCTATTCTTGGAAGCGGATACTTGTTCTTAATGGTCACCTTGTTCAACTGTTTATAATCAACACAAAGCCTCATACTTCTGATGGGTTTAATCTGTAACGTATAGCCTAAATGTAGTAATGCAAGTGTACAGCCTATCGAAGTAATATATAAGATTATCGAACCACAGAGACCAATTGTCAATCTATCAACTCTATTGCTAAGGTGCTTATCTAAGGCGAACAAGAATATTGATGTGAGTGCAGTGCACAAAGTAAATGAGCGAGGTAAATAACAGTTTAAAAGACAGGTTGGAATGTAAATCATGTAATCAGGTATTGGTCCGGTCATGCGTAGATGAACCTACTTATGGGGCAGTATTTTCTATTGATAGCAAAGAATCAATTTAACGGGAACTTGTAGCTTTTGACTACTAAGAACCGAGTTTACTCTTTAAATTAAATTCCTTTATTTGTCACATATAAAGGGTGCCTTCCGCGTTAAAGAGGTAAACCTATTTTTAAGAAATTGATAGTTTTGACTTAACAAAAAAAGTGATTTTACTTGGAAAGATTAACTTAAAGAGACTTTTGGCTTTTGACCAAGAGTCAGATTTCAAACCTACAAACGCGTCCGAAAATAGTTCCAAAATCGTTTTCTAAAAAGGTCAATGATTCCTATTTAACCAATCAACGGCTTTCGCTCTTTTTGTTTGGTTAAATAATAATCAAGTCGTATCATTAGTTTGGACGACTTTCGATCTTACCCAATAAACATTTAAACACAATTGACTTAAGTTAGAAGCAAAACATCCCCAGAGTATTTTCACTAGCATGATAATTTGAACACAACCATGATGACAATCATTACATCCTAACCTTTATAGTTTAGCCAGACATAATAAGTGCGAGTCTATAAAATGTGTAGACTATGGTAAGAGCATTTAAAGTCTATAAAACGTGTAGACTATGGTAAGAGCATTTAAAGTCTATAAAACGTGTAGACTATGGTAAGAGCATTTAAAGTCTATAAAACGTGTAGACTATGGTAAGAGCATTTAAAGTCTATAAAACGTGTAGACTATGGTAAGAGCAATTAAATAAAGAAATGCAATAAAATAGAACCTTGCTCCAGTCGGAGACTTGAATCTGATACAAATCTACGGAAAGGTATGGTGGTATGATGAACTTCAACCAAAGTGCTCCAAGACTCGATTACAACTCAATCTACACCGCAATAACTCCCCGATGTGAAGAGATTATTACTTTACAGAAACTGATAGTATATGGCTTAAGATTGTACTAAGCTTGGATGAAACTAAAGAATGAGAATCGAAAACTATTTATAGAGGATCTTTGAGGTGCGTAAGGACCAGCATGCCCCTTAACTTCTTTTGAGTGGGAAGCTTGTTGTGAAGGCCGCGGGCGCGGTGGGGGTGGCCGCGGGCGCGGTGCATGGAACTGGCACATCATGGGAACGTGGCAGTTGATCTCTGGGTGAAAGTGGACCACGTCATCGCGTTCCCTGTAGCCAGCGCGGTGCTGAACGCCATAAGTGCAAAATGCCTTGAAAAACCCTAATTTCTTGGCGTTTTGGCTCGTTTCTTCACAGAAGGCTCTGAAATGACAAGAATCCTGAAAACAAAGGAAAAAGGAACATAATACGAGAAAATGACAATAAAAAACTGAGGAAAACATGTGATATTTGAGTCAGAAACATAGTGCGATTCAGTGCGATCAAATCCTCCCACACTTAGACCTTTGCTTGTCCTCAAGCAACAACTCTTAGAAGTAGATGAAAGAAAATTATGGTGTATACAGGTTTTGGGCAAAGAGGGCTTCTAAGTCTGAGTAAGGGTGTGTTGCCAGGCACTAACTATCTGAATCAAGGGTATCGTAATTACACTACTCGCAGAAATGCGGACATAAACCTCATAAGTATACAGATCGATCCTAATATCCTTACTATGCTAAGACTTCCCTTTTTTACGAGGTCCTTTTTCATTCAGGCGCAATCACATTAAGCCCGTTATCCGTACATACTCATGGTGTAGTGACCGATTAGTGACTCTAATCTCAAGTGATGGGATTCTGGTACAAGAGTTGGTTTAATCCCTTTTCAAACTACCCATTTGCAGTTGCGAGGGATCGGACCGTAGTCCGCCCTACCAAGTCCAGCACCAGATACCTCTGAACCAACTACAACGGATATGCCTTATATATTTTTTCTTTGCTTTTGTTAGTGCTTACAACTTTCTTGAGTTGAGTAATCTTTGTGAGGATCACCCAACTCGTAGTCGTATTCATACTTTATTTTATAACTTTTAAGGCAAAATAGAGATCATTCACTTATATTCATCGATCCCACACTTAGAGCATGCTTAGGTCGGAGCTGACTGCTAAGATAAACTAATTGAAGACCTATTTGTACAGTTTTATTCAAAATCATAGCATATTGGGGAGAAAGGATCTAATCTAAATATTCAAAAAGGCTTACGGTGTAAAAATGATAACGAATTTTTCAAAAAGTGAGTGTCCAAGAAATAGACCCTATCTAGGACCTGTCTCATAGCCCAAATCCTTAAAAACAACCATAAATCTTTGAAAAAGAAAAATTTTGTAAGGCTAAAAGGTGGGGGAAATGAAAGGGTACACTACGCAGAAAGACTCGCCTATCACATGCATTTTATTAACTATGAATATAACATACCTAAAAAGAAAAATGCGGAAGGGAAATAAAAACAGGAAAAACGGAAAATAAAAGCGAAAACGGGAAATAAAAGCGATAAATAAAAGCGATAAATGCTCCTCCCACACTTAAATCAGACATTGTCCCCAATGTTCCAAAATAAGGTAGGAGGAGGTACCTGAAAACACTAGTGGGGGCCACTAGGACCTTCACCATCCTGGTTGGTACGACCGGAACGGCGGCTACGGCTGCGACGGCGGCTATCTCGGTCCAAAACAAGCTGCTCCAATCTCTCTGACAAGGCGGCATTTGCCGCTTGTAGCTCTTGGGTCCTACCAATGAGGGTGCCTTGGGTTGCCTCCATCAATTGGAAGTGACGAGCGTATGTGGTCTGGTGTAGGTGCTGTTCTCTCTGGAAAGCCAGCTGACTTTCCATAATAGTGCGCAGAGAGCTAGCATTTTGTTCTTGGGACGCTTGCATGAAGGCCATGTTATCGGCCGCCTGTTGCTGCAAGGTAGCAAGGAGGGTGTCCCTCTGGGCCTCTCGGGCCATATGCTCACGCCACATGTCCTCAGTGACATGGAAACTAGGAGTTGTACCTGCATGTGGGTTAGAAGTAGATGGTGTCATGTGTGGTGGTGAAAAATGGGGTGGTTCCTCTGTTTGGAAATCGTACTCATCATCAGTGTTGTTACCCTCATTTAAAGGTAGATTTGGGGGCAACGGACCAATAAAAGCAGGAGCGTTGAGATCGTAGGTCCAGTTACGCTCAAATCTAATATCAGTACGACGGGTGCAAGGAATAACAACACTGGGTATAGCAGCACCTCCAACCATGAGGAAGTAACCACCTTCCTTCCTCGTCTTGCATAAACGCATATCCCTGAAAAATTTAAGATTTGCAATCCGAGGAGGAAGTGGCTCAAGGGTGGCAAGTTCCGTATCCAATCCTATGGCACGGGCAATAGTGGTAATCAGTCCACCAAAGGAAATCGGCCCACCTTTTCTTAAAACATGGTGCATGTGGGCAATCATGAATGGGACGGGATTAACTTTGGTGTCTGTGAGGCAGCTCTGCATGATAATTAATTCTTTAGCATTCACCTTGTTTGGGTTTTCCCGAGCAAAGATGGTGGATGCTAAAAGAAATCTAAAGACACGAAGGGCAGGATTGTGGATGTGAGAAGCAAGTAGGCCATCAAAAGATGTTGCATTTTGTTTAGTAATTCTGGCCCAAAATGCTTCAAATGCCCAATCCGTGTCTAAAGGTGCTTCACAAATGGCACCATCCCCATAAGGCAATCCTAACATGGCGGCTAGACCGTCAGTGGAGTAGTCATATTCAACATTAAACATTCTAAATTTGACTCCACCTACGGTGCTAGCAGTGTTAGGAGAGATGTTATAAATTAAAGAACTCAAAAATTCGAACGTCAGCCTAGGGTAGGTTGGTGCTTGAGTAGCAAAAATATCATGCATGCCTATTTTGTCGAGAAGGAAGAATACACTATGGTATATACCTAATGAATATAGACAGTTTTCATCGATATACCTGGTAGAGTGTATTGGTGTTGTCAGCAATTTCTCGAGCCGCTTTAGTTGCCTTTCTCCGGCTTGGCCACCACGCAAAATGTAACCGTGATACTCCATAGGATTTTCTTGTGGATGAATAGAGAGAAAGAATGGGATGTAGAAGTAATGAAGGTGTGAGGAAGAAAAATGAAATAGTGGGGGTATTTATAGGAAAGGAAGAAAAATGGTGGTTGTAAATATTTATGATGAGAATAATGGAAATAAATGTAGTGGGTTGGTATGGGTAATAAAGGAAATTATGGTGGGTTAAAAATGGAAGAAAATGGGATTGGAAATGGAAAAAGTGGTAAAATGGGGGGAAAAACGAGCAACTAGCCGTTAGGTGACCGTTGCGTCACCGCGGGCGCGGCAGGCCCTACCGCGGGCGCGGTGAGGTCGAGGTCAGTTGGGCTGGCTTGGCTTCCTTTCCATTGGGCTTTTCCTTCCTTGCCATTAGCTTCAATTTTCGGAGGCGTACCTATTTTTCTTATGAATGTGCATATATGTATGTGAATACATATACACATGTATATTTATTTTATTTTTATATTAAAATTATGGTGACCAGAAAAACAAAAACATTAGTAAATAAATGAAACATATGCATATATATATATATAGGTACGGACATTGGGTCACCAAAATATTAACAACGCAGGGAATAGATAATGCAAAATAAAAATGAGTCTGAAAAGGAAATCAACATAATACTAATAATATTGGAACTAGATATCTTGTGAACAATACAGATCTATTGCCAACCGGTAGGATGCTCTGCAGGAGTGCCTGGGCCACGCAGCTCAGTCAGCTGGCGTCGAATCTCTGCCACCTCGTGAGCTAATTCATCTAACTCACCAGCAAAGGTAACATCATTCACTTCCAACTGCAAATGAAGGTCAGCCACCTCATTGCGGAGAGTGGTTATCTCAGTGCGCATAGCAGCCAATAGAGTGCGAATATCAGGTTCCTGCAAGCTGAGGTTATTAGTAAGAACAGTAGTGTGTGTAACCTCGGGTCGGGATGTGTGATCTGGAGTGGAATCCTCGGGAGCAGGAGTGTAGTCTTGAGTGGGATCTTCGGAAGCAGGGGTGTATTCCGGAGTGAGATCTTCGGAAGCAGGAGTGTATTCTGGAGTGAGATCTTCGGAAGTATGAGTGTATTCTGGAGTGTACTCTGATATCTCACCCCAACCTTCTACAGAATAGTTCCAATTAGCAGGGTTGGAAACACAAGTCATCTGAGGGTCTGGCATTGTGAAGGTGTAAACTGTCTGGTCATCGATGAGCAATCTGTACCGATATGGGTGGAAAGAGGCCCTCCTCATGAGCCCACGATCCATGCAAAAATCTAAATCCAGGAAGGTATATCCACAGTATGGGGTCAGCTGTGCTATCATACTATCCAAACCCAAAGCAGAAGCTATCTGTGTCACATTCCCTCCGGAATGAATGAGTCCTACAGCGGATCGAGCAGTATGCTCGAGGCTCTCTATCAGAAAACCTCCACTAGCTATAGGTCTGGACTGACTGGCACAGTATAGGAAAAGGATCTCCTCAGCGGTGACCAAGTGGTCACAGTAACTCCTCCCAAAGAAAGTGTGGCACAGAATCATCTCGAAGTATCGGAAAGCCGGGTTATGGATCTTCCGGGACAGCTGGGAAGAGGGGTCAAGGCTGGCTCTATCAGTAATGTCCTGCCAAAATTTATCAATATCTCTGTCCATGTAGTAACTCAATGGAAACTCAGTGATAGCGGTCGGTCCAGTTTGGAAACCAAGCAAATCCCCAAATTCTTTGGTAGTCAGGGTATACTCGGTACCAAACAATCTGAAACTTAGGCATCCTCGCTCATCTCCTTCACCCACTCGTGGGTTATAATCCATAGAGATAAGAAACTCCAGAGTAAGGTTTCTGTAGGTTTTGTGGACATCATCAGCATAAGAATCCTAGCCAAGTTGGTTGCACAGATACCTAATACTTGGCTCAATCCCGAGTGCCTCCATGCAGCTCTGATCGGGGTACCTAGTGGGTACCATAGGTCTAGCAGATAAGGTAGCAAATCGGGCTTTTTGTGCTTCATCTCTGAAAATCACAACCATACCATCGGGGTAATGCATCCTGAAAATATAAATACAAGAAATTAGTCCAGATAAAATATATAAATTACTAAAATAAAAAAAAAATAAAATTAAGAATAAACCATGGGTTGCCTCCCATGCAGCGCTTGTTTAACGTCGTTAGCTTGACGATTAGATCTTACTTTATGTGGGTATTGGTGGGTCTATAAGAATATGACTAGAGTAGTCAACAGGCAAATCGCCTCCTTTGTATAGCTTCAGTCTTTGTCCATTTACCACAAATGGAGCGCATGAATTGTTTTTGATTTCTACTTCTCCAGACTTTAGAACTTTTGACACTTCAAATGGACCTGTCCATCTTGAACGAAGCTTACCAGGAAAAAGTCGTAACCTTGAGTTAAATAGGAGAACAGGGTCACCAATGTTGAAATCTTTCTTGATGATTTTTTTATCATGCCACATCTTTGTTCTTTCCTTATATATGATGGCATTCTCATAGGCATTCAAGCGAAGCTCTTCCAGCTTGTGAATGTCCAAAATACGTTTTTCTCCGGCTTTTAGGTAATCTAGATTCAAGGATTTAATGGCCCAATAGGCTTTATGTTCTAGTTCGAAGGGTAAATGACAGGACTTTCCATAAACCAATTGATAAGGAGTTGTTCCAATAGGGGTTTTATAAGCCGTTCTATAAGCCCATAAGGCGTCTTTAAGTTTTCCAGACCAGTCTTTTCTGGATAGTGATACGGTTTTTTCTAGGATCTTCTTAATCTCCCTATTCGATACTTCTACTTGGCCATTGGTTTGCGGGTGATATGGTGATGCTACTCTATGTTTTACTCCGTATTTGCTTAGAAGCTTGTCAAATATCTTAGATATAAAATGTGATCCTCCATCACTTATGACTAACCTCGGGGTTCCAAACCTAGGAAAAATAATATTCTTAAACAGTTTGATAACTACCTTGGTGTCGTTTGTGGGTGATGCAACAGCTTCGATCCACTTCGAGACATAATCGACAGCTACTAGGATATACTTGTTACCCATTGAGGAAGGAAAAGGTCCCATGAAATCTATACCCCAGACATCAAATATTTCCACTTCTTAGATGTTACTTAAAGGCATTTCATCACGTCTTGAGATGTTCCCAGTGCGTTGGCATCGGTCACATTTTGTAATGTAAGTGTGGACATCGCGCCATACAGTAGGCCAATAAAATCCTGCTTGAAATATTTTGGCGCATGTTTTAGACGTGCTTGCATGTCCACCATAAGGTGAAGCATGACAATGTTTAATGACGTTGCCTACTTCTTCTTCCGGCACACATCGTCTGAATATATTATCTATTCCTCTTTTGAATAGGAGGGGTTCATCCCAAAAGAAGTGTTTAACATCTCTAAAAAACTTCTTCTTCTGTTGGTAGCTTAAGTCAGGGGGTATGATATCAGCGGCTAGATAATTCACAATATCTGCGTACCATGGTATGTTGTTCATGGTTGAGATTTCCTCATAGGTCTCTTCTTCAGTTGAGTTTATCCCATCTATTAATCTTTCATAAGTAGAGTGATCGTCTATAGGTATAAGTTCAGGCTTAAGGTGTTCTATCCTAGAGATATGATCAGCTACTAAGTTTTCAGCTCCTTTTTTATCCTTAATATCCAAGTCAAATTCTTGGAGTAAAAGTACCCATCTGAGCAATCTAGGCTTAGCATCTTTCTTACTTAACAAGTACCGGATTGCTGCATGATCTGTGTATACTATTATTTTTGCTCCCACCAAATAAGATCGAAATTTATCAATAGCAAAAACTACGGCTAGCAATTCTTTTTCTGTGGTTGTATAATTTAGCTGGGCAGCGTCTAGTGTTCTACTAGCGTAGTAAATTGCATGCAGTTTCTTGTCTTTTCTTTGCCCTAGTACAGCTCCTACAGCGAAATCACTGGCATCGCACATGATTTCAAAGGGTTGTGTCCAATCAGGTGGTCTTATGATAGGTGCTGAAATAAGAGCTTGCTTTAAAACTTAAAAGGCTTCAAGACATTTTTGGTCGAATTCAAACTCGACATCCTTCATCAATAAGTTAGTTAAAGGTTTTGTTATTCCGGAAAAATTCTTGATGAAACGTCGGTAGAACCCGGCATGTCCTAGAAAACTTCTTATTTCCCTAACGGTCTTAGGTGGGTTTAAGCTTTCTATAACTTCTATCTTGGCCTTATCGACTTCTATACCTCTTTCAGAAATAATGTGTCCCAAGACTATCCCTTCATTTACCATAAAGTGGCACTTTTCCCAATTCAACACAAGGTTTACTTCCACACATCTTTTTAAGATTTTCTCTAAGTTCGAGAGGCAGTTTTTGAAATCAAATCCACACACTGAAAAATCGTCCATAAATACTTCCATAATTCCATCTAGGTAGTCTGCGAAAATTGACATCATACAACGTTGGAAAGTGGCAGGTGCATTACAGAGTCCAAAGGGCATTCGTCTATAAGCGAATGTTCCATAAGGTCAGGTAAATGTGGTTTTTTCTTGGTCCTCTGGGTGAATAGGGATTTGGAAAAACCCCGAATACTCATCAAGATAGCAGAAACATGAGTGTCTTGCTAGACGTTCAAGCATCTGATCTATAAATGGAAGAGGGAAATGGTCTTTTCTTGTTGCCTTATTCAACTTTCTATAGTCAATACACATACGCCATCCTCCTTCTGTTTGTTTCGCCACATGCTCACCTTTCTCATTTTTCAGAACAGTGATACCTCCTTTCTTGGGTACCACATGGACTGGGCTTACCCATTCACTATCCGAAATTTGGTATATGATACCAGCTTCTAATAACTTAAGAACTTCTTTCTTGACTACATCACTCATGATAGGGTTTATTCTTCTTTGATGTTCTCTTGAGGGTTTTGAATCTTCTTCTAGCATAATCCGATGCATGCATACGGATGGGCTTATACCTCTTAAATCTGAAACTTTATACCCTAAAGCTGAGGGATATTTTCGCAAGGTATCTAAGAGTTGATTTGTTTCTATTTGGTTTAGAGCGGCGCTAATTATAACAGGTCTATTCATCTCCTCATCCAAAAACTCATATCTTAGATTCTTGGGTAGTTCCTTAAGTTCTATAGTGGTTTTCTCAGTACGCGGCATAAGGTCATGGGTAAGAGCTAAGCATTCGAAAAGGTTGTCGTCAATGTACGGTTCGATACTCTCAAATCCGTCATCCTCTAAAATAGGGGTTGATGGTAATTTGATTAAAAATTCGTTTTGTTCGAGCTCATTTACACATTCATCAATGATGTCGATGGCATAACACGCATCTCCTATCACTGGTGCCATTAGAAATTTTGATAAAATGAACTCAATTTTTTCATCTCCTACCTCGAAAGTCAGTTTCCCTTTCTTAACATCTATTATAGCTCCGGCGGTCGATAGGAAGGGTCTTCCTAAAAGGATTGGGATGTCTTCATCTTCTTTGATATCCATTACGACGAAGTCGGTCGGAATGTACAACTGACCAATCTTGACAGGTATGTCTTCTAAAATACCCATGGGATATTTGACAGATCTATCAGCTAGTTGTAAGGACATCTTAGTAGGTTGAAGTTCTCCTAATTTTAACCTCTTACAGACGGCCAGAGGCATCAGACTTACGCTTGCTCCTAGGTCTAAAAATGCTTTGTCTATCATATGGTTACCTAGGATGCAAGGGATAGAAAAACTTCCAGGGTCTTTATCTTTCTTGGCGAGTTTATTTTCGGATATAGAATGACATTCTAAAGGCTTGGGATCATCGAGTCGCCGTTTATTGGTCAAAATATCTTTCAAAAACTTAGCATATGATGGTATCTGGGTTATAGCTTCAGTAAAAGGAATCTCAACATGGAGTTTCTCTATTACCTTAATAAACTTTTGGTACTGGTTTTCTACTTTGGTGTTTTTCAGCCTCTGTGGGAACGGAATAGGTGGTCTATAAGGTTGTTGAGTGTTATTCCCTACTTCTGGTTTTGATTGCTTTTCTGGTTTCTCTGGTTCCTCTACCTGGTCTTTGGGCGTAGCATCTTCCATAGGTTTTTCTGATGTGCTTAAGTTAGGATTTCTAGGCCCTTCATAAGCAGTTCCACTTCTTAAGGTGATAGAATTTGCTTGGCCTTTTGGATTTGGTTGAGTTTGTCCAGGGAATTGTCCTCCAGGTGCAACTTGTACAGAGGTGTTTTGGGCTACTTGGGAAATCTGAGTCTCAAGCATTTTGGTGTGGGTTATTATCTGGTCAAACTTGGTTGCTAGTTGAGTAACCAGTTCGTTCGTGTGAATGTGTTGGTTCATAAACTCCTTATTTTGCTGGGTTTGAGCCTGAATAAAGGTGTCTATGGTTTCTTTAAGGTTTGGTCTTGGGGGTACTATTTTCATAGGTTGGTTTTGTTTTTGCGTTTGGAATCCTTGAGGTCTCGAAGGTCCGAGATTTTGGATAGGGTTGTTGTTTTTGTAAGAGAAATTCGGGTGGTTCCTCCATCCAGGATTGTAGGTATTCGAGAAAGGGTTCCCTTGGGTATAGTTAACTTGGTCTGAGCTTGATTCGTTCAAAAGGTTACAGTCAACAGTTTGATGTCCTTGAGTTCCACAGAGTTCGCACTCCGATTGGATTGCTGCTACTGTGGTTGGGTTTTGAGACATGTTCTCGACTCTCAAAGCTAGGGCGTCCATCTTGGCATTAATCATGTCCATGCAACTTACCTCATGCTTTCCTCCATGGCTCTCCTTTTTCTCCACTGTCGCTCGTTCTAATCCCCACTGGGCGTGGTTTTGGGCCATGTCCTCTATTAGGGCACAAGCGTCAGGGTAAGGTTTGTTCATCAACGCTTCGCCAGCGGCAGCGTCTATGGACATCTTTGTGTTGTAATGGAGTCCATTATAGAAGGTATGTATGATTAACCATTGCTCCAGGCCATGGTGCGGACAAGCTCTTAAAAGTTCTTTATATCTCTCCCAGGCATCAAAAAGTGATTCGCCTTGGTTTTGGGTGAAACAAGTGATCAGGTTCCTAAGAACAGCGGTCTTGCTTGGTGGAAAATACCTCGCAAGAAAAGCTCTCCTAAGGTCTTCCCAAGTTGTTATTGAGTTAGTTGGAAGGGCGTCTAACCAGTCGTGAGCTTTACCTCTAAGGGAAAAAGGAAACAGTCTTAAACGGATAGCTTCGGGTGTGGCTCCATTTGCCTTAAGGGTGTCAGCTAACTGGATAAATAGCTTTAAATGTTGATTTGGGTTCTCGGTAGCGAGACCATCGAATTGGTTTTGTTGTACTAATTGTAATAAGGAGGGTTTTACTTCAAAGTTGTTGGTAGTTATAGCAGGGTTTACTATACTAGAACTAGGTTCCTCGTTAGATGGTTGGGCGAATTCCTTGAGTGGTCTTTGGTTACGATCTTCTGCCATAGCTCTTCTTATCTTGCGAATAAAAAGACGGGCACGAGCGTAACGTTCAGGTTCTACTAAAGGATCTATTAGGTTGCCGGTGCTGCGATTTCTACGCATCTACCGGCTAGAACAACCTTAGTCTAAACGGGATAACAATAGGGTACGAAATTTGACGAAGTTGGTCCCCGACAACGGCGCCAAAAACTTGATGGGTTTAATCTGTAACGTATAGCCTAAATGTAGTACTGCAAGTGTACAGCCTATCGAAGTAATATATAAGATTATCGAACCACAGAGACCAATTGTCAATCTATCAACTCTATTGCTAAGGTGCTTATCTAAGGCGAACAAGAATATTGATGTGAGTGCAGTGCACAAAGTAAATGAGCGAGGTAAATAACAGTTTAAAAGACAGGTTGGAATGTAAATCATGTAATCAGGTATTGGTCCGGTCATGCGTAGATGAACCTACTTATGGGGCAGTATTTTCTATTGATAGCAAAGAATCAATTTAACAGGAACTTGTAGCTTTTGACTACTAAGAACCGAGTTTACTCTTTAAATTAAATTCCTTTATTTGTCACATATAAAGGGTGCCTTCCGCGTTAAAGAGGTAAACCTATTTTTAAGAAATTGATAGTTTTGACTTAACAAAAAAGTGATTTTACTTGGAAAGATTAACTTAAAGAGACTTTTGGCTTTTGACCAAGAGTCAGATTTCAAACCTACAAACGCGTCCGAAAATAGTTCCAAAATCGTTTTCTAAAAAGGTCAATGATTCCTATTTAACCAATCAACGGCTTTCGCTCTTTTTGTTTGGTTAAATAATAATCAAGTCGTATCATTAGTTTGGACGACTTTCGATCTTACCCAATAAACATTTAAACACAATTGACTTAAGTTAGAAGCAAAACATCCCCAGAGTATTTTCACTAGCATGATAATTTGAACACAACCATGATGACAATCATTACATCCTAACCTTTATAGTTTAGCCAGACATAATAAGTGCGAGTCTATAAAACGTGTAGACTATGGTAAGAGCATTTAAAGTCTATAAAACGTGTAGACTATGGTAAGAGCATTTAAAGTCTATAAAACGTGTAGACTATGGTAAGAGCATTTAAAGTCTACAAAACGTGTAGACTATGGTAAGAGCATTTAAAGTCTATAAAACGTGTAGACTATGGTAAGAGCAATTAAATAAAGAAATGCAATAAAATAGAACCTTGCTCCAGTCGGAGACTTGAATCTGATACAAATCTACGGAAAGGTAAGGCTGGTATGATGAACTTCAACCAAAGTGCTCCAAGACTCGATTACAACTCAATCTACACCGCAATAACTCCCCGATGTGAAGAGATTATTACTTTACAGAAACTGATAGTATATGGCTTAAGATTGTACTAAGCTTGGATGAAACTAAAGAATGAGAATCGAAAACTATTTACAGAGGATCTTTGAGGTGCGTAAGGACCAGCATGCCCCTTAACTTCTTTTGAGTGGGAAGCTTGTTGTGAAGGCCGCGGGCGCGGTGGGGGTGGCCGCGGGCGCGGTGCATGGAACTGCCACATCATGGGAACGTGGTAGTTGATCTCTGGGTGAAAGTGGACCACGTCATCGCGTTCCCTGTAGCCAGCGCGGTGCTGAACGCCATAAGTGCAAAATGCCTTGAAAAACCCTAATTTCTTGGCGTTTTGGCTCGTTTCTTCACAGAAGCCTCTGAAATGACAAGAATCCTGAAAACAAAGGAAAAAGGAACATAATACGAGAAAATGACAATAAAAAACTGAGGAAAACATGATATATTTGAGTCAGAAACATAGTGCGATTCAGTGCGATCAACTTCCATCTTTCTTCTTTACTAACAACACTGGAGCTCCCCACGGCAATACACTTGGTCTTACGAACCTCTTCTCAAGTAACTCTTCTAATTGCTTCTTCAACTCTGACAACTCAGATGCAGACATCCTGTATGGTGCCATAGAAACAGGTCTGGTACCAGGTACAAGATCAGTTGCAAATTCAACTTCCCTCTCTGGCGGTACATCAGGAATCTCATCAGGGAAAACTTCAGGAAATTCACATACCACTGGAAATTCCTCAATTATAGCTTGAGTCTCTACAGATAGCGACGCCATCAACGAAAACATATGTGCTTCCTCTTGCATCAACTTTCTTAACTATCTAGAAGACAACAAACCATCTTCCTCTTCTTCAGGAGTAGAAAACTTCACTGACTTGTCATAACAGTTAATATGAACACAATTATGCTCTAACCAGTTCATACCAAGAATCACATCCAAACCTCTTAACGGCAAACAAATCAAATCAACAACAAAGTCTCTGTCGAAGATCGACAAGGGACACTCGGCACACACAAAAGAAGTAGTCACCGACCCCTTGGCTGGAGTATCGATGACCATTTCTCCATTCAAAGAAGACAACACAATACCCAATCTTTCAACACAATCAGCAGCAATAAAATAGTGCGTAGCACCAGTATCAATAATAGTAATTAAAGGAGTACTATTAATGAAACATATACCTCTAACAAGTCTGTCCTCGGAAGCTGTCTGATCCTCAACCAAAGAAAACACTTTACCACTTGGATGAGCCCTCTTCGGTTTCGGAAACTGACTACCAATGTGCCCTTCTTCTTTACAGTTGAAACAAACCACACTCTTGTGCTCACACTCAGATACCACATGTCCGTTCTTGCCACAACAGAAACACCTCTTCACTTCAGTAGTGCACACATTAATCTTGTGTCCAGGTTTCCCACACTTAAAACAAATCACACCAGCAGGAGCATCTCCCCCACTAGTCCTCTGACCCTGAGCAACTCTCTGCTTACCCTTACCAGCTGGGGCATCATAAGGTTTACCACGACTCTGTGGGTGCTTACCCCTCTTCTCATTGATAATCTTGTAATGTGCATTATTGTCTTCCTCATAAATCCTACAGCTATCAACCAAATCAGCAAAGACACGGATCTTCTAGTATCCAACTGCCTTCTTAATTTCTGGGCGCAACCCATTCTCAAACTTAATACACTTCGAAAACTCAGCATTTTCCTCAGCGTGGTGCGGATAAAACTTATCCAACTCAGCAAACTTGGCAGCATACTCAACAACTGACAGATTTCCTTGCTTCAGCTCAAGGAACTCAATTTCCTTCTTACCACGGACATCTTCAGGAAAATACTTTCTCAAAAACTCCCTACGAAACACAGCCCAAGTGACATTCTCACCTGCAGCTTCCAACTTCTGGCAAGTCTCTAGCCACCAGTCATCAGCCTCGACTGCTAGCATATGAGTCCCATAATGAACCTTTTGTGCTGGAGTGCAGTCCATCACGCGAAAGATTCTCTCAATCTCTTTCAACCATTCCAATGCTCCTTCAGGATCATATTTTCCCTTGAACGTAGGTGGATTCTCTCTCTGGAAAGTCGCCAAGCTACGAGATCCAGCATTCCCGTCAGCATTCGGTTGATTTTCCATCGCATGAGCCATTGCTTCTAAAGCAGCAACAAGAGCAGCATCATTCCTTCCAGCCATCTCAACTTCTCACTACAACACAAACAACTGTTAGAACTCAAAATAACAATACTCGATTGTTAGACAACTACGACTCGACGACAAGGTCGGACCAACCTTTTGCTCTGATACCAACTTTGTAACACCCCAATTCTACCCCAAGCAATTAAGCAAAATAAATCAGAGTTATAAAATTTCAATCATACAAACGAATCGGGACGTCACAAATTCTTCTAACAAATTCATTGCATTCATCGTGGATATATAACACTTTTTCAAACATCGGATGAACCATCAACATAACATCTTTAATCAAATAAATCAACATCTACGTAGCGGAATTCTTAATAACATCTCTAACAATTCAGCAACTTCGAAAACATCTCATATTTAGTACAAATCAATTTAAAATTCAACAGCTGAAAATAAACGATCAAAAATCAGCAAATGTTCATCCCCCCGAGTGTTACGTATCAGAGCAATGACACCGACTCGAACTATTAAAGGTATACAACCTTCACTCTCGATTACCTGCACGTTACCAACATAAGGGCAACATTCAAACAGAAGGGGTGAGATATCTAACAATATAATAAAGCGCGTGATAATTAATATATTAAATTAGATCAATAATGTCACCACTTCTCTTCTCATAATCAACAATAATTACAGCATATATATACTCATTCATCAACATCAAATACACTTCATTATTCAATCATATAATGCGACTCAAAACTATGCAAATGTATGTGATACCATTGGAGCAGAACTCCCATCTAAAAAATTTGCCAATTAATAGAGGCATCAACAAGGCATAGCCTTCATCTCAAAATTTGCCAATCCAGGCCATCTCAACGAGCATAAGCTCCATCTCAAAAATGCAATGTATGCGACTCATCATGAATGTAATAACAACACCCAAGTTAACAACATTTTAAATCATCTCAAAACAACAACATCTCAATCATCTCAAAACATCTCAATCATCTCAACACATCTCAATTACAGCATCTCCTAAACATCTTAAAATAATTTATTATACATCGCTTATTTATCAAACGCCCTTTGTTCATCATAACTATCAAACACAACTTTAATAACCACGTCTTACTAATAACTCAGTTGTATATTAATACTACAGTAATCCATACTGTTATTCTGCAGTTCTACTTCGTTTCTGTCACTAATCCTACTTTCATAATTCTAACAGCAGCCTCTAAATATCTCACATTCATTAATCTGTCCAAAAATCAGCACAACGGTCATCTACGGGAATTAATTATAAATCTTAGATTAGTTACTAGGATTACACCTCTTCATCATCATTTGAATCATCTAGAATAAAGTTCATCGCGTTAGCTAATCAACGCTTCGAACGACATCTCAAACAGCATCCTACAACTCAAGTTACAGCAATTTAAAAATTGATTCTATCGAAATTAGTCAGTATGGGTTGACACGAAACTCTATGGATCGACGCGTAATGTTTCTCCTGCACAGCATGAGTCGATACATCCTCCTTATGGATCGACTCATCTTGGTCCTAATCACAACATGTATCGACGCATGCCCCTCTCTGATCGAATCATCCTATGTCTTGTACTCATCATGCATCGACGCAAGCCCTCCATGGGTCGACTCATCCTGAGTCTTGTACTCACATGTATCGACGCATGCCTCCATGGATCGATGCATCCTGTTACAGTCTGCCTAATTTTCTGCGTTTTCTTCTGTAATTACACTACGGGAATCATACTACAGCCCTAAAAACCTTATTATGATCATGATAATTCATCTCCTAACATTATACTCTTTTACTACACCGATCAAACAACATAATAACATCATTATTCATCAAAAATTCATCAAATCTTCATCATATATCATTATACATATCCAATTCAAGAACAAACAGCAATTACCTCTAATCCCATATATCAAACATCATGAACCCAATTATATAGTCATAACCCCACCCTTACCTTGGATCGAAGGTCGCTCTACAATTTCCGGGTTGAATCTTCGTTCTTGTCGTTTCCTTCTAATTCCAGCAGCTTCACGTTCTCCTCAAATCCTTATTCTCTTCTTACTGCTTCCTCCTTCTATTCTTCTCACAAATAATAAAATAACCTAATATTATTATATTATTCCTTATTGGGCTCAAAACCTACACCCCCTTTTTACTTCCACTCACACCATATAGGCCCACATGAAATAATATTAGCTTCTAACATTATTTCACCAAACAGTAATATTATACCTCTAATATTATTATTTCTCCACTTAATAAAATAAATCCAATTTAATAATAGCATATCTTCACAAATATTTCAAAAATAATTTAATTAAATAATTAATTAAATTACGGGCGTTACAGTCCACGACCTAGAGGACCCTCCATGATTTATTTATTTATTTATTTAATTTATTTTTAGTTTTATTCATTTAAAAATCAAATAAAATCAAATAAATCCAAATAAATCATATATTGTGTTTTAGGAATGATTTTTTGTATTGAATGGAGATCTTATATGCTGTCAATAGCCAAGAGATACATGCAATATTGAAAAGAGAAGAAATCTCTATATTTGGAAAGATTGGATGCAAGAATTGAAATTCATTATTCTTTGGATTCATTCCAATTTTATGGACCTGATTTGATTCTCACATATATACAAGATCATTCTAACCCTAGATGGGAGGATTCACACGCGGCTTGCCCTTCTAGAGCGAGAACAAAGTTCCATTTTTTGTCAAATAATTGCAGACCAGATCCCTTTCTACAAGCAGTTTCCAGTCATTCCAAGGGGCAAAACAGATCCCTGGGTATCCTTTGAACCTAGATTAAACTATTACATACCATGAGCAATTATATTAATATTGCAAAAATAGTAAACGCGCACGACGAATTGAGAACGAGAAATTTAGGGTTTTGACCCCAACTACCTAATTGTTAGAAAAATCATTCTTTGTGGTTTTTGTGATATTTTAAGAAAATAAGGCTTAATTGAATAAATAAAAACCTAATTACTAATTAATTTAAAATTAAGTAAAATAATTAAATCGACCTATTTTTGTATTTTTTATTTTATTTGAAAAGAAATAAAAATTAAATCAAGCTAACCCTAATTTTTTCTAATTGATTTTAAATATATGAAAAAGTTAGAATTAATCTTAAATTAAATTAAACTATCATTAAATTAAATTTGATAAAATAAAAACCTAATTCTAAATTTGTGAAAATTGATTTTATGATTTTTTTGTGAAAAAGAAATTATTTTGTTAGAAAATAAATTAAAAAAAATTAAATTAAATAAAAGAAAAAAAAGAAAGAAACAAGAATGGGCCTGGTGTCTTTGTAAGAAGGGGGTGTTGATTGCAAATATCAAGCCCAACAAGCTTTGGCCCTGTTTGACTTTTCCAATCCCATGCTGCTTGCTTGATTGGGCGTATGGTGGACCTTCAAGGGATGACCCTGGATCTGGAGTGTTGATGGATGGAATGGTTGGATACTGAGGATGTATGATGGTCACATGGGAGGCTCGTGCACCTGATTAAGCAAGACAAAATAATATGAAATAATGTTGGGACCTGGGGATCGAACCCAGGCCCTTTGGCATTTTTACCATGTGCGCTTACCAGCTGAGCCAGCTTTGTTAGTTGTACAAAGAACAACAAACAAATATTATATGAAAAACACAAAATATTAATTCCTAAGCGCGCGAAATTTGAATGAGCGAGTCAGGGAATGCCACGTTATTCTTCTTCTTCCTCCCACCGTTGCTAAAAGTTTCTTGACTTTTACCTACGGTCACCTGGGTGTAGGTACAACCCTGTGCTTCTCCAAAATTCCATACAGGCATGATAAATCCCAACCAATGGTACTAATCAACTCGTTGCAATCTCACGAGCATCATGGTACCATCATCCATGCCTAATTTTTCCTGTATGTAAAACCCCTAAAAAGGAGCACGAACCCTAGCCATGGCATCTTGGTATATAGTCAACAAAAATGCAATCAATCATAACCATTAGTTTGCAAATATCTCAAGGATTAAGAATATGTCAATAAAACATGCTAACTATGCCAAAATTATGATATTCGGATTCAAGAAAAAAGGTGAACTGTCTGAAACTTACAGCGCAATTCTGGATGTTAGGAAGCTTGTTAGGGGTTGAATCTTGCTCCTTTGATGTCCAGCAATTGATTGGAATGACTAGAATGCTTTGAATTGACCTGAAACGTGGAAATTTGTTTGCCACTTTTCTTAAAATTTTTGAAACTTGCTCTCTCTTTTACACGCCTCTAATCTCCTCGTTTTTGGTCTGCAATCCTTCCTTATGTATCCAAGAATGAATTAGGGTTGCAACTTGGTTTCAAATCTTCTCCAATTAAGATCATTGATTCATGATTTGATCCTTTGTGCAAATCTTTCCAAATCAAGCAAAATGCAATCTTTTGTATCCATATGATCCTTGCACAATTTGATCTCACTTCCAGCTGTATAATAGACCTAAACATGCATAAAATCTCAAGATTTGATTAGTTTTTGATATTTTCATTATTTTATTTTGATTTTATTTGATTTATTTGAAATAAAATCAAAATAATTGACAAAAATAAAAGAATGACAAATGGAAAGGATCATGGGTCGTGGGTCACATTACAAACTCAGTGCAAGCATAAAAAGTTGGGCCCATTTGGTAAAAAATGCAATTTTGGCCACCTTTGACTTTTGGCAATTTTGCAAAAAGGGTCAACTTTGCCAATGCATAACTCCCTCAATTTTGACCCTAGACATGTGTTCTTGGCATTTTTAGGAATCTTAAGATGTCCTCTAAGCAACCCTTTTGTTCTCATCTCAATTAAGTCTTCCATGTTCATGTATGAAGCTTTGACCCAAAAGGTGTTTTTGTTGACTTTTCAAAATTACCTATAATGTCCAAATTTTTATCTTCTTGTGAGTGCATATTTTGAACTTTGGAGATGAATATGAATTGTAGGGAATTTCATCCTCTTCAAAATGAGCTTTGGATAGGTCATTTTTGATAAAGTATGAGAAAGTTATGCTTGGTCAAAGTTGAGTTGACTTTTCCTACAAAACCCTGATTTAGCAACTTTTGGGTTTTGATGAATTGTGAGCAATCATTGAGGAATCATGACCAACCCTTTATCAAATGATTAATGATACTTCAAAATGAGAATGTTGACCAAAAATCTTGAAGTTTGACTGTATGTGGGCCACAGTTGACTTTTGCCCTAGCACAGTCGATTTTCAGGCCTTTGAGCAATTAACTGAGCAAACTTCCTCTGTAGGGCTTAAAACTTGACATGGATGATCTTGAGAATGTATTAGGACAATGGTGAGAATTTGGGACCCTTTGGATCCAAACATCCTGATGCAAACTGAAACCCTAATTTGAGGTAGACTGCCTTAGGAGAGAGTTTGTCTGGTCAACCCTTAAACTTCCATGAGCAATTGAGGACCTCACTTGACATGTATTGAGAAATATGGGAGGGAAAATTTTGGGGTACAACAGCTTCCCCTTTTCAATCTTCTTAAACCTGAGGATGTAGATTGGCTTGTCTGCCTTTCGTGATCCGAAGGTGGAAGATGATTGAACACTAAAGTGCCCAGAAATTTGCACTTGCATGAAGTGGTATTTGTCTTGAAATATCGGGAATGGGATTATAGATTCCATTTGGAAGTCAATGACAGGAGATGGGCTTAAAGATCCATCAAAAGAAGTGTCGATCGCGTAAGAGATTCCTTTACGAGATCCCGTATACCTGTTGTTGAGGAAGACTTTGATGGGGAATGCTGGTCTCTGTCTTGAGAGAAATAGAGTTTTAGGAACTTCAGTTGTCCATTACTCTACTGGGGAATCATCTCTTAGTCGAGGAGATGAAAATGAACTTCTATCTGGCCGTGCTCCAGGCTTTACAGTGATTTGCTGAGAAAAATAAGACTGAATGTTATCTGGTCGTGCTTCAGGCTTTACAGTGACTTACTGGGGAGATGAGATTAAACTTGCTATCTGGTCATAGTCCAGGCTTTGCAATTTCTCAATTCTTATCTGGTCGTGCTCCAGGCTTCAGAAGGAATCAAGTGGTTATCCGGTTGCATCCGGGCTTTCAACTTGAATTTAAGGCCTACTAATATCCGGTCGATTTTCGGGCTTCATAGTAATTGGCCGAGTGAACTTCTATTTGGTCAAATTTCAAGCTTCACAGTACCTTATATTGTTATCTGGTCGTGTCCCTGGCTTCAGTATCCTTTGCCAATATTTGGTCGTGATCCAGGCTTCACGGTGTCTTATACCATTATCTGGTCGATTCCAAGCTTCATGGTATCTTGTATTGCTATCTGATTGATTTCCAGGCTTCACAATAACTTGTTGAGGGTTAAGCTGTTTTCCGGTCGATTTCCGGGCTTCACAGCTTGTATTTAAGACATACCACTATTTGGTCGATTCCAGGCTTCGTAGTATTCTGGAGATATCAAGATATTATTCGGTCGATTTCCGGGCTTCATAGCTTGAACTGGAACAAAAATCTTAGTATTGATTTGGCTGAACTAGAGAAAACTTGTGAGAACTTGATTGTATCTTTCCCTGAAAGGTAAAGAGTTAGTCGTATGTAATGTCATGATGTATGAAATGTATTGAGTAATGATGTTCTCGAAATAAACGAGATTGTGCCGGATGATGCATATGTGCATGCCATGATGTATGGATATGCAATGTTCTTGTGATATTCTCCGGCTAGGGATAGTGACCAAAGATGATTAGCTGGAGACTTGCGTCCGTTATGCTTGAGAATATTCCGCCGGGAGAGACTCTGTTTGAGAATAACCCTGTGGGAGAATGACTCTGTGGGGAAGAGAAATACTCTGTTGGACGATCTGTTGACTCGGAGAAACAACTCCGCTGGGGATGAATTACCGTTGTTGGTGATAAATAAACTCTGCTTGGGGAATTTGCCGACTCATTTGCGATTGTGAACCTCGGCTGGGGAGAGTTAACACCACTGTCCTTAGATACTTCTTACTCTGCGGGGAGTGTATGTACCTTTAGTCATATTCTCAAGCTAGCTTTATCCCTGTACCTGGTGGGTAGAGCAACTGTAAGGTTTGGACACTTCTTGTTTGCCCCTGTTCCTGGAATTACGAGTAATTGTATTTTGTTTTTTATGTAAATATTTAAGAGCAGCAATTATTTTCAAATGCATATATCAAAAATGAATCATTGGACATTCTTGCAAAACAAAATAGAAAAAGAAAAAATAGTTGAAATTTCTGGTAAAATGAATTGTGTTGATTTTGAAGTTGGCCTGTAATAGGCGTTTGTACAAGAGGCTGACGTCCTAGTAAGAGAACACCGCCGAGGGAACAGAAATTATACAATTTGTGTAAAAGAAAGAAAAACAGCTATGTGAAATAATCCCACTGGGTTCCAACTCTGCTATTGCCTTTATATCTTCGAGCGTCTCGTCACTTTGCCACTTGGTCGAAGGTGGATCAGATTGATTGGCACCATCCGAGCTTGATAGTCGATACCGAAGTCTAGTCGCAAGATGATCCAATGAGACATAGTGTTACGCTTTGATCCCTAATTTTTGCCTGGACCGCCTTTTCGGGTTTTCAGTCCACCGGGATACCCTTTTTTGCCCAAGCCGCCTTTTCAGGTTTTCGACTTGTCGAGTGTATAGTTTTTTCATTTTCATCCCTTACTTTTGCCCGAACCCTTTTGGTTCTCCGGGAAGCCCTTATTTTTACCTAGGCCATTCAACCTAGCGGGTCTTTGATTATGCGTAGTATTTTTTCACTATGTCTGCATTGACGAGGTGAGGAAGGTCGTCACCATCCATGGTGGTTAGAATCATAGCTCCTCCCAATAAAATGTTTTTAACCACAAATGGCCCTTCGTATGTGGGGGTATATTTGCCCCTGGGATCACCTTGCGGCAGTATGATGCGTTTGATCACCAGATCCCCGACTTGATAATTTTGACGTCTGACTTTCTTGTTAAAAGCCTTGATCATTTGCTTTTGATACGTCTGACCATGACAAATAGCAGTAA
This sequence comes from Vicia faba, assembly GCA_948472305.1. Classification (NCBI taxonomy): domain Eukaryota; kingdom Viridiplantae; phylum Streptophyta; class Magnoliopsida; order Fabales; family Fabaceae; genus Vicia; species Vicia faba. The sequence goes on along the minus strand of OX451740.1, from coordinate 1,134,723,396 downwards.
GTCTCTTTTTGTCGATTAGGTTCAGCTGGTCAAGTCGGGTCTGGATCCAATCGTCCTCGCTCAAACCTGCATCCTTCATAATCCTGAGATAGGGTATCTGGACTTCGATGGGTAGGACGACCTCCATGCCATACACCAGAGAGTAGGGTGTTTCCCCTGTCGACGTCCTTGCTGAGGTACGGTACCCATGAAGAGCGAATGGTAACATCTCATGCCAGTCTTTGTATGTCACCATCATCTTCTGCACAATCTTCTTGATGTTCTTGTTAGCCGCTTCAACAACCCCATTCATCTTTGGCCGGTAGGGAGAAGAGTTGTGATGTTGTATCTTGAACTGTTTGTAGAGCTCGGTGATCATCGTATTGTTGAGATTTGTACCATTGTTCGTAATGGTCCTCTCTGGCACACCGTATCGAAAGATCAGATTGTGTCGGATAAACCGCGCCACGACGTTCTTGGTTACTGTAGTAAAGGAAGTTGCCTTGACCCACTTCATAAAGTAATCAATAGCTACCAGGATGAAACGATGCCCGGTTGACGCAGTAGGTCTGATCTCACCTATCATATCGATGCCCCACATTTCAAAAGGCCAAGGAGATGTCAAAACATTCAAGGGGACTGGAGGTACGTGCACTTTATCAACATAGACTTGGCACTTATGACAGGTCCGAGAATGATGATAACAATCGGCTTCCATAGTGGACCAATAATATCCTGCCCATATGATTTTCTTTGCCATGGTATGTCCACTAGAGTGAGTTCCGAAGGTACCTTCATGTAACTCTGCCATGATCCTTTCTGTTTCGCTTTTGTCCACACATCGCAGTAAGGTCGAATCATGGTTACGCTTATAAAGGACACCATTACTGATGAAGAACTTCACAGCGAACCTTCTCAAGAACTTCTTATCATTAACAGATGCACCGTCGGGGTACTCTTGAGCCTCAAGATACCTCTTTACTTCGTGAAACCAGGGTTTATCTGCTACCTCTTCGGTCTCAATGTCACAACAATTTGCGGGTTCATCCAACCTCTTAATGGTAATCTGGGGAGCTTCATTGTCCCGCCTGACTTTGAACATAGAAGACATGGTAGCTAACGTGTCCGCCAGCTGGTTCTCCTCTCTCGGGAAATGTTCAAAGGTTATCTCCTCAAAGTGCGGGAGAAATTTCAGTACGTATTCTTTGTAAGGAACAAGATTTGGGTGCTTCGTATCCCACTCGCCTTTGATCTGACTGATCACCAGAGCGGAATCTCCGAATACACTCAAGAACTTAATCCTTAGGTCAATAGCAGCGCGAAGACCCAGGATACATGCTTCATACTCCACCATATTGTTGGTGCAGTTAAAACATAATCGGGTGGTGAACGGAGTATGACAGCCCTCAGGAGATATAATTACAACACCAATGCCATTACCCAACGCGTTTGAGGCTCTGTCAAAATACATAGACCATTGGGACCCTTCCTCGGGTCCTTCATCCGGTCCAAGTTTTTCACAGTCGGTCACCAACATGATGTTCTCATCCGGGAACTTGAAATTCATGGATTGGTAGTCATCCACGGCCTGATGCGCCAAATGATCCGCCAATACACTTCCCTTGATTGCCTTTGGGGTTGTGTATTGGATGTCATACTCAGTTAAGATCATCTTCCATCTTGCTATTCTTACGGATAAGGCAGACTTCTCGAAGATATACTTGATTGGATCCATTTTTGATATCAATAGGGTAGTGTGAGTCAGCATATACTGTCTCAGCCGGCGAGCAGCCCATGCCAAAGCGCGGCAAGTTTTCTCGAGCAACGAGTATCGGGTCTCGCAGTCGGTAAAATTTTTGCTAAGGTAGTAAATAGCGTGCTCTTTTCGGCCAGACTCGTCATGCTGCCCCAGCACGCACCCCATTGAATTGTCGAGTACTGTCAAGTATAAGATCAAAGGTCTTCCTTCAACTGGAGGCTTCAGAATTGGTGGCTCTTGGAGGTATTCTTTTATCTTTTCGAAAGCGGTCTGACATTCATCATTCCATTTTACCACTTGATCTTTCTTCAGCAGCTTGAAGATTGGCTCACAAGTAGAAGTCAGATGTGAAATGAATCTGGCAATGTAGTTCAGACGTCCCAAGAAACCTCTAACTTCTTTTTCTGTGCGGGGAGTCGACATCTCCCGTATATCCTTCACCTTGTCAGGGTCCACCTGAATACCTTTATCACTAACGACGAAACCCAACAGCTTACCAGACCTTACCCCGAAGGTGCACTTGTTCGGGTTTAACCTTAGCTTGTACATCTTCAATCTATCAAATAATTTCTGGAGATGGTCAAGGTGCTCTTCCTCAGTCTGGGACCTTGCGATCATGTCATTAACATAAACCTCAATCTCATGGTGAATCATCTCGTGGAACAAAGCGACCATGGCGCGCTGATAAGTTGTCCCAGCATTCTTCAATCCAAAAGGCATTACCTTGTAGCAAAAGGTTCCCCATTGCGTAACGAAGGTTGTCTTCTCCATGTCCTCTGGAGCCATCTTGATCTGATTGTAACCAAAAAACCCTCCATAAAGGAGAAGATCTTATGATGCGCGGTGTTGTCGACCAAAACATCGATGTGAGGAAGTGGGAAGTCATCTTTGGGGCTCGCCCTGTTCAGATCTCTATAGTCCACATACATCCGTACCTTACCATCTTTTTTAGGCACCGGAACCACTCTGGAAACCCACTGCGGGTAAGAAGTGACAGCTAGAAATCTCGCGTCGAACTGTTTCATGACTTCAGCTTTGATTTTCTCAGACATTTCAGGGCACATACGGCAAACCTTCTGCTTTTCCGGAGGACAGTCTTCTTTGGTTGGTAGGCGTTGTACCATAATGTCAGTGTCCAAACCAGGCATATCTTCATAAGACCAAGCGAAGATCTCAACATAGTCGCGTAGTATCTGTATCAACCGTTGTTTGACACTAGGCTCCAGATTTGCACCTATCTTAACTTCTTTCCTGTCTTCCTCTGTACCCAAATTCACTGATTCCACTGGTTCTTCATGCGGCTGTATGGCCCTTTCTTCCTGTAGTAACAGTCTAGCAAGTTCTCCGGGCACCTCACAATCATCCTCACCTTCGTCCTCAGCTTGGTTGATCGTATTTTTAAAGTCATAATTGGCAGTAGCAGAATTGTTATCAATGGGATCCAGAGTGGATACGGATCTTCATTATGATACGTGAGTGTGTGTAAGAGAATAGTTGTTTTTGATAAAGCGAGAGACAGAAAAAAGAAAAACAAGGAGCGCAAAATTTTTAATGCAAGAAACGTCCAATACTTTATTAATTATATATGAAAATGACAAATAATAAGCCCTCACAAGCAAAGCCAAGGTATCTCGGGCAAAGCACCAGGCCGTAAAGTTTAAAACTATCTGTTACAACTCTTAAAACAACAGTCAATTATTGTGGAATAAAAGAAATAGGTATGAATTCCTTCGTCGTCCAGTTGCTTAGTCCACCATTGGTTGTAGGGTAGATCCAGCTGTCAATATCTGAATCTTCTTCACCATCTTCAACCGCATTAACTCCCTGATTGCTGATGTGCAGAGGAGGTCTTCCAATCCGTGAGCGCCTAACAACCCTTTGAGCCCTTGTAGTAAAGCCCAAACTAAATTTGTTAGTTTTGTGCGTGAAATCAGGGAGCTGACCCCAATTGGTACACCCACCTTCTTCGATTACAGCCCTGGCATCCTTGAGAGAAGCCATCTTCATCGGAGGTTTGTCGATAGCAACTTTAGTTGACGCCAAGGTCTGGGGGACCTCTTTAAAGTTCTGACAAGGGGTTTCGATGAACTCCCCATCCATCTCCACGTAGAGAAAGGAATTGAGATGACTCACCATGTACTCCTCTTCACCTTGTACCATGACAATCTTCCCCTTTACCAGATATTTCAACATTTGGTGGAGCGTGGAAGTCACTGCCCCAGCCTTATGAATCCAAGGGCGACCCAGCAAGAAAGAATATGATGGTCTGATATCCATCACATAAAAGGTGGATGCAAAATTCTGAGATCCAACTTTAACAGGTATGTCCACCTCCCCGTGCACCATCCTTTTTGACCCGTCAAAATCCCTGGCCACAATATTGCTCGGCTTTAGAATCAAACCTTCATAGTCCAGACGGTCTAATGCTTTCTTTGGCAGAACATTCAATGAGGACCCGGTATCCACCACTACATGGGCCGTAGTAGTTCCCCTGCACTCGATCGAGACATGCAGAGCGTTATTGTGATTTCTTCCTTTAGCAGTCAGATTTGCATCTAAGAAACCCAACCCATTGTCGGCAGTTAAACTAGCTACGCAGTCTTTGAATTGATCGGCTGAAGTTTCCTGCGGCACATGCGCAGTCTTGAGGAAAGAAATTAAAGCCTTTGCATGGGCTTTAGAACATAATAACAAGGACAACATGGAGATTTTTGACGGGGTTTGCCCCAACTGCTCGACTACATTGTAGTCGCTCTTCTTGATAATCTTTAGAATTTCCTCTATCTCCTGCTTAGAGGTTTCTACAATGATCTTCTTAGGTGCCTCCGTCCGGGCAGGCTCACCTGTGATTTCTTTGCCCCGAGTCCCAGATGACTCGGCGACAGGGGTGATAACTGGAATAGGAACTGGGATAGTAGCTGATGTACCAGCAGATGGAATGACAACAGGTTTGTGAATAGTCGGAGGGGAAATCTCGAGAGAAAAGAGTCTTCCGCTTCTGGTGGCCTTGCTAGCCCCGACAATATTGCTGATATCAACATCAGCTTCCTCACTCTTTAAGTCTTGTTTAACTCCATGGTAATACACATCATCCCCATAGTTCCAAGGGGCGGCCTTATCCGAATTGTATGGGATAGGACCAGGGACAGTAATTATTAACGGAGCAATTCTTGGAACGGGTGTAATCCTAACAGGCTTTCTCGAGGAAGCCTTGGAAGGATTGGAGGAAATGGTTATGATGGCAACATCTTCAATTGGAACCAATGGAATCATAGTCTTCTCGAACATGATCTCTTTGTTATCCATCAGGCGCTGAACACCTGATTTTAATAAGTGGCAACCAACAGGCATAATTGAACACATGTGGCAGCCTTCACCACAGCCCGAAAATAAACCGGCCAACAATAAATTCTTCTTAACTATCATCAAAGGAGTAGAAATTTATTCCATAGAGGTCTTAAATTAATCATCGTCCACAGCATTTACTCCATGACCATGTTTGGGCATGGGAGCAGTTATGACGTTGGGCTTCTCCGGAGCATCAAACTCAATCTCTTTAGCTTCGATCAAGTATTGCACCTTATTCTTCAAGGCCCAACAGTTGTTTATATCATGACCCGGACCTTCGGAGTGATAGGCGCAACGGGCATTCGGGTTATAGTGAGGAGAAGTGGTGTTGGGGTTCTTCAGGGCCTCCCTCAGAGTTATTAGATTGGTTTTCAATAATTATGGTAGAATTTGAGACAAGGTCATATTGAGCCGATTGTACTGCCTATGTGGTCTTTCCACCCTTTGTTGATTGTTGCATTATGGAGCAACTGTGGGTCTTGATATCACTACCGCATTTACTGCTTGACGGTGTTCAAGTCTGCTTTGGCCCCTCGGACCGTAGACTACACTAGCTTTTTTCTTACCGGTGAAAGGATTCTTTATTGCACTTGATGAAGTATCCTTCTGTATCTTACCACTTCGGATACCAGCTTCTACTCTCTCCCCAGTCAAAATCAACTCAGTAAACCCAGATGACGAACTGCCGATCAGATGATTGAAAAATGGACCAGATAGCGTCCCTAGAAACATGTCAACCAACTCTCTGTCAGACATAGGGGGTGGACTCTTCCAGCCAAGTCTCTCCACTTCTGAGCATAATCCTTAAAACCTTCACTTGCACCCATAGACATACCCTGAAGCTGAGTACGAGTAGGAGCAAGGTCAACGTTATACTAATACTGCTTGTAAAAAGTAGCAGCAAGGTCTTCCCAGTTTCGGACGTTGGCTCCTTCCAATTGATAAAATATTTCAAGCTGAGTCCCTGACAGGCTATCTTGAAAGAAGTGCACCCACAAATTTCTATCAGCAGTGTGAGGTTGAATTTTCCAGACGTACGAGCGGAGATGGAGTTTTGGACAAGATACTCCATCGTACTTGGCAAAAACCAGAGCTTTGAACTTATGAGGGATCACCACTCCCGATACCAGTCCCAACTCTCCAAAATCCAAACCAGGGATCTTCTGAATCTCCATTGCACTCAGACGGTCTTCTAATTGTTTGTACCTATCCTCGGCAATAGGATATTGCTCCTCATCATAATTTGTATCATCATCAGAGGTGGCAGGACTGGGGCCCTTTTCTTCTTCTTGGTTCTCCCCTTCCTTGGATGAAGAGGTCAGATCAGCTTGCTGTTTCAACCTATCCCCAAACCTTTTTCCCATATTTAGAAGAACGACCTTCTTCTTCTTCTTCTTCTCTTTCAGAATGAGAGTCTTCAGATCCTCTTGCCCTTTAGCCAGACTTAGGAACATCTGTTGAAATTGGGCGTTTTGTGCCTGAAGATCTTTGATGGCTTTATCAGAAGACATTTCTGCTAAAATAAACAGCGAAGGAGATGAAAAACTTGTAATGGTACATGTAATGGTGTGCATGATAATGGGATGCATATGTAATGATTTCAAAGACTTTGGGAGATTTAAATTTGCAAACCAAAAAAATAAACAAACTTTATTAGATTAATCTTGTAAAAGGTTCAACAATGCCTTTAAGGCATTACAAAGAAGTAAATGAAAAATAAATCTAAACTAGAGAAAGCAAAATCAAAAATCCCATGGACGCTTCCCCTTTGTGCTGACGTAGTTATTGATCGTTCTTTCTTCCTCGAGCTGCCTGGTGAGCTTCAAGATCTTCCTTTCTTGCTAATGGTACTTCTCTCGGTAAGTATCCCTCTCCTCTTTAAGCTGAATCCAAGACCTCTGCAATGCCCCAGGATCAGTTGGCATGTAAGGATAAAGAATTGTGTAAGGAATGCCTTCTTCGTTAGTGGGCTCCATAATTACTAGCAATACGGCTTCATAAGGCATCCCAAGCTTCTGGGAACAGGGTCGGACCCATTGGAGGTAAGGCTGCATAGGAAGGGAAGTCCTTGGTCCTAGCTCTTGAGGGTCAGATCTGTTCACCATGCCCCAAGCTCGTATAAACCTCCGGCGGTTCTCGTCTACATCTTCCTTATAGTCAAATGCAATATCCGTAAGAAGTAGCTCATGGGGACCATCTCTCCGAGCACGACCAATTTGTCGCAAAGCTAGACAAAGATTGTAGGTTATCCCTCCTCTGATTCCAAGTAATGGGACATTAGGATATCCCCCACAATGATCAATGACAGCAGTGCTTTCCATAACCCGGGAACTCCAAAGAATGTATGTATGGGCAAGTGACATTATCCTGTAGGACCATCCCAAACCTTCTTCATTTTTCAACACAAACTTAGGGAGGTGCGAAATAAACCACCTCAACAGTAACAACATACAACACATAAGAATCCCTCTTCTTTGCACAGTATGAGTGTAGAGGGCATGCAAGATATCACCTAGTAGAGTAGGCACAAGATTGCGAGAGAGGAAAATCTTGACCGCGTTCACATCTACAAAGGAATCCGGATTCGGGAAGAGAACCAAATTGTAGATAAGGAGAGCCAAGATGTCTTCAAAAGCCTGGAAGTCCAAATTATTCCAGAATAGTTGAGTCTGGTCTATCAGAAACTTAGATAGAAAACCTTCGACCCCGTTTCGTGTTTCCCAGTTGGATACTACATCAGCCCGTTTCAGATGCAAAGCTGAGGCAATGTCTTCTGGTCTAGAAGTCTCTTCCATACCTGTGAAGGGAACCTACTCAAGGATGGATATGCCCAATAAGTGAGAAAACTCTTACAAAGTGGGAACCAGCTGATAATCTGGAAAGGTGAAGCAATGATGCACCAGATCAAAGAACTGGAAAAGCACACTCATCATCTGCTCATCAAACTTTAAGGTAACCAGGCAAAGAAGCTGACCATGTCTTTTAATGAACGAAGAAGTCTCAGAAACTCTTGAGGCTAACTCTTTGAGTTGAGCAGGTATTTGCACAAAGTTAACTCGGATGGTGTTTCTGCGCACGGAAGCCATAATCTGCAAAACAAAACAAAGATAAATTCCCTCGGTCTTTGAAATGGTTAGTATAATGAAGTATGCATGCTATGTTATGATGCATGATGTCATGATAAAACAAGCAACAGGTATAGCAGATAACAGGTATGGCAAAGGCAAACAAGTCACACAAAAGCCCTTAAGTTTAAGGCTTGCATGAGGTCAAAGGTATTACCCTCTTGAAGTTCAGTTGGTTTCAACCTGTCCTAGCAAAAGTAACCGGGTTCTAGAGGTTCTCAATATCACTGACCATCCTCCATCGGTCATGGTTTTAGCTCACGCAATCTTTTCTTGCAGCCGGAACTATCTCGAGAGTATGGTCTCAATGAGTGTAGCATCGAGTATCAACCAGTTCTGAGCTTTACACTGAGGCCGGCTATCTCACTACTTCCTAGTGGCCAAGTTGGTCGATTAAAGGTTCTAAGGTCAGTTGATGCTTAACGACACACATAGTGGCCCCGTATTCTCCTTGTTTCTCCACAAGGGATACCGGTACCAACCAATATGCCACATCAACGTAGCTATTGTTTCAACCGTATCGGTCTAAACCGTACAATTCCCTCACAGTTTATTGCTACTTACCTAAAAGGTGTCCCCAGATCTGGGTTAGGATCTATAGTAACCCCAAACAAACCCACAAAAGAAAAGCAATCAAGACAAACAAGAGAAGCAATTATGATGAACTAGATCCTAAGGTATACCCCACTTATTTAGTCCCCAGCAGATTCGCCAGTTCTGTGATACGGTGGCAGAACCGATTGTTTTGGAAAATGCTGGTTTGCGTTTTGCGTTTGTGTTTGCAAAATGTCGCGGTAAGCAAGAGTCGCCACCGACTTTTATTTTATCCAACTGGAAAGGAAAAAAGCACAGAAAAATTCCTTTTTCGAGATTTTGAGTATGGGGGGTAGATTATAGAAAGGGAAGGTATTAGCACCCTTTCTATCCATGGTTTTCCATGGGCTCTTAGGTACTTGCTCATCTTTTAAAATTGCTTGTGTGTGTTTGTTTTGAAAAGTTTTGTTTTACTTCATTTTAACCCTTGTTTCTGTCCTCAAGAGTATTACGAAGTTGTTTTCGAAAACTTGTTTGAAAAAGTGTTTGGTGTGAAAATTTTGATTTTGAGCAACTACCTACTGGCATCTACCTACTCGCATCTACCTACTCGAAAAAAGATTGTTTCTATTCTTGTTTCCTTTAGACAATGCTATCCTACTATTGAGAAATAGGAAGCACCATCGTTGGAGTTGTAAAAGGGTCAATTCGTAAGGGACGTACGATCACTAAAGTAATGTTAGGACGTCTTAGTAATAACCCTAATGACTTAAGATCATATTCGACGCAACATTTCCGAGGCAACCTTTCCGAGGCAACATTTCTGAACGGGACTTTTGATCTTTGTTTATACAGGAGGGTGACCACTAAAACACCCTATACTTAATGATCGTTTATCGAAGGCAACCAAAGTGAGAGTATACCCTAAGAGTGTGCATGTGCGAGTGATTTGATTTCAGTTATTATATTTGCACATTAGGGTTTTCTATCCGTTTAAAAATTATCATGAAATCTTGTCATACAATCCTATTAACATACATCTAACAGTTAATATTTGCGAGAATCAAAATGCGAGAAATAAAAACTATGCTATTACAAGGCTTCGGGGTAGGGATTAATTACATAGCCAAAAAACCCGTAAAACAATAAATAAAAGAAAACCTAGATTAAACTATTACATACCATGAGCAATTACATTAATATTGCAAAAATAGTAAACGCGCGCGACGAATTGAGAACGAGAAATTTAGGATTTTGACCCCAACTACCTAATTGTTAGAAAAATCATTCTTTGTGGTTTTTGTGATATTTTAAGAAAATAAGGCTTAATTGAATAAATAAAAACCTAATTACTAATTAATTTAAAATTAATAAAAATAATTAAATCGACCCATTTTTGTATTTTTTGTTTTATTTGAAAAGAGATAAAAAATAAATCAAGCTAACCCTAATTTTTTCTAATTGATTTTAAATATATGAAAAAGTTAGAATTAATCCTAAATTAATTTAAACTATCATTAATTTAAATTTGATAAAATAAAAACCTAATTCTAAATTTGTGAAAATTGATTTTATGATTTTTTTGTGAAAAAGAAATTATTTTGTTAGAAAATAAATTAAACAAATTAAATTAAATTAAAGAAAAAAATGAAAGAAACAAGAATGGGCCTGGTGTTTTTGTAAGAAGGGGGGTGCTGATTGCAAATATCAAGCCCAACAAGCTTTGGCCCTGTTTGACTTTTCCAAACCCATGCTGCTTGCTTGATTGGGCGTATGGTGAACCTTCAAGGGATGGCCCTAGATCTGGAGTATTGATGGATGGAATGGTTGGATATTAAGGATGTATGGTGGTCACATGGGAGGCTCGTACACCTGATTATGCAAGACAAAATAATATGAAATAATGTTGGGACCTAGGGATCGAACCCAGGCCCTTTGGCATTTTTACCCTGCGCGCTTACCAGCTGAGCCAGCTTTGTTAGTTGTACAAAGAACAACAAACAAACATTATATGAAAAACACAAAATATTAATTCCTAAGCGCGCGGAATTTGAATGAGAGAGTCAGGGAATGCCACGTTATTCTTCTTCTTCCTCCCACTGTTGCTAAAAGTTTCTTGACTTTTACCTACGGTCACCTGGGTGTAGGTACAACCCTGTGCTTCTCCAAAATATCATACAGTCATGATAAATCCCAACCAATGGTACCAATCAACTTGTTGCAATCTCACGAGCATCATGGTACCATTATCCATGCCTAATTGTTCTTGTATGTAAAACCCCTAAAAAAGGAGCACAAACCGTAGCCATGGCATCTTGGTATATAGTCAACAAAAATGCAATCAATTATAACATTAGTTTGCAAATATCCCAGGGATTAAGAATATGTCAATAAAACATGCTAACTATGCCAGAATTATGATATTCGAATTCAAGAAAAAAGGTGAACTGTCTGAAACGTACAGCGCAATTCTGGATGTTAGGAAGCTTGCTAGGGGTTGAATCTTGCTCCTTGGATGTCCAGCAATTGATTGGAATGACTAGAATGCTTTGAATTAACCTGAAACGTGGAAATCAGTTTGCCACTTTTCTTGAAATTTTTGAAACTTGCTCTCTCTTTTACACGCCTCCAATCTCCCCGTTTTTGGTCTGCAATCCTTCCTTATGTATCCAAGAATGAATTAGGGTTGCAACTTGGTTTTAAATCTTCTCCAATTAAGATCATTGATTCATGATTTGATCCTTTGTGCAAATCTTTCCAAATCAAGCAAAATGCAATCTTTTATATCCATATGATCCTTGCACGATTTAATCTCACTTCTAGTTGTATAATAGACCTAAACATGCACAAAATCTCAAGATTTGATTAGTTTTTGATATTTTCATTATTTTATTTTGATTTTATTTGATTTAATTGAAATAAAATCAAAATAAATGACAAAAATAAAAGAATGACAAATGGAAAGGATCATGGGTCGTGGGTCACATTACAAACTCAGTGCAAGCATAAAAAGTTGGGTCCATTTGGAAAAAAAAATGCAATTTTGGCCACCTTTGACTTTTGGCAATTTTACAAAAAGGGTAAACTTTGCCAATGCATAACTCCCTCAATTTTGACCCTACACATGTGTTCTTGGACTTTTTAGAAAGCTTAAGTTGTCCTCTAAGCAACCGTTTTGGTCTCATCTCAATTGAGTCTTCCATGTTCATGTATGAAGCTTTGACCCAAAAGGTGTTTTTGTTGACTTTTCAAAATGACCTATAATGTCCAAATTTGCATCTTCTTGTGAGTGCATATTTTGAACTTGGAAGCTGAAGATGAATTGTAGGTAATTGAATCCTCTTCAAAATGAGCTTTGTATGGGTCATTTTTTATAAATTATGAGAAAGTTATGCTTGGTCAAAGTTGAGTTGACTTTTCCTACAAAACCCTAATTTAGCAACTTTTGGGTTTTGATGAATTGTGAGAAATCCTTGAGGAATCATGACCAACCCTTGATCAAATGATGAATGATACTTCAAAATGATAATGTTGACCAAAAATCTTGAAGTTTGACTGTATGTGGGCCACAGTTGACTTTTGCCCTAGCATAATCGATTTTCAGGCCTTTGAGCAATTGACTGAGCAAACTTCCTCTGCAGGGCTTGAAACTTGACATGGATGATCTTGAGGACATATTAGGACAATGGTGAGCAATTGGGACCCTTTGGATCCAAACATCCTGATGCAAACTGAAACCCTAATTTGAGGTAGACTGCCCGAGGAGAGAGTTTGTCTGGTCAACCCTTGGACTTTCTTGAGCAATTGAGGACCTCACTTGAAATGCATTGAGAAATATGGGAGGGAAAATTTTGGGGTACAACAGATTCATAAGGCTTTGGTGGTGACTTCCATACTCCATCAAATGCTGAAGTATCCGGTGAAGGGGAAGATTGTCACGGTGCAAGGTGAGGAAGAGTATATGGTGAGCCATCTCAACTCCTTTCGCTACGTAGAGATGGACGGGGAATTCATAGAAACGCCTTGTCAAAATTTAGAAGAGGTCCCTCAGATCTTGGCATCAACTGAAGCTACTACCAACAATCCTCCGCTGAAGATGGCTTCTCTCAAGGACGCCAGGGTTGTGGTTGAAGAAGGTGGGTGTACCAATTGGGGTCAGCTCCTTGATTTCACTCACAAAATTGACAAATTTGGTTTGGGCTTTCCTACAGGGGCTCAAAGGGCTATTAGGCGCGCACGGATCGAAAGACCTCCTCTACACATCAGCAATCAGGGAGTTAATGCAATTGAAGACAGTGAAGAGGATTCAGACATCGACAACTGGATCTACCCAACAACCAATGGTGGACTGAACAACTGGACGGCGAAGGACTTCATACCTGTTTCTTTTATTCCGCAGTAATTGACTTTTGTTTTTAAGATTTGTAATAAACAAGTTTGAAACTTTACGGCCCGGTGCCTTGCCCGTGGCACCTCGACTTTGCTTGTGAGGGTTTACTATTTGTCATTTTCATATATCATTAATAAAACATTGGACGTTTCTTGCATTACAAATTTTGCGCTCCTTGTTTTTCTTTTCTGTCTCTCACTTTATCAAAACAGCTATTCTCTTACACACACTCACGTATCATACTGCAGATCCATATCCACTCTGGATCCCATTGATAACAACTTTGTTACTGCCAGTTATAACTTCAAAGATCCGATCAACCAAGATGAGGATGGAGGTGAGGATGATTGTGAGGTACCTGGTGAACTTGTTAGACTATTACAGCAGGAAGAAAGGGCCATGCAGCCTCATGAAGGTCCAGTTGAGTCAGTGAATTTGGGTACAGAGGAAGATAGGAAAGAGGTCAAGATAGGTGCGAATCTAGAACCTAGTGTCAAACAACGGTTAATACAGATGCTACGCGACTATGTTGAGATCTTCGCGTGGTCCTATGAAGACATGCCTGGTTTGGACACTTATATTGTGGTACATTGCTTGCCGACTAAAGAAGACTTCCCTCCGGTAAAACAGAAGGTCCGCTGTATGCGCCCTGAAATGTCAAAGAAAATCAAGGTATAGGTCATGAAACAATTCGACGCAGGGTTCTTAGCTGTCACTTCTTATCCGCAGTGGGTTGCCAACGTTGTTCCAGTACCTAATAAGGACGGTAAGGTACGGATGTGTGTGGACTATAGAGATCTGAACAGGGCAAGTCCCAAGGATGACTTCCCACTTCCTCATATCGATGTTCTGGTCGACAACACCGTGCAACACAAGATCTTCTCCTTCATGGACAGTTTTTCTGGCTACAACCAGATCAAGATGGCTCCTGAGGACATGGAGAAGACAACCTTCGTTACACAGTAGGGCACCTTCTATTACAAGGTAATGCCTTTTGGGTTGAATAATGCTAGGGCAACTTATCAGTGCCCCATGGTCGCTTTGTTCCATGATATGATTCACCACGAGATCAAGGTTTATATTGATGACATGATAGCCAGGTCTCAAACTGAGGAAGAGCACCTTGATCATCTACAGAAACTGTTTGACAGGTTGAAGACGTACAAGCTGAGGTTGAATCCGAACAAGTGTACCATCGGGGTAAGGCCTGGTAAGCTTCTGGGTTTCGTCATCAGTGATAAAGGTATTCAGGTGGACCTTGCAAAGGTAAAAGCCATACAAGAGATGCCGGCTCCCCGCACAAAAAAAGAAGTTAGAGGTTTCTTGGGACGTTTGAATTACATCGCCAGGTTCATTTCACATCTGACTGCTACTTGTGAGCCAATCTTCAAGCTGCTGAAGAAAGATCAAGTGGTAAAGTGGAATGATGAATGTCAGACCGCTTTCGAAAGAATAAAGGAATACCTTCAAGAGCCACCAATTCTGATGCCTCCAGTTGAAGGAAGACCTTTGATTTTATACTTGACAGTTCAATGGGGTGTGTAATGGGGCAACATGACGAGTCTGGCCAAAAATAGCATGCTATTTACTACCTTAGCAAAAAGTTTACCGACTGTGAGACCCGATACTCTTTGCTCGAGAAAACTTGTTACACTTTGGCATGGGCTGCTCGTCGGCTGAGACAGTATATGTTGACTCACACTACCTTGTTGATATCAAAGATGGATCCAATCAAGTATATTTTCGAGAAGCCCGCTCTCTCTGGAAGGATAGCAAGATGGCAGATGATCTTAACCGAGTATGATATCCAATACAGAACTCAAAAAGCAATCAAGGGGAGTGTATTGGCGGATCATCTGGCGCATCAGGCCGTGGATGACTACCAGTCCATGAATTTTGAGTTCCCGGATGAGAATATCATGTTGGTAACCGATTGTGAAGAACCTGGAGCGGATAAAGGACCCGAGGAGGGATCCCGATGGTCTATGTATTTTGATGGAGCCTCGAACGCATTGGGTAATAGCATTGGCGCTGTAATTATATCTCCTGAGGGCTGTCATACTCCGTGTACCGCCCGATTATGTTTTAACTGCACCAATAATATGGTGGAGTATGAAGCATGTTTCATGGGTCTTCGAGCTACTATTGACCTAAGGGTTAAGTTCTTGAGCGTATTCAGAGATTCCACTCTGATGATAAGTCAGATTAAAGGAGAGTGGGATACAAAGCACCCGAATCTTATTCCTTACAAAGAGTATGTATTGACGTTGCTCCCACACTTCGAGGAGATAACCTTTGAACATTTCCCCAGAGAAGAGAACTAGTTAGTGGACGCGCTAGCTACCACGTCTTTTATGTTCAAAGTGAGATGGGACAATGAAGCTCCCTAGATTACCATTGAGAGGTTGGACGAACCTGCACACTGCTGTGACATTGAGACTGAAGAGGTAGCAGATAAACCCTGGTTTCACGAGGTAAAGAGGTATCTTGAGGCTCAAGAGTACCCTGAGGGGGCATCTGTTAATGATAAGAAGTTTCTGAGAAGATTCGCTGTGAATTTCTTCATCAGTAATAGTATCCTCTATAAGCGTAACCATGATTCAACTCTATTACGGTGCATGGACACGAGCAAGTCAGAAAGGATCATGGCAGTGTTACATGAAGGTACCTTCAGAACCCATTCCAGTGGACATACTATGGCAAAGAAAATCCTATGGGCAGGATATTATTGGTCCACTATGGAAGCCGATTGTTATCAGCATTCTCGAACCTGTCATAAGTGCCAAGTCTATGCTGATAAGGTGCATGTACCTATGGTTCTCCTGAATGTGTTGATAGCTCCTTGGCCCTTTGCAATGTGGGGCATCGACATGATCGGCAAGATCAGACCTACTGCGTCCAACGGAAATCGTTCCATTCTTGTGGCTATTGATTACTTTACGAAGTGGGTTGAGGCAGCTTCCTTTGCTACAATAACCAAGAACGTCGTGGCGCGATTTATCCGACATAATTTGATCTATCGATATGGTGTACCAGAGAGGATCATTACTGAAAATGGTATAAATCTCAATAATACGATGATCACTGAGCTCTGCAAACAGTTCAAGATACATCATCATAACTCTTCTCCCTACCGGCCGAAGATGAATGGGGTTGTTGAAGCAGCTAACAAGAACATCGAGAAGATTGTACAGAATATGACGGTGACATACAAAGACTGGCATGAGATGTTACCATTCGCTCTTCACGGGTACCGTACCTCAGCACGGTCTTCGACAGGGGCAACACCCTACTCTCTAGTATATGGTATGGAGGCAGTTCTACCCATCGAAGTCTAGATACCCTCTCTCAGGATTATGAAGGATGCAGGTTTGAACGAAGACGACTAGATCCAAACCCGACTTGATCAGCTGAATCTAATCGATGAAAAGAGACTTACTGCTATCTGTCACGGTCATACGTATCAAAGGCGGATGATCAAGGCTTTTAACAAGAAAGTCAGACGTCAAGAATATCAAGTTGGGGATCTAGTGATCAAGCGCATCATACTACTGCAAGGTGATCCCAGGGGAAAATGGACCCCCACATACGAAAAGACATTTGTGGTTAAGAACATTTTCTCGGGAGGAGCTATGATCCTTACCACCATGGATGGTAACGACCTTTCTCACCCTGTCAATGCAGACATAGTGAAAAGATACTACGCCTAATCAAAGACCCGCTAGGTTGACTGGCCTAGGCAAAAATAAGGGCTTCCCTGCGAACCAAAAGGGTTTGGGCAAAAGTAAGGGATGAAAATGAAAAAAAATGTACACCCGGCAAGTCGAAAACCTGAAAAGGCGACTTGGGCAAAAAAGGGTATCCCGGTGGACTGAAAACCCGAAAGGGCGGTCTAGGAAAAAATTAGGGATCGAAGCGTAACACTATGTCTCATTGGATCATCTTGCAACCAGACTTCGGTATCAACTATCAAGCTCAGACGGCCCCAATCAATCTGATCCATATTCGACCAAGTAGCAAAGTGATGAGAAGCTTGAAGATATAAAGGCAATATAAGAGTTGAAACTCGATGGGATTGTTTCACATAGTTGTTTTTCTTTCTTTTACACAAATTGTAATTTCTATTTTTCAGCGGCGTTCTCTTACTAGGACGTCAGCCACTTTGTACAAAACGCCTATTACAGGCCAACTTCGAAATCATTACAAGTCATATTCACAAAGCATTGATTTTTTTTTCATGTTTTGTTTTGCTAGAACGTCCAATGGTTCATTTTTGATATATGCATTTGAAAATAATTGTTGCTCATAAATATTTACATGAAAAACAAAAGACGATTACTCGTAATTCCAGGAACAGGAAAAAAAAGAAGTGCCCAAACCTTACAGTTACTCTGCCCATCAGGTACAGGGATAGAGCCAGCTTAAGAACACGGGTAGTGGTACATACACTCCCCACAGAGTAAGAAATATCCAAAGACGGTGATTTCAGTTCCCCTGAAACAGGACATAACTCTCCCCAACTGAGGTTCACAATCGCGAGCGAGTCAGCAAATTTTTTCCCCAAGCAGAGTTTATTTCTCTCACAAGCAGAAATTTAATCTCCAATAGAATTCATTATTACCAGCAATGGAAATTCATCCCCAGCTGAGTTTACTTCTCCAAGTCAGCAGATCTATCAACAGAGTATCTCCTCTCCAACAGAGTTATTCCCCGTAGAGTTATCCTCAAACGGAGGCTCGTCTGGCAGAATATTTACCAGCCAAGAGGCAAATCCCTAGCACGGTCATCTTTGTTCACCATCCCCAACAGAAGTAGAGGAGCTATGGTTTTTACATCTGTCAGGAATACCATTTCTCATACTCTCCAAACAGCAGTCAGGGATTTATTTTCCCGGACTCAGATTATTACGTCAGCATTTCATGTTCATACATCATGACATGTGTGTGATACGGTGGCCAGAACCGGGACTGTTTTTAGGAAAATGCTGGTTTGCGTTTTGCGTTTGTGTTCTCAAAATGTCGCGGTAAGCAAGAGTCACCACCGACTTTTATTTTATCCAACTGGAAAGGAAAAAAGCACAGAAAAATTCCTTTTTTCGAGATTTTGAGTACGGGGGGTAGATTATAGAAAGGGAAGGTATTAGCACCCTTTCTATCCGTAGTTTTCTACGGGCTCTTAGGTACTTGCTCATCATTTTAAAATTGTTTATGTGTTTGTGTGATTTGAAAAGTTTTTGACTTCGATTTAACTCTTGCTTCTGTCTTCAAGAGTGTTACGAAGTGTTTATGAAAGCTTTGTTTAAAAGAGGAGTGTAAGTGTGAAAAAGTTTGTTTGGATTGAGCAAGTACTTAAGAACTAATCTACCTACTCGAAAAAAGAGAATTGTTCTACGTTTGTTTCCTTTAGACAGTGCTATCCCACTATTAGTGAGTAGGTAGCACCGTCGTTGGAGTTTTTAGGGTCAATTCGAAAGGGACGTACGATCACCAAAGCAATGTTAGGACGTCTTAGTAATAACTCTAATGTCTTAGATCAATTATTCGAGGCAACAATTCTGAGACAACCATTTTGAGGCAACTTTTCCGAACGGGACTTTGATCTTTGTTTAGACAAGAGAGCGACCACTAAAATACCCTATACTTAATGATCATTTACCGAAGGCAACCGAAGTGGGAGTGTACCCTAGGAGTGCGCATGTGCGAGTGATTCAGTTTCAGATTATTATCTTTGCACATTTAGGGTTAGCTAACTGTTTTAAAGTTTACATACATTCTTGTCATGCAACCCTAATTATTCATACATCTAACAGTTAATATTTTGCAGAATTTAAAGTGCGGAAAGTAAGCTACGCTATTACAAGGCTTCGGGTATTTACATAGCCAAAAACAAACCCTTAAAACGAAGCGATAAATGAAAATAAAGATCCTCATTAAGCTATTACAACTTGTGAGCAATTACATTAATATGAAAAAATAAAGTAATAAAGCGTGCACAATGAAATTAAGATCGGGAGAGAACTAAGGTTTTGACCCCTTCTAACCTAATTAAAATAAAAAATTGTTTTTGTTGTTTTTAATTATTTTTAAGAAAGAAAATATAATTAAATTAAAACCCTAATTGTTCTAATTAATTTTAATTATTTACAAAATAATTTAAGTTACCCTAGAAATTAAATTACACTAATTAAATTAAATTAATTTTTGATAAATAATAAAAATCTAAACCTAGTTTGGTGAAAAGTTAATTTTATGAATTTTTGATTGGTTAGAAAAGTAATTATTTTAGTATTGAAAAAGGATAAAAAAAAAGTAAAGGAAATAACCCAAGGGCCCACTACCAGCGGTTCCGATCAGAAGATGATGATCCAGAGGATGAAGGTCCAAAAGATGATGGTCCAGAGGATAGTGGTACTGGGCCTACTCCTGGCTAGTGGATCCAGCGGATCGTGACCATCAGAAGATGAGGTGCGCTGGATCTGGCTGAGACTGATGGATCCAGAGGATAACGCCCAGGGGATGCTTGATCTGATCCTGGTTGGTGAAATCAGAAGATAACCCCTAGCAGATGTAAGTGCTGGATCTGGTGAAAACAAAGGAGAAAAATGCCAGAGGGTCACGCCTGGGATCGAATCCCGAATCATGAACTTCTGACTTCCTTCTTCTGACCAACTGCGCTGGGTGTTAGTTTAACAATACAACAGAACAAACAAACATATCAAAATTATAGGTTTCTGGCCAGAACAAACGCGCCGGAATTTAAACCGACTAGTAAAATTGTGACACACTATCGTCTTCTTCCCTGGATCTGTCGTTTAAAACTCAGAACTTTTACCCACAGATATGGCACTGTAGCTGTAACCCTATGCATCTCAGAAATGACATACAAGCAATATAAATAAAACTTAAGACCATGGATCAACATGATTTGATCTGCTGATCACAATGGTCTCCTCCATTTGGGCCAATTTTACCTGCATGAGAAAACTCTAAAACGAACCAAGAAACCCTAACAATGGTTATTCTAGATTAAGTTCCATGAAAACGCAATTTAATGATATGAATAACTTGCGAATGTTCCAAGGATCAAGAATATATAATTAATTCATGCTATAAGTATCAGAATGATGTAATTTGAATTCAAGAAAAAAACCAAAGTCGTGGCTGACTTACAGTGTGTTGTAGTGTCTGAAAGCGCTTGTTCTTGATTGGTTTTGCTTGCTGGTGATCCCAGGAAGTGATTGGGATGGTCAGGAGGCTTTGTAATTGCCTGGAAGTATGGATTCATGTCTACACTTTTTTTTATTTTTTCAAGTTTGGTTCTGGTTCTTGCGCCTCCCTCCAGCCTTCTTTTAGGTCTGCATATGCTCAATATATATCAAGGATTGGATTAGGGTTGAAAAGTTGATCTCTATCTTCCTCCATCATTGCTCTTGATTTGGATTTGATTCAATTTGAATATCTTTCTAAACTTAGGCCAAATTCAATCTTTTTGTCCATACCAATGCTTTGCACGATTTCAAATACTTGCCAACTGGATTTAAGACCTGAAACAAGCACAAGATCTTTGAATTTCAATGTTTTGGATTTTCTATGATTTGTTTTGATTTAAAATGATTTAATTCAAATAAAAATCAAAGTAAATAATAAAAAAAAGATAATGACAAGTGGAAAGGGCTAGGGCTCGTGGACCATGTTGCCAACTCAAAACAAGTGCAAAAGATTAGGCCCATTTGGCAAAAATTGCATTTTTAGGCATAGTTGACTTTTGACAATTTTGCAAAAAGGGTCAACTTCACCAATGCATAACTTCCTCAATTTTTACTCTTTGAAGGTGTTATTTGACTTTTTAGAAATCTTGAGATGTCCTATAAGCAACCCTTTTGGTCTCATCTCAATTTGATATTCCATGCTCATGTGTGAAGCTTTGACAAAAAAGGTGTTTTTGTTGACTTTTCAAAATGACCTATAATGTCCAAATTCATAACTTCTTGTGAATGCATATTTTGAACTTGGGAGATGAAGATGGATTGTATAGCATGGCATCCTATTAAAAATGATCTTTGGATGGGTCATTTCTCATAAAGTATGAGAAAGTTATGCTTGGTCAAAGTTGAGTTGACTTTTCCTACAAAACCCTAAATTAGAAAATTTTGGTTCTTGATGAATTGTGAACAATCCTTGATGAATCATGATCAACCCTTGATAAAATGATGAATGATACTTCAAAATGAGGATGTTTATAAAAAATCTTGAAGTTTGACTGTATGTAGGCCACAGTTGACTTTTGCCCTAGCATAGTCGATTTTCAGACCTTTGAGCAATTGACTGAGCAAACTTCCTCTGCAAGGTTTGAAACTTGTTGTGATACGGTGGGAGACCTGACTTTAGGTTTTGCGTTTGTGTTTTCAAATGTTGCGGTTTAGCAAGAGTCTCCACCGAATTTTTCTTTTATCCAAAAGGAAAGGTAAAAAAGCACAGGAAAGACCTTTGAGATGTTTTCTTGAGTTTGGGGGGTAGATTATGAAAAGGGAAGGTGCTAGCACCCTTTTCATCCATGGTTTTCCATGGGCTCTTAGTTACTTGTTTAGATCACTTGCTTTGCTTTTTCAATTGTTTGAAATGGTGCTTTGTGTGGTTTTAAAAGTATTTTGAAAAGAGGCCTTTGTTTAGGCAATCTTTATAATGATTCTCGTTCGTAAGAATGTATACAAAGATGTTTGGTCTTTTGAAGAATGTTTCAATGTTTTGAAAGTTGTTTGCAAATGTTTTGAAATGTGTGTGTTTGTTTGAAAATAGCAAGGATTGTTTTCAAATTGATCAAGTAACTAGAAGCTTATCTACCTACTCAAAATTCTTTCTTATACATTTTTATTCCTTTGACATTGTTTACTTACTATTGTTTTAGTAGACAACCCTATCTTTGGATGTTAAACGGGACGGGCGTGGGTCGTCGTATGACCATGATAGCAATGGTGCCAAGTATCTTAGCAAGTTTTTGAGGGACTATGATCTTTTGTTTTTTTGTTTTGTTTTGCCAAGATACCTAGCATACATACTGTTGTACCCCAAAATTTGCCCTCTCTTTTTCACAAGAAATCACGGCTTCGGGGTTTTCCCTGATTTTTCAGATTGGCTCAAGAATCAGTCAAACAAAATTAGGGTTTCCATTGATTTTGAATCAGTCAAACAGATTATTAGGGTTTCTATTAATTTAGTTGAGTTTGGCTCAGGGTTTGATCAAGCAGACGTTTCTTCGACAGTAAATCCAAAATTAGGGTTTGCACACACATTCTCAAAAGGAATTGAATCCACAGCTCTTTTCAATTAACTGTCACATTGTTTTGACGCTTGTTCAAGATTGTTGTTTGTTTCTCTAAGCCTAAACATCTGGGATAGAAGCTGAGGCTTCTGATTGAAAGTTTGAAGCTTTAGTTTGATCAGTGAGGTAAAAGGCGTATGGACGTTTGTTTGTTTAACTATGCAATGCATTTGGTTATTTGGAATGTCGGGCGTATTGTGGTTAATGCAAGATTGTGAGACTACAACGTTTATTGATTATTTATTTTATCTAAGTTAAAATAATTGGGATGCATTTCCAGTCATTTTAATTCAAGAGATTTAAATAAATAAATAAACAGTGTAAAAGAAAGATTGAAATATCTGACAAAAGATTTTTATTTATTTTAATTTCTGTTACAAATGTTATTTGAATACTGTAAATTTATTTACAGTATTTACAATAATGTTTATTACAATAATTAAAAAATAAAATAAATCTATCTTCTAAGTCTCTTGAAGTATTCATACTTCTCTGATCCCCAACTAGTATTTACCTGCAAAGACAGAAAAAAGAAGTCAATACAGTTAAATTGAAAAGTATTCTCAGACAGATAATTAAAAACTCATCATTAAAGATTGTTGGCCGGAATCAGATTTTTTTGGTTTTCATCATGTTTTACTCGTCCTCTTTGCAAATCACAAGAAGATTTCTCTTCTTGGTTAACAAAGAGGAAAGTAAAATTATCCTTTGCAAGCATACAATCAAACCCAAAGAAGGCACAAGGCTGCATAAAAAGTACACCAAGTTGTACAATGGCAATCTGAAATGCCAAACCAAGTTGCACAAAATTGTCAACTAGATTGCAATGTCAAACAAAGCAAACCAAGTTGCATAAAGGCAAACCAAGCTGTCAAGAAGTGGTCACACAAGCTGTCAAAGTACACCAAGTTGTACAATGGCAAACTGAAATGCCAAACCAAGTTGCACAAAATTGTCAACTAGATTGCAATGTCAAACAAAGCAAACCAAGTTGCATAAAGGCAAACCAAGCTGTCAAGAAGCTGTCACACAAGCTGTCAAAGTACCCAAGCTATCAAACTGTCAATGCAGAAAATAAGAAAGTACAAAATACAGAGGAAAACCAAGTTGCAAGCAAGCAATTTTTCATCATTTTCCAAGCCAACAACTTTTCAGAATAAAAAGATATTAAGCAATAAAATATGCTTTTTTTTATAGAGAGAGAAAGAAAGAGTGAAGCAGGTTTGCAGTTTGGCAGGCTTAAAGAATAGATAAATATAACAAGCTAAGAGTGACAAAAGGAGGAGAACAGAGAGAGAGAGAGCAGTTCAGAAGAGAACACAGAAAAAACCACAAAAACTGTAAACACAAGCAAAACACCAAGCCTGCATAACAGCAAGCCTGCCTATACCAGAAGCAAGTCCCAAACCTGCCTTCCTTACCAAAACCAGAAGCAAACCTTCTAACCTGCATTAAAACCTCCAAGCAAACTTCAAACCTACAAAAACTTGTAACCTGCAGAAAACCACAAGTAAAACTGCCTGACTGTAACAAACAAGCAAACCTTCAAGCCTGCCTAAAACCAGTCTCACACCAGCCTATATCAAACAACCAAACTCAAGCATAGAAAACCTTCAAACAGCTTGCCTGTACAAAAACACTTACTAAAACCTGCATAACCTATTCCAACATGTACTAAACTCACAACAAGCCTGCCTAAAACCTGTCCAAAAACAAGCCTATTCAAAACCTGTTTCAAACTAAAAGAGGATCACAAACTAAAAACAAGCAAGTCTCCAGCCTGCCTAAAGCCAGAAAAACTCAAACACAACAGCATAGCCTATCAAAGGCAAAACTGAAATCCAAACACCAAATCCATAGCAACAATAACAAACACTCTCAGAACAAAGTTCATCATGGAGTCAAGATAACCAAATATCACAACAACAATAACATTCTCAGAACAGAGTTCCTCACAGAATCAACAAAGCCAACATTCAGATAGGAAGAAGAAGGAACTCAGAAGCAAGCGTTTGCAGAGTAATTTCATCATCACAACCCACAAAGAGGAAGAGGTTAGAAGTGAAAAGAATAACAAGCATTCTCAGAATAGACTTTATCACAGAATCAACAAAATCCAAAGAAGAGGAAAAACTCAGAAGCAAAATGACATAAGGATTCAGAAATAATAAAGTTCATCAACATCCAAATCAATAGCAACAATAAGCAAAACTCAGAAGAACATCATCATTAATTCAAGCTAACAAGAACAAAGCAAGCATGCAGATAAGAAGAGGTTCAGAAGTGAAACGAATATTCTAGGGTTTTCAGAACAAAGTCATCACAAAACAGTTCAAAGCTAAAGATACAAAGTACCAGAAAGCAAGCTTGTCATCACGTCCTCCCCACTCCGGCCACCAAGAAGGCACCACCAAGCCCTTTCCTCCCTCCATCATTCTCAGAAGCAGGACATTCAAGGTACATTCCTCAAACCCTCAAGTTTATACTACATGTAAACATCAACAAAAAAAGCATAAGGATCAAAACATGTAAGTTATAACGTACAAGAATCACGCTAATGTAACTCTGAAAAACCTAAAAAAATATGAATGAACAAATAAAACCTTTCGAAACACCAAACTTGGATCGCTGGGAGAAAGTAAAGGAGTGAAAGGGGGCGGCGCTCCAGTAGCCAGGCATAGAGGGCATCAGTTGTTCTGTTTGAGAATGGCGAAGAGGCGAAGAAGATGAGAGGAGAGCGGCGTCGTTTTAAACTGCAAGCCTAATTCTGAGCTAAGCAAACGAAGACCCTAAAAAACTTTGTCAAAGTATCATGGGCTTTTTCCCCAGCGAACCAAACCAAGCCCAATTGTATTCTGGCGCCTACACCCCCCTTTCCTCTTTCTTATTTTATCTTTTTTTATTTTGGGCCATTCAAGAACACCTTTTTTAGGCCCATTATCTTTTCCTTCTTTTTTTTAAAAATGTTTTTAAAACTAATACTCCTTTTTCATCATTTTATTTTTATCTTTTATAATATAATTTTTCTTTTCTTTTATTAAAAATATATATACATATTAAATATTTTTTTCTTCTTAATAATCTTTTCCTAATAATTATCACATTCTAAATAATTACCTAAATAATAGAATTTATTAAATTAAATAATTCTTTCTTTAAAAGACATTTTGTTTATATATAATTAACAAAAACACAAAAATAATAATACTTAATTTGCATGAGGTTAACATTTTGATCATTTGTAAATAACCATATGCATCATACAATGCTTTTGATTCCTTTTTATTCTTATATCTTTTACATTGAGAATGCGACGATTCGATTTGGTTGTAAATATAATATTTGGACATTACTATTCTGATAAGACTCATCCCCATTTGTAAACATTTGTACCCCCATCCCCGGATACTTATTTGTAATAACTTAGACTTTAAATTCCCGCAATTTATCGCTTTCCATATACTGTATAGTAATTAGGGTTTGTATGCGAAGATTCAAAAAAAACCGCTAGATAACCTAACACAAAGATAAAATGCACGAAAATCAATACACAATTCACACATGCACCCTTAGGGTAATCTCACTTGTTGCCTCGGAAAATAGTCATGTCCCTCGAGCATGGGTGTTTTAGCAAAGACCCTCGATAAAAGATCGTAGTCCCTCGATGACCCTCGATGTTGCCTTCGGTAAACGATCTAGTCCCTAAAACGACATTGCTAAAGCGTCCCATATGCTGCCTTCTATGACTATACAAACGTCCCATGCCTGTCCCGTTCAACATCCTAACACAAGGTTGTTCACCAAAACAATGGTGAAACAACACTGTTAAAAGGGTTAAAACATGAGAAAGATCTTTGAGTAAAAAAGGGTAGATACCTCTTAGTTACTTGATCAAACTTGCAAAACATCCTTGCCATTTTTCAAACACACTCCACAACACAACTTCAAAAATAACTTTCAAAAAACATTGAAACATCTTTTCAAAAAGACAAGCACCTTTGTAAAACATTCAAACGAATTGTTACCAAGGTTTCCTAGACAAGGCATCTTTTTCAAAACATTTTCAAAACCACACACACACAAACACCATTTCAAGCAATTGAAAAACAAAGGCAAGTGATCTAAAACAAGTAACTAAGAGCCCATGGATAACCATGGATGAAAACATCTCAAAGGTCTTTCCTGTGCTTTTTGACCTTTCCTTAGGATAAAATAAAAAGTCGGTGGCGATTCTTGCTAAACCGCAACATTTGCGAACACAAACGCAAAACCCAAGTCAGTTCTCCCACTGTATCACACATACCATGGCCATTTTGTTTAGGCAACCAAGTGGGTGAAACCCTAGAGGTGCTTGTGTGCAATGTGTTGTCATTTTACATGCATTTTGTCTTGTATTAGGTCATGCTATTTGTTTGATTTTTTGTCTTATCATACAAACCCTAGTTTTACTAAACATGCATATAATGCGATAAATTGCGTAAACTAAATCTAAGCTATTACAACAATATTATGGGAGGGGGGATACAAGTTTTGAATGGGGGATATTGCTCAAAATAAAACCCTAATTTACTATTACAACCCAATTGAATTTATTTTACAATAAATAAATAAACAATTATTTAAATATGCAATAAAAATGTAAATATGCAAAAAAAAATGTTTTGTAATTGTTTTATGTATGAGAAAATAAAATTATCTAAGTCCTAAATATAAGAAAAGATAATATTATTATTTTTGAAAGGGGAAACCCTAATTTTTTTTTAAAAGAAAATATTGTTTTCTAATATTATTTTTATCCATTTATGTACAAGAAATAAATAAATAATATTATTAACAAATGTTAAAAAATAAAATATGTGTGAAAATAATTATTTTTATGTGAAAAAAATAATAAAATAAAAATGTATAGTATTTTTATTAAAAGTTTTTTTATAAATAAATAAAGTATAAAATCTTAATGAACTATTTATATGCCCAAAAAAATAATAAAAATAAAAAATAAAGTGCAAAAAATTAAGAAAATATTTTTGTGATTTTTAAATGTTCAGAAAAAATTAATAAAGACAATAAACACAAAAATAAAAAGAAAATATGAAAAATATCAAAATATGCAAAGGGGGGTGCAAATAGGAAACAAGGGGGTGTGAAGAGTAGAAACAGACAAGCCCAAGCGCGCCAGGCCCAGGACAGCTTCGTCCCTGTTCTCCAGCTTCCCTTTCTGCGCGCGTTTTTCAAATCTGTAAACTCTCACATACTTGCACAAAAGCAAAAACTTACAACATGAAACTTATAGCATTTTTAATCACGATTCCAACCATATCCATTTTGTGACCTAACTCTCAAAGGATAAAGAGAATTTTGGTAGCCCTATTTTTTTACCTAAAATTTTCAGCATGTTCAAGCATCAAATACTCTTAGCTCAGTTAATATAAATGGAAAGTATGCATATGTACAGCTTAAGCAAGTTAAGGACTACATTTTTGCTTCACAAACCTAAGCTTAAGGATTCCTAAATAAAGAGATAGAACTTTGAAAAATACCTGGTTCAGTTGAGTTTGGATATGGCAATGTGGGGACTTTGAGTGAGGCCTGAAGATCGTGTGAGCTTCCTTGAAGTTCCCTCAACCTTTTCCAATGCTTAGCTGGCCTTGTAGATGCTTGAATCTCCTTGCAAGAGTCAACCTAAAACCTTGCAAAATGAAAATGGTGAAGTGTGAAACTGAGCTCACAGATGCAAGATGAATGCTTGGATAGCTTGAATGTGATGTAGGGAAGATGTTTTAAGGGTTGAAAGGAAAAACGCACGAGCAAGTTTCAAGTTGGCAAGTGTTCTGTAGATGATGCCCTGTTTGGGCAAAAAATTGTGATTTTGGTGTTTTAGAGTATTTGGGATGTTAGGCAATCGTGTATTGACTTGTTACAAGGTTCTGAACTTGTTTGAAATGATATAAAGTCTTCTCTTTATCAGATATCCAAGTCCTCTTGACTTTTGCAAGTTTGCTTGCTTTTGAAGAAAGTTTGAGGTGACAATGCAAGAGGCTTGTACTTGCTAGTTCTAGGGCTGCAAGGATTTGGTATGCTTTTCCTGATAACTGTGGATCTTGTTTGCAACAAAAGATCAGGTCCATGGCTCAAGAATTGCAAAGTTGTAAAAGTCTTGCTTTATCAAAATGGTATTATGAACTTTATGCCATTTTTGGAATAATTCTTTGTGCAAAGCTCCATAGGTCAGAATAAAGCCAATATCCATTGAGTTTGCATTAAATTATGGAGTGTAGAAGGGATTAGGACCTTTAATGCAAGGTACAAGCATGTTTGAAACTGATTTGCAACTTGTAACATTGTAAACATGGCTTGAACAAAAGTGACAAATTGCCATTTTCTCTTCTTCGATTCTCCCTAACCATAAATGATCTTGGAGAGTTCTTGGACATTTTGGAAAGCTTGTAACATTCTATACAATCCATCTTTGAAATGAATTTTGATATACA
Organism: Vicia faba; assembly: GCA_948472305.1. NCBI lineage: Eukaryota > Viridiplantae > Streptophyta > Magnoliopsida > Fabales > Fabaceae > Vicia > Vicia faba. The sequence continues at coordinate 1,134,694,452 of OX451740.1, read as the reverse complement.
TCTTGGAACTAGGTGAAAAATGTCCATGAAGTTAGGTCAAAATCCTGCCTAAATTAGGGCAAATTTTCACCAAGTTAAAAAGTTTATGGACCCCTATTCACAAAATCATAACTTGAGATCCAAGCATCATTTGGGAAAACTTTTTGAATCAAAGTTGTAGATTTCATGGAGGAATACAATTTTCATGTTGGAAGTTTTCTTTGAATCCAATTGCATCATGGTGAAAAAGTTGTGGAAAGTTGGGAAAAAATAAGAAATTTCCATAACTTAGAAAAATTCTAAGTTATGAAAAATTTCAAATTAAAACCTTAATTTTCAATTTTAGGTTTCTTGGTCAACAAGTTTCACATTTTTACATATCTTGATGAATTATGACCCTTGGCACTTGATTTTGACCAAAAAGTCAAAGTTTGACTTTTCAGTGTACAATTGAGTTTTGATCAGTTGACTGCAAAATTCATCTGTCAATCCTATGCATTTGAGATCTTTTAAACTATGTGATTAGGTCAAGATGATTATATTGAGTCTTTTAAGTCATGATTGAACCCAATTGGCCATTGGCTAGGTTAAAAATCAGAAATTGCCCTTTCTCAGTCAAAACCCTAATTTTGACCATTTTGACCTTTTGATGATCTGATCAAATTTCTTGAGGAGTTGTGATCCAAACTTGATCAAACGGTAAATAGGAGCCTAGAATGTGATTGTGGATCAAAAATTATGAAGTTTGATTGTAAATTGGCCATGGTTGACTTTTTCTCCAATACAGTTGATTTTTAGGTCAACTGTCCAATTGACTGAGCAAAAATGTGGTTCAAGGCTTGAAACTTGTCATGAGCAATATTAGGGGTCCAAGATGGTGTATGAAAGTCACATGAAGCATTGATGGTCCAAAAATTCTTGTGAAAACTCAAACCCTAATTTCAGGTCAACAGTGCAAGGAGATGTCTTGAGCTGAGCAAACCCTAATCCTGTCTGGAGTCCAAGAAGTCTTGTGAGGAAAATCTTGATAATATAAGAGGGAAAATTTTAGGGATACAACAGCTGCCCCTGTTCAATCTTCTTGAACCTGAAGAGTTAGATTGGCGAGTTTTGTCGTTCGTGACTCGAAGGTAAAAGATGATTGGACACTAGAGTGCCCATAAATTTGCACTCGTCAAAATGTAGTTGAGGAAATGGGATTAAAGATGACATTTGGAGAGGTGATAGAATCTTGTTGGAGATGAGCTTAAAGATGCCATCCAACAATGTTTGTTGAATTGTAAGTTGTAAGCTGAAAGAACGAGTATCAGAATGGTGTCCGCGTCTGGAACGTATCTGAACTGTATCTGGAGACTTGTAATAAGAAACAGAATAGCATCCGTGTCTGGAGTGTCTCTGAACTGTATCTGGTAGTTGGAATCTGAATGAGCAATAGAATAGCATCTGTGTTTGGAGCATCTCTGAGCCGGGGAGAATCAGAATAAGTGACAGAATGGCAACCGTGTTGGGAGGTATCTGGACTGGAAACTGAATAGGTAGCAGAAGGACTTCCATGTCTGGAGTGTATCTGTACCGTAATTTGAATAAGTGACAGAATGGCAACCGTGCCAGGGGCGTATCTGGACTGAAATCTGAATAAGAGATCTGAATAAGTGACAGAATGGCTTCCGCGTCTGGAGCATATCTGAACTGTATGTTGATCTTGAATTCTGAATGAGTAATAGAATGACTTCCGCGTTTGGAGTGTATCTTTACTGTATCTGAGGTTGAAATCTGAATGAGTAATAGAATGACTTCCGCGTCTGGAGTGTATCTTTATTGTATCTGAAATCTTTGAATATTGTTAATGATAGTTGTTAATCTTATCCTGAAAAGGGTAAAATGTTAGCTGAAACACAGAGTTATGTTACATGAAATGTATGATGCAATAAACATGTTTTATCCATGTTCATGATATGTGGATGTAATGTATGCGCATGTAAGCTGATTTGATATCTTGCTGAGGAAAATAAATCCTTGACAACTGGGGATAATGAAACCCTTGACTGCTGCCGGGGAAAATAAATCTTTGACAACTTCTGTGGGGATATGAGGATCCTTTATGTTTTGGAGTTAGAGTATTGACAAGAAACCTGTTGTGAGGGTAATGCCAAACTTCTTGAGAAATCTGCTTGGGAAATCCAGAGAACTTTGATGACTTCTACCGGGGGTTACTCACTGGGGATCCTTATTCTGCTGGGGAATGGGGGAAACCCTGATGACTTCTGCGGGGAATTAAGGATGAGAATCTTCATTCTGTTGAGGAGCAATGAAAACTTTGGTGACTTCACTGGGGAAATAAGAATGATAATCTTCATTCCGTTGGGGAGTAAAAACTCTGGGAAGAAGGCTTACAGCTGAGGAGTAAGTTCAGGAGTCTTCGGTCGTCTGCCACTTTACTGGGGAGTTATCCTAGGTTGGGGAGAGACAAAAGTTAACTGCTATCCGGTTGATTTTCCAGGTTTTAAGATAACTTGCTGGGGAAATTGGATTGACTGGAAAGTTTTCACTGGGGATTGATAGTTAGGAATTTTGGCTCCGCTGTAGATTTAGGAGTTTGAAGTTTTAACTCGTCTGGGGAAGAGGGTTTCAGCTCCGCTGGGGATCTGTAACTCAAAGTTTTAGCTCCACTGGGGATTGGGAGTTTGAAGTTTTAACTCTGATGGGGATTAAGGTTCGAAATTATAACTCCGCTGAGGATATGTATTTCAAGGTTTTAGCTCCGTTGGGGATCTAAATGGTGTACTGTAGGGATTGCTCATGGAATAGCCTAAAGACGTTTTCCTATCCTTTCAGTCTGTCAGTAATTATTCTTTTCCATCCTGTTTATTTGTAAACAGTAATTATGTTCAAATGCATATGTTCATCAATGAATCATTGGACGTTTCTACAAATAAAAACACAGGTGTAAAAGAAAAAGTCAAATAGTTTTCTGTACTTTGAAAGAGACATCTTTGTATTTACTTTGAATAAGTGTTTTGTACAAAGGAGACAGACATCCTAGTAAGAGGATGGTGTCATAAAATTAAGAAAATTTTATACAAAGAAAGATAGCTATGTGTGTAAAAATCCCATGGGGTTCCCATTCCGCTATAGCCTTCGTATCTCCGAATATCTTGTCCATCCGTTGCTTCGTCCAAGGATGATTGGATTGATCAGAAGCTCAGAGTTTGTCAGTGAAGAGATTGTCCTTAAAGTGATCCGACGAGACATAGTCATACGCTTTAATTCCCTAACTTTTTCCTGGATCGCCCTTTCGGGTTTTCAGTCCACCGGGAAACCCTTTTTTGCCCAAGTCGCCCTTTCGAGTTTTCAACTTTTCGGGTGTACATATTTTTATTTTATCCCTAATTTTTGCATGAACCACCCTTTCGGGTTTTTGATTCATCGGGATGCCCTTTTTGCCTAGTTGTGTCAACCTAGCGGGTCATTTATGCATAGTATCTTTTGACTATGTCTGCGTTCGCAGGGTGCGACAAGTCATCGTCGTCCATGGTGGTTAAGATCATTGCCCCATCAGAAAATATGTTTTTGATCATAAATGGTCCTTCGTAGGTAGGAGTCCATTTGCCCCTGGGATCACTTTGCGGCAAGATGATGCGCTTGATTACCAGATCTCTGACTTGATATACCTGGCGTCTGACTTTCTTATTGAAAGCCTTGATCATCCGTTTTTGATACGTCTGGCCGTGGCAAACAGAAGTAAGTCTCTTCTCGTCAATTAAGTTCAACTGATCAAGTTGATTGTATCCAACTGCTCCTCATGAGGCTGAATTGCTCTTTCCTCTTGCTGTAGTAATCTGGCCAATTCCCCTGGCACCTCACAATCTTCCTCCCCTTCGTATTCGGCTTGGTAGATCAGATCTTCAGAGTCACTGAAGGCTATAGCAGTATCATTACCCATGGGTTCCGAAATGGAAGGGTACCTGCATTTGTGAGTGTGGGTGTGTGTAAGGGATAGCCATCTTAAAACAACAAAATGTAAAAGAAAGACAATGAGCAAAAAGGTTTAAATATGAAAAGCGTCCATAATTCATTAAATAACATATGAGAATGAAATAAGAACCCTTACAAATGGACCTATGTGCCTCGGGTAAGACACAAGGTTGAAAAAGTACGAATCGTTTGTAAATTATTACAGATCCAACAGAAATGGAAAAGATAAATTACTACGGTATGAAAGTAATCGGAATAAAGTCTTTTGCTTCCCAGTTGCACAATCCTCCGTCGACCGTAGGAAAAATACAGTCTTCCAAGCTGCCCTGTTCTTCATTATCCTCTAGTGCATTAACCTCTAGGTGGCTGATCTTCATAGGTGGCCCTCCGGCACGGGAGCGGCGCACGGCCTTCTGACCAGTCGAAGTATATCCCAAGCCAAATTTTTCTGTTTTGAAAGGAAAGTCTGAAAGTCGCCCCCAGATTGTGGATCCGCCTTCTTCCACCACTGCCCTAGAATCCTTGAGAGATAACATCCGAGTTGGAGGTCTGGTAATTGTGGGTACAGAGGACACTGCCTTGGTCGCCACTATCTCCTCAGATAACTCTTCGAAGTGTTGGAAAGGGGTCTCTATGAATTCGCCATCCAATTCTACATAACAGAAAGAATTTAGATGATTGATCATGTATTCCTCTTCGCCATGAACAGTTATAATTTTCCCCTGGACAGGGTACTTGAGCTTTTGATGCAGAGTAGAAGTGACAGCTCTAGCATGGTGGATCCAAGGTCTTCCCAACAGGTAAGAATAGGAAGAACGGATGTCCATCACGTAGAATGTCGAATTAAACGTTTGGGTACCCACCTTGATCGGGATGTCCACCTCTCTATGGACCATCCTCTTAGAACCATCAAAGGCTATGACAACTATATTGCTAGGTTTCAGGGTTAAGCCTTCACAATCCAGTTTATCCAAGGCTTTCTTCGGCAAGACATTTAGAGACGACCCAGTATCAATAAAAACATGAGCTAGGGTGGTTCCCCTACACTCCACCGAGACATGTAATGAATCATTATGTTTTCTCCCTTTCGAAGTTAAATCTGCATCGGAGAATCCTAGACCATTGTCAGCTGTTAAACTAGCCACACATTCCTGGAACTGATCAACAGAGGTCTCTTGTGGCACGTGGGTCGTCTTCAAAAACATGACCAAAGCTTTAGCATGTGCCTCAGAGCACAGCAACAGGGCTAACATAGAGATTTTGGAGGGGGTCTGCCCCTGTTGTTCAACAACATCATAATCACTTTTCTTAATGATCCTCAGGATTTCTTCCGACTCCTTCTTGGATGTCTCAGGAATGACTAATTATTGAGCCTTCGTCAAGACAGGCTCCTATTGAACATTCTTTCCTTTTTTCTCAGCAGCGGAAACAGGGATGGGAATTGCATTGTCATTGTTTACGGGTACACTTGCAGGTACAATTACTGGTATAGGTGTAATCTTTGGAATGGTTGTGGGTCCAAAGACTGATGTTGGAGGAGCAATCTCTAGAGAAAATATTCTTCCACTACGGGTAACTTTGCTTGTTACGGCAATGTTACTGATGTCGGGATTATCTTCCTCAGAGCTTTCTTCTTTAATGGTCTGTTCAATCTGTTTAACACCATGGTAGTATATTTCTCCACCATAGTTCCATGGTACCGTTTTATCGGATTTGTATGTGGTTGGTCCGGGCATTGTTATCTTCAACGGAGTAGTCATAGGAGCAGATGTAATCCTAACGGGTTTTTTAGGAACCCTGGAAGGATTGGCGTATATGGTTATTATTGAAACATCTGGAACTGGAATGGGTGAAACAGGAGCTTTCTCAAACAAAATTTCCTTGTTATCAATCAGTTGTTGGATTCCTTTCTTCAATAGATGACAGTCAAATGGGGAGGATAGGCAAGTACGGAAATTTTGGTCACAACCTGGGAACGCCCTAGCCTTCAACAAATTCAACTTGATGGTTAGGAGAGGAGTTGACAATTCATCCACAGTAGAAACAAACAGATCTTCTTCCACAGCATTGGCATTGTGCCCATGCCTAGGCATCGGTGCAGAGATAACATTCGGCTTTTCAGGAGCTTCAAATTCAACTTCCTTTGCGTCAATTAGATCTTATTCTTCAGGGCCCAACAGTTGTTGGTGTCGTGCTCTGGACTTTTCGAGTGGTATGCGCATCTGGCGTTGGGATGGTAATGTGGAGATGAAGTATTAGGATTTTTAGGGACCTCTTTTAGCATGGCCAGGTTCAACTTCAAGATATGGGGTAAGACTTGAGCAGGAGTCATGTTTATCTTGGTGAATTGTCTTACAGGCCTTTCCACCCTTTGCTGGTTATTCCTCGGCTGATCATTTCTCGGCTGGTTGTTTCTCGGTTGCTTTGATGCAGACTTTTGAATCATAACGGCCCCCACTGTTGGTCGTCTTTCAATTCTTCCCTGATTTCTCTGGGCATAGACAGCAGACACTTCCTTCTTTCTGGTGAAGGGCTTTTTGCAGAAGTTGAGGCAGACGCATCTTTCTGAATTTTCCCGCTTCTAATACCGGCCTCCACTCTCTTGCCAATTAGAATCAACTCAGTAAACCCTGCAGAAGAGCTCCCTATCAGGTGATTAAAGAAAGGACCTGGCAGAGTCCCCAAGAACATATCAACTAGCTCTCTTTCTGACAAAGGTGGTTGCACCCTTCCGGCCAAATCCCTCCACTTTTGGGCATAGTCTTTGAAACCCTCATTGGTAGCCATAGCCATACTCTATAGCTGAGTACGGGTTGGTGCCAAGTCGGTGTTATATTGATAGTGTTTACAGAATGTGGCCGCCAAGTCTTCCCAATTGTGAACATCTTCTCTCTCCAATTGGTAGAACTAATCAAGCTGCGTTCCCGATAAACTGTCCTGGAAAAAGTGGACCCACAGGTCTTTGTCAGAAGAACGTGGTTGAATTTTCCTGACGTAAGATCGTAGGTGTATCTTTGGTCAAGACACCCCATCGTACTTAGCAAACAGCGACACTTTAAACTTAGGAGGGATTACAATTCTAGAAACCAACCCTAACTCCTCAAAATCCAGCCCAGGTACTCTCTGTATCTCCATAGCAGCTAGACGTTCTTCCAAGTTTTTGTATTTGTCATCGGGTGGAGGGTATTGTTGTTCAGAATAGTCCTCATCTTCTTCTTCTTCTGCTTCAGAATCAGATGGCACTGCAGCTCCCTTTCCTTTTCCTCCCCCCTCTTCAGATGTTGATGGGAATTCCAAAGTCCGCCTGGCTTATCCTTCAAACCTTCTGCCCATGAGAACCACACCGGCTCGCTTCTTCTTCTTTTTCTCTTTTTCCTTCTCTAGCAGAGTCTTGAGCTCCTCCTGCCCCTTAGCCAAGGTCAAGATTAGTTATTGAAATTGTGAATTCTGGACTTGCAAATCTTTGACCGTTTGTTCTATATCCATCTTGCTGAAATAAACAGCAGAGAGATGAGGAAACTTGGTGTGAAGACCTGCTTATGCATATGATGAATGATATGTATTCATGTAATGCTTTCAAGGATTCAGAAATTCAAATTTGTTTTAAACAAAAAAGAAACACACGTCATATTAATAAGATAGAATTGTTAGTACATCAATGCCCCTTGGGCAAAATAATACAAAATTCTAAGGTAAAAAGACGTTGCACATCCTCTTTGGTGCAATGTAGGTGTTGAGAGTCTGCTCTTCGTGAAGTTGACGAGTGAGTTCCAAAACCTTCTTCTCGCTTGCGTAGAATTGGGCTTCAAAAGTGTCGCGCTCTCCCTTGAGCTGTATCCAACTCCTGTGTAGATCTTCGAGTGATGTTGGCATGTCAGGATGTAGGAGGGTGTATGGAACCTCTCCTTCCATAACAGGCTCTATAATCACTGGGAGAATGGAGGGGTAAGGCATCATAAAATTTTGGGCATGGATTCGTACCCACTTGAGGTAAGGCTCAAGAGGGATGGAATTCTTGTGTCCCAAGGTCTTACTGTCCACCTTTTTGGGCATCCTCCAAGCTCGGATGAACCTTTGACGGAGTCCTTAATTATCGTTGTCGAAGTCGAAAACCAAACCTTGAATCAGCATGTCATGTGGGCCATCCCTTCGGGCATAACCAAAATGTCTCAGGGCCAAGCAGGGGTTGTAGGTGATGTCTCCCCTAATGCCAAGTAGAGGGACATTAGGGAATTCCCCATAACGGTCAATGATAATGACATTCTCTCTGGATCGAGAACACCAATGAATATCTGAATGTGTAAGGGTCATCAACCGTTGTGACCACCTCAAGCCTTGCTCATTCTTCAATACTGACTGGGGAAGATGAGAAATACACCATCTTTCCAGGAGAGGAGTGCAACACATGAGAACACCACTTTTCCTCATTGTTCAAGTGTGAAAAGAGTGGAGGATATCCCCAAGCAATGTAGGCACCGGGTTGCGAGACATGAAGATTTTGATAGCACTCACATCTATGAGTTGGTCAGGGTTAGGGAACAATACCATCCTATAGATGAGAAGAGCTATAATCTCCTCAAAAGCTTGCAAGTCTAGAGAATTCCAGCAGCTTTGGGCCTTCTCAAACAGAAACTTTGACAAGAAGCCTTTGACACCACTTCTAGTTTCCCAATATGGTGTGACATCAGAGGAGTGCAAGTGTAAGGCTTGAGCAATCTCTTCTGGATTTGGATCTCTTTCCATACCGTTGAAGGGTAGTTGATTGAGAATAGGAATCCTCAGGATTTGAGAAAATTCCTCCAAAGTGGGCACAAGTTGGTAGTCAGGAAATGTGAAGCAATGATGCAAAGGGTCAAAGAACTGGAAGAGAACTTTCAGCATATCCTCCTCAGTGTTGGTGGTGACCAAGTTGAGCTGATGACCATGTCTTTCGGCGAATGGAGAATTCTCAAGAATCCTTGAAGCTAGCTCCTTGAGTTGTGGAGGAATTCTTATAAGGTTGACTTGGATAGTTTTCCTGCGAAGTGAATCCATAACCTACAAAACAGGAACAAAGATGAAATTCCAAAATCCTTGAAATGGTGTGTGGATGCATATGATGCTTCATGATGTCCATGATGTTATGCACAAGTATATATGTACAAGCAAATCACACAAGTTCCTAGTTTAGGCTTGCATGGGGTTTCATAGGTAAGTACCCTCTTGAAGTTTAGTTGGCTCAACCTGTCCTAGAAATAGTAACCGGGTTCTAAGGAGCTCAATATGACTGGATTGTTTCCTTGTTCATTGTTTCAATTCAGCCTCTTTACTGGCGACCGAAATATTCCAAGGAACCAACCCTCAATGAGTGTAGTATCGAGTATCTACCAACTTCGGACTGCACCAAATTCGGTCATCTCACTACATCCTAAAAGGCCAAGTTGGTCAAATAAAGGTTCTAAAAGTCCATTAGTGCTTCATAACATCACTCAGCAGCCCCGTATTCTCTTTGATTGACTCAAAGGCTACCGGTACCCACAAATATGTCGCACTAATATAGCTATTACTTAGACCATGTCGGTATACCCTGCACAGTTTCCATAACGTATTGCTATTTACCTATGAATGTTTCCATAATCCGGGTAGAGGATTCAAACCCAAACAATAGAACCAAGATGTAAAGCAAACAAGTCAAGCAAGATAAGCATGTAAAGGTGATCTAAAACCCTAAGGTAACCCCAATTTTATATTTGTCCTCAGTAGAGTCGCCAGTTCTGTGATATGGTGGGAGAACTGACTTGAGGTTTTGCGTTTGTGTTTGCAAATGTTGCGGTTTAGCAAGAGTCGCCACTGACTTTTCTTTTATCCAAAAGGAAAGGTAAAAAAGCACAGGAAAGACCTTTGATATGTTTTCTTGAGTTCGGGGGGTAGATTATGAAAAGGGAAGGTGCTAGCACCCTTTTCATCCATGGTTTTCCATGGGCTCTTAGTTACTTGTTTAGATCACTTGCTTTGCTTTTTCAATTGTTTGAAATGGTGCTTTGTGTGGTTTTGAAAGTATTTTGAAAAGAGGCCTTTGTTTAGGCAATCTTTGTAATGATTCTCGTTCGTAAGAATGTATACAAAGATGTTTGGTCTTTTGAAGAATGTTTCAATGTTTTGAAAGTTGTTTGGAAATGTTTTGAAATGTGTGTGTGTTTGTTTGAAAATAGCAAGGATTGTTTGCAAAGTGATCAAGTAACTAGAAGCTTATCTACCTACTCAAAAGTCTTTCTTATACATTTTTATTCCTTTGACATTGTTGAATTACTATTGTTTTAGTATACAACCCTATCTTTGGATGTTAAACGGGACGGGCGTGGGTCATCGTATGACCATGATAGCAATGGTGCAAAGTATCTTAGCAAGTTTTTGAGGGACTAAGATCATATTTTTAGGCAACTTTTGATAGCGTCATCGAGGGACTATGATCTTTTCTTTTTTTGTTTTGTTTTGCCAAGATACCTAGCATGCATACCATGGCCATTTTGTTTAGACAACCAAGTGGGTGAAACCCTAGAGGTGCTTGTGTGCAATGTATTGTCATTTTACATGCATTTTTGTCTTGCATTAGGTCATGATGTTTGTTTGATTTTTTGTCTTATCATACAAACCCTAATTTTATTAAACATGCATATAATGCGATAAATTGCGTAAAGTAAATCTAAGCTATTACAACAATATTATGGGAGGGGGGATACAAGTTTTGAATGGGGGATATTGATCAAACTAAAACCCTAATTTACTATTACAACCCAATTGAATTTATTGTACAATAAATAAATAAAAAATTATTTAAATATGCAATAAAAATGTAAATATGCAAAAAAAATGTTTTGTAATTGTTTTATATATGAGAAAATAAAATTATCTAAGTCCTAAAAATAAGAAATGATAATATTATTATTTTTGAAAGGGGAAACCCTAATTTTGTTTTAAAAGAAAATATTGTTTTCTAATATTATTTTTATCCATTTATGTACAAGAAATAAATAAATAATATTATTAACAAATGTTAAAAAATAAAATATGTGTGAAAATAATTATTTTCATGTGAAAAAAATAATAAAATAAAAATGTATAGTATTTTTATTAAAAGTTTTTTTATAAATAAATAAAGTATAAAATCTTAATGAATTATTTATATGCCCAAAAAAATAATAAAAATAAAAAATAAAATGCAAAAAATTAAGAAAATATTTTTGGGATTTTTAAATGTTCAGAAAAAACTAATAAAGTCAATAAACACAAAAATAAAAAGAAAATATCAAAAATATCAAAATATGCAAAGGGGGTGCAAATAGGAAACAGGGGGGTGTGAAGAGTAGAAACAGTCAAGTCCAAGCGCGCCATGCCCAGGACAGCTTCGTCCCTGTCCTCCAGCTTCCCATTTTGCGCGCGTTTTTCAAATCTACAAACTCTCACATACTTGCACAAAAGCAAAAACTTACAACATGAAACTTATAGCATTTTTAATCACGATTCCAACCATATCCATTTTGTGACCTAACTCTCAAAGGACAGAGAGAATTTTTGTAGCCCTAATTTTTGACCTAAAATTTTTAGCATGTTCAAGCATCAAATACTCTTAGCTCAGTTAATATAAATGGAAAGTATGCATATGTACAACTTAAGCAAGTTAAGGACTACATTTTTGCTTCACAAACCTAAGCTTAAGGATTCCTAAATAAAGAGATAGAACTTTGAAAAATACCTGGTTCAGTTGAGTTTGGATATGGCAATGTGAGGACTTCGAGTGAGGCCTGAAGATCGTGTGAGCTTCCTTGAAGTTCCCTCAACCTTTTCCAATGCTTAGTTGGCCTTATAGATGCTTGAATCTCCTTTCACGAGTCAACCTGCAACCTTGCAAAATGAAAATGGTGAAGTGTGAAACTGAGCTCACAATTGCAAGATGAATGCTTGGATAGCTTGGATGTGATGTAGGGAAGATGTTTCAAGGGTTGAAAGGCAAAACGCACGAGCAAGTTTCAAGTTGGCAAGTGTTCTGCAGCTGATGCCCTGTTTGGGCAGAAAAGTGTGATTTTGGTGTTTGAGAGTGTTTGGGATGTTAGGCAACCGTGTATTGACTTGTTACAAGGTTCTGAAGTTGTTTGAAATGATACAAAGTCTTCTCTTTATCAGATATCAAAGTCCTCTTGACTTTTGCAAGTTTGCTTGCTTTTGAAGAAAGTTTGAGGTGACAATGCAAGAGGCTTGTACTTGCTAGTTATAGGGCTGCAAGGAGTTGGTATGCTTTTCCTGATAACTGTGGATCTTGTTTGCAACAAAAGATCAGGTCCATGGCTCAAGAATTGCAAAGTTGTAAAAGTCTTGCTTTATCAAAATGGTATTATGAACTTTATGCCATTTTTGGAATAATTCTTTGTGCAAAGCTCCATAGTTCAGAATAAAGCCAATATCCATTGAGTTTTCATTAAATTATGGAGTGTAGAAGGGATTAGGACCTGTAATGCAAGATACAAGCATGTTTGAAATTGATTTGCAACTTGTAACATTGTAAACATGGCTTGAACAAAAGTGACAAATTGCCATTTTCTCTTCTTCGATTCTCCCTAACCATAAATGATCTTGGAGAGTTCTTGGACATTTTGGAAAACTTGTAACATTATATACAATCCATATTTGAAATGAATTTTGAGATACCTCTTGGAAGTAGGTGAAAAATGTCCATGAAGTTAGGTCAAAATCCTGCCTAAATTAGGGCAAATTTTCACTAAGTTAAAAAGTTTAAGGACCCCTATTCACAAAATCATAACTTGAGATACAAGCATCTTTTGGGAAAACTTTTTGAATAAAAGTTGTAGATTTCATGGAGGAATACAACTTTCATGTTGGAAGTTTTCTTTGAATCCAATTGCATCATGGTGAAAAAGTTGTGGAAAGTTGGGAAAAAATAAGAAATTTCCATAACTTAGAAAAATAAGTTATGAAAATTTTCAAATTAAAACCCTAATTTTCAATTTTAGGTTTCTTGGTCAACAAGTTTCACATTTTGACATATCTTGATGAATTATGACCCTTGGCACTTGATTTTGACCAAAAAGTCAAAGTTTGACTTTTTAGTGTACAATTGAGTTTTGATCTGTTGACTGCAAAATTCATCTGTCAATCCTATGCATTTGAGATCTTTTGAACTATGTGATTAGGTCAAGATGATGCTATTGAGTCCTTGAAGTCATGCTTGAACTCAATTGGTCGATGTCTAGGTTAAAAATCAGAAATTTCCCTTTCTCAGTCAAAACCCTAATTTTGACCATTTTGCCCTTTTGATGATCTGATCAAATTTCTTGAGGAGTTGTGATCCAAACTTGATCAAATGGTACAGAGGAGCATAGAATGTGATTGTGGATCAAAAATTATGAAGTTTGACTGTAAATCGGCCATGGTTTACTTTTTCTCCAATACAGCTGATTTTTAGGTCAATTGTCCAATTGACTGAGCAAAAATGTAGTTCAAGGCTTGAAACTTGTCATGAGCAATCTTAGGGGTCCAAGATTGTGTATGAAAGTTACATGAAGCATTGATGGTCCAAAAATTCTTGTTCAAACTCAAACCCTTATTTCAGGTCAACAGTGCAAGGAGATTTCTTGAGCTGAGCAAACCTTAATCCTGTCTGGAGTCCAAGAAGTCTTGTGAGGAAAATCTTGACAATATGAGAGGGAAAATTTTAGGGTACAACACTTGTCATGGATGATTTTGAGAACATATTAGGACATTGGTGAGCATTTGGGATCCCTTGGACTCAAGTATCTTGATGCAACATGAAACCCTAATTTGAGGTAGACTGCCTTAGGAGAGAGCTTGTTTGGCCAACCCTTGGACTTCCTTGAGCATCTTTAGGATCTTTCTTGAAATGTTTTTTTTTGAGAAATATGGGAGGGCAAATTTTGGGGTACAACAGCTTCCCCTGTTCAATCTTCTTAAACTTGAGGATGTAGATTGGCTTGTGTGCCTTTCGTGATCCAGAGGTGGAAGATGATTGAACACTAGAGTGCCCAGAAATTTGCACTCACATGATGTGGTACTTGTCTTGTGATGTCGGGAATGGGCTTACCGATGCAATTTGGAGATTAATGATGGAAGATGGGCTTAAAGATGCCATCCGGAGGAGTGTCGATCGCATAAGAGATTCCTTAGCGAGAGTCTGTATACTTGTTGTTGAGGAAGATTCCGCTGGGGAATGCTGACCTCTGTATTGAGAGAAAATAGAATTTTAGGAGCTTCGTTCGTCTGTTATTCTACTGGGAAATCGTCTCTTTTTTTTGAGAAAAGTCGAATTTTAGGAACTTCGGTTGTCCGTTATTCTGAAGAGGTGAAAATGAACTACTATCTGGTCGTGATCCAGGCTTCATAGTAATAAGACCGACTGATATCTGGTCGTAATCCAGGCTTTACAGTGACTTACTGGGGAGATGAGATTAAACTTGCTATCCGGTCATAATCCGGGCTTCACAATTTCTCGATTCTTATCTGGTCGTAATCCAGGCTTCAGAAGGAATTAAGTTGTTATCCGGTTGCATCTGGGCTTCAACTTGAACTTAGGGCACACTAATATCCGGTCGACTCCGAACTTCTTAGTAATTGTCCAGGAAAATTGATATTTGGTCGAAATCCAAGCTTCACAGTGTCCCTCACTATTATCTGGTCGTAATCCAGGCTTCAGTGTCTTTTACCGCTATCTGGTTGTAATCCAGGCTTCACGATGTCTCATACCACTATCTGGTTGAAATCCAGGCTTCATGGTGTTCAGAGGAAATCAAGATACTATTCGGTCGTAATCCGGGCTTCATAACTTGTGTTAAAGATATACCACTATCTGGTCGTAATCCAGGCTTCGCGGTGTCTTTGGCTGCTATCTGGTCGTAATCCAGGCTTCACAGAAATTTGTATTGCTATCTGGTCGTAATCCAGGCTTCACAATAACTTGCTGAGCTGTTATCCGGTCGTAATTCGGGCTTCACGGCTTGTGTTTATGACATACCACTATCTGGTCGTAATCCAGGCTTCATGGTACCTCGCACTTCTATATGGTCGTAATCCAGGCTTCACAGTAACTTGCTGAGCTGTTATCCGGTCGGATCCGGGCTTCACGGCTTGCTGGGGATTAAACTACTATCCAGTCGAATCCGGGCTTCATAGCTTAGAGATAAACCACTATCTGGTCGAATCCAGGCTTCGCGGGGCTTGATACTGTTATCCGGTCGTAATCCAGGCTTCATAATATGTTGTAGAAATCAAGGTACTATCTGGTCGGATCCGGGCTTCATAGCTTGAACTTTGAGAGAATTTGATTGTATCTTTCCTGAAAGGTAAAGGTTAATTGTATGTAATGCATGACATGTATCAAGCAATGATGTTCTCAAAATAAATGAGATTATATTGTATGATGTTCATGCGTATGTCATGATGTATGGATATGCAAATGTTTGTGATGTTCTCTAGCTGGGGAAAATAAATCCCGGATTGTTGTTAGAGAGTGAAAGGAGTCGAATTCTTCGTTTCTGCTGGGGATAGTGAATGAAGATGATTGTGAGAATAATCCTGCTAGAGAATAAACCGGCGAGAAAAAAATTCTGTGGGGAAGAGATATTCTGCTAGAAGCTCTGTTGACTTGGAGAAACAACCTCGGCTGGGGATGAATTATCATTGCTGGCAATGATGCACTCTGTTGGGAATTGAGTTTCTATTTGTGAAAGGAATGAACTCCGCTGGGGATGATTTTCTAGTGGTGACTTCACTGGGGATAATCTTTTAGACTCTAGTTGGGACAATCCTCCAGACTCTACTGGGGATAATCCTCCAGTGCTGATGATAGATAAACTTTGCATGGGGAGAATATTGTCGATTCATTCGCGATTGCGAGCCTCAGCTGGGGAGAGTGGTGTCCTGTTCGGGATTGCTAACATCATTGTCTTTCCTTACTCTGCAGGGAGTGAATGTACCTTCAATCGTTTTCTCCAACTAGGTCTATCCCTATACCTAGTGGACAAAGCAACTGTAAGGTTTGGACATCTCTCGTTTGCCCCTGTTTTTGATATTACGAGTAATTGTCTTTTGTTTCGCATGTAAATATTTATGAGCAGCAATTATTGTCAAATGCATATATCAAAATGAACATTGGACGTTCTTGCAAAACAAAACAGAAAAAGAAAAAGATTCGAAATTTCTTTGTGAAAATGAATTGTATTGATTTTGAAGTTAGCCTGTAAATAGGCCTTTTTGTACAAGAGGTTGACGTCCTAGTAAGAGAACGCCGCCGAACAATAGAATTTATACAGTTTGTGTAAAAGAAAGAAAAACAGCTATGTGAATAATCCCACTGGGTTCCAACTCTGATATCGCCTTCATATCCTCAAGCATCTCATCCCTTTGCTACTTGGTTGAAGGTAGATCAGATTGATTAGCGCCGTCTGAGCTTGATAGTCGATACCGAAGTCTGGTTGCAAGATAATCCAATGAGACATAGTGTTACGCTTTAATCCCTAATTTTTGCCTGGACCGCCCTTTCGGGTTTTCAGTCCACCGGGATACCCTTTTTTGCCCAAGCCGCCTTTTCAGGTTTTCGACTTGTCGGGTGTACAGATTTTTCATTTTCATCCCTTATTTTTGCCTGAACCCTTTTGGTTCGCTGGGAAGCCCTTATTTTTTCCTAGGCCAGTCAACCTAGCGGGTCTTTGATTAGGTGTAGTATTTTTTCACTATGTATGCATTGACGAGGTGAGGAAGGTCGTCACCATCTATGGTGGTTAGAATCATAGCTCCTCCTGAGAAAATATTCTTAACCACAAATGGCCCTTCGTACGTAAGGGTCTATTTGCCCCTGGGATCACTTTACGGTAGTATGATGCGCTTGATCACCAGATCCCCAACTTAATACTCTTGTCGTCTGACTTTCTTATTAAATGCCTTGATCATCCGCTTTTAATACGTCTGGCCATGACACATAGCAGTAAGTCTTTTCTCGTCGATTAGGTTTAGCTGATCAAGTTGGGTCTGGATCCAGTCATCCTTGCTCAAACCTGCATCCTTCATAATCCGTAGAGAGGGTATCTGGACCTCAATAGGTAAGACTGCTTCCATTCCATACACCAAAGAGTAGGGTGTTGCCCCTGTTGACGTTCGTGCTGAGGTGCGGTACCCATGAAGAGAAAATGGTAACATCTCGTGCCAATCTTTGTATGTCACCGTCATCTTCTGCACAATCTTCTTGATGTTCTTATTAGCCGCTTCTACAGCCCCATTCATCTTCGGCCGGTAGGGCGAAGAGTTGTGATGCTGTATTTTGAACTGTTTGCAGAGCTCGGTGATCATCGTATTGTTGAGATTTATACCATTGTCTGTAATGATCCTCTCAGGTACACCATATCGACAGATCAAATTGTGCCAAATAAACTGTGCCACGATGTTCTTGGCCACTATAGCAAAGGAGGCTGCCTTAACCCACTTTGTAAAATAATCAATCGCTACCAGAATGAAATGATGCCCGTTGGACGCAGTAGGTCTAATCTCGCCAATCATATCAATGCCCCACATTGCAAAGGGCCAAGGAGTTGTCAAGATGTTCAGGGGAACTGGAGGTATATACACCTTATCAGCATAGACTTGGCACTTATGACAGGTTCGAGAATGCTGATAACAATCGGCTTCCATGGTAGACCAATAATATCCTGCCCGTAGGATTTTCCTTGCCATGGTGTGTCCACTGGAATGAGTTCCGAAAGTACCTTCATGTAACTCCGCCATAATTCTTTTTGCCTCGTTCTTATCCACACATCGCAGTAAAGTTGCATCATGGTTACGCTTGTAAAGGATATCATTGCTGATGAAGAACTTCGCCGCGAATCTCCTTAGAAACTTCTTATCGTTAACAGATGCACCCTCGGGGTACTCCTGAGCCTCAAGATACCTCTTCACCTCATGAAACCAGGGTTTATCTGTCACCTCTTCAGTCTTAATGTCACAGCAATGTGCAGGTTCGTCCAACCTCTCAATGGTAATCTGGGGAGCTTCATTGTCCCACCTGACCTTGAACATAGAAGACATAGTAGCTAGCACGTCCGCTAACTGATTCTCCTCTCTGGGGAAGTGTTCAAAGGTTATCTCCTCAAAATGTGGAAGCAACGTCAATACATATTCTTTGTAAGGAATAAGATTTGGGTGTTTCATATCCCACTCGCCTTTGATTTGACTGATCACGAGAGCGAAATCTCAGAACATACTCAGAAACTTAATCTCAGGTCAATAGCTGCTCGCAGGCCCATGATGCACGCTTCATACTCCGCCATGTTGTTGGTGCAGTTAAAACATAATCGGGCGGTGAACGGAGTATGATAGCCTTCAGGAGATATGATCACGGTGCTAATGCCATTACCCAATGCGTTTGAAGCTCCATCAAAATACATAGACCATCGGGATCCCTCCTTAGGTCCTTCATCCGGTCCAGGTGTTTCACAGTCAGTTACCAACATGATGTTCTTATCCGGAAACTCGAAGCTCATAGACTGGTAATCATCCACTGCCTGATGTGCCAAATAATCTGCCAACACACTCCCCTTGATTGCTTTTTGGGTTGTGTATTGGATGTCGTACTCAGTCAAGATCATCTTCCATCTTGCTATTCTTCCGGATAACGCAGGCTTTTCGAAGATATACTTGATTGGATCCATCTTTGATATCAATAGGGTAGTGTGAGTCAGCATATATTGTCTCAGCCGGCGAGCAGCCCATGCCAAAGCGCAGCAAGTTTTCTCAAGCAGTGAGTATCGGGTCTCACTATCGGTAAACTTTTTGCTAAGGTAGTAAATAGCATGCTCTTTTCGGCCAGACTCGTCATGCTGCCCCAGCACACACCCCATCGAGTTGTCGAGTACTGTCAAGTATAAGATCAAAGGTCTCCCTTCAACTGGAGGCATTAGAATGGGTGGCTCTTGGAGATATTCTTTAATCCTTTCGAAAGCGGCTTGACATTCATCATTCCATCTTACCACTTGATCTTTCTTCAGCGGCTTGAAGATTGGTTCACAAGTAGCAGTCAGGTGTGAAATGAATCAAGCAATGTAGTTCAGACATCCCAAAAAGCCTCTGACTTCTTTTTCTGTTTGGGGAACTGGCATTTCCTATATAGCCTTTACCTTGGCAGGATCCACCTGAATACCTTTATCACTAACGACGAAACCCAGCAGCTTACCAGACCTCACCCCGAAGGTGCACTTGTTCGGGTTTAACCTCAGCTTGTACATCTTCAATCTTTCAAATAGCTTCTGGAGATGGTCAAGATGTTCTTTTTCAGTCTGGGATCTTACAATCATGTCGTCAACGTATACCTCAATCTCATGATGAATCATGTCGTGGAACAAAGCAACCATGGTGCACTGGTACGTCTCCCCAGCATTCTTCAATCCGAACGGCATGACTTTGTAGCAAAAGGTACCCCACTGCATAACGAAAGTTGTCTTCTCCATGTCCTCGGGAGCCATCTTAATCTGATTGTAACCAGAAAAACCATCCATAAAGGAGAAGATCTTATGATGTGCGATGTTGTCGACCAGAACATCGATGTGAGGGAGTGGGAAATCATCCTTGGGGCTTGCCCTGTTCAGATCCCTATAGTCCACACACATTCGAACCTTACCATCTTTCTTCGGTACCGGAACCATATTGGCAACCCACTGCGGGTAAGAAGTAACTGCTAGAAAATCGGCATCAAATTGTTTCATGACCTCAGCTTTGATTTTCTCAAACATCTCTGGGCGCATTCGGCGAACTTTTTGCTTCACTGGAGGACAGTCTTCTTTAGTTGGCAAGCGGTGAACCACAATAATGGTATCCAACCCAGGCATATCTTCATAAGACCAAGCAAAGATCTCAACATAGTCATGCAGCATTTGTATCAACCGTTGCTTAACACCAGAATCCAGATTTGCACCGATCTTGACCTCTTTCTTGTCTTCTTATGTACCCAGATTCACTTATTCGACTGGCTCTTCATGGGGTTGTATGGTCCTCTCTTCCTGTAGTAACAGTCTAGCAAGTTCCCCAGGCACTTCGCAATCATCCTTACCTTCGTCCTCGGCTTGGTTGATCGGACTTTTGAAGTCATAATTGGCAGTAGCAGAGTCATTATTAGTGGTTTCCAGAGTTGATGTGGACCTGTATTATGATATGTGAGTGTGTGTAAGACAATAGCTGTTTTGATAAAGTGCAAGATAGAAAAGAAAAAACAAGGAGCGCAAAATTTGTAATGCAAGAAAACGTCCAATGTTTTATTAATGATATATGGAAATGGAAAACATTAAGCCCTCGCAAACAAAGCCATGGTGTCTCGGGTAAGGCACCGGGCCGTAAAGTTTTAAACTGTCTGTTACAAATCTCAAAAACAAAAGTCTATTACTATGCAATAAAAGAAACAGGCACAAAGTCCTTTGCCGTCCAATTGTTCAATCCACCGTTGGTAGTCGGGTAAATCCAGCTGTCGAAATCTGACTCTTCTTCATCGTCTTCAATTGCATTCACTCCTGGATTACTGATACGCAGGGGAGGTCTTCCAATCCGCGCATGCTGAACAGCCCTTTGAGCTTCTTTCTCAATAACAGCTCTGGCATCCTTGAGGGAAGCCATCTTCATTGGAGGATCTTCAGCAACAGTTTCAGTCGACGCCAGAGTCTGGGGGACTTCTTCAAAATTCTGACATGGGGTCTCAATGAACTCCCCATCCATCTCCACATACCGAAAAGAGTTAAGGTAGCTCACCATGTACTCCTCTTCTCCTCGTACTGTAACAATTTTCCCCTTCACTGGATATTTTAACATCTGATGGAGTGTAGAAGTTACTGCCCCAGCCTTATGAATCCATGGGCGACCCAGCAAACAAGAATAAGATGGTCGGATGTCCATCACATAGAATGTAGATGCAAAAGTCTGAGAGCCAACTTTGATAGGAACATCCACCTCCCCGTGCACCATCCTTTTGGACCCGTCAAAGGCCCTAACCACAATATTACTCGGCTTCAGAATCAACCCTTCATAGTCCAACCGGTCTTACGCTTTCTTGGGTAAAACATTTAATGAGGATCCAGTATCCACCAGCACGTGGGCCAAAGTAGTTCCCCTGCACTCGATTGAAACATACAGAGCGTCATTGTGATTCCTTCCTTTGGCAGTCAGATCTGCATCAGAGAAAACCAACCTGTTGTCAGCGGTCAAACTAGCCACACAGTCTTTGAATTGATCAGCAGATGTTTCCTGCGGCACATGTGCAGTTTTAAGGAAAGAAATTAAGGCCTTTGCATGGGCCTTTGAGCACAACAATAAGGATAACATGGAGATCTTTGACGGGGTCTGCCCAGCTGTTCGACTATGTTGTAGTCGCTTTTCTTGATGATCTTCAGGATTTCCTCTATCTCCTGTCTAGAGGTTTCTACAACAATCTTCTTAGGTGCCTCCGTCCGGGAAGGCTCACCTGTGATCTCTTTGCCCCAAGCGTCAGATGACTCGGCGACAGGGGTGATAATTGGAATATGTACTGGGACCGTAGCAGATGTACTGGCAGATGGAATAGCAACCGGTTTTCGAATAGTTGGTGGGGAAATCTTAGGAGAGAAAAGTCTTCCGCTTTGGGTGACCTTGCTAGACCCGACAATATTGCTGACATCAGTATCAGCCTCTTCAACCTTCAAGTCTTGTTTGATCCCATGATAATACACATCGGCCCCATAGTACCACGGGACAGCCTTATCCTAAGTGTAAGGGATAAGACCAGGAATAGTAATGATCAATGGAGCAACTCTCGGTACAGATGTAATCCTAACAGGCTTTCTCGAGGAAGCCTTGGAAGGATTGGTGGAAATGGTTATAATGGACACGTCTTCAACAAGAATCAACGGAATCAAAGTTTTATCGAACAAGATCTCTTTGTTATCCATGAGGCGTTGAACACCTTATTTCAACAAATGGCAACCAGCAGGCAGGATTGAACATAGGTGGCAACCTTCGCCATAGCCCGAAAATAAACCGGCCGATAATAGATTCTTCTTTACTGTCATCAACGGAGTAGAAATGTCTTCCACGGAGGTCACAAAGGAATCATTGTCCACAGCATTTACTCCATGCTTGGGCATAGGAGCAGTCATGACATTAGGCTTTTCCGGTGCGTCAAACTCAATTTATTTAGCTTCAATCAAATCTTGCACCTTATTTCTCAAGGCCCAACAGTTGTTTGTATCATGCCCTGGGCTATCGGAGTGATAGGTACAACGGGCGTTTGGATTATACAGCGGAGATGTGGTGCTGGGATTCTTTGGGGCTTCCCTCAGAGTTATCAGGTTGGTCTTCAATAACTGCGGTAAAATTTCAGACAGAGTCATGCTAAGCCGAGTATACTGTCTTTGCGGTCTCTCTACTCTTTGTTGATTGTTGCGTTGTGGGGCAACAGTTGGTCTTGATATTACTACCTTATTAACTGCTTGATGGCGTTCAGGTCGGTTTTGGCTCCTTGAGCTGTAAATTGCACTAGCTTCTTTTCTAAAAGGCTTCTTTTATGTACTTGATGAAGCACCTTTCTGTATCTTGCCACTTTTGATACCAGCTTCCACTCTCTCCCTAGTCAAAATCAATTCAGTAAACCCAGATGATGAACTTCTGATCAAATGATTGAAATATGGACCACACAAAGTCCCAACAAACATATCCACCAACTCCCTATCAGACAGATGGGGTTGGACTCTTCCAGCAAGATCTCTCCATTTCTGAGCATAGTACTTAAAGCATTCGCCTATACCCATAGACATACCCTGAAGCTGAGTACGCGTGGGAGCAAGGTCGGCGTTGTATTGGTATTGCTTGTAAAAAGCAGCGGCAAGGTCCTTCCAGTTGCGGACATTAGCTCCTTCCAATTGATAGAACCATTCAAGTTGAGTCCCTGACAGACTATCTTGAAAGAAATGAACCCACAGGTTTCTATCAGCAGTATAGGGTTGAATCTTTCTAACATACGAGCGGAGGTGTAGCTTCGGGCAGGATACTCCGTCATACTTAGAAAAGACAAGAGCTTTAAACTTGTGAGGGATCACCACCCCAGATGCCAAACCCAAATCTCCGAAGTCCAGCCCAGGTATCTTCTGGATCTCCATTGCACTCAACCGGTCTTTAAGTTGCTTATACCTATCCTCAGCAGGAGGATACTGGTCTTCATCAAAATCAGTGTCATTATCAGAAACCACAGGACTGGGACCCTTCCTTTCCTCTTGATTTTCTCCTCCTCCAGATGAATGAGACAAATCAGTTTCTTGTCGCAAATTGTTCCCGAATCTGCGACCCATATTCAGGAGGACCACCTTCTTCTTCTTCTTCTTCTCTTTCAAGATGAGAGACTTCAAATCTTGCTGTCCTTTGGCCAGGTTTAGGAACAGCTCTTGGAATTGTGCATTCTAGGCTTGAAGAGCCTTGATGGCTTGATCAGTAGGTGTTTCAGAAGACATGATTGCTGAAATAAACAACGAAGAAGATGAGAAACCTGTAACGGTACATGTAATGAGGTGCATGGGAATGGAATGCGTATGAACTGATTTCAAAGACTTTGGGAGATTTAAATTTGTGAACCAAGAAATAAACAAACTTTTATTAGATTAAAACTTGTAACAATGTTTAACAATGCCTTCAAGGCGTTACAAAAGAAATAACTGAAAATAAATCTAAACTAGAAACAAGCAGAAATCAGAAATCACATGGTCTCTTTCCCTTCGTACTGACATAATCATTGATCGTCTTTTCGTTCTCAAGTTGCCTTGTAAGCCTCAAGATCTTCCTCTCCTGCTCATGATACTTCTCCCTGTAGGTATCCCTTTCTTCCTTTAGCTGGATCCAAGATCTCTTCAATGCCCCAAGATCATTAGGAATGTATGGATGAAGGACTGTGTAAGGAACCCCTTATTCATTAGTATGCTCTACAATCACCGACAAAACAGCTTCATATGGCATCCCCAGCTTTTGAGCACGGGATCGAACCCACTGGAGATAAGGTTGCATCAGGAGAGAAGTCTTCAATCCTAGCTCTTGAGGGTCAGACTTGTTTACCATGCTCCAGGCTCGTATAAACCTTCGGTGATGCTCATTTACGTCCCCCTTGTAGTCAAAGACAATGTCTGGAAGAAGCAGCTCATGGGGACCGTCTCTCCGGGCGCGACCAAACTGTCTCAAAGCCAAGCAAGGACTATAGGTTATACCCCCTCTAATTCCAAGCAATGGGACATTAGGGTATTCCCCACATCGATCAATGATAGCTACTCTCTCCATATCCTTAGAACTCCAAAGGATGTCCGTATGAGCAAGGGACATGATTTTGTAAGCCCAACCTACACCTTCCTCATTCTTTAATGCAGACTTGGGGAGGTGCGAAATAAACCACCTCGCCAACAGCAGCGTGCAACACATGAGAGTTCCCCTTCTCCGTACAGTACAGGTATAGAGAGCATGTAGAATGTCACCCAAGAGAGTAGGCACTAGATTACGGGACAAGAAGATCTTGATTGTGTTCACATCTATGAGGGAATCTGGATTCGGGAAAAGAACCAAGTCGTAGATGAGGAGAGCAAGATGTCTTCAAAAGCTTGGAAATCCAAGCTATCCAAGAACTGTTGAGCTTGATCGATCAGAAACTTAGCCAAGAAACCTTTAACCCCGCTCTGTGTCTCTCAGTTAGACACTACATCGGCCTTTGTTAAGTGTAAAGCTGAAGCAATGTCCTCAGGTCTAGGAACCTCCTCCAAACTTGTGAAGGGTGTATGCTCGAGAATAGATATGCCTAACAAATCAGAAAACTCCTCCAAAGTAGGGACTAGCTGGTAATCCAGGAAGGTGAAACAATGATGCAATGGATCAAAGAACTAGAATAACACACTCATCATTTGCTCATCCAACTTTGAAGTGACCAAACCAAGGAGATGACCATGTCTTCTAACAAATTAAGAAGTATCAGGAACTTTTGAGGCTAACTCTCTGAGCTGAACATGTATTCGCACGAAGTTGACTCGAATGGTATTTCTGCGCATAAAAGTCATGATCTGCAAAACAGAACAAAGATAAATCTCCTCGGTCTTTGAAATGGTTAGTCTAATGAAATATGCATGCTATGTCATGATGCATGATGTCATGATAAAAACACACAACAGGTACCACAGATAGCAGACATGGTAAAGGCAAACAAGTCACACAATAGCCCTTAAGTTTCAGGCTTGCATGGGGTCTAGGTACTACCCTCTTGAAGTTTAGTTGGTTCAACCTGTCCTAATAATAGTAACCGGGTTCTAGAGGTTCTCAATATCACTGACCATCCTCCATCGGTCATGGTTTCAGCTCACGCAATCTTTTCTTGCAGCTGGAACCTATAATTAGTATCAAGTATCAACCAGTTCCCAACTCTATGCCGAGGCTGGCTATCTCACTACTTCCTATGGCCAAGTTGGTCAATTATAGGTTCTAAGGTCAGTTGATGCTTAACGACCCATATAGCAGCCCCATATTCTCCTTGTTGCTCCACAAGGGATATAGGTACCAACTAATGTGCCACATCAACGTAGTTACTGCTTCAACCATATCGGTCTACGCCGTACAATTCCCTCACAGTCTATTGCTACTTACTTAAAAGGTGTTCCCCAGATCCAGGTTAGGATCTATAGTAATTACAATACAAAGCCCACAAAGATAAAGCAATCAAATCAAATAATAGAAAACAATATGATGAACTAATCCTAAGGTATACCCCACTTATTAATTCATCCCCAGCAGAGTCGCCAGTTCTATGATACGGTGGCCAGAACCGGGATTGTTTTTAGGAAAATGTTGGTTTGCGTTTTGCGTTTGTGTTTGCAAAATGTCGCGGTAAGCAAGAGTCGCCACCGACTTTTATTTTGTCTAACTGGAAAGGAAAAAAGCACAGAAAAATTCCTTTTTTCGAGATTTTGAGTACGGGGGTAGATTATAGAAAGGGGAGGTATTAGCACCCTTTCTATCCGTAGTTTTCTACGGGCTCTTAGGTACTTGCTCATCATTTTAAAATTGTTTATGTGTGTGTGTGTGATTTGAAAAGTTTTTGACTTCGATTTAACTCTTGCTTCTGTCTTCAAGAGTGTTACGAAGTGTTTTTGAAAGCTTTGTTTAAAAGAGGAGTGTAAGTGTGAAAAAGTTTGTTTGGATTGAGCAAGTACTTAAGAACTAATCTACCTACTCGAAAAAAGAGAATTGTTCTATGTTTGTTTCCTTTAGACAGTGCTATCCCACTATTAGTGAGTATATAGCACCTTCGTTGGAGTTTTGAGTGTCAATTCGAAAGGGACGTACGATCACCAAAGCAATGTTATGACGTCTTAGTAATAACTCTAATGTCTTAGATCAATTATTCGAGGCAATAATTCTGAGGCAACCATTCAGAGGCAACTTTTCCGAACGGGACTTTGATCTTTGTTTAGACAAGAGAGCGACCACTAAAATACCCTATACTTAATGATCGTTTACCGAAGGCAACCGAAGTGGGAGTGTTCCCTAGGAGTGCGCATGTGCGAGTGATTCAGTTTCAGATTATTATCTTTGCACATTTAGGGTTAGCTAATTGTTTTAAAGTTTACATACATTCTTGTCATGCAACTCTAATTATTTATACATCTAACAGTTAATATTTTGCGGAATTTAAAGTACGGAAAGTAAGCTACGCTATTACAAGGCTTCGGGTATTTACATAGCCAAAAACAAACCCTTAAAACGAAGCGATAAATGAAAATAAAGATCCTAATTAAGCTATTACAACTTGTGAGCAATTACATTAATATGAAAAAATAAAGTAATAAAGCGCGCACAATGAAATTAAGATCGGGAGAGAACTAAGGTTTTGACCCCTTCTAACCTAATTAAAAGAAAAAAATTGTTTTTGTTGTTTTTAATTATTTTTAAGAAAGAAAATATAATTAAATTAAAACCCTAATTGTTCTAATTAATTTTAATTATTTACAAAATAATTTAAGTTACCCTAGAAATTAAATTAAATTATTTTTTGATAAAAAATAAAAATCTAAACCTAGTTTGGTGAAAAGTTGATTTTATGAATTTTTGATTGGTTAGAAAAGTAATTATTTTAGTATTGAAAAAGGATAAAAAAAAGTAAAGGAAATAACCCAAGGGCCCACTACCAGCGGTTCCGATCAAAAGATGATGATCCAGAGGATGAAGGTCCAGAAGATGATGGTCCAGAGGATGAAGGTCCAGAAGATGATGGTCCAGAGGATGAAGGTCCAGAAGATGATGGTCCAGAGGATAGTGGTATTGGGCCTACTCCTGGCTAGTGGATCCAGCCGATCGTGACCGTCAGAAGATGAGGTGCGCTGGATCTGGCTGAGACTGATGGATCCAGAGGATAACACCCAGGGGATGCTTGATCTGATCCTGGTTGGTGAAATCAGAAGATAACCCCTAGCAGATGTAAGTGCTGGATCTGGTGAAAACAAAGGAGAAAAATGCCAGAGGGTCACGCCTGGGATCGAATCCCGAATCATGAACTTCTGACTTCCTTCTTCTGACCAACTGCACTGGGTGTTAGTTTAACAATACAACAGAATAAACAAACAGATCAGAATTATAGGTTTCTGGCCAGAACAAACGCGCCAGAATTTAAACCGGACAGTAAAATTGTGACACGCTATCGTCTTCTTCCCTGGATCCGTCGTTTAAAACTCAGAACTTTTACCCACGGATATGGCATTGTAGTTGTAACCCTGTGCATCTCAGAAATGACATACAAGCAATATAAATAGAACTTAAGACCATGGATCAACAGGATTTAATCTGCTGATCACAATGGTCTCCTCCATTTGGGACAATTTTACCTGCATGAGAAAACCCTAAAACGAACCAAGAAACCCTAACAATGGCAATTCTAGATTCAGTCCATGAAAACGCAATTGAATGATTTGAATAACTTGAAAATGTTCCAAGGATCAAGAATATATAATTAATTTATACTATAAGTATCAGAATGATTCAATTCGAATTCAAGAAAAAAACCAAAGTCGTGGCTGACTTACAGTGTGTTGTAGTGTCTGAAAGCGCTTGTTCTTGATTGGTTTTGCTTGCTGGTGATCCCAGGAAGCGATTGGGATGGTCAGGAGGCTTTGTAATTGCCTGGAAGTATGGATTCGTGTCTACACTTTTTTGTGATTTTTTCAAGTTTGGTTCTGGTTCTTGCGCCTCCCTCCAGCCTTCTTTTAGGTCTGCATATGCTCAATATATATCAAGGATTGGATTAGGGTTGAAAAGCTGATCTCAATCTTCCTCCATCACTGCTCTTGATTTGGATTTGATTCACTTTGAATATCTTTCTAAACTTAGGCCAAATTCAATCTTTTTGTCCATACCAATGCTTTGCACGATTTAAAATACTTGCCAACTGGATTTAAGACCTGAAACAAGCACAAGATCTTTGAATTTCAATGTTTTGGATTTTCTATGATTTGTTTTGATTTAAAATTATTTAATTTAAATAAAAATCAAAATAAATAATAAAAACAATATAATGACAAGTGGCAAGGGATAGGGCTCGTGGACCATGTTGCCAACTCAAAACAAGTGCAAAAGATTAGGCCCATTTGGCAAAAATTGCATTTTTAGGCATAGTTGACTTTTGACAATTTTGCAAAAAGGGTAAACTTCACCAATGCATAACTTCCTCAATTTTGACTCTTTGAAGGTGTTCTTGGACTTTTTAGAAAGCTTGAGATGTACTCTAAGCAACCCTTTTGTTCTCATCTCAATTTCATATTCCATGCTCATGTATGAAGCTTTGACAAAAAAGGTGTTTTTGTTGACTTTTCAAAATGACCTATAATGTCCAAATTCATAACTTCTTGTGAGTGCATATTTTGAACTTGGGAGCTCAAGATGGATTGTAGATCATGGAATACTATTCAAAATTATCTTTGGATGGGTCATTTCTCATAAAGTATGAGAAAGTTATGCTTAGTCAAAGTTGAGTTGACTTTTCCTGCAAAACCCTAATTTAGCAACTTTTGGTTCTTGATGAATTGTGAACAATCCTTGATGAATCATGATCAACCCTTGATCAAATTATGAATGATACTTCAAAATTAGGATGTTGAAAAAAAATCTTGAAGTTTGACTGTATGTAGGCCACAGTTCACTTTTGCCCTAGCACAGTCGATTTGCAGGCCTTTGAGCAATTGACTGAGCAAACTTCCTCTGCAAGGTTTGAAACTTGTCATGGATGATCTTGAGAACATATTAAGACATTGGTGAGAATTTGGTATCCCTTGGACTCAAGTATCTTGATGCAACATGAAACCCTAATTTGAGGTAGACTGCCTTAGGAGAGAGCTTGTCTGGCCAACCCTTGGACTTCCTTGAGCATCTTGAGGATCTTTCTTGAAATGTTTTTTTTTTAGAAATATGGGAGGGAAAATTTTGGGGTACAACAATGTGCATACATTACATATAACATAATCTCAGTTATCTTGAGAACCTCATCACAGTGCATCCCATGCATCGCACTTAAACTAACCCTGTGTTTCTTTTAGGAAAGACAATTATTATCAACAATTTCCAGCAGGTCCATGATCAACACTCAAAGCTAAACAGAGTAATCATTGGCAACAAATGCAACCTCATCCAGGTTCATTCTCACAGCCCTGCTATCCAGGTGTTCATATCGAAGTAACCCTACTATCCAAGTTCCTTCTCATAGCCCTACTATCCAGGCTTTCATATCGAAGTAACCCTACTATCCAGGTTCCTTCTCACATCCCTACTATCCAGGATTTCATATCGAAGTAACCCTACTATCCAGGTTCCTTCTCAAAGCCCTACTATCCAGGATTTCATATCGAAGTAACCCTACTATCTAGGTTCCTTCTCACAGCCCTACTATCCAGGCTTTCATATCGAAGTAACCCTACTATCCAGGTTCCTTCTCACAGCCCTACTATCCAAGCTTTCATATTTAAGTAACCCTACTATCCAGGTTCCTTCTCACAGCCCTACTATCCAGGCTTTCATATTTAAGTAACCCTACTATCCAGGTTCCTTCTCACAGCCCTACTATCCAGGCTTTCATATCGAAGTAACCCTACTATCCAGGTTCCTTCTTACAGCCCTTCTATCCAGGCTTTCATATCGAAGTAACCCTACTATCCAGGTTCCTTCTCACAGCCCTACTATCCAGGCTTTCATATCGAAGTAACCCTACTATCCAGGTTCCTTCTCACAGCCCTACTATCCAGGCTTTCATATCGAAGTAACCCTACTATCCAGGTTCCTTCTCACAGCCCTATTATCCAGGCTTTCATATCGAAGTAACCCTACTATCCAGGTTCCTTCTCACAGCCCTACTATCCATGCTTTCATATCGAAGTAACCCTACTATCCAGGTTCCTTCTCACAGCCCTACTATCCAGGCTTTCATATCGAAGTAACCCTACTATCCAGGTTCCTTCTTACAGCCCTACTATCTAGGCTTTCATATCGAAGTAACCCTACTATCCAGGTTCCTTCTCCTAACCTTACTATCCGGGTTCGGCCTTCCTTATCCCCAGACAACAGTCTACAACACTGTAAGACCGGGACCCAATCAAACACAATTGATTTCACATTTCCCCAGTAAGTCACGGTGCAGTATATACCCCGACTAAACACACAGTTCACTTCCGTTTCCCAAACCGGAATTATTCCCCAGTAGAATAATGGACAACCGAAGCTCTT
The DNA here is from genome assembly GCA_948472305.1 of Vicia faba. NCBI lineage: Eukaryota > Viridiplantae > Streptophyta > Magnoliopsida > Fabales > Fabaceae > Vicia > Vicia faba. Next base: position 1,134,663,708 of record OX451740.1, on the reverse strand, counting down.
AAAAACTCTATTTCTCCCAAGACAGAGACCAGCATTCCCCAACGAAGTCCTCCTCAACAACAGGTATACAGGTTCTCGCAAAGGAATCTCTTGTGCAATCGACACCCCTTCAGATGGCATCTTTAAGCCCATCTTCCGTCATTGACTTCCAAATGGCATCTATAAGCTCATTCCTGATATCGCAAGACAAATATCACTTCATGCGAGTGCAAATTTCTGGGCACTCTAGTGTTCAATCATCTTCCACCTTCAGATCACGAAAGGCAGATAAGTCAATCTACATCCTCAGGTTTAAGAAGATTGAACAGGGGCAGCTGTTGTACCCCAAAATTTTCCCTCACATATTTCTCAAATACATGTCAAGTAAGATCCTCAAATTGCTCAAAGAAGTCCAAGAATTGACCAGACAAACTCTTTCCTAAGGCAGTCTACCTCAAATTAAGGTTTCATTTTGCATCAAGATGCTTGAGTCTAAAGGATCCCAAATGCTCACCGTTGTTCTAATATGTTCTCAAGATCATCTATGTCAAGTTTCAAGCCTTGCAGAGGAAGTTTGCTCAGTCAATTGCTCAAATACCTAAAAATCGACTGTGTTAGGTCAAAAGTCAAATGTGGCCCACATACAGTCAAACTTCAAGATTTTTGGTCAACATCCTCATTTTGAAGTATCATTCATCATTTGATCAAGGGTTGATCATTATTCATTAAGGATTGCCCATAATTCATCAAAACCTAAAAGTTGCTAAATTAGGGGTTTGTAGGAAAAGTCAACTCAACTTTGACCAAGCATAACTTTCTCATACTTTATCAAAAATGACCCATCCAAAGCTCATTTTGAATAGGATGCAATTCCCTATAATGCATCTTCATCTCTAAATTTCAAAACATGCACTCACAAGAAGATATGAATTTGGACATTATAGGTCATTTTGAAAAGTCAACAAAAACACCTTTTGGGTCAAGGCTTCATACATGAACATGGAAGACTCAATTGAGATGAGACAAAACTGGTTGCTTAGAGGACATCTTAAGGTTTCTAAAAAGTACAAGAACACCTCTCTAGGGTCAAAATTGAGAGAGTTGTGCATTGGCGAAGTTGACCTTTTTTGCAAAATTGCCAAAACCCAAATATGCTCAAATTTGCATCTTTTGCTAAATGGGCCCAACTTTTTATGCTTGCATCTCATTCCTAACATATTACACGACCTATGGGACCCTCCATGCTTTATTTATTCATTTATTCAATTTTTTTTTATTTTTATTCATTTAAAATTCAAATAAATTCAAATAAATCCTAATAAATCATATATTGCATTTTAGGGATGATCTTTTGCATTGAAAGAAGATCTCATATGCTGTCAATTGAAGATCAACTCGTGCAAAGTCAATTTGGTTTGAAAAAGATTATATTTAAGCAAAATTGGAAAGGAATCATATGCATTGAAAGATCAAATCAAATCTCCATGATGAGCAAGATTGAGGTCGTTTTTGTTGACCTAATAGTTTGTATTACATATATAGAAGAAGACCAATGCATGAGGGGGTTAGAAGCAGTCGTGCAGAGATGAAACAAAACTCAAAAAATTGCAAGAAAAGTGGTGATTCAATCTCCACGTTAGAGGCCAATTCATACCATTCTCACGACACCAACAGGTTCTTGGACATCTCCAGAAGGAATTCCACCCATTTGCAAGCTCTCTCACGCCTGGAATTGTGAGATATAGGTATCACGACTTGCTTTTAAATTCAAATTCATTTTCATTGATTTACTCATCCATTGCATATTTTGATGATATATTCGTGTTTGTCATTGAGTTTGCAAACTTTTGGTACCATTTAATTGTATTTCTAACGCCTATATAGGAAGTTGCCATAGCTAGGGATTTGCATTCTTGATTAGGGATTTGCAGGATAGGCAAAATTGAGTATTGATTCTGGTACCATGAGACTCGTGAGGATGAAACGAGTCGAATGGTACCAGCCATGGCCATTTATCTTGAGCGCACGCGATTTTGGAGATGGACAGGGATATACCTACAGCCAGTGTTTGTAGGTAAAAGTTTGTTTACCTAAAACGACAGATGGGGGGTAGACGATGATGCGTGTCATCCTTTGGTTGGGCCATTTAAATTTAGCGTGTTTTTTTTTCAGGATTTAGTGTTTTCATCATATAATATTTATGTTTTATTGTATATACAAACAAAACACTTGTCTCAGTTGGTAAGCGTGCAGGGGGAAAGTGCAAAGGACCTGGGTTCTATTCCCAGGTCCCAACCTTCATTCTTAATATTTTTTAACAGGTAATCCAACGCTTTGCAAGTCAAGATGCTCACCGTGCACCATCAGGATCTGGCCCTCTAGTTCATCAATGTCCCCAGATCAACATACCACCATGGGAGGACCACCATACGCCCCAGTCAAGCGTGTACACTAGATTGGGGCGAAGTCAAACAGGCCTATATCCATTTGGGCCCAGGAATTTACATTCCAGCCCCCCTTTTTTCCTAAATACAGGCCCATCTCATCCTTCTTTCTTTATTTATTTTTAATTCTTTTGATACTTTCTTTAATTATTTTTAATTCACTAATTAATCTTTTTTTCATAAAAAGTCATAAAATCAATAATTCACAAAAAATTAGAATTAGACTTTTTTTAATCAAAATTAATTTTATTAGTTTAATTTAATTTAGTCTAATTTAGGGAAATTGTAATTTACTTATTTTTCATAAATAAAATCAAAAAATATAAATTAGGTTAAACTTTTGATTCAATTTTATTTTGCTCTTTGTCTCAAATAAATAAAATACAAAAATAGGTCGTAGATTAAATCAATTCATTTTTTTCCTTAAAATTAAAATTAATTAGAAGTAGGCTTTTCTTTCTTTTAATTTAACAATTTCTTTATTTTCTTAAAATAACAAAACAAAACAAAAACATTTTCTTAATTAATCGCAATTAGGTTTAGGCAGGGGTCAAAACCCTAATTATCTTGTATTCGATTTACTGCGCGCATATTATTTATTTTTTGTCAATATTGTTGTAACTGTGCATGGTTTGTAATAGTTTAATCTAGGGTTTTTATTTATCGCTTCTTCCCGGGTTTTTGGCTATGTAATTAATTTCCCTCCCCGAAGCCTTGTAATAGCGTAGATTTACTTTCTCGCATCTTAATTTCTGCAAATATTTAACTGTCTAGATGTATGTTAATAGGATTGTAGGACAAGATTGCATGATAATTTAATACAGTTAGAAAACCCTAATGTGCAAAGATAAATAACTGAAACAAATCACTCGCACATATCACTCTTAGGGTATGCTCTCACTTCGGTTGCCTTCAGTAAATGATCATTAAGTATAGGGGGTCTTAGTGGTTACCCTTATGTCTAAAAAAAAGGATCAAATGTCCCGTTCGGATGTTGCCTCAGAATGTTGCCTCGAAAATGTTGCCTCGAAAATGTTGCCTCAAATATGATCTTAAGACTCTAGGGTTATTACTAAGATGCCATGACATTGCTTTAGTGATCGTACGTCCCTTTCGAATTGACCCTTACAACTCCAACGACGGTGCTACCTACTCCTTAATAGTAGGATAGCGTTGTCTAAAGGAAATAGAATGAACAATCCTTTTTTCGAGTAGGTAGAATCTTAAGTACTTGCTCAATAAAAACTTTTCACACAAACACCTTTCAAAACAGTTTTCAAAACAAATTCGTCACACCCTTGAGGACTGATATAAGGGTTATCACGAAGTAAAACATTTTCAAAACAAAGCACATACACAAGCAATTTAAAAATATGAGCAAGTACCTAAGAGCCCATGGAAAACCATGGATAGAAAGGGTGCTAACACCTTCCCTTTCTATAATCTACCCCCTGTACTCAGAATATCTCGAAAAATGATTTTTTTCTGTACTTTTTTCCTTTCTGATTGGATGAAATAAAAGTCGGTGGCGAATCTTGCTTACCGCGACATTTTGCGAACAAAAAACGCAAAATGCAAACCAGTATTAAACAGTTGGTTCTGCCATCGTATCACACTTACCAAATCAATGGTAAGACAACAATGTCAAAGGAAAAGGAAATGAACAAGAAAGACATTTGAGTAGGTAGATTACTTTTAGTTACTTGCTCCATTTCAAAACAAATATCCTTTCTATTTTTCAAAACAAACACACACATTTCCAAACATCTTACAAAATTGAAAACATTTTCAAAAAGACAAACATCTTTGTATACATTCTTACGAACGAGAATCATTACAAAAGATTGCCTAAACAATGGCCTCTTTTTACAAAATACTTCCAAAACCACACCAAGCACACTTTTAAACAAAAAAAGCAAGTGATCTAGCAAGTAACTAAGATCCCATGGAAAACCATGGATGAAAAGGGTGCTAATACCTTCCCTTTTCATAATCTACCCCCCGAACTCAAGAAACAATCTCAAAGGTCTTTCCTGTGCTTTTTCACCTTTCCTTATTGGATAAAAGAAAAGTCGGTGGCGACTCTTGCTAACCGCAACATTTGCGATAAAACGCAAAACCTTCAAGTCAGTTCTCCGACCGCATCATAGAACTGGCGACTCTGCTGGGGATAATTCTAAAAGTGGGGTTACCTTAGGGATTAGATCACATTTACTTGCTTACATTGTTTGATTTGTTTGCTTTACATTATGGTTCTTTGTTTGGGTTTGAATCCTCTACCCGGATTTGGGATACATTATAGGTAAGTAGCAATACATTGTGGAAACTGTGTGGGGTATACCGACATAGTCTAAGCAATAGTTATGTTAGTGCGACATATTTTTGGGTACCAGTAGCCTTTGAGTTAATCAAAGAGAATACGGGGACGCTGAGTGATGTCATGAAGCACTAATGAACTTTTAGAACCTTTACTTGACCAACTTGGCCTTTAGGATGTAGTGAGATGACCGGCTTTGGTACAGTCCGAAGTTGGTAGATACTCGATACTACACTCATTGAGGTTTAGTTTCTTGGGATATTTTGGTCGCCATTAAAGAGGCTTGAGCTGGAACAATGACCAAGGAAACAATCCAGTGATATTGAGCTCCTTAGAACCCGGTTACTATTACTAGGACAGGTTTAAGCCAACTAAACTTCAAGAGGGTACTTACCTATAAAACTCCATGCAAGCCTAAACTAAGGACTTGTTTGCTTTTCTTGTATATGCATACTTGTACATAACATCATGGACATCATGAACATCATATACATCCACTAACCATTTCAAGGATTTTGGGGATTCATCTTTGTTCTTGCTTTATAGGATATGGATTCACTTTGCAGGAAAACTATTCAAGTCAACCTTGTGAGATTTCCTCCATAACTAAAGGAGTTATCTTCAATAGTTCCTGAAAACTCTCCATTCACCTAGAGACATGAACGTCTACTCAACCTGGTCACCTCCAACACAGATGAGGACATGATGAAGGTGCTCTTTCAGTTCTTTGATCCTTTACACCATTGCTTCACATTTCCTGACTATCAACTTGTGCCTACTTTGGAATAATTCTCCCAACTCTTTAGGATTCCCATTCTCAATCAACTACATTTCAACGGTACAGAAAGAGATCCAAAGCCAGAGGAGATTGCTCAAGCTCTACACTTGCACTCATATGATGTCACAACTCATTGGGAAACTAGGAGTGGTGTCAGAGGCTTCTTAGAAAAGTTCCTATTTAAGAAAGCCCAAAGCTGTTGGAATTCCTTAGACTTGTAAGCCTTTGAGGAAATTGTGTCTCTCCTCATCTATGGGATGGTTTTGTTTCCAAATCCTGACCAGCTCATAGATGTCAACACTGTCAAAATCTTCATATCACGCAACCTGGTGCCTACATTGTTAGGGGATATCCTACACTCTTTTCACACTTGCACAATGAGGAAAAGAGGTGTCCTCATGTGTTGTACTCCTCTCTTGGTAAGATGGTTTATTTATCATCTTCCCTAATCAATCTTAAAGAATGAGCATGGTTCAAGGTGGTGACAAAGGTTGATGACACTCAAACATTCAGACATTCATTGGTGCTCCCGTTCCAAAGAGAATTTTATCATTATCGACCGTTGTGGAGAATTTCCTAATGTCCCTTTACTTGGCATTAGGGGAGGAATCACCTACAACCCATGTTTATCCTTAAGACGGTTTGGTTACACTCGAAGGGATGGCCCGCACGAGATGCTTATTCAAGGTTTGGTATTCTACTACGACAACGACGATCAAGGTCTTCGCCATAGATTTATCCAAACTTGGAGGATGCTTAACAAGGTGGGTAGCAAGACTTTGGGGCACAAGAATTCCATCCCTCTTGAGCCTTACCTCAAATGGGTACGAACTCGTGCTCAGAGTCTTATAATGCCTTACCCCTCCATTCTCCCGGTAATCATTGAGCCTGTTAAGGAAGGAGATGTTCCATACACTACCCTACATCCTGACATGCCCACATCTCTTGAAGACCTTAAAAGGTATTGGATACAACTCAAAGGAGAGCGAGATACTTTTGAAGCCCAATTCTACGCAAGCGAGAAGAAGGTTTTGGAACTCACTAGGCTACTTCATGAGGAGCGGACTCTGAATGCCTACATTGCACCAAAGAGGATGCGCACTAATTTTCTATCTTAGAGTTTTGTATTATTTTGCCCAAGGGGCATTGATGTACCCAAACTTTATCTTACTAATATAAGTGTGTTTCTTTTTTTTGTCTAAAGCAAATTTGAATCTTTGAAATCCTTGAAAACATTTCATATACACATATCATTCATCATAACATAAGCAGGTCTTTTGCAACAAGTCTCCTCATCTCTCTACTGTTTATTTTAGTAAGATGGATCTCGAGCAAACAGTGAAAGATCTCCAAGCTCAGAATATGCAGTTTCAACAATTTCTCATGACCCTAGCCAAGGGGCAAGAAGAATTGAAGACTCTGCTAGCTGAAGAAAGGAAAAAGAAAACAAAGAAGGTAACCGGAGTCTTAAACATGGGTAGAAGATTTCAAGGGAAGACAAGAAGGACTTTGAATTTTACAACAACATCCGGTGAAGGAGAAGGGAAAGGCAAGGAAACAGTTGTCTCGTCAGAATCGGAAGAATAAGAGGAAGAAGAGGAAGACTACTCTGAGGAACAGTATCCTCCAGCTGATGACAAGTACAAACATCTCGAAGAAAGTTTGAGCGCGATGGAAATACAAAAGATGTCGGGCTTAGACTTTGAGGAATTGGGACTAGTGTCGGGGATTGTGATTCCTCCAAAATTCAAAGTGCCTATGTTTGCAAAGTATGATGGAGTGCCATGTCCTAAAATGCATCTCCGGTCATATGTGAGAAAAATCCAACCCCATACCGCTGATAAAGACTTATGGGTGCACTTTTTCCAAGACAGACTGTCTGGAACACAACTCGACTAGTTTTACCAACTAGAAAGAGCCAACGTCCATAATTGGGAGGATCTTGCCGCAACTTTCTACAAGAAATATCAATACAATGCTGATTTGGCGCCTACCCGTACTCAACTCTAGAGTATGGCCATGGCTTCCAATGAAGGTTTCAAGGATTACGCACAAAAATGGAGAGATTTGGCTGGAAGAGTTCAACCCCCTATGTCTGAGAGAGAATTGGTAGACATGTTCTTGGGCACCTTTTCTGATCCCTTCTTCAATCATTTAATCGGAAGTTTATCTGCAGGATTTACTGAACTAATATTAACCGGAGAGAGGGTGGAAGCTGGCATAAAAAGTGGAAAAATTCAGAAGGATTCATCTTCTTCTACAGCTATAAGGAAGCCTTTCATCGGGAAGAAAGAGGTAGCTGATGTATATCCGCAAAGGAACCAAGATAGGGTCGAACGCTGACCAATGGTGGGGGTTGTTATGATTCCCAAGCCTACATCTGATCAACAAAGAAGTAATCAACCAAGGGTGGAAAGGCCAGTCAGGCAATTCACCAGAATTAACATGACTCTGTCTCAAGTATTACCGCATCTTCTGAGATCCAACTTGGAAACCTTGAAAGAAGCTCCAAAAAACCCCAATACAACATCCCCTCATTATCACCCAAATGCTCGTTGCGCATATCACTCTGAAAGTCCTGGTCACGATACTAATAATTGTTGGGCCTAGAAGAACAAAATACAAGACCTCATTGAAGCAAAAGAAATTGAGTTTGATGCGCTCGAGAAGCCAAATGTCATTTCTGCTCCTATGCCCAGACATGGTCACAATACCAATGTTGTTGAAGAAGATTTGTTTGTTACCACAGTTGATGAACTCTTAACTCCACTTCCAACCATTAAGATAAACTTGTTGAAATCCGGTGTGTTCCCGGGTTGTAATAAAGTTTACCATCTCTGCTTGTCCTCACCAACTGATTGCCCTTTGTTGAAAGTAGGCATTCAGCGCCTGATAGATAACAAAGAGATTTTGTTTGAAAGTACTCTTGTTTCACCTATTCCTGTTGAAGATGTTTCAATCATTACCAGTTCTGCCAATTCTTCCAGGGTCTCCACCAAAAGTCCCGTTAGAATTACATCGGTTCCGAAAGCAGCTCCTCTAATAAACACAATGCTTGGGCCAGTCCCATATAAATCAGACAAGACCGTGTCGTGGAATTACGAAGGGGACATTTACTACCATGGCATCAAACAAGACTGGCCGACCGCCAAAGAGATAAATTCGGAAGAAGAAGATTCTGACATCAGCAATATTTCCAGAACTAACAAAATTACCCGAAGTGGTAGGATATTTGCTCCAGAAATTGCTCCCCCAAAAGCAGTTTCTGGACCCGTGATCATACCCGTGGCTGCTCCAAAGGTTACTTCCGTACCCATAATCATCTCTGCAAGTGCTCCTATTGACGAAGCCGTCACAACTCCTGTTATTATTCCTACCAACACTCCTACTACCGAGACTCGAGGAAAGAGTATTCAAGTGGAGTCTGTCCAGACGAAGGCTCAATCACTGGCTATCCCTGAGGCTTCCAAGAAAGAAATGGAGGAGATCTTAAAAATTATAAAGAGGAGCGACTACGATGTAGTGGAACAATTGGGGAAAACTCCCTCCAAAATCTCCATGCTGGCATTACTACTATGTTCCGAGGTACATGCGAAAGCCTTGGTGAAGTTCCTAAAAACAACCCATGTGCCTCAAGAGACGTCTGCTGATCAATTTTAAGACTGTGTAGCCAGCTTGACAGCGGATAATGGCCTAGGTTTCTCGGATGCTGATCTAACACCAAGGGGAAGAAAGCATAATGAGGCATTACATGTCTCAGTGGAATGCAGGGGCACAACTCTGGCCCATGTTTTGGTGGACACTGGCTCGTCTTTGAATGTATTACCCAAAAAAGCTCTTGAAAGACTTGACTGTGAAGGGTTGACTTTAAAGTCAAGCAACATAGTAGTAAGGGCATTTGATGGCTCGAAGAGGATGATGCACGGGGAAGTAGATATTCCCATAAAGGTTGGGACTCAAACTTTCAATTCAACCTTTTATGTAATGGATATCTGCCCTTCTTACTCCTGCTTGCTAGGCCGGCCATGGATCCATAATGCTGGCGCTGTCACCTCTACACTGCACCTGATGCTGAAGTATCTGGTTCAAGGGAAGATTATCACCATCCATGGAGAGGAAGAATACATGATCAGCCATCTCAATTCCTTCAGATATGTGGAGTTGGATGGTGAATTCATTGAAAATCCATTTCAACACTTCGAAGAGGTTCAGCAAGAGGTGGCAGTGACCAAGACGTTCCCAAGATTAGAAGGCCTCCACTCCGGATGTCATTGCTGAGGGACGCTAAAGCAGTAGTAGAAGAAGGAGGATGCACTATATGGGGACAACTTCCAGATATCCAATATAATTCTGACAAGTTTGGCTTAGGTTTCACTTCAAGTGCTCAAAAGGTTGTACGACGTGCTCGTGCTGGAGGGCCATCCTTGAAGATCAGCAACTGTGAGGTCAACGCGGTAGAAGATGGTGAAGATAGCTGCAACCTGGAGGATTGGATCTTCCTGACTATCAATGGAGGGCTCAACAATTGGGAGTCTAGAGACTTCATCCCAATCACTTTCATCCCTCAGTAATTTATCTTTACATTTTGGTTGATCTGTAATATTCAAAACAATTCGCACTCTTAAAACCTTGTGTCTTACCTGAGGCACAATGGTCCATTTGTAAGGGTTTTTATCTCATTTTCATATGACATCAATGAATCATGGACGTTTTCGCATTCAAACTTTTGTGATCATTGTTTTTCTTTTACATTTCACTTTCTTTCAAAGATAGTTATACCCTTACACACACACACACTCACAATGTAGGTATCCATCCATTCTGGATCCCATGGGTAACGATACTGCTATGGCCTTTTGTGACTCTGAGAATCTGATCTACCAAGCCGAAGACGAAGGTGAGGAAGATTGTGAAGTACCAGGGGAGCTGGCCAGACTGCTACAACAAGAAGAAAGAACCATTCAGCCTCACGAGGAACCCGTGGATACAATCAACCTGGGTACCGAAGAAGACAAAAAAGAGGTCAAGGTAGGTGCCAATTTGGAACCCAGTGTGAAGGAGCGTCTGATTCAAATGTTGCATGATTATGTCGAAGTCTTTGCCTGGTCATATGAAGACATGCCAGAACTTGATGAAGATATTGTGGTACATCGTCTGCCTACAAGAGAAGATTGTCCGCCAGTAAAGTAAAAGGTACGTCGGATGAGGCCTGGTATGTCAGAAAAGATTAAAGCAGAGGTCATGAAGCAATTTAACATTGGATTCTTGTCCGTCGCCTCTTACCCCGAATGGGTTGCCAATGTTGTTCCCGTGCCCAAAAAGGACGACAAAGTGCGAATGTGTGTGGACTACCAAGATTTGAATAGGGCAAGCCCCAAGGATGACTTTCCACTCCCCCACATTGATATCCTAGTTGACAATAAGGCACAACACAAAGTGTTTCCTTCATGGGCGGATTCTCAGGTTACAACCAAATCAAAATGGCGCCTGAGGACATGGAGAAAACAACATTTGTCACACAGTGGAGCACATTCTGCTACAAGGTGATGCCATTCGGACTGAAGAATGTTGGGGAAACCTATCAGCGCATCATGGTAGCTTTATTTCACGACATGATACATAATGAAATAGAAGTCTACGTGGACGATATGATAGCCAGATAGCAAACAGAAGAAGAGCACCTTGATCACTTACAAAAACTGTTTGAGAGACTGAAGAAATACAAGCTAAGGTTGAATCCAAACAAGTGCACATTCGGGGTATGGTCTGGTAAGCTCTTAGGCTTTATTGTCATCAACAAGGGTATTGAGCTCGATCCTGCCAAAGTTAAAGAAATACAAGAGATGCCTACTCCTCGTACTGAGAAGGAAGTTAGAGGATTCTTGGGACGTTTGAACTATATCGCCAAATTCATTTCTCATCTGACAACTACTTGTGAGCCAATCTTCAAACTATTGAAGAAAGATTAAGTAGTCAAATGGAATGATGAATGCCAAGTTGCTTTTGACAAAATCAAAGAATACTTACAAGAGCCTCTTGTGTTGATTCCACCAGTCGAGGGAAGACCGTTGATCATGTATCTGACTGTTTTAGAAAATTCAATGGGGTGTGTATTGGGGCAGCATGACGAGTCTAGCCGAAAAGAGCACGCTATTTACTACCTGAGCAAAAAGTTTACCGACTGTGAAACCAGATATTCACTGCTCGAGAAAACTTGTTGCACTCTAGCATGGGCTTCTCGCCGGTTAAGACAGTATATGTTGACTCATACTAACTTGTTGATATCTAAGATGGATCCGATAAAGTACATCTTCGAGAAGCCTGCTCTTTCTGGGAGAATAGTGAGATGGTAGATGATCCTGATAGAGTATGACATACAGTATACTACCCAGAAATCTATAAAGGGTAGTATATTAGCCGATCACCTCGCTCACCAAGCTGTAGAAGACTACCAGTCCATGAAATTCGAATTTCCGGATGAAGACATCATGACATTAGACAACTACGAAGAAATCAGGCCATATGACGGACCTGAACAAGGATCCCGATGGACCCTATTATTTGATTGAGCATCCAATGCACTTGGTAATGTTATCGGTGTTGTACTCATATCTCCAGAAGGGTGTCATACTCCCCTTACTTCCAGACTTTGCTTCAATTGTACAAATAACATGGCGGAATACGAAGCGTGCATCTTTGGTCTCAGAGTTGCCATAGACTTGGGGATCAAATCCTTGGATGTATTTGGAGATTCAGCTTTGGTCATCAGTTAGATCAAAGGGGAATGGGACACCAAACACCCAAACCTTATCCCTTACAAAGAACATGTTTTGACATTGCTACCACATTTTGAGAAGATTACCTTCAAGCATTTCCCGCGAGAAGAAAACCAGCTAGCAGACGCTCTAGCCACAATGTCATCTATGTTTAAACTTAATTGGGATAACGAGGTTCCCCATATCACCATCGAACGAATGGATAAACCAGCACACTGTCACGAGATTAATACTGAAGAAGTAATGGACCAGCCTTGGTTTTATGAAGTCAAAAGGTATCTCGAGGCTCAAGAATATCCAGAAGGAGCTTCAATCAATGATAAGAAGTTCTTAAGGAGATTCTCTTCAAAATTCTTCCTTAGTAATGGCATCCTGTATAAACGCAATCATGACTTTGTGTTACTTCGGTGCGTAGATAAGGTTAAAGCTGAAAGGATCATGGCCGAATTACATGAAGGCACTTTTGGCACCCATTTTAGTGGACATACGATGGCAAATAAAATCCTACGGGCAGGCTATTACTGGTCTACCATGGAAGCAGATTGCTATCAACACTCTCGAACCTTCCATAAGTGCCAAATTTATGCTGACAAGGTGCACGTACCTCTGGTTCCTCTGAATGTCTTGACGGCTCCCTGGCCCTTTGCTACGTGGGGAATTAATATGATTGGGGAAACCAAGCCGACAGCCTCCAATGGACACCGCTTCATCTTATTGGCCATTAATTATTTTACAAAGTGGGTGGAGGCAGCTTCCTTCACTTCCGTCACCAAGAACGTTGTTGCCCGCTTCATCAAGCAAAATCTCATTTGCCAGTACGGTATCCCCGAAAGGATCATCACTGACAACGGTATAAATCTCAACAATACTATGATCACCGCCTTATGTGAGAAATTCAAGATTCAGCATCACAATTCTTCTCCCTATCGGCCAAAGATGAATGGTGCTGTCGAAGCTGCAAATAAAAACATTAAAAAGATCATACAAAAAATGATAGTCACATACAAATACTGGCATGAGATGTTACCATTCGCTCTCCACGATTATCGTACCACAGCTCGCACATCAACTGGGGCAACACCCTATTCTTTGGTATACGACATGGAGGTTGTCTTGCCTATCGAGGTTCAAATCCCCTCTCTGAGGATTATGAAGGATCCAGGGTTAAACAAAGACGATTAGATCTAGACTCGACTTAATCAACTGAATTTGATTGATGAGAATAGACTTACTACTGTTTGCCATGGTCAAATGTATCAAAAATGGATGATCAATGCTTTCAACAAAAAAGTTAGACGCCAAGTGTATCAAGTTGGGGATCTAGTGATCAAACGTATCATCTTGCCACAAAGTGATCCCAGGGGCAAATGGACTCCTACCTATGAATGACCATTTGTAATCAAAAACATATTCTCTGGTGGGGCAATGATCTTGACCACCATGGATGGCGACGACCTGCTGCACCTTGCAAACGCGAACATAGTCAAAAGATACTACGCATAAGAGACCCGCTAGGTTGACATACCTAGGCAAAACAAGGGCGTCCCAACGAACCAAAAAGGTTCGGACAAAAGTTAGGGATAAAATTTAAAAAAAAATTGTACACCCGACAAGTTGAAAACCCGAAAGGGCGACTTGGGCAAAAAAGGGTTTCCCGGTGGACTGAAAACCCGAAAGGGCGGTCCAGGAAAAAGTTAGGGAATTAAAGCGTATGACTATATTCCATCGGATCACTTTACAAACAACCTTTGGCTTCAACTAAAAAACTCAGAGGTTCTGATCAATTCAATCAGCTTCAGACAAGGCAACAAATAGACAAGATGCTCAAAGATACGAAGGCAATAGCAAAATGGAAACCCCATGGGATTTTTTTGTACACATAGCTATCTTTTCTTTGTATTAAAATTTTCATTTCTTACGACAACATTCTCTTACTAGAATGTTTGTCTCCTTGTACAAAAATAACTTGCTCAAAGTAAATACAAAATATTCCTTTGAAAGTGTAAAAACTATTTGTCCTTTCTTTACACTTGTGTTTTGTTTACAAAAACATCCAATGATTCATTGTTGAGCATACGCATTTGAACATAATTGATGTTTACAAATAAACGAAATGAAAAGAGACAATTACTGATAAGTTGAAAGGATATGAAAATATCTCTAAGCTATTCCATAAGTAAACCGCTACAATACGTCATTTAAATCCCCAGCGGAGCCAAGTTTCAAATTGTGAATCCCTAGTAGAAGTCGTCAAACTTCTCAAGATTCCCCAGCAGGTTTTTACAAGCAGTATATAGTATTGCCCCTACAACAAAGTTTATATCTCAAAACGGAAATTCATCAACACTTAGACTTCACAACATGAAGACTTATACTTACATATTCCCAACAAACAATCAGGGATTTATTTTCCATAATCCAACAGCAATACAGCAAATTAGCTCACATACGCATACATCGCATTCATATATCATAAACATTGATAACACGAATGCATTACATCATACATTTCATGCAACATAACTTTGTATTTTAGCTAACATTTTACCCTTTTCAGGATAAGATTAACAGCTATCGTTAACAATATTCAATCTTGATATAGTTCAGATACGCTCCAGACACGGATGCCATCCTGATACTCATTCAAATTTAACCTATTGATACAGTTCAGATACGCTCCAGACACGGATGCCATCCTGATACTCATTCAGATTCAACCTATTGATACAGTTCAGATACGCTCCAGACACGGATGCCATCCTGATACTCATTTAGATTCAACCTATTGATACAGTTCAGATACGCTCCAGACACGGATGCCATCCTGATACTCATTCAGATTCAACCTATTGATACAGTTTAGATACGCTTCAGACATGGATTCCATCCTGATACTCATTCAAATTTAACCTATTGATACAGTTCAGATATGCTCCAGACACGGATGCCATCCTGATACTCATTCAGATTCAACCTATTGATACAGTTCAGATACGCTCCAGACACGGATGCCATCCTGACACTCATTCAAACTCAACTCTCAGCTACAATTCAGATACACTCCCGACACGGAGACCATTCTAATATTTAATCAAAGCCTCTTTCAGATACAGTACAGATACGCCCCAGACACGGACGTCATTCTGGTACTCATTATTTCAGTTTACAAATTACAATTCAACAATCACCTTTGATGGAATCTTTAAGCCCATCCCCTACAACTTTCTGTCACCTCTCCAAATGGCATATGTAAGCCCATTCTTTCTATCATTACATCATCGAGTGCAAATTTATGGGCACTCTAGTGTCCAATCATCTTCCACCTTCGAGTCACGAATGGAAAAACTCGTCAGTCTAACTCTTCAGGTTTAAGAAGATTGAACAGGGGAAGCTGTTGTACCCCAAAATTTTCCCTCTCACTTATCAAATATTTCCTCACAAGATCTCTTGAACTCAAGACTGCATTAGGGTTTGATCAGCTCAAGACACCTCCTCATGTACTGAAGACCAAAATTAGGGTTTGAGTTTGCACAAGGACTTTTGGACTATCAATGCTTCATATGGCTTTCAAGGATCATCAGGGACCCCCAAGATTACTCATGCCAAGTTTCAAGCCTTGAATCACATTTTTGATCAGTCAATTGAACAATTGACCTAAAAATCAGTTGTATTGGGGAAAAGGTCAACCATGGCCAATTTACAGTCAAATTTCATAATTTTTTATCCACATCAATATATTAGACTCATATGTATTATTTGATCATGTTTGGACCACAATTCCTCAAGAAATTTGATCAAATCATTAAAAGGCCAAAATGGTCAAAATTAGGGTTTTAACTGAGAAAGGGCAATTGCTGATTTTTGACCTAGAAAATGGTCAATTGGTTTAAAGCATGATCTCAAGAGTTCAATTGCATAATCTTGACCTAATGACATGGTTTAAAACATTGCAAATCCATTAGATTGACAGATGAATTTTTTAGTCAACTGATCAAAAGTCAACTGCGTACTGAAAAGTCAAACTTTGACTTTTTGGTCTAATTCAAGTGCCAAGGATCATAATTCATCAAAACATGTCAAAATGTGAAACTTTTTCATCAAGAAACCAAATATTTAAGATTTGGATTTGAAAATTTGAAAAAATTCTAACTTAGAAAATTTATAGAAAATTTCTTGTTTTTTCTCAACTTTAGTCCAAATTTTCACCATGATACAAAATGATTCAAAGGAAGTTCCTAACATGAAAGTTGCAGGTATCCATGAAATCTACAACTTTGCTTCAAACAATTTCTCCTAAAGATGCTTGGATCTCAAGATATAATTTTGTGAATACATGTTCATGAACTAAAATAACTTAGTGAAATTTTGCCCTGGTTAGGCAGGTTTTTGACCTAACTTCATGCCAATTTTTCACATAGTTCCAAGGGGAATATTTGAAAGAATTTCGAAGATTAATTGTAGAGCACATTGCAAGCTTTCCAAAATGTCCAAGAACTCCTTGAGATCATGCTTGAGTATGGAGAATCGAAGATATGAAGTTAGGGTTTTCAAACGTGATTATAGGTCATTTCCATGAAGAACAAGTTTTCAAATTTGCAAATTGGCTATACAATCTTCACTTTTCAGACCTCAAACTAGTTTGTCACTCCACCATTAATGGATTTCACAAGGTTTCATGCCCTAAAGCCAAGCATTTAATGCACTGTACAAGGAAATAGCCATTTTGGAAGAAAGGCAACATTGCCATTTTGAAAAAGCATGATTTTTACATTTTTCCATTTCTTGAGCCTTGGACTTGTTCTTTCTGCACAAACCAAGTCTCTAAACCTGAACAAAACATGTTTAAAGTTTCAAACCACCCTACAAGATCATAATCATTCCTTAAGAAGTCACTTCTCACACTTGCTTCAAAAACAAGAAATGTAGCAAGACATGTGATCTTGTACTTTTGAGCAAGCACAAGCCCTCCAACCTTTTGCTCTATATAAATCCATCATTTTGCAACTAAAACAACACATTCCCAAACCTTGAAACACCCTAGAATCAGAAGTTGCATATCAAGCCTCCAAACTTGCCATTTCTGACTTGTGAACTGAATCTTCTATTTCACTCGTGCGTTTTTAGGCCTTTTGCTTTCCAAAGCTTCCTTACCTTACAAGTAAACCATCCCACACCCTGAAACATCACTGTAACTCTATCTTCCCCATTATTGAAGTTCAAAAACATAGAAACACAGGTGGACTTCTCCAGATCATTCCAGCCACCCTCAAGACAAGCTAAGCATTGCATTAGCTTCCTATAGGTTTAAGGAAGCTAACCTGATCATCACAACATTCTAAAGCAAGCTCATTTTCAAAACATGATTTCCATTTTCAAGATGAGTTTTCTATTTTTCTAACTCTTGATACAGGCATAGTTAGCTTTCAATTTGTGAATATAGAATGTAGACATCATTGCTACAAAGCTGTACATATCCATAGCTTGCATTTATTTGGCTTAAGTTTAGAGAATTTTAAGTTTGAAGTTTCTGAAAAAATTAGGTTAAGAATTAGGGCCAACAAAATTCTCTTTGATCTTGGACTTATAGTTTTAGTTATGCACATGGTTAGAATCGTGAGGTAAAATGCTATAATGTTCATGCTATCACTTTCCATTTTTGTTGAGAAATGAAAAAGTTACAGGGGGTCCGGTTGGCCAAAGGTTGAAGATGAAGTACAGGGCAAGGCAATGTTTTGTGTGATGTATTTATGTTTTCACTTAGACTAACGGATGTACAGCCACCCCAGTGGTAAGGCAGCGCGCAAAAATGCCTCAGGTCACGGATTCAAGCATTGGCGCTGCCTTTTGCAATTTTTCATACTTTTTTTCCATTTTTTTTGTTGTTTTTGCAGCATGGGCTTCAGCACATTAGGCCTTATGTTTTTGCTAACTTTTTGCCTCCTATTTGCTTGCAGCACCCCTGGCCCAAATATTTTATTTACTTATTTTTATTCTTATTTTATTTTATCAAATATATTTTCTTAATCATAAAAAAATAAAAATGATAAATATTATATTTTGTTTTATTTTATTTTATTTTCTCATAAAAAATATTTATTTTTTTTATATACTATCTTTTTAATAAACTTGTAAATTAAAATAGAATTAGGTTAAATATTTATTTTTCTTCACACCTATTAAATATTTATTTTAACATATAAAGAGACCAAAATACTTCATAAATACCATATATTATTTTCAAGACAAAAATACAAAAATACAAAAATACTTAAAGAAATTTATCTCCTTTTAATAAATTAGAATTAGGGTTTATTAAAAAACTTTCTCTAAAAATAATTTTCCTTTCTTAATTAATTTGAGATAATCTTGGTTTATTTACTAGGTTTAGGTTAAAAAACGTTTTCCATGTGAAAAAATCAAAAAAAATCTTCTTTTGCATTTATAGACATCTTTGCATATTTAATTTATCTTGTACATTATTTATTCCAATATTTGTACAAATTCAATTTGGTTGTAATAGATTAATTAGGTTTATACTATTGCAATCCTCATTCATAAATTGTATACTCCCTCCCACAAAGTGTTGTAATAGCGTAGTAATCTTTAAATTTCGCAATTTATCACTTTATATAATATGCTAGTAATTAGGGTTTGGATGGCAAGATAAAATCAATCAAATAGAAAACCCTAATCCAAGACAAAATCAAGCATGAAAATGACACACTTGCACATCAAAACACCCCTAGGGTTATCCCACTTGGTTGCCTTATAAAAAATGGCCATATTACGCATGTAAAATGTCTTAGCAAAAACAAACAAATACAAGATCATAGTCCCTCGATGACGCTATTTAAAGTTGCCTTACAAAATGATCTTAGTCCCTCAAAGAAAATGCTAAGATACTTTGCAACATTGTTAATCATGGCTATACGATGACCCACGCCCGTCCCGTTTACATCCAAAGATAGGGTTACTTACCAAATCAATGGTAAGACAACAATGTCAAAGGAAAAGGAAATGAACAAGAAAGACATTTGAGTAGGTAGATTACTTTTAGTTACTTGCTCCATTTCAAAACAAATATCCTTGATATTTTTCAAAACAAACACATACATTTCCAAACATCTTACAAAATTGAAAACATTTTCAAAAAGACAAACATCTTTGTATACATTCTTACGAACGAGAATCATTACAAAAGATTGCCTAAACAATGGCCTCTTTTTACAAAATACTTTCAAAACCACACCAAGCACAATTTTAAACAACAAAAGCAAGTGATCTAGCAAGTAACTAAGAGCCCATGGAAAACCATGGATGAAAAGGGTGCTAATACCTTCCCTTTTCATAATCTACTCCCGAACTCAAGAAACAATCTCAAAGGTCTTTCCTGTGCTTTTTAACCTTTCTTTATTGGATAGAAGAAAAGTCGGTTGCAACTCTTGCTAACCGCAACATTTGAGATAAAATGCAAAACCTTCAATTCAGTTCTCCCACCGTATCACAGATACCGTACCTCAGCACGGACGTCGACAGGGGCAACGCCTTACTCTCTGGTATATGGCATGGAGGCAGTCCTACCCATCGAGGTCCAGATACCTTCTCTCAGGATTATGAAGGATGTGGGTTTGAATGAAGATGACTAGAACCAGACTCGACTTGATCAACTAAATTTGATCGATGAGAAGAGACTTACTACTATTTGTCATGGTCAGACGTATCAAAAGCGAATGATCAAGGCTTTTAATAAGAAAGTCAGATGTCAAGAATATCAAGTCGGGGATCTGGTAATCAAGTGCATCATACTGTCGCAAGGTGATCCCAGGGGAAAATGGACCCCCACATACGAAGGGCCATTTATGGTTAAAAACATCTTCTCGGGTGGAGCTATGATTCTAGCCACCATGGACGGTGACGACCTTCCTCACTCTGTCAATGCAGACATAGTAAAAAGATACTACGCCTGATAAAAGACCTGCTAGGTTGACTGGCCTAGGAAAAAATAAGGGCTTCCCGGTGAACCAAAAGGGTTAGGGCAAAAGTAAGGGATAAAAACAAAAAAAAAATTGTACACCCGGCAAGCCGAAAACCTGAAAAGGCGGCTTTGGCAATAAAGGGTATCCCGGTGGACTGAAAACCTAAAAGGGCAGTCCAGGAAAAAGTTAGGGATATAAAGCGTATCACTATGTCCCATTGGATCATCTTGCGACCGGACCTTATCAACTATCAAGCTCGAACATCATTTATCAACCTAATCAACTTCGGACAAGCAGCAAAGTGATGAGACTCTCGAAGACATAGGGGCAATAACAGAGTTGGAACCCAATGGGATTGTTGCACATAGCTGTTTTTTTCTTTCTTTTTTGCACAAGATTGTATAGCTTCTATTTCTACGGCGACATTCTCTTACTAGAGCGTCAGTCTCCTTGTACAAAAACGCCTATTACAGGCCAACTTCAAAAAATCAATACACATCATTTTTACAAGAAACTATGAATCTTTTTCTTTTTTCTGTTTTGTTTTAAAAGAACGTCCAATGGATTATTCTTGACATATGCATTTGAATATGATTGTTGCTCATAAACATTTACATAAGAAACAAAAAGACAATTGCTCGTAACTTAAGAAACAGGGGCAAAAAAATAAGAAATATCAAGCCCGACAGTTACTCTGTCCAGTAGGTACTAGGGTAGAGACAGCTTTGGAGCACAGTCATCAGTACATACGAATTTATAACATCTACACTCCCCATAGAGTAAAGGTTATCAAAGCATTGATATCAGCTTTCCCACAACAGGGAGTAATCTCCCCAGCCAGGGTCTTTCAGAAACCTGATGGCTATATCCCCCAGTCGAATTTTATAATCGCGATCGGATTATCATAATTTTATCTCCCAAGCAGAGTTTATTCCCCTAAATACAGAAGCTCAATCCCCGATAGAGCCTATTACTTCAGCTACGAAAAATCACCTTCCAAATTATTCCCCGCAAAGCTACTCTCAAACAGAGTCTCTCTCTGACGGAATATTCACAAACAACAAAGAGTAAATCTTCAGCACAGTCATTTCTATTCACCATCCTCAGCAGAAGTAGAAGAACCACAATTCTCTACAACAGTCAGGAATGTTATACCCTCTAGCATCCGTCAGGGATTTATTTTCCCAGACTCGGACATGCCCTAATAGCATTTCATGTTCATACATCATGACATGCGCATACACATCACATACAGCGTAATCTCATTTATTTTGAGAACATTAACTCACAATGAATTGCATGCATCGCATATAATTAACCCTGATATCTTTTCAGGAAAGACAATTATCACCAATAATTCCAGAGCTATACAGGTCACATCTGCAGATGACTAATGGAAACTCAGTTCCCGAAACCAAACGGGTCAACTAATCTACATGATTATCCTGAAGTAACCCTACGACCCAGGTTCCTTCTCATAGCCCTACTATGCAGACTTTCATCTCGAAGTAACCATACTATCCAGGTTCCTTCTCATAACCCTACGACCCTGGTTCCTTCTCATAGCCCTACCATCCAGGCTTTCATCTCTAAGTAACCCTATTATCCAGTTTCCTTCTCATGGCCCTACTATCCAGGCTCTCATCTCGAAGTAACCCTACTATTCAGGTTCTTTCTCATAGCCCTACTATCCAGGCTCTCATCTCTAAGTAACCCTACTATCCAGGTTCCTTCTCATGGCCCTACTATCCAGGCTCTCATCTCTAAGTAACCCTACTATCCAGGTTCCTTCTCATAGCCCTACTATCCAGGCTCTCATATCGAAGTAACCCTACTATCCAGGTTCCTTCTTATAGCCCTACTATCCAGGCTCTCATCTCGAAGTAACCCTACGACCCATGTTCCTTCTCATAGCCCTACTATCCAAGCTTTCATCTCGAAGTAACTCAACTATCTAGGTTCCTTCTCATAGCCCTACTATCCAGGCTTTCATCTCGAAGTAACCCTACTATCCAGGTTCCTTCTCATAGCCCTACTATCCAGGCTTTCATCTCGAAGTAACCCTACTATCCAGGTTCTTTCTCACATCCCTACTATCCAGGCTTTCATCTCGAAGTAACCCTACTATCCAGGTTCCTTCTCACAACCCTACTATCAAGGCTTTCATCTCGAAGTAACCCTACTATCCATGTTCCTTCTCATATCCCTACTATCCAGGCTTTCATCTCGAAGTAACCTACGACCCAGGTTCCTTCTCATATCCCTACTATCCAGGCTTTCGTCTCGAAGTAACCCTACTATCCAGGTTCCTTCTCATAGCCCTATTATCCAGGATCTCATCTCGAAGTAACCCTACTATCCAGGTTCCTTCTCATAGCCCTATTATCCAGGCTTTCATTTCGAAGTAAACCTACTATCCAGGTTCCTTCTCCCTTATCTCATGACAACAGTTTACAACACTGTAAGACTTGGACCCGACCAGATACGGTCGATTTCACGTTTCCTCAGTAAATCGATGTGCAGCTTATATCCTAACCAGATATGCAGTGTACTCTCACCTCCTCAATCAGGATTTAATTCCCCAGTAGAGTTATGGACAACTGAAGCTCCTATACTCTATTTTTCTAGACATAAATCAAAATATTCCAACGAAGTCCACCTCAGCGGAAGGTAGAGCAATTCTCGCAAAGAAATCTCTCATGCAACTAATATCTTCTCTGGATGGCATCTTTAAGCCCATCTTCGATGACTCTCTGTCGACTCCAAAATGGCATCTGTAAGCCTATTCCCGATATCATCAATCAGTATTACTTCATGCGAGTGCAAATTTATGGGCACTCTAGTGTTCAATCATCTTCTACCCTTCAGATCACGAAAGGAAGACCAGCCAATCTACATCCTCAGGTTTAAGAAGATTGAACAGGGGCATCTGTTGTACCCCAAAATTTGCCCTCCCATTTTACTCAAAACATACTCATTGAATTCTTCAACTTGCCCAAAGATGCCCAAGGATTGATCAAACAAATGCTCTCCTAAGACAATGAACCTCAAACTAGGGTTTCCATTTTCATCAAGATAGGTGAACTCCAAAGGTCTCAAATCTTCTCCATGGTCTTAATATGTTCTCAAGATCATCCATGTCAAGTTTCATGCCCTGCACAAGAAGTTTGCTCAATCAACTGCTCAAATGCCTGAAAATCAACTATACTAGGTCAAAAGTCAATTGTGGTCCACATGCAGTCAAACTTCAAGATTTTTGGTCAACATCAAAATTTTAAAGTGATATCCATCATTTGATCAAGGCTTGACCATGATTCCCCAAGGAATGCTCCTAATTCATCAAAACTCAAAAGTTGTTAAATTAGGGTTTCTCAGGAAAAGTCAACCAAACATTGACCAGGCATAACTTCCTCATACTTTATCAGAAATTTCTCATCCAAGGCTCATTTTAAAGAGAATACAATTACCTATAACTCATATTCAGACCTCAAGTTCAAAAAATTCACTCATGAAAAGATATAAATTCAAACATTATATGTCATTTCAAAAAGTCAACAAAAACACCTTTTGGGTCAAAGCTTCTTACATGAACATGGAAGACCCAATTGAGATGAAACCAAATAGGTTGCTTAGGGGACATCCTAAGATTTCTAAAAAATCCAAAAACATCCTTCTAGGGTCAAAATTGAGAAAGATATGCATTGTCAAAGTTGGCCATTTTTGGAAAATTGCACAAAGTCAACAATGCCCCAAAGTCCTACTATATGTCTTCTTAACAATGCCCCAAGCGCGGATGAACCTCTAACGATAATTTTGAAAATCATCTGAGTAGTTGAACACAATACCCTGGATGAGCATATCCGGTGGACCATCTCTCTATGCATAATCAAACTGATGTAGTGCTAAAGAAGGATTGTAGTTGATGCCTCCCCTAATGCCCAAGAGTGGCACATTAGGAAATTCTTTGCAGCGATCTATAAAAGAAATTTCTTCTTGAGAGAGAGGACACCAAGGATGTCAGAGTGAGAGAGAGATATTATTCTTTGACTCCACCTTAAGCCTAAATCATTCTACATTATTGACCGAGGAAGGTGCGAAAAAACCACCTATATAGCAGAGTGGTGCAACACATGAGAGTTTCTCGCTTCTTCAGAGTATGAGTATGGAGAGAATGTAGGATGTCCCCAAGCAATGTAGGAATCAGATTGTAAACAAGAAAGATGTTGATGGCATTCACATCTATAAATTGATCTGAATTAGGAAACAGGACCAACACATGGATCAAGAGGGCTAAGACATATTTGAAGGCATGATAACTCATAGCATCCAGGAAAATCTGAGCTTTCTTCATTAGAAAATTTGCAAGGAGACCCTTAAGTTCACTTATTTTTTTCCCAATTGGACTCAATGTAAGATGGTTTCAAGTGCAAAGCTACGACAACATCTTCAGAAGTTGGGTCTTGTTCTAAACCAGTGAAAGCTACTCACTCCAATATAGGTAAACCAAGTAACTTAGACAACTCTTCCAGTGTAGGCACCAGTTGATAATCGAGGAATGTGAAGCAATGGTGCTTAGGGTCGAAGAACTGGAATAATACACTCATCAAACCTTCATCAAACCTGGTGATAACCAAATTGAGTAAGTGACCATGTCTTTTATGGAATGATGAATCCTCGGGAACTTTCAAAACTAATTCCTTAAGCTTAGGAGGAACTTCTGTGAAGTGAATCTGAATGGGTTTTCTGCGACCTGAATTCATATTCTACAAAATAGCAAAGAGGTAAATCTAACATGTTCTTGAAATGATTAGTATATGAATGTCATGATGTTTATGATGCTATGATTATGCTAAAAAGCACAGATAAACACAAGCAAATCAGACAATAGACCTTAGGTTTAAAGGCTTGCATGAGGTTTTAAGGTAAGTACCCTCTTGAATGTTCAATTGGCTTAACCTGTCCTATTAATAGTAATCGGGTTCTAAGGAGCCTCAATATCACTGAAATTCCCTTCAAAAATTGTTTCATCTCCGCACCGAAGTATTGCAGCCAAAAAATCCTGAAAGTCCAACCTCAATGACTGTAGTATCGAGTATCAACCAATCTTCGGTCGGAACCAACGCCGGTTATCTCACTACTTCCTAATGGCTAGGATGAGTCAATTAAAGATTCTAAAGCTCAGTTAACGCTTAGTGACTATATAAGGAAGCCTAATGTTATCCTTGACTTACTCAAGGAACACTAGTACAATCCAGAGTATCGTCCTAACGTAGCCACCACTTTGTTCGTATCGGTTTACACCGTACAACCTCCATGATTTATTGCTACTTACTTAATAAGGTGCCCCAGATCTGGGTGTAGGATCTTTAACAATAACCCAAGCAACCCTCAAAGATAAATCAAACAAAACACACAATGTAAAGCATGTTAAATATGAACTAAGCTCTAAGGTAACCCCACTTTATAAGTGTCCCCAGCAGAGTCGCAAGTTCTGTGATACGGTGGCAGAACCGATAGTTTAATACTGGTTTGCGTTTTGCATTCGCAAATATAAGGTAAGCAAGAGTCGCCACTGTTGTACCCCAAAATTTTCCCTCCCATTTTACTCAAAACATACTCGTTGAATTCTTCAACTTGCCCAAAGATGCCCAAGGATTAATCAAACAAATGCTCTCCTAAGACAATGAATCTCAAACTAGGGTTTCCATTTGCATCAAGATAGGTGAACTCAAAAGGTCCCAAATATTCTCCATGGTCTTGATATGTTCTCAAGATCATCCATATCAAGTTTCATGCCATGCACAAGAAGTTTGCTCAGTCAATTGCTCAAATGCGTGAAAATCAACTGTATTAGGTCAAAAGTCAATTGTGGTCCACATGCAGTTAAACTTCAAGGTTTTTGGTCAACATAAAATTTTTGAAGTGATATCCATCATTTGATCAAGGGTTGACCATGATTCCCCAAGGAATGCTCCTAATTCATCAAAACTCAAAAGTTGCTAAATTAGGGTTTCTTAGGAAAAGTCAACTAAACTTTGACCAGGCATAACTTCCTCATACTTTATCACAAATTTCTCATCCAAGGCTCATTTTGAAGAGAATCCAATTACCTACAACTCATATTCATCCCTCAAGTTCAAAAAATGCACTCATGAAAAGATATAAATTCAGACATTATAGGTCATTTCAAAAAGTCAACAAAAACACCTTTTGGGTCAAAGCTTCTTACATGAACATGGAAGACCCAATTGAGATGAAACCAAAGAGGTTGCTTAGGGGAAATCCTAAGCTTTCTAAAAAATCCAAAAAAAATCCTTCTAGGGTCAAAATTGAGAAAGATATGCATTGTCAAAGTTGGTCATTTTTGGAAAATTGCACAAATTCAACAATGCCCCAAATTGCATTTTTTTCCACATGGGCCCATCTTTTCAAGATTGAATCTAGGTCCTAGCATGGTACACAACCTAGAGGAACCTCCATGATTTATTTATTTATTTATTTAATTTATTTTTATTTTTATTCATTTAAAAATCAAATAAATCCAAATAAATCATATATTGTGTTTTAAGAATGATTTTTTGTATTGAATGGAGATCTTATATGTTGTCAATAGCCAAGAGAAACATGCAATATTGAAAAGAGAAGAAATATCTATATTTGGAAAGATTGGATGCAAGAATTGAAATTCATTGTTCTTTGGATTCATTCCAATTTTATGGACCTGATTTGATTCTCACATATATCCAAGATCATTCTAACCCTAAAGGGGAGGATTCACACGCGGCTTGCCCTGCTAGAGCAAGAACAAAGTTCCATTTTTTGTCAAATAATTGCAGACTGGATCCCTTTCTACAAGCAGTTTCCAGTCATTCCAAGGGGCAAAACAGATCCCTGGGTATCCTTTGAAGCGATTGCAAGCATCGCCAAGTCTCCTAAAGCCCAGAAACATGTTGTACAATCATCACGGTTTGTCTTTCTTTCCAAAATCGATTACCATGATTCTTGCATCATAAACATGTTTTAATTATATGTCTGTGCTTATTATCATATTTGCAATGTACTGGATTGGTTTAATTGAAGCTTGAGTGCAGGAATTGACAATTTCCATGGCTAGGGTTCCGGAGCTCCAATTTGGGGAACCCTAGTTAGAAGAAAAGTTAGGCCAAATTAAGGACCTCTTCATGTGTAGGGATTGATTTGCAATCGATCCATGGCTTTGGATGGGATTTATGTTGCTTGGATTGTATTTTTGATGTTTGCAGGTTTGTAGCCACGCATAAAAACTGTCACTATAGCCTATAGTGACGAGTTTGTCCGTAGGTAACAGTTCCCTCTAAGACAATAATCCCTGAGAAAGAGGATGAAGGCGTGTCAGTGCTTGAATGGATGATTTGAAATTCACGCGTTTTTTGGGGGAAACCACTTGGCTTGCTTTATGTTGTATTTATCTTATTATATTAACAATTGAGTAATGCAGTGCAGATGGTTAAGGGCGAAGGATTTGAAGCAAGCATCTTGGGTTCGATCCCAGGCGCGCTGCTTTTGCATTTTTCCTAACATTTAATTGCAGATCAGATATCACACTACCAAGCATGTCCACCATACACCCCAATGCCTCATCATTGGATCCATCTCCAGCCAGATCCAATGCTCAGCATGCGCAAGCTCATGGTAGACCCTCAGAAGATGATCCCACTTGATCAGGCACAGGGCCTTTGGGCCAAATACAATTTCAGTTACACCCTCAGTTTTCCTAACTACAGCAGGCCCATTCTCATTTGTTTTTTATTATTTATTTCTTTAACATTCTTTTTTATTTATTTTTGATTGCTCTAACAAAAATCATTTTTTTTAATCAAAAATCACAAAAAATAAATAGGATTAGAGTTTTTTCCAATTAAAATTAATTTTGTTGAAAATTAATTAATTTAATTATATTAACTTAATTATTTTCATTGATTAAAATTAATTAGAAATTAGGACTAACTTGCAAATTTCAAAATATATTTTATTTTATCAATAAAAAATACAAAAAATATTTTTTAATTAATTAGATTTTTAGGACTTTTTGACTTATTCCCATCTTAATTCTTCGCGCGTTTATTTCTTTCCGTACCATTATTTTTCAATTAATGTAACTGTTGACAGTTTGTAATAGTTTCAAATTAGGGTTTTATTTATTGTTTATCCCCCGTTTTTGGTTATGTAACCCCCTCCCCGAGGCCTTGTAATAGCTAGATTTTTCCTTTCCGCACTTTAATTTTCTGCTACTATTAATTGTTAGATGATTGATAATAGGATCGTATGCCGAAGATAAGTCCATGATTAGAACAATAGCAAACCCTAATTGTGAAAAGATAATTAACTGAAAAAAGCACACTTGCACATGCTCACTCCTAGGGTTTGTCCCCACTTGGTTGCCTCAGAAGTAATGGTCGTGTCCCTCGAATATAGGGATACCTTAGTAATGACCTGCGATTCAAAATCGTCATAAAAGATCATAGTCCCTACTTGTCCCTCGAGTTTCCTACGAATTGATTTTATGACGACAGTCTCTTCAAAATGCTAAGGTAGCTCTACTTGTTACCTTCAGAGACCATTTCGTCCCTTCGAACGTCCCTTTATAATTTCAACGACAGAGATACCTACTCCTTAATAGTAGGATAGAGTTGTCTAAAGGAAACGAAAATGAACACTTTTTTCGAGTAGGTAGGGAACTCTTAAGTACTTGCTCAAAATAAAAACTTTTCACACAAACACTTTTCAAAAACAATTTTCAAAACAACTTCGTCACACTCTTGAGGACCGATACAAGGGTTATCACGAAGTAAATAAAACTTTTCAAAACAAGAACACGCGAGCAATTTAAAAAATGAGCAAGTACCTAAGAGCACGTGGAAAACCACAGATAGAAAGGGTGACAATACCTTCCCTTTCTATAATCTACCTCCCGTACTCAGAAATATCTCGAAAAAGGTTTTTTCTGTTCTTTTTCCTTTTCCCTTGTTGGATGAAATGAAAGTCGGTGGCGACTCTTTCTTACCGCAACATTTACGAACAAAAAACACAAACCATTATAACATTCGTTTCCGCCACCGTATCACAGCCACCGACTTTTCTTTTATCCAACAAAGGAAAGGGTGAAAAGAACTGAAAAAGACCTTTTTGAGATGTTTTTTGAGTAAGGGGGTAGATTATGAAAAGGGAAGGTGTTATCACCCTTTCCATCAGTGGTTTTCCACGGGCTCTTAGAGGTTTGCTCATTTTGAAATACCTTTGTGTTTTGTGTGTTTGAAAATATTTTGAAAACGTCTTAGTACAGCGAACTTTGTAATGTTTCTCGGGATAGTGGAGAAAGTATACAAAGTGTTTTGAAATTGTTTTTGAAAAGTAGTTTTTTTTTTGTAAGTGCATGATGTTTGAGAAAACTTCTAACAGCTATCTACTTTATTACTCGAAAAGGATCGTTCTTTTCCTCTTTTCCTTTAGACAATGCTTTCATACTATTAGTGAGTAGGTAGCCTTGTCATTGGATGTTAAGGGATGATCGAATGGACGTTTTACAATCATAAAGGCAACATATGGAGATGCCTTAGCAACTTTTGTTTAAGGGACAAGATCATTTACCGAAAGGCAACTCTGTAGGGTCATCAAGGGACTATGATGTTTTGATTTTTACGGGTCTTTGCTAAAGCGTCCCCATTCTCGAGGGACATGTCTGCTTTATTTTCCGGAAGGCAACCAAAGTGGGCGTACCCTAGAGGTGTACATGTGCAATGTGTGTTTGTTTCAGTTATTTATCTTATGTTAAGTTTGATAACGTTTTAATTTACAGTCTTTCCATACATGCCTATTTACTAACAGTAATATAGTAATACAATAAAGCAATAAATATGCGGAAAATAAAATACAGAAAAATAAATTCTAAGTTATTACACGGTTTTGGGAGACATACATTATAAGTGTAAGAAGTAAAGTGCGGAATTTTAAATCTAAAACTATTACATCCATAATCAGTTACAATATTAAAAAAAATGCTAAAATAATAAACACGCACGAGATAAAGACGAATGTCTAAAAGCCTAAGAAAATGCTATGTAAACAAGAAAATATTTTTATGTGTTTTTGTTTAATTTTAAGAAGATAATTAAGTGAACTTAATTCCTAAAATTTAATTATAAAAATAAGACTAACTAAGAAATTTAAAGTTTAAGTTTAAATTTAATTAAAAAAAGGTAAATATTAGTGAAAAGTTATCCTAGGTTATAAAATAAAACTAGTTCTAATATATTTTTTGTATTTTTATTTAAGAAAATATTTAAAGAAGAAACTAAGTCTAATTGATTTTAAGATTAGTAAGATAAAGTTAAAATAATTAAATAATTAATTAAAATAATTTTATAAAACCTAAATCTATTTTGTGTATTTTTTTTTTTTGATTTTATATGATTTGTTAGAAAGATTAAAAGTGAAAATATAAAAATAGACAAAGCTAAAAAAAACAATAAAAAAAACATAAAACTGGCCCTGATCTGCAGAATTAAAAATAGGGGGTATGTTGGAATTGTGCTAGGCCCACGCCAAATTGAGCCCAGGAGCTGACGTGTGATCCAATAGGATGCAAGCTTAGGAGTGCATCATAGTCGTCATTGTCTTGGAGCGTTTGATTCATGATCTGATGATCTGATGGTGCTAATTTGAGGACACAGGGTGTGCACGCTGGAAGTTGGAGTACTGGATCTACAAGAGAATGTTGGAAAAAATAAAATTGCTGGACCTGGGACTCAAACCCAGGTCCTCTCCCTCACAAACGCGTCTGTTTACCAACTGAGCTGCCAAGTCATTCATATATATAATAACTATGATATATTATATACAAAAGAAAATCAATATCTGGGATTTTAAAAATGCGCGCAGTGTTTGAATGAGCCAATTGGGGGCTTCCAACACATCATCTTCCTCCTCCCTCCGCCGTATTAGACCTAGACCTATAGTGAGAGTTTTTCGTCCGTCACTACAACCTTTGCATCCTGAAATAAGCCAAATACGCAATAGAAATTATATGTGAGGCCATGAATCGACTGGCCTCACTCTCCTGAGCATGATGGTGCCCCTGTTTAAGCCTAATTTTGGCCAATGTAAAAACACCCAAATCTAAGATTTAAACCCTAAAAATGGTAACGCATAGTTCCTGCATCAAAAACTCAATACAACCATATAGGAAGCTTGTAAATAATCAATAAACCAGAAATGCAAGGTTAAATAAAATGGAAATTACATGAATTGTACAAAACAAAATTTGAAAATGAAGCAAACCATGGATGTTGGTGGACGCGTTAGTCGATGCTTCCAGGCTTGATAATGGCTGCAAATGATTCAAGGGTTCTCCAGGAGTGGATTAGAATCCTTGGTTTGGAGTAAGGGAGGCTGGAACTTGAAATCTGAGTTTGACAACTTTGAATCTTTTGCAAAATGTGCAGGGGTTCTCTAGGTTCTGTATGTGTGTATTTGGCTTGCTAACACGATGTATATACAGTGGAGAGGAGGGGGACAAGATGGAATGGAAAGAATCACGGCCATAACTCATGTTTTCAAACCAAAATCCAAAAAGTTCAAAGCCTTCCAAATTTTCCAAAACTTGCCTTTTCCTTGCTTGAATGAATCTGGACATTTGTGCACGAAATTATGGGCTTGAAACTGAATCAAAACAAAATCCCAATGGGCATGATCTAATCATTTTCTATTTTATATGATTTATCTTGTATTTATGTGAATAAAAACAAAATAAATATGAATAACATAGCTAAAAAATGAAAGGCAAAGTAAGAATGAAATTAGAGGTCCTCTATAAGCTTAGGAAGATGTTTGAGGCCTAAGAAAATAAGCCATTGCCTCAAAAGTTCAAATTTGCTCAATGCACCATTCTTGAAATTTCCAAAATTTTCCCAATTTGGGAAAGCCATAACTTGCTCAATTTTTATTTCATGATGATGATCTTGGACTTTTTGAAAATCCCAAGATGTCTACTTTAATCCCTATTTTTACCAATTTTTCATTTGAAAACTTTATCTTGATGTAAATGGTCTTGCCAAAAAGTGCCTTTTGTTGACTTTCTAAGAATGACCTATAATGTATGAGCTTGTATATTTCAAATGGTGCATATCTTGATCTTGAGGATAAAAGAGAAGTTGTAGGTAATTGGATTCTCTTAAAAATGATCTTTGGTAGGGAAAAATTGATGAAGTATGTGAAAGTTATGCCTGGTCAAAGTTCAGTTGACTTTTCCTATAAAAACCCTAATTTAGCAATTCTTGACTTTGATGAATTAGGAGAATTTCTTGAGGAATCATGATCAAACCTTGATCAAATGATGGATATCACTTCAAAATGTTGATGTTGACAAAAAATCTTGAAGTTTGACTATACATGGGCCACAATTGACTTTTGACCTAACACAATTGATTTTCCAATACTTGAGCAATTGACTGAGCAAACTTATTATGCAAGGCATGGTGTGATACGGTGGGAGAACTGACTTGGGTGTTTTGAATTTTATTGCAAATGTTGCGGTTAGAAAGAGTCGCCACCGACTTTTCTTTTATCCAAAAGGAAAGGTGAAAAAGCACAGGAAAGACCTTTCAGATTGTTTCTTGAGTTCGGGGAGTAGATTATGAAAAGGGAAGGTATTAGCACCCTTTCCATCCATGGTTTTCCATGGGCTCTTAGTTACTTGCTAGATCACTTGCTTTTTATTTATTTTGAAATTGTGGTTTGTTTGGTTTTGAAAGTATCTTGTAAAAGAGGCCATTGTTTAGGCAATCTTTGTAATGATTATCATACGTAAGAATGTATACAAAGATGTTTGTCTTTTTGAAAATGTTTTCAATGTTTGTAAGATGTTTTGAAATGTGTGTGTTTGTTTTGAAAATAGCAAGGCTAGTTGTTTGAAATGGAGCAAGTAACTAGAAGTAATCTACCTACTCAAATGTCTTTCTTGTTCATTTTCTTTTCCTTTGATATTGTTGTCTTACCATTGATTTGGTAAGCAACCCTATTGTTGTACCCCAAAATTTGCCCTCTTATTTTATCAAGATTTTCATCACAAGACTCTTTGGACTCCAGACAGGATTAGGGTTTGCTCTGCTCAAGACATCTCCTTACACTGATGGCCTGAAATTAGGGTTTGAGTTTGCACAGGGATTTTTGGACTTCCAATGCTCAATGTTACTTTCATATTTCATGTTGGACTCATAAGATTTCCCATACCAAGTTTCAAGCCTTGAATCAAATTTTTGCCCAGTCAATTGGACAGTTGACCTAGAAATCAGCTGTATTGGGGAAAAAGTCAAATGTGGCTGTTGTACCCCAAAATTTTCCCTCCCATATTTCCCAAGACATTTCAAGAATAACTTCCAAGTTACTCAAGATGGCTCAAGAGTTAGACAGACAAATCACCTCCTAAGGCAGTCAACCTCAAATTAGGGTTTGGTGTTGCATCAAGGTCCTTGCATCCAAATGGCCTCAAGTGTTCCTAATGTCATAATATGCTCTCAAGTTCATCCATGTAAAATTTCAAGCCTTGCAGAGAAAGATTGGTCAGTCAATTGCTCAAGAGGCCCAAGAATCAACTGTGCTAGGGCAAAAGTCAACTATGACCTAAATACAGTCAAACCTCAAGATTTTTTGCCAACATTATCATTTTGAAGTATAATTCATCATTTTATCAAGGGTTGATTATGATTCATCAATGATTGCTCAAGATTCATCAAGATTCAAAAGTTGCTAAATTAGGGTTTTGCAAGAAAAGTCAACTCAACTTTGACCAAGCATAACTTTCTCATACTTTATGAGAAATGACCCATCCAAAGCTCATTTTGAAGAGGATTCAATTTCCTACAATCCATCTTCACACCCCAAGATCAAGAAATTCTCTCACAAAAAGTTACAAATTTGGACATTATAGGTCATTTTTGAAAGTCAACAAAAACACCTTTTTTGCCAAAGCTTATAACTTGAGCACAGAATATCAAAATGAGATGAGACCAAAAGGGTTGATTATAGGACATCTCAAGGTTTCTATAAAGTCCAAGAACACTTCCAAAAGTTCAAAATTGAAGAAGTTATGCTTTGGTGAAGTTGGGCATTTTTCCAAAATTGCCAAAAGTCAACTATCCTCAAAACTCCAATTTTTGACAAAAGGGCCCACTTTTTCCACTTGATTTGGTCATATCACACCACACACGTGTCCCATCTTTAATTTCATGACCAAACAATTATTTTTCTATTTTATTTAATTTTTATTGATTTAATTCATTTTAAATCAATATTAATTCAAATAAAATCCAAAAATTAATGGAATGAGATTCTTGTGATCATTACAGCTTGCAAATATCATGAGACACTCAATCAAATTCGTGCTAAGTCAAAACATGCATAAAATCTTGGATTTGAGGCAAATATGGAAACTTGATAATGGTGATCAAATCAAATCTCCATTCATCAATTCTTATGGATTCAAGCACAAATTTTAACCTAAACTCATTCCAATATACATACACAAGTGAGGCATAGAAAGAACACGACCGAGGCATTGTAAAAACGGAAAAACAACTTTGAAAAAAAGTGTGAAAAACTTGGAATCTGAAATCCACCTTAGAGCTTGTTTTAAAGCAAAATCTCCACATAGCTCTCTTGCTGGCAATCCCCTGAAGCTATATCAATCAAAACCAGCCCCTGAGACGCCATCAATCGCACTGTAAGTCCTCGTAAACATGGCTCTGAACACGAAATCCAAACCTCTGATTCTTGCATCCTTTCATTAAAATCTTTGCACATTTGTGTTTTTCGTTTCATTTAGAACAGTTTGGCAATATTCAATTTCGTTTTCATGGCCTGTAACATAGCACTCGAATCTAGGGTTCTTGTTCTTATTTTTTAGGCATTTTGGATACAGGAAAAATCAAGGGAAATAAATGGCACAGGGATGCTCAGGGAGGAGAGACGAACACGTTGGTGTTCTTGGATTGCATTTCTATGGCCTAGGGTGAATTTTTGAAGCATCCCACGAATCTTCCTGCGGATAAAAATCCGCAGGTAAATAACCAGGGATTTGCTGAAGAAGACGACCACGCGTCTTCTCCTTACTGGGCCATTTAAATTTCGCGCAATTTTTTTTATTTTTTCAGGCATAATGTTTTGTTTCACATATAATATTTGTTGCATATACTAATAACAAAGGAACAAGCTAGCTGGATTGGTGAGCGCGCTATTGGAAAACCCCTTGGGACCTGGGTTCGAATCCCAGGTCCCCCAAATTGCTTATTATTATTTTGTGCAAGGTATTCAGGTGTGCTTCATCAAGCGTGATCCATCATGCGCTTGCAAAGATCAACGTGCCAAGTGACTTCATGCCAGATCCAAAGGCCAGAATTGAGTACTCACCATACGTCCAGGTCAACATACGCGTGGGTGATTCAAAAAGTCAAAGCATGCTGATTGAAATTGGGCCTGGAAATTGCTGATTCCACCATCAAATTAAGCCCACACCCCCTGGGTTATTTCTTTTACTCTTCATATTTTCATTTATTTATTTTGTTCTAATTATTTATTTTATTGTTAATTAACTAATCATTAATTTTCCTAATAAAATCAGAAAACAAACAAAAATATATATAATATTTTATTTATTAAAACTAATTTTCATTATTTTTTGTAAATAAACAATTTAATTGACTTAGTTTTTTTAATTAGGCATAATTTTAACATTTTTGCAATAAATTAAAATTAATTAGAATATTAGGTTTTTAATAATTTTGATCATTTTATTTGTATTTCCTTAAATATAAAAATCCAAAAATATCTTTTTCATTTAATTAATTAATTAACTTAGGTTTAATTTCATTTAATTCAAAATAACAAAAAATATGTTTTCTTTAATAAAAAGGGTCAAAACCCTAAAAATGCTCCGATTTAATTTTCTCGTACGCGTAGTATTTTTATCCAATAATATAATTGCTTCGGGAATGTAATAGCTTAAATTAGGACTTTATTTATTTACCGCTTTAATTTTATTTTCCGCAATTTAAATTAAAGGGTTTGTTTTTGGCGATGTAAATACCCGACGCCTTGTAATAGTTTAGATTTATTTTCTCGCAATTTAATTTCCGCACAATATTAACTGTTAGATGTTTGATAGCTTGGCAATGCATGACAAGATCAATCTTTAACCTAAAATCAATATAGCTCACTCATGACATGTACAGATAAAATTAACCGAATTGACACACTCGCACATGCCACTATTAGGGTACACCTCACTTGGTTGCCTCGAACGTGGTCATTGAGTATAGGAAGTTTTAGAGGTCGCCCTCTTGTCCAAAGATCATAGTTGCCTCGAAACGATTGCCTCGGAAAAATGATCTAGGATATTAGGGTTACCGCTAAGGCATCCTAACATTTCTTTAGTGACCACACGTCCCTTAATTGAATTGACCCTAAAACTCCAACGACGATGCTACCTACTCCTCAATAGTGGGATAAAATTGTCTAAAGGACATTAGCACAGTTTAATTCCTTTTCTCGAATAGGTAGATGGTTCCTAAGTACTTGCTCCTTTTAAAACAAAACAAAACTTTTCACACTTACACTCTCTTCAAAACAAAAACTCTTTTCAAACCCACAAACACAAAGGAAATCAAACTTTTGAAAACACAATGAGCAAGTACCTAAGAGCCCATGGATAACCACGGATAGAAAGGGTGCTAACACCTTCCCTTTCTATAATCTACCTCCCAAACCTGAGAAATATCTCGAAAAGGAATTTTTTTTGTGCTTTTGTCCTTTCCTGGTTGGATAAAATAAAAGACGGTGGCGACTCTTGCTTACTGCGACATTTTGCAAAAACAAACGCAAACGCGAACCAGCATTCCAAAACAGTCAGTTCTCATTCCCACCGATCACAGAACTGGCGACTTTGCTGGGGATTTCATAAGTGAGGTGTATGTTAGGATTAGATCATTATGTTTTCAATTGTATGCTTTGTATGCTTTAATTTTGTAGGCTTGTATCGGAGTTCTATAGATCCTAACCTGGATCTGGGGATACCCTTTAGGTAAGTAGCAATAAACTGTGAGGGATCTGTACGGTGTAGACCGATACGGATAAAGCAGTAGCTACATTGGTGTGGCACTTTAATCTGTACCGATATCCCTTGTGTTGGAACGAGGAGAATATGGGTCTTCTAAGGGGTCATTAAGCACCAACTGACCTTAGAACCTTAAATTGACCAACTTGGCCATAGAACAGTAGCAGTATGCTACACTCATTGAGACTAAACTCTCGCGATGATTCCGGCCGCAAGAAAAGGTTGCTAAACTGGAATTATGACCGATTCAGGGTAGTCAGTGATATTGAGATCCTCTAAAACCCGGTTACTATTTTTAGGACAGGTTTAAACCAACTGAACTGAAAGAGGGTAGTACCTAAGCTCCATGCCAGCCTGAAATCTAAGGGCTCTCAGTGTGACTTGTGTGCCTTTACCATGTTTGCCTTTTGTGGATACTTGTGGTGTGCCTTTATCATGACATCATGACATCATAACGTTGCATACATCTTGCATAAGGACTAACCTATTTCAAAGACAGGAAGGTTTCATCTTTGCTCTATTTTGTAGGTCATCATGATGCCCATGCGTAAGAATACTATCCGGATCAAATTTGTCCAAGTCCCTACCTTGCTTAAAGAGTTGGTTGCCAAGATGCCTGGCACTACTTCCTTCATCAGGAGGCATGGTTCCCTTCTCAGTTTGGTCACCTCCAAATTGGACGAGCAGATGATGAGTGTTCTGGTCCAATTCTATGATCCGTTGTACCACTATTTTAATTTTCAAGACTATCAGCTGGTTCCTACCCTAGAAGAGTTCTCTGAGCTGCTCGGTATCTCTGTTCTGGAGCAGACTCCGTTTACTGGTTGGGAGAAGACCCTTAGGCCCGATGAAATTACTGCAGCCCTTCATTTGACCAAAGAGGAAGTGATGGCTAATTGGGAGACTAGGAGTGGAGCTAAGAGCTTTCTGACTAAGTTCTTGGTTGGCAAGGCTAACTACTTCTGGGATAGCCTAGACTTTAAGGCGTTCGAGGATATTCTGGCTCTCTTGATTTATGGCTTGGTACTATTTCCGAATCCTGACACTTTTGTTGATGTGAATGCGATAAAGATCTTCATCTCTCAGAATATTGTACCCACTCTCTTGAGTGACATCCTTCATCAGCTCTATGCTCGTACTGCCCGAAAGCGGGGAACCTTGATGTGTTGTGCTCCTTTATTGTCGAGGTGGTTTATTTCGCACCTCCCTAAGTCAGTACTGAAGAACAAAGAAGGAATGGGTTGGGCTTATAGGGTGATGTCTCTCTCTCATAATGACATTATCTGGACTCTCAAAGGTATGGATGAAGTAACTATCATTGATCGATGTGGGGAGTATCCAAATGTTCCATTGATAGGGACCCATGGAGGAATTTCTTACAACCCATGCTTAGCTCTCCGTCAGTTTGGAAGAGCCAGAAGAGAAGGACCTCACGAGATGCTAATGCCTCATATCATCTTTGATTTTCAAGGGGATAGCGACGAGAAGCGTCGTAGATTCATAAAGGCTTGGGATAGAGTTCACCAGTCTGATCCACATGAGTTGGGCCCAAAGACTTCTCTGCCAATGGAGCCTTATCTCGGATGGGTCCGCATCCGTGCCCAGAAGCTAGGTATGCCTTATGAAGCTATCCGGCCTGTCACTCTTGAAGTTGCTAATGAAGAAGGGGTTATTCCAACCATTCTCCATCCTTATATGCCCACTGACATTGGGGCGCTGAAGAGATCTTGGATACAACTGCGGGAAGAACGGGATTCTTACCGGGAGAAGTTCAACGAGCAAGAACAAAAGATCCAGAAGCTGACTAGGCAGTTAGAGAACAAGCGGATTCTCAACGATTATGTCCGCACTGATAAGAAGAGACCATGGGAGCGTTGATTGACCTTTGATGATTTCCTTTCCAGTTTTTATTTACTTTTCAGTATTTCCATTCTTGTAAATGCCCTGAGGGTATCAGTTGAACAATTTGAATTTTGAAGTTTAAATCTAATAAAGTGTGTTTCCTTTCTTGTTTACAAATTTGAATCCCGATTGTCTTTGAAATCATAAATCATACGCATTTCATCCCATGCACTTCATAAACAGGTACCCTTTACAGGTCTCTTATCTTCTTCGCTGTTTATTTCAACAATCATCATGTTTGCTGAACCTACAACTGAGCAAGCTATCAAGGCCCTCCAGGCCCAGAATGCCCAATTTCAAGAGTTGTTCATGACTCTAGCTAAGGGTCAGCGGGACCTGAAGACCTTGATTCTGAAAGAGAAGAAGAAGAAGAAGAAAAGGACAGTCCTGTTCAACACGGGACACAGGTTTGGGAACAGGTTACAGAATGAAGTTGATCTGACTACCTCATCTGGAGGGAAAGATAGTCCACAAGAGAGGAGGGCTCCTAGCCCTATGGTCTCCGACAACGAGACAGACTATGATGAAGAACAGTATCCTCCTGCTGAGGATACGTAGAAACAACTGGAGGACCATTTGAATGCTATGGAAATTCAGAAGGTGCCCGGTCTGGACTTCGGGGATCTAGGTCTATCATCTGGGGTGGTGATTCCCCATAAATTCAAGGCACCAGCCTTTGCCAAGTATGACGGAGTTTCCTGTCCGAAGCTGCACCTTCGGTCATATGTGAGGAAGATCCAGCCTTACACTGCTGATAAGAACTTATGGATCCATTTCTTTTAGGACAGTCTCTCAGGGACTCAGCTTGAGTGGTTCTATCAGTTGGGCGGAGCCAGTATCCGCAGTTGGAAAGATTTGGCTACTGCGTTCTATAGGCAGTATCAGTACAACTCCGACCTCGCTCCTACGCATACCCAACTCCAGGGTATATCAATGGGAACGGGTGAAGGATTTAAAGATTATGCTCAAAAATGGAGAGACCTCGCCGGAAGGTTTCAACCGCCTTTGGCTGATCGTGAGCTTGTTGACATGTTTCTGGGGACCCTGTCTGGTCCATTCTTCAACCATCTGATTGGAAGCTCTTCATCTGGGTTTACAGATCTTATTTTGACTGGTGAGAGAATTGAAGTTGGTATTAAGGCCGGGAAGATACAGAAGGGTGCTTCATCAAGCACCGAGAAGAATCTGTTTAAGAAAGAGTCTAGTGTTGTCTACAGTGCAAGAAGACAGAGTAGACCTGAACACCGCCAAGTTGTCAATGCGGTTGTTATTTCAAAACCTACTGGTACTCCTCAGTACAATAATCAACAAAAGGACGAGAGACCTAAGAGGCAATTCACTCGTCTCAGCATGACCTTGTCTCAGATTCTGCCATAGTTGCTGAAGACTAATCTGGTGACTTTAAGGGAACCCCCAAAGAATTCAAATACAACGTCACCAAGGTATAACCCTAACACCCGCTGCGCTTATCACTCTGATAGCCCGGGGAATAATACAGATGATTGTTGGGCTTTGAAGAACAAGATACAAGACTTAATTGAAGCAAAGGAGATTGAGTTCGAGGCGCCCGAGAGGCCTAATGTTGTGACTGCTCCCATGCCCAAACATGGAGTAAATGCTGTAGAGGAAGACTTGTTTGTAGTTTCTGTGGATGACATTGTTACCCCTCTGATGACTGTCAAGAAGAACCTGTTGCTAGCCAGTTTATTTCCGGGATGTGACGAAGGTTGTCATATGTGTTCTGTTTTACCTACCGGTTGCCCATTCCTGAAGTCAGGTATCCAAAACCTGATGGATAGTAAGGAGATCCTATTTGAAAAGACTGTTGTTCCTTCCGTTCATTCTGAAGAAGTTGCCATTATTACCATTTTCGACAATTCTTCCAAGGCTCCCTCGAGGAAGCCTGTTAGAATTACATATGTTCCTAAGATCTCACCTGTAATCATCACTGTTCTGGGGCCCATCCCCTACACCTCTGACAAAGCTGTCCCTTGGCACTATGGGCAGATGTTTATGTTCATGGAGTTAAGCAAGAGTTGGATGCTGATACTGACATCAGCAACATTACTGGACCTGCTAAATTCACCCGCAGCGGTAGACTTTTCTTACCTGATATTGCTCCACCAACTATCCGAAGACCTGTCGTTATTACACCTGCAAGTGTACCTACCATTGTTCCTGATCAAGTTCCTATCCTTACCCCTGTCGCCGAGTCATCTGACGCTCGGGGCAAAGGGATCACCACTGATGTACCTGCCTAAACGGAGGCACCGAAGACAATTACTGTTGAAGCTTCCAAACAGGAGATGGAAGAGATTCTGAAGATTATTAAGAAGAGTGATTACAACATAGTTGAGCAACTGGGGCAAGCCCCATCCAAGATTTCTATGTTGTCACTATTGATGTGCTCAGAGGCCCATGCCAAGGCTCTGATTACCTTCCTGAAGACTGCCCACGTGCCACAAGAGACGTCAGCTGATCAGTTTACCGATTGCATGGCCAATTTAACTATTGATAATGGTTTGGGTTTCTCCGACACCGATTTAACTACCAAGGGGAAAAATCATAACGATGCCCTGCATGTCTCCATTGAATGCAGGGGCACTACTCTTGCACATGTATTGGTTGATACTGGTTCCTCATTGAACGTCTTGCCCAAAAAAGCTCTAGACCGGTTGGATTGTGAAAGGTTAGAGCTAAAACCAAGTAACATCGTTGTTAGGGCCTTTGATGGGTCTAAAAGGATGGTGCACGGTGAAGTTGATATTCTAATTAAAGTTGGTTCTCAGGTCTTCAATTCTACGTTCTATGTGATGGACATTCGGCCATCCTACTCTTGTTTGCTGGGTCGTCCATGGATCCATAAAGCTGGGGCCGTAACCTCAACGCTCCATCAGAAGCTGAAGTACCCGGTCAAAGGGAAGATTGTGACAGTACAAGGGGAGGAAGAGTACATGGTCAGCCACCTCAACTCGTTCAGATACGTAGAAATGGATGGGGAGTTCATTGAGACCCCATTTCAGCACTTTGAAGAGGTTCCCCAGACACTGGCATCAACTAAGACTGTGGTTGAAGATTCTCCTATGAAGATGGCTTCCTTAAAAGATGCCCGGGTTGTTATTGAGAAGGGTGAGTGTGCAAATTGGGGCCGACTCCCTGATTTTACTCAGAAGACTAACAAGTTTGGTTTGGGTTTCACTGCAGAAGCTCAAAGGGTTGTTCAAAGTGCAAGGATAGGAAGACCTCATGTGTTCGTCAGCAACTCGGGAGTGAATGCTATTGAAGAAGATGTAGAAGAGTCTGAATTCGACAGCTGGATCTATCCTACGATCGACGATGGACTAAGCAAATGGACAGCAAAGGACTTCATCCATATTACTTTTGTTACCCAGTAATGAAACTTTTTGTTTTGAATTTGTAATAGACAATGTGTTGAAACTTTACGGCCCGGTGTCTTACCCGGGGCACCATGGCTTCATTTGTGAGGGCTTTTGTGTGTCATCTTCATATATCATTAATAAAAACATCGGATGTTCTTGCATTTCAAATTTTGCGCTCCTTGTTTTTCTTTATTATATATTGCAAAACAACTATTTTACACACACTCACATATACAGGTCCACATCCGCTCTGGATCTCACTGGTAACGACTCTGCTACTGCCAGTTATGACTTCGAAAATCTGATCAACTTAGCCGAAGACGAAGGTGAAGATGATTGCGAAGTGCCTGGTGAACTTTCAAGACTGCTACTCCAGGAAGAGAGGGCCATTCATCCACATGAAGAGCCAGTGGAAACAGTGAATCTGGGTACTGAGACAGACAAGAAGGAAGTCAAGATCGGTGCAAATCTGGAGCTTAGTGTGAAACAACGGTTGATTCAGATGCTGCATGACTACGTTGAAATCTTTGCCTGGTCTTACGAAGATATGCCTGGGTTAGATACCGACATTGTGGTTCATCGCCTGCCTACCAAGGAAGATTGTCCTCCCATAAAACAGAAGGTTCGCCGAATGCGCCCAGAAATGTCTGAGAAAATCAAGGCTGAGGTTATGAAACAATTTGACGCTGGTTTTCTAGCAGTAACTTCTTACCCTCAATGGGTCGCCAATGTGGTTCCTGTGCCGAAGAAGGATGGGAAGGTTCGAATGTGTGTTGACTACAGGGATCTGAACAGGGCGAGCCCTAAGGATGACTTCCCTCTACCTCATATTGACGTTCTGGTTGACAACACCGCTCAGCACAAGGTATTCTCCTTTATGGATGGCTTCTCTGGTTATAACCAGATTAAAATGGCTCCCGAAGACATGGAGAAGACCACCTTTGTTACTCAGTGGGGCACCTTTTGCTACAAGGTCATGCCTTTTGGACTGAAGAATGTTGGGGCAACATATCAGCATGCCATGGTTGCTTTATTTCATGACATGATCCATCATGAGATTGAAGTATACGTCGACGATATGATTGCAAGGTCCCAGACTGAGGAGGAACACCTTGACCATCTACAGAAGCTGTTTGACAGGTTGAAGTTGTACAAGCTGAGGTTGAACCCGAACAAGTGCACCTTCAGGGTGAGATCTGGTAAGCTACTGGGTTTCGTCGTGAGCGACAAAGGTATTTAAGTGGACCCTGCCAAGGTGAAAGCTATACAAGAGATTCCAGCTCCCAGAACAGAGAAAGAGGTCGGAGGCTTTCTGGAACGACTGAACTACATTGCCCGATTCATCTCACACCTAACTGCTACTTGTGAGCCAATCTTCAAGCTACTGAAGAAAGATCAAGTTGTATGTTGGAATGATGAATGCCAAGCCGCTTTCGAAAGAATCAAAGAGTATCTCCAAGAGCCACCCATTCTGATGCCACCGGTTGAAGGGAGACCTCTGATCTTATACTTGACAGTGCTCAACAACTTAATGGGGTGTGTGCTGGGGCAGCATGACGAGTCTGGCCGAAAATAGCATGCTATTTATTACCTTAGCAAACAGTTTACCAACTGTGAGACCTGATACTGCTCGAGAAAACTTGATGCGCTTTGGCATGGGCTGCTCGCCGGCTGAGACAGTATATGCTGACTCACACCACTCTATTGATTTCAAAGATGGATTCGATCAAGTATATCTTCGAGAAGCCTGCCTTGTCCGGAAGAATAGCAAGATGGCAGATGATCTTGACTGAGTATGACATCCAATACACAACTCAGAAGGCAATCAAAGGAAGTGTGTTGGGAAACCATTTGGCACATCAGGCAGTGGATGATTACCAGTCTATGAATTTTGAATTCCCGAACGAGAATATCATGT
This sequence comes from Vicia faba, assembly GCA_948472305.1. Classification (NCBI taxonomy): domain Eukaryota; kingdom Viridiplantae; phylum Streptophyta; class Magnoliopsida; order Fabales; family Fabaceae; genus Vicia; species Vicia faba. The sequence continues at coordinate 1,134,619,095 of OX451740.1, read as the reverse complement.
TGATAACTGATTGTGAGACACCTGGACCGAATGAAAGACCTGAGAAAGGATCCCGATGGTCTATGTACTTTGATGGAGCTTTGAACGCTTTGGGTAACGGCATTGGCATTGTGATCATATCTCCTAAAGGCTCTCATACTCCGTTCACCGCCCGACTATGTTTCAACTGCACCAACAACATGGCGGAGTATGAAGCGTGCATCATGGGTCTTCGAGCTGCAATTGACCTAAGGATTAAGTTTCTAAGTGTCTTCGGAGATTCCGCTCTCGTGATTAGTCAGATCAAAGGCGAGTGGGATACGAAACACTCAAATCTTATTCCTTACAAGGAGTATGTATTGACGTTGCTTCCCCATTTCGAGGAGATAACCTTTGAACACTTCCCTAGAGAGGAGAATCAGTTAGCGGACGCGCTGGCTACGATGTCTTCTATGTTCAAAGTCAATTGGGACAACGAGGCTCCCCGGATCATTATTGAAAGATTGGACGAACCTGCGCATTGTTGTGATCTTGAGACTGAAGAGGTAACAGAAAAGCCCTGGTATCATGAAGTGAAGAGGTATCTTGAAGCTCAGGAGTACCCCGAGGGTGCATCTGTTAATGATAAGAAGTTTCTGAGGAGGTTTGCGGCGAAGTTCTTCATCAGCAATGACATCCTTTACAAGCGAAACCATGATTCAACCTTACTGCGTTGTGTGGATAAGAATGAAGAAGAAAGGATCATGGCGGAGTTACATGAAGGTACTTTCGGAACTCACTCCAGTGGACATACTATGGCAAAGAAAATCCTTCGGGCAGGATATTATTGGTCCATAATGGAAGCCGATTGTTATCAGCATTCTCGGACATGTCACAAGTGCCAGGTCTAAGCTGACAAGGTGCACATACCTCCAGTTCCTCTGAACGTCTTGACGGCACCTAAGGATTTGCTGATCATAAATATTTACATGCGAAACGAAAGATGAGTTGCTGGTAATAATAGAAACAGGGGCAAATAAGAATAGTCCGAACTATACAAGTTGCTCTATCCACCAGGTACCAAGGTACATCCAGCTGAAGAATATGGCTAAAGATACCTTCACTCCCCGCACAATAAGGAAGTAATGGTAGCTCTCCCAGCTGAGACTTGCAGCCATGAACGAATCAGCAATACTCTCCCCAAGCAGAGTTCATCCACCAATCAGAGTTAAAAAGGGTTTAGTATCCCCAGAAGGTCTTAATATTCCTCAGCGGAGTATAAAGATATTCCCCAGCAAGCAAAAAATCATCCCCAGCGGAGTTTATCATTAAAATCATCCCCAGCGGAGTTTATCATTGAAATCCACAGCAGAGCTTACCAACAGAATCCCCAGCGGAGTTTATCGTTAAAATCTTCAGCAGAACATCTCTTCCCCACAGAGTAATTCCCCTCAGAGTAATCTCTTCATCAGTTTATTCCCCAACGGAATTCTTTTTCTCCTGCAGGTTTATCCTCACAATCATCTTTGATCACTATCCCTGGCGGAAGCAAAGCATTCAACTTTATTCTCCAGCAGCTCCAGGATTTATTTTCCCCGGCTAAAACATTACATGTCCATACATCATGATACATGCATATACGCATCATACCATACAATCTCATTTATGTTGAGAACATCATTGTTTGATCCATATCATGCATTGCATAAGACTGACCTTTACCTTTCAGGAAAAATACAATCAAAATTCAAGTTACGAAGCCCGAGTACGACCGGATAGTATCTTGATTTCTACGGTATATCGTGAAGCCCGGATTACGACCGGATAACAATATCAGACTACCGTGAAGCCTGGATTACGACCAGATAGTGATATCTCTCAAAAGTAAGCTATGAAGCCCGGAGAACGACCGGATAATAGTTTATTCCCCAGTGAGCCATGAAGCCCGGATTACGACCGGATAGCAGCTCAGTAAGCACCATGAAGCCTGGATTCGACCAGATAGTGGTATATCATAAACACAAGCCGTGAAGCCCGGATCACGACCGGATAGCAGCTCAGCAAGTTATTGTGAAGCCTGGATTATGACCAGAAAGCAATACAAGACCATGAAGCTTGGATTACGACCAGATAATGGTAGAAAATGTTGTGAAGACTGGATTACGGCCAGATAGCAACCAAGAGTACTACGAAGCCTGGATTTCGACCAGATAGTGGTATGATACATCGTTAAACCTGGATTACAACCAGATAGTATTAAGGGACATTGTGAAGCTTGGATTACGACCAAATAACAATTTACCCAGCCAGTTACTGTGAAGCCCGGATTCGACCGGATACTAGTAAACCCAACAGTCAAAGGAAAGCCCGAATGTGACCAGATAACCACTTGATTTGTTCTGAAGCCTGGATTGCAACCAGATAATGGTAGAAGATGTTGTGAAGACTGGATTACGACCAGATAGCAACCAAGAGTACTACGAAGCCTGGATTTCGACCAGATAGTGGTATGACACATTGTTAAGCCTGGATTACGACCAGATAGCGGTACAAGGCATTGTGAAGCTTGGATTCCGACCAAATAGCAGTTTACATGGACAGTTACTAAGAATCCCGGAGTCGGCCGGATATTAGTGTGCCCTAAATTCAAGTTGAAGCCCGGATGCGACCGGATAACCACTTGATTTATTCTGAAGCCTGGATTTTCGACCAGATAAGAAGTGAGGTATTGCAAAGCCTGGATTACGACCGGATAGCAAGTTTAATCTCATCTCCCCAGTAAGTCACTGTAAAGCCTAGATTACGACCAGATAGCAGTCGGTCTTATCACTATGAAGCCTGGGTTACGACCAGATAGTAGTTCACTCTCACCTCTTCAATAGAGATGATTCCCCCAGTAGAATAACGGACGACCGAAGCTCCTAAAGTTCTATTTCTCCTAAGACAAATAATATCATTCCCCAGCGGAATCTCCCTCAACAACAGGTATACAAGCTCTCGCTAAGGAATCTCTTACGTGATTGACACTCCTTCGGATGGCATCTTTAAGCCCATATCCCATCATCAACATCCAAATGGTGTCTGTACGCCCATTCCCGACATCACAAGATAAATACTACTTCATGCGAGTGCAAATTTCTAGGCACTCTAGTGTTCAATCATCTTCCACCTTCGGATCACGAAAGGCCCGAACGCCAATCTATATCCTCAGGTTTAAGAAGATTGAACAGGGGCGACTGTTGTACCCCAAAATTTGCCCTCCCATATTTCCCAAGACATTTCAAGAATAACTTCCAAGTTACTCAAGATGGCTCAAGAGTTAGATAGTCAAATCACCTCCTAAGGCAGTCAACCTCAAATTAGGGTTTGGTGTTGCATCAAGGTCCTTGCATCCAAATGGCCTCAAGTGTTCCTAATGTCCTAATATTCTCTCAAGTTCACCCATGTAAAATTTCAAGCCTTTCAGAGAAAGTTTGGTCAGTCAATTGCTCAAGAGGCCCAAGAATCGATTGTGCTAGGGCAAAAGTCAACTGTGACCTAAATACAGTCAAACCTCAAGATTTTTTGCCAACATTCTCATTTTGAAGTATAATTCATCATTTTATCAAGGGTTGATTATGATTCATCAAGGATTGCTCAAGATTCATCAAGATTCAAAAGTTGCTAAATTAGGATTTTGTAGGAAAAGTCAACTCAACTTTGACCAAGCATAACTTTCTCATACTTTATGAGAAATTACCCATCCAAAGCTCATTTTGAAGAGGATGCAATTTCCTACAATCCATCTTCACACCCTAAGATCAAGAAATGCTCTCACAAAAAGTTACAAATTTGGACATTATAGGTCATTTTTGAAAGTCAACAAAAACACCTTTTTTGCCAAAGCTTATAACTTGAGCATGGAATATCAAAATGATATGAGACCAAAAGGGTTGATTATAGGACATCTCAAGGTTTCTCTAAAGTCTAATAACACTTCCAAAAGTTCAAAATTGAAGAAGTTATGCATTGGTGAAGTTGGGCATTTTTCCAAAATTGCCAAAAGTCAACTATCCTCAAAACTTCAATTTTTGACAAAAGGGCCCACTTTTTTCCACTTGATTTGGTCTTATCACACCACACACGTGTCCCATCTTTAATTTCATGACCAAACATTTATTTTTCTATTTTATTTAATTTTTATTGATTTAATTCATTTTAAATCAATATTAATTCAAATAAAATCCAAAAATTAATGGAATGAGATTCTTGTGATCATTACAGCTTGCAAATATCATGAGGCACTCAATCAAACTCGTGCCAAGTCAAAACATGCATAAAATCTTGGATTTGAGGCAAATATGGAAACTTGATAATGGTGATCAAATCAAATCTCCATTCATCAATTCTTATGGATTCAAGCCCAAATTTTAACCTAAACTCATTCCAATATACATACACAAGTGAGGCATAGCAAGAACACGACCGAGGCATTGCAGAAACGGAAAAACAACTTTGAAAAAAGTGTGAAAAACTTGGAATCTGAAATCCACCTTAGAGCTTGTTTTAAAGCAAAATCTCCACATAGCTCTCTTGCTGGCAATCCCCTGAAGCTATATCAATCAAAACCAGTCCCTGAGACGCCATCAATCGCACTGTAAGTCCTCGTAAACATGGCTCTGAACACGAAATCCAAACCTCTGATTCTTGCATCCTTTCATTAAAATCTTTGCACATTTGTGTTTGTCGTTTCATTTAGAACAGTTTGGCAATATTCAATTTCGTTTTCATGGCCTGTAACATAGCACTCGAATCTAGGGTTCTTATTCTTGTTTTTTAGGAATTTTAGATACAGGAAAAATCAAGGGAAATAAATGGTACAGGGATGCTCAAGGAGGAGAGACGAACACGTTGGTGTTCTTGGATTGCATTTCTATGGCCTAGGGTGAATTTTTGAAGCATCCCACGAATCTTCCTGCGGATAAAAATCTGCAGGTAAATAACCAGGGATTTGCTGAAGAAGACGACCACGCGTCTTCTCCTTACTGGGCCATTTAAATTTCGCGCAATTTTTTTTTATTTTTTCAAGCATAATGTTTTGTTTCACATATAATATTTGTTGCATATACTAATAACAAAGGAACAAGCTAGCTGGATTGGTGAGCACGCTATTGGAAAACCCCTTGGGACTTGGGTTCGAATCCCAGGTCCCCCAAATTGCTTATTATTATTTTGTGCAAGGTATTCAGGCGTGCTTCATCAAGCGTGATCCACCATGCGCTTGCAAAGATCAACGTGCCAAGTGGCTTCAGGCCAGATCCAAAGGCCAAAATTGAGTACTCACCATACGTCCAGGTCAACATACGCGTGGGTGATTCAAAAAGTCAAAGCATGCTGATTGAAATTGGGCCTGGAAATTGATGATTCCACCATCAAATTAAGCCCACACCCTCTGGGTTATTTCTTTTACTCTTCATATTTTCATTTATTTATTTTGTTCTAATTATTTATTTTATTGTTAATTAACTAATAATTAATTTTCCTAATAAAATCATAAAACAGACAAAAAAATATGTAATATTTTATTTATTAAAACTAATTTTCATTATTTTTTGTAAATAAACAATTTAATTGACTTAGTTTTTTTAATTAGGCATAATTTTAACATTTTTGCAATAAATTAAAATTAATTAGAATATTAGGTTTTTAATAATTTTGATCATTTTATTTTTATTTCCTTAAATATAAAAATCCAAAAATATCTTTTTCATTTAATTAATTAATTAACTTAGGTTTAATTTCATTTAATTCAAAATAACAAAAAATATGTTTTCTTTAATAAAAAGGGTCAAAACCCTAAAAATGCTCCGATTTAATTTTCTCGTACGCGTAGTATTTTTATCCAATAATGTAATTGCTTCGAGAATGTAATAGCTTAAATTAGGACTTTATTTATTTACCGCTTTAATTTTATTTTCCGCAATTTAAATTAAAGGGTTTATTTTTGGCGATGTAAATACCCGACGCCTTGTAATAGTTTAGATTTATTTTCTCGCAATTTAATTTCCGCACAATATTAACTGTTAGATGTTTGATAACTAGGCAATGCATGACAAGATCAATCTTTAACCTAAAATCAATATAGCTCACTCATGACATGTACAGATAAAATTAACCGAATTGACACACTCGCACATGCCACTATTAGGGTACACCTCACTTGGTTGCCTCGAACGTGGTCATTGAGTATAGGAAGTTTTAGAGGTCGCCCTCTTGTCCAAAGATCATAGTTGCCTCGAAACGGTTGCCTCGGAAAAATGATCTAGGATATTAGGGTTACCGCTAAGGCGTCCTAACATTGCTTTAGTGACCACACGTCCCTTAATCGAATTGACCCGAAAACTCCAACGACGATGCTACATACTCCTCAATAGTGGGATAGCATTGTCTAAAGGACATTAGCATAGTTTAATTCCTTTTCTCGAATAGGTAGATGGTTCCTAAGTACTTGCTCCTTTTAAAACAAAACAAAACTTTTCGCACTTACACTCTCTTCAAAACAAAAACTCTTTTCAAACCCACAAACATAAAGGAAAGCAAACTTTTGAAAACACAATGAGCAAGTACCTAAGAGCCCGTGGATAACCACGGATATAAAGGGTGCTAACACCTTCCCTTTCTATAATCTACCTCTCGAACCCGAGAAATATCTCGAAAAGGAATTTTTCTGTTCTTTTGTCCTTTCCTGGTTGGATAAAATAAAAGACGGTGGCGACTCTTGCTTACCGCGACATTTTGCAAAAACAAACGCAAACGCGAACTAGCATTCCAAAACAGTCAGTTCTCATTCCCACCGATCACAGTGGCCAATTTACAGTCAAACCTCATAATTTTTTATCTAAAACAACATTTTAGACTCATATGAATCATTTGATCAAGTTTGGACCACAACTCCTCAAGAAATTTAATCAGATCATCAAAAGGGCAAAATGGTCATTTTTAGGGTTTTGACTGCAGAAGGGCAATTTCTGATTTTTAACCTAGCCAATGGCAAATTGGGTTCAAGTATGGATTCAAGGACTCAATGGCATCATCTTTACCTAATCACAAGGTTCAAAAGATCTCAAGTGCATTGGATTGACAGATGAATTTTCCAGTCAACTAATCAAAAATCAAATGTACACTGAAAAGTCAAACTTTGACTTTTTGGTCAAAATCAAGTGCCAAGGGTCATTTTTCATCAAGAGGTGTCAAAACATGAAACTTGTTCACCAAGAAAATCAAATTTCAAAATTAGAGTTTAAAATGGAAATTTTTCATAACTTAGAAATTTTCTAAGTTATCAAATTTTCTTATTTTTTCCTAACTTTTCCCAACATTTTCATCATGATGCAAATGGATTCAAACAAAACTTACAACATGGAAGTTGTAGTCCTCCAAAAAATCTAAAACTTTGATTCACAAAGTTTTCCCAAAAGATGCTTGAATCTAAAGTTATGATTTTGTGAACAAGGGTCCAAAAACTTTCTAACTTAGTGAAATTTTGCCCTAGTTTAGGCAGGATTTTGACCTATCTTCATGGAAATTTTTCACCTAATTCCAATTGGAATCTCAAAATGAATTTCAAAGATGGATTTTAGAGCATGTTACAATACTTCCAAAATGTCCAAGAACTCTCCAAAACTATTTGTGGTTAGGGAGAATCGAAGGTTTGAATTTGGAAAAATGTCACTTTGGTCCATGGCATTTTTCATGTTGCTACAAGTTGCAATTTCTGTCCAGCCTTGCTTGTACTTATTTACAGGTCCTTAAACCCTTCCACACTCATAAATTGAATGCAAACACATTAGTTAGAGGCATTGTTCTGAGCTTTAGAAGATTACACAAAGGATTAATCCATTTTTGGCAAAAAGGCAACAATGCCATTTACATAAAGCACAACTTTTGCAAATTTGTTTCTCTTGAGCATTGGACCAAGCCTTTTGCAGCAAACAAAGTTCCTTAATATCAAGCATAGTATACCAACTTTATACATGCTTGGAGCTAGCCTGTACAGGCCTTGCCTTTGTCACTTCTCACTTTTACTTCAAAAATAAGTCAACTTGCAAAATCACCACAACTTTGCAATCTGATAAAACCAAAGCTTGTAAACATTTCAAACAGGTTTTTCATATTGCCTAAGGTCAGAAACACGAGCTAGCCAGTCCTCAAACACCCTTGTACACCAAAACACCAAAATCTTGCAAAACAGGGCAGGTTCTGCAGTTTCACCTCCATTTTCACATTGCCTCGTGCGTTTTGCCCCAAACCTCTTCCAACACACTTCATACAACACACCTAAGCTATCCCAATCATTCCCAAGTCACTGTAACTCCATTTACACACTTCACCATTTTTGAATTCTGACTTTGCAGGTTGAGTTATATAGAGAGATTCAAGCAAGTTCAAAGCAAACTAAGCATTGGGGAAGGTCAAAGGAACTTCAAGCAAGCTCACAAGTATCTCAGGCCTCACTGAAAACCCCTACATTGCCATACTCGAGCTTTATTGAAACAGGTAAAGTTCAAACTTCTATCTCTCTATTTAGGAAACATTAGGCTTAGGTTTGTGAATAAAAAATGTAGTCCTCATTGCCCTTGATCTGTACATATGCATAGAATTCATTTAAGTTAACTAAGCTGGGAGAATTTGAATGATGAACTTTTTGAGAAAACTAGGTTAAAAATTAGGGCCAGAGAAATTCTCTCTGGTCTTTGAGAGTTAGATTAAGTTTTTTACATGGTTAGAATCGTGTGATCATGCTCTATAACTTTCATGTTGCAAGTTTTTGTTTTTAAGCACAAATGCAGGAGTTACCAGTTTGAACATTAAGCGTGCGTTTTTGTTTGATCAGAGGACAGGGATGAAGGCCATCTGGGCTGGGCTTGGCTTATTCATGCTTTTTGCACCCCTCTGCTTGCTTCTCACACCCCTTTGGCCCATTTGATTTTATTTTGTATATTTTTCTATTTCTTTTTCATTTCTGATTTTATTTTATTTTTCTAAACATTGAAAATTACCAAAAATATTTTCTTAAATTTTCATATTTTACTTTATTATTTTTATTATTTTTTCTAGCATAAAAATAGTTTCTTAAATAATATACTTTTATTTTCTTAAATAAAAACTTGTAAATATTATAAAAAATATTATATATTTTTATTTTTATTATTTATATACTTAAGTAATATTTTGTCATACATATTTTATTTTTTAACATTTTGTATATATTTTATTTTATTTTATTTTTTGTACATAAATGTATAAATAAATATTAATATATATATATATATATATATATATATATATATATATATATATATATATATATATATATATATATATATATATATATATATATATATATATATATATATATATATATATATATATATATATATATATATATATATATATATATATATATATATATATTTCTTTAAAAAAACAAATTAGGGTTTCCACCCTTAATAAAAATAATCTTTTATTTTCTTATTTTTGATACATTAAATAATTTATTTTTACATACATAAAAATAATACAAAAAAACATTTTTTCATATTTATATTTAATTGCACATTTAAATATTGTCTATTTATTTATTTATGCAAATGAATTCAATTTGGTTGTAATAGTTGATTTAGGGCTTTTATTTTGTGCAAAATACCCCCTATTCAAACTTGTGTCCCCCTCCCCATATCAATGTTGTAATAGTCGTAGATTTACTTTTACGCACTTTATTGCTTTCAAATATGCATGTTAGAAATATTAGGGTTTGTATGAAAATCCAAAATCAAACAAATAGCATGACTAATACAAGACAAAAATGCATAAAAAATGACAACAATGCACACAAGCACCCCCAGGGTTTCATCCACTTGTTGCCTTAAAAAAAACATGGCCATGGTATGCATGCTAGGTATCTTGGCAAAACAAAAACAAAACAAAAAGATCATAGTCCCTCGATGACGCTATCTTGGTTTCCTATACAAAAATGATCTAGTCCCTCAAAAAACTTGCTAAGATACTTAGCATAATTGCTATCATGGTCATACGATGACCCACGCCTGTCCCGTTTAACATCCAAACACAAGGTTGTTTACCAAATGCAATGGTAAAACAACACTTTCAAAGGGTTAAAAATGTGTAGGAAAGACTTTCGAGTAGGTAGGTAGATGCTCCTAGTTACTTGATCAAACTTGCAAACATCCTTGCTATTTTCAAACACACATCACAACATAATTTCAAAACATTTCCCAAAATAAACTTTCAAACATTGAAACATTTTTCAAAAGACAAACACCTTTGTATACATTCAAACAAGAATTATTATAAAGGTTGCCTAGACAAAGGCCTCTTTTCAAAATATTTTCAAAGCCACACACAAAAGCACCATTTCAAACAATTGAAAAGCAAAAGCAAGTGATCTAAAACAAATAACTAAGAGCCCATGGAAAACCATGGATGAAAAGGGTGCTAGCACCTTCCCTTTTCATAATCTACCCCCCGAACCCAAGAAAACATCTCAAAGGTCTTTCCTGTGCTTTTTGACCTTTCCTTTGGATAAATAAAAAGTTGGTGGCGACTCTTGCTAAACCGAAACATTTGCAAAGACAAACGCAAAACCTCAAGTCAGTTCTCCCACCGCATCACAGAACTGGCGACTCTGCTGGGGAATTATGAGAAAAGTGGGGTTACCTTAGGGTTTTATATCACTTTTACATGCTTATCTTGTTTGACTTGATTGCTTTACATTTGGTTCTATTGTTTGGGTTTGAATCCTCTACCCGGATTTAGAAAACATACATAGGTAAATAGCAATACGTTGTGGAAACTGTGCGGGGTATACCGACATGGTTGAAGAAATAGCTATATTAGTGCGACATATTTGTGGGTACCAGTAGCCTTTGAGTTAACCAAAGAGAATACGGGGCCGCTGAGTGATGTCATGAAGCACTAATGGACTTTTAGAACCTTTACTTGACCAACTTGGCCTTTTTAGGGGTAGTGAGATGACCGACTTTGGTGCAGTCCGAAGTTGGTAGATACTCGATACTACACTCATTGAGGGTTGTTTTCTTGGAATATTTCGGTCGCCAGTCAAGTGGCTAAACTGAAACAATGAACACAGAAAATAATCCAGTGATATTGAGCTCCTTAGAACCCGGTTACTATTTATAGGACAGGTTGAGCCAACTAAACTTCAAGAGGGTATTTACCTATGAAACCCCATGCAAGCATGAAAATAGGATCTTGTGTGACTTGTTTGTACATATATACTTGTGCATAACATCATAACATCATGAAGCATCATATGTGTGATCGGTGGAAATAGAACTGACTGTTTTTTAGCTGGTTTCGCGAAATGTCGCGGTAAGCAACAGTCGCCACCGTCTTTTATTTTCTCCAACATGGACAGGACAAAAGCACAGCAAAATTCCTTATGAGAACGTTTCTCGGTTCGGGAGGTAGATTTATAGAAAGGGAAGGTGTTAGCACCCTTTCTATCCGTGGTTATCCATGGGCTCTTAGATACTTGCTCTTATGTTTTCAAAATGTTTGCTTTTCAAAGTGTGAGTAGGTTTGAAAAAGTTTCATTGAAAGATTTCTGAATGACTCTTGTATCTGTCCTCAAGAGTGTTTGAAAAATTTGTTTTGAAAGCTTTTGAAAGTGTGCGTGTGAAAAGATTTTTGTTTTGTTTTTGAAGAGAGCAAGTATCCATGAGTCATCTACCTACCCTAAGGAATTAGGTTGTGTAAAAGTCCTTAAGGTAGTGCCATCCCACCATTAAGAGGTAGGTAGCACCACCGTTGGAGGTGTTCGGGTCAATTCGATTTTAGGGACAGTGTGGTCACCGAAGCAACAGTTAGGACACCTTAGAAGTAACCCTAATGTCCTAGATCCTTTTTTAATCCGAGGCAACCGTTTCGAGGCAACTGTTTCGAGGCAACTGTTTCGAGACAACTGTTTCGAGGCAACTGGATCTTGGACATAAGAGCGACCGCTAAAACCTCCTATACTTGACGACCACGTTTCGAAGGCAACGAGTGAGGCGTACCCTAGAAGTGGTGTGTGTATTGTGTGTTGTTTTCATGTTATATTATCTTTGATCATGGTATTGTGAGCTACGAGTTATTTTTAATTACCATACATTCTTTCATGCAATTTAGCAGTTAGGAGTGCGGAAAATTAAAAGACGGAAAGATAAAAGCTACGCTATTACAAGGCACGGGTCTATACATCGCCAAAATACAAAGACCCATTTTTGATAAAGATGCGGAAAGTAAAAATGCGGTAAACCTAATTACTATTACATCCTTGAACAGTTACATAATAATCAATAAGAAAATAATGCGCGAAAAGAATTAAAATCAGGACGTCCGAGGGTGTTGGACCCTTTTGAGAAATTAAATTAAATTAAAGCCTAATTAATTATTTAATTAAAGAAAAGAAAGTGTGTTTTTTAAGTTTTTGTATTTAATGAAATAAAGAAAATAAAATCAAGAGAAAACCCTAATTCTAAGTTTATTTTAATTATTAATGAAAAATATTAAAGTTAACCTAATTTAAGCTAATTAATTAATTTACATGTTATTTACAAAAATAATAGTAATTAATAATGATAATAATAATGATGAAAATAGTTAATTAAGAAAAAGATAAAAATGTCAAAAACCTAATTCTATGTATTTTTTTTATTTATTAAGAAAAGAGATTAAATTTTAAACCTAAATTAAACTAAAGTTAATTGTTAACATTTATTCACAAAAAATAGGTTAGTGATGAAATTAATAAATAATTAAAAATAAAACATTTTTTAGTTTCTGATTTTTTATTAGGAAAAAACTATTTTATGGTGAATTAATAAAAATAATTAAAGCATTAAAAGAATTAAAAAGAAAAGAAAATGAAATAAAATTATGCAAGGCAAACCAAGGGGGGTGTCTGGCCCATGTGGAGGTGATTTGAGGAATTCTGGCCCATTAGACAAAGCTTGTTTGACTTTCAGGATTGTGTGCACGTTGGTTGACCCAGGCATAGCGTGTTCATCACCTCCTGGCCTTCAGATTGCTCATCAAGGCCACTTGGCAAGCATAGGCATGGGTACGTATGGTGGAGCGTTGAATGAGTGCTGCATTAGAATATGTTAGGACAAAAAATATCAATTATGTGGGGGGACCTGGGAATCGAACCCAGGTCCCAACGTTTGCCAAGCGTGTCATCTACCATCCAGCCATTCAAGCGCGTTTGTAGTATAAGTGGAAAACAATTATTATATAAAAAAACAAATGTTAATGGTATAAAACAAAAAAAAACGCGCCAGATTTAAACCTTCCAACCACATGATGCCACGCCTTCTCCTTCTTCGTTTGCCCTACAAAATATGAAACAAGTAGCGGGGGTTTTAAACCCCCACTAAGTATAACTATGAAAAATAGCAAATAGAAGTGGAATCAATATAAAAAGGGCGCGATACGCTGGTTGAATTCGTCTGGCCTTGACGAATTCAACCATGGTCATGTCGTGGTCCAATTGTTCTTGATGCCTAAAGCCCTAATTTAAAGCTTCAGAAACCCTAGGTTTCATCCATGGTGAATTTCGATTCAGGCAGCTTTAGTTCAATTAGCTTATACCAATCGCTTCAGGAGGTACCTATTAGCATGAATCAAACAAGAAAACAGATTAAAAGCACATGAATCATGTTATGCAAGTTTGAAAAATAAGGCAAACCGTATGGCTTGTTGCCTTTGATTCTTTGCGCGTTTGGACTGATTCTTGATGCCAATAGACTCCTGGCAATGTCAGCAACGTATTAGAAACGATTTTAGGCCTTGAATTATACTGCAAGTAGGATTTCAGTTTCACAACTTTCTTGATTTTTTTGCAAATTGGCTATGGCGTATGAGCAGCTTTTACGTGTGTCTTGCTTTAGGGTTAGCTTATGCCTTTGTATGTGAACGAATTTAGGTCAAAACCTTGGCCCAAAAGTCCATGAATTAATGTTTCAAATCCTTGATTTTTAATCATGCAATTTTCAATCTTTTTCAATGAAAACCTTGCCAATTATGGATGATTTTCCTTTTTTGATTGAGAAACGGTTTTTCCAGCTTGCCCTGATATGATTTGCTTCACAAAAGATCCAAAAACATATCCTTTTTTAATTTTCCTATAATTAAAATCAATTAAATGAATTAATATAAATATAAATTCAATTAATTAATTAAAAATAAGAAAATAAATTATTTTGAGCTCAATGGATCGTGCATAGGCTTTGGGTAATGATTCAAGAAAGAATTTGAGGCCCATTAGCAAAATTGAAGCTTTTTAGGCAAAGTTGACTTTTGAAAATTCCCAAAAACTTCCCAACTTCTCCAATGCATATCTTGCTCAATTTTGAAGCTATGACCATGTTCTTGAACATTTTGGAAAGTTATTGAAGTCCTCTAACCAATGCCTTTGGTCCCATGTCATTTTGATTTACCAATCTCAAGTTATGGTCTTTGACTTAAAGTTCCTTTTTGTTGACTTTTGAAAATGACCTATAATGTTGAAATTGATAACTTTTTGTGAGAGCATTTCTTGGACTTGGAATGTGAAGATGAATTGTAGGAAATGTCATCCCCTTCAAAATGAGCTTTGGATGGGATTTTTTTTATGAACCATGAAGAAGTTATGCCTTGGTCAATTTGCAGTTGACTTTTCAGCTGTCCAAAAATAGAAACTTTTGCATCTTGAGACATTTTGAGCCATGCTTGTGGAATCATGATCAAGACTTGATCAAATGATGATTGTGGCTTCAAAATAAGATGTTGACCAAAAAATTTGACTTTTGACTGTCAAATGACCATTTTGCCCCTGTAGTTGACTGTGAAGCAATTAGGGCTTTTGACTGTGCAACTTGATGCTGTGAGTCTTGAAACTTGACATATGGATGCTTGACAATGTATATAGGCATATGGGACTTGATTGGACCCTTGAAAACCTCAATTTCTTTGCAAGAACCAAAACCCTAATTTTGACTGTGTTAGGAGGCAATTGGACTGTGCAACCCTTGAGAGATTTTGAACCATGATCTTGCCAAATCTTGAAGAATATGGGAGGGCAAATTTTGGGGTACAACAGTTGCCCCTGTTCAATCTTCTTAGACCTGAGGATGTAGATTGGTTGGCGTGCCTTTCATAATCCGAAGGTGGAAGATGATTGAACACTAGAGTGCCCAGAAATTTGCACTCGCATAGTAGAGTATCAGCAGTGTGATGGCGGGAATGGGCTTACAGATGCCATTTGGAGGAATGATGGGTAGGAGGATGGGCTTATAGATGCCATCTGGAGCTGTGCCGGAGCCTTGTCGGGAATGGGCTTATAGATGCCATTTGGAACTGTGATGGGAGGATGGGCGTATAGATGCCACCTGGATGTTGATCGCGTAAGAGATTCCTTAGCAAGGACTTGCGTACCTGAGAAAGAAAGATAATTACCTGGCCTGTTACAGGAGTTAATCTTCAAACTCTTTATGTGGATATGCCCTGGCTGGATACAGGTATCGAATCTTCAAACTCTTCAGACGTGCCCTGGCTGGATACAGGAATCGAGTCCAGAAAATAGTCGTCAACAGATACACCCTAGCAGGATACAGGAATTGGATCTTCAAACTCTTCAGACGTGCCCTGGCAGGATACAGGAATCGAGTCCGTAAAATAGTCGTCAATAGATACACCCTGGCAGGATACAAGAATCGGATCTTCAAACTCTTCAGACGTGCCCTGGCAGGATACAGGAATCGAGTCCGGAAAATAGTCGTCAACAGATACACCCTGGCAGGATACAGGAATCAGATCTTCAAACTCTTCAGACGTGCCCTGGAAGGATATAGGAATCGAGTCCGGAAAATAGTCGTCAACAGATACACCCTGGCAGGATGCAGGAATCGGATCTTCAAACTCTTCAGACGTGCCCTAGCAGGATACAGGAATCGAGTCCGGAAAATAGTCGTCAACAGATACGCCCTGGCAGGATACAGGAATCGGATCTTCAAACTCTTCAGACGTGCCCTGGCAGGATACAGGAATCGAGTCCGTAAAATAGTCGTCAACAGATACGCCCTGGCAGGATACAGGAATCGGATCTTCAAACTCTTCAGACGTGCCCTGGCAGGATACAGGAATCGAGTCCGGAAAATAGTCGTCAACAGATACACCCTAGCAGGATACAGGAATCGGATCTTCAAACTCTTCAGACGTGCCCTGGCAGGATACAGGAATCGAGTCTGGAAAATAGTCGTCAACAGATACACCCTGGCAGGATACAGGAATCGGATCTTCAAACTCTTCAGACGTGCCCTGGCAGGATACAGGAATCGAGTCTGGAAAATAGTCGTCAACAGATACACCCTGGCAGGATACAGGAATCGGATCTTCAAACTCTTCATACGTGCCCTGGAAGGATACAGGAATTGAGTCCAGAAAATAGTCGTCAACAGATACGCCCTAGCAGGATACAGGAATCGGATCTTCAAACTCTTCAGACGTGCCCTGGCAGGATACAGGAATCGAGTCCAGAAAATAGTCGTCAACAGATACGCCCTGGCAGGATACAGGAATCGGATCTTCAAACTCTTCAGACGTGCCCTAGCAGGATATAGGAATCGAGTTTGGAAAATAGTCGTCAACAGATACACCCTGGCAGGATACAGGAATCGGATCTTCAAACTCTTCAGACGTGCCCTGGCAGGATACAGGAATCGAGTCCAGAAAATAGTCGTCAACAGATACGCCCTGGTAGGATACAGGAATCGGATCTTCAAACTCTTCAGACGTGCCCTGACAGGATACAGGAATCGAGTCCGGAAAATAGTCGTCAACAGATACACCCTGGCAGGATACAGGAATCGGATCTTCAAACTCTTCAGACGTGCCCTGGCAGGATACAGGAATCGAGTCCGGAAAAGATCGCTCACAGATATGCCCTGGCTAGATACAGGTATCGAATCTGGAATTCCGACAGTTGATAGTAATCATCTTTGTATTGACCTTTGTCCTGAAAAGACAAAACGTTAGTTGTATGCGATGTCATGATGTATGAAATGCGTGATGTTCTCAAAATAAATGAGCTTGTATGTTCATGATGCGTATGTGCATGCTATAATGTATGAAGATGTGATATTTATGAATGTATTTTTTGTCTAGGAAAATAAATCCTTGACGAATGCCGGGAAGTTGAATCTTGGGCTGACGTTGAAGAGTAGAGTTTTTTTGTTTCCGCTGGGGATGATGGTTGCATGTATAAACCGGTAGGAGGAGATGACTCCGTTGAGGAATAAACTTTGTTGAAGAGATTATTCTGTGGGGAATTACTCTGTGGAGAGAGGGGTACTTTGTTGACATGTTGATGATAACTCCGCTGGGGATACCGCTGATAAGCTATGTTGGAAGATTTGATGAACTCCGCTGGGGGTAGGAAGACTTCACCGGGGAAGATCTTTCCGTGGTAATTAGCTGAGGATAACCCAGTTATAACCTCTGGTGAGGAATAACCTTCTGAATAAAACCGGGGAGGCGCGTTCGTACTCTGCAGGTGATAAGCTTCCAGAATCTACTGGGGATAAGCTTCCAAAACCTACTGGGGAGATTGATTCAACTCTTCTGAGGAAACTTTTCAGGTTGGACTGGGGAATGGCTCCACTGGTTGTCTGGTATTCCGCCGGGGAACAATCTTAGATCAAGATTTCCGGGGATGCTTGCTAGGAATGTTTGTGTACTCCGCTGGGGAATATTGAGATCTTCTGGGGGTACCCAACTTCCTTAAGGCTGACTGTGATCGGTGGATCTGGAACTGACTGTTTAACGCTGGTTCGCGAAATGTCGCGGAAGCAAGAGTCGCCACCGTCTTTTATTTTCTCCAAATGGAAAGGACAAAAGCACAGAAAAATTCCTTAAAGAGATTGCTCTCGGTTCGGGAGGTAGGTTATAGAAAGGGAAGGTGTTAGCACCCTTTCTATCCATGGTTATCCATGGGCTCTTAGATACTTGCTCATTGTGTTTTCAAAAATGGTTTGTTTGCTTTTCAACTGTGGGTTTTAAAAAGTTTCTTTGAAAATTCCAGTTCGACTCTTGTATCGGTCCTCAAGAGTGTTTGAAAAATTGCTTTCGAAAGCTTTTTGAAATGGTGTCGGTGTGAAAAGTATTTTTGATTTTTTGTTTTGAAATTAGAGCAAGTATCTAGAGTCGTCTACCTACCCTAAGGAATTCGTCAGTGTAAATGTCCTTTGAAGTAATGCCATCCCACCATTGAGAGATAGGTAGCACCACCGTTGGAGGTGTTCGGGTCAATTCGAGGTTCGGGACATGGTGATCACCGGAGCAATGGGAAGATACCTTAGAAGCTACCCTCATGCCAGGTTCCCGGATCATGAGGACTTACTAAGACATCCTCTACTCGACGATCACCTTTCGAGGCAAGGCAACAGTGAGGCGTACCCTAGGGGTGGTGTGTGATTTGTGTGTCTGATTCAGTTATTTTTGTCTTTTGTCATGTTAAAGTGATCTATGCGTTTGTTTTTATTTTATCATTCATTCTTGCATGCCTTGATTAACAGTTTAAAGTGCGAGAAAGTAAAAGATTCTAAGCTATTACAAAAGGCGCGGGTCCACATCGCCAAAATTTCTCGAACCCGATTTGACAGAAAAAATAAATAAAGAAATAAAAAGTGCGAGAAAGTTAATTACAAGGCTTCGGGAGAGATACAGAAATATTAAACGAAATAAGATAAATGCGCGAATTAAATGAGAATTAAACGAGGGCGTTGGACCCTTTTTGCAAAATTAAATTAAACGATGAATTAATTAAAATTAAAAGGAAAAGAAATTGTCTTTTTGGTATTTTTTGGTATTTTGTAATTTTAATGGAAAAGAATTAAATAAAATAAATGCTAACCCTAATTCTACAATTTTGGTTTTATTATGAAAAATGTTGAAGTTTTTAACCTAAAATTAACCCTAATTTTTATATACAATTTAATTATAAAAATAAATAATATTAAATATTTGATTATTATGGAATAAAAGAAAAAAGATGAAAATTAATAAAACCCTAATTCTATATTTTTTAGATTTTTATTATGAAAATATTATAATTAACCCTAATTTAATAACTAAATGAATTAATACAATTTATTTATGAAAATACTAAAAATAAAAATATTTATTATTTTTCTTGTCTTTTCTGATTTTTTTTATGTGTTTTTTATATTTATGAAAAAAAAACAATTAAATTACAAGAATTAATAAAATAATAATAATTGAAGATAAAAAAAAAGAATGAAAATTAGGAAAAAAAACATTGCAAACCTCAGGGGGGTCTGCCCCCAAATTGGGAGGTTTTTTTGTGATGATTCAGGCCCAATAACTCTGGCCTCTTTGACTTTTGTGCCAGCATGCATAAGCATTGACCAGCGTACATCATGTTCTTGAAATCCTGGCCTTTGATTGCATATCCTGGGACGCGTGGACGTTGGATTTTAAAGGCGTATGATGTATCTTCAGCATTGCCACTGCATATGAACATTAATTGAAAAAACATATGGAAATAGTGAGGACCTGGGGCTCGAACCCAGGTCATGAATGTTACCAACAACTGTGCCTACCACTGAACCAATTAACGCGCGTCTAATATATACTAACTAACAAATATTATAAAAGAAAAATGGTCAGTGGCTTAAAAAACGCGCGCAGAATTTGAACGTTCCAATCAGAGCCTTCCACATAATCATCTTCCTCGTTGGTGATTTCCTGAAAAAAACAACAAACATTTAACGGGGGTTTTGAACCCCCTCAAAGCATGCGTATTTTGATAATAGCGATTAGGCCATGTGGCCTCAGAAATTTGGCGCGATGGTCTCTTCTAATTCGTCCAAGCGTGCTGACTTCGTTTATGGCATTGTCATGTCTCAATTTTACAGGAATGGAAAACGCCTAAATTAAAAACCTTGGAACCCTAGATATCTCTAATGGCAAATCCTCATATAGGGCATGAAAACAAAATTAAACCACACGGTTAGCATCAGAATTGCATAAGGAATATAAATCACATGTTAAAAAGTGCAAAAAGCGCATGAATTGAAATGCACGAGTATGGAAAATTTCCGGTACAGATGAGATTGTTCTCACGTTTCTGGGCACGAAAGCTTGTGGTTTTTGATGTAAAATCCTTCTATGAAGCCTCAGCAAGCTGAAGGGATAGGAATCTCGCCTTGAATCGTCCTAGAACTAGGTTTTCAGTTTTGAGTTTTTGGCAAAAATTTTCAAGTTCAAGGTTTGGTCTGTAGTGCAGCTTAGTGGTCCGCTTGCATTAGGGTTGTGTTCCTTGTATATGTAGTAATGATTTAGGTCAAAAATCTGATCAAAAGAATCCAAGATTTGATTGTTCAATATTTGATTTTCAAGCATTAGTTTTTCCAATCTTTTTCATGCAATTTGATACCAAATCATGCCAAAACTTTCCAAAAATGATTATGCACGAATCTTGAATGTCCAATGAGAGTGTTTTCTGCACAAAAAGATTTTATTTCATTAGTTTTGTATTTTTTATGTATTTTATTTAATTAAATGAATTATTAATAATAAAAAATCCAAATAAATAAATAAAAATAGAGAAAAACTTCCCTTTGGGCCTAATGGTCGTGTACATGCTTGGGATGATGAATTGTGGAAGAAAAATAGGCCCATTAGCAATTTTAGGTCATTTGAATCAATGTTGACTTTTCAAAATATCCAAAAATTTCCCAACTTCCACAAGGCATAACTTGCTCAATTTTTAAGCTTTGCTCATGTTCTTAGACATTTTGGAAAGGTCTTTGAGTCCTCTAACCAATGTCTTTGGTCCCATGTCATTTTGATTTACCAATCTCAAGTTATGGCCTTTGACTTAAAGTCCCTTTTTGTTGACTTTTGAAAATGACCTATAATGTTGAAATTGATAACTTTTTGTGAGAGCATTTCTTGGACTTGAAGTATGAAGATGAGTTGTAGGAAATGTCTTTCTCTTCAAAATGAGCATTGGATGGAATTTTTCTGATAATCCATGTGAAAGTTATGCCCTGGTCAATTTACAGTTGACTTTTTCAACTGTCCAAATAAGGAAACTTTTGCATCTTGATGATTTTTGAGCCAAGCTTTGAGAATCATGATCAAGCATTGATCAAATGATGTTTGTGACTTCAAAATGAGATGTTGACCAAAAATTTGGACTTTTGACTGTCAAATGACCATTTTGCCCCTACAATTGACTGTAGTGCAATTAGGGTTTTTGACTGTGCAATTTTGTGCTGAAAGTCTTGAAACTTGATATGAGGATGCTTGACCATATTTGTAGGCATGTGGGACTTGATTGGACCCTTGGAAACTTCATTTTCTTGATCAGAAGCAAAACCCTAATTTTGACTGCTTAGGAGGCTCTTACACTGTGCAACCCTTGAGGAATTTTGAAGCATGACTTGGCAATTTCTTGAAGAATATGGGAGGGCAAATTTTGGGGTACAACACTGACAGTAGGCTAACTCTGCTTGGGGAGAGTGTTGCTGACTTGCTGGAGATACTGTGCCTTCGGGGCTGATGGGAGGCCAGCTCTGCTCGGGGGAGAGTATTGCTGAAACCTGTCCTTGCTCTGCGGGGAGTGGAGGTAACTTAGTCATGTTCTTCACCTGAACTTACCTTGGTACCTTGGTGGACAGAGCAACTAGATCGTTTAGATAATTCTTATTGCCCTTTTTTCTGTGGGAGAAGATACCTGTGGAGGTGCTTGATGACTGCCGATTGACAAATCTTCTTCTGGTAGGCAAGTGACGAGATGCCGGGACATAGTCGTACGCTTTGATCTCTAACTTTTTCCTGGACCGCCCTTTCGGGTTTTCAGTCCACCGGGATACCCATTTTTGCCCAAGTCGCCTTTTCAGGTTTTCGACTTGCCGGGTGTACAGATTTTTTCATTTCATCCCTTATTTTTGCCCGAACCCTTTTGGTTCGCCGGGAAGCCCTAATTTTTGCCTAGGTATGTCAACCTAGCGGGTCTTTTATCATGCGTAGTATCTTTTCCGACTATGTTCGTGCTCTCAGGATGTAGGGAGGTGCCCCTGTCAGTAGTGTTGCGTTGCCCTACTACCAGAAGATCTTCATTTGATTGTCCAATGCCCCAAGTGATCCAGATGGAGATTTGCCCCAAGCTGGTTGGCCTTTTGAGAGATTCTCCGAATCTTGACCTAACTGCCCCAGATGATGGACAATGATCACGTCTGCTCCTTGGTTGGAAGTACTTTTGTTCACTAGATATTCTTCGTGCGAATTTCTTTGCTGTTCGAACAAAAAAGTCATATGCAAACAATGTTATTTTAAAAATGCAAAGCCTATGTTTGTCTTGAAGTTTTTGAAAATGCAGTTTTTCATAAAAACAAGTGAATTTTTGTAAACTGTGACGTCAACTCGTTATTTTACCGCAAGCCTTAAGGATTCAGGATACCTTTCGTAACAGTATGCTTTCGAACTAACCCATGCTTCAGCTAGGACTTTTAAGGGTTGTAACGTGGCCTGGTTCACGGTTTAAGAAACAAAGGATAAAGGCTCAAAGTATATTTGTTCCCACCCGCTCTTCGTGATGTTCTTCAATCCTAAAACTCAACTAATCGTGCGTTTGACCTTGTTTGAGTCTTTGCTCTGATATTCCGGTGATGGTTCGGATGTTGACAATTTATTTTGATCAGGCAGTCATATGTTTTTTGTTGAGGGTTTGTAGGACCTCTTTCTTTTCGATTTCGTTATCCCTGTTTTTTACCTGAACTGTTTCTTTTGTGGTTACAGTCAGCGGGATGCCCTAGTTTTGTAAGTCTCCTTCATAGGTTTTGACTTATTGGGCTTTTGTTTTTTTTTTGAAAGATAACGACTGCCTGTCTTGACGATTATAGGGAACCATCACTGTTTTCTATCTCGGAAGGACTTCTTTGATGCTATTCGTTGTGCACTTGGATCAACTGAGAGAACTACCCTGCCCCAGGTTATGATTAAAGGTTTTAATTTTCGAAAAAGAAAAACTCCTACTTCTTTGGCTCGAAGGGGTTGACGAGGGATTATCTTCCTTATAACTCCAGTGTTTAGGAATTGAAACAATGCTTGTACCTCATCAGCGGGGTCTGTTCAAAAGCATACTGTAAATATCGTGGTATGGTTTTCGTTATCCTCCCTCAAGAGGCTGAGAATTTTCAATTAAGAGTTGATCATCACAAAAATATGAAAACAATTTACATATAGCGAATGCGAATATATTGATTCAAAGCAGACATATGTGATGCATTGATAAAGTAATAAAGTTTTCTATGACAGTAATTGTTTGAACAATCAAAAGAAAATTACAACTTGAAAATTCTAATGGACAAAAAGTCTTCTCATCTCAGGACTTGTTACTTCAAATGGTGAATCATGTAGGGATGGTAGCAGAACTCAGCTTGACCCTCTTGGGTGAAATTCACTACCCCTTCATTAATCAGGTCCTGGACCTTGTTCTTCAGAGCCCAACAGTCGGCAGTGTCATGTCCAGGACTATCAGAGTGGTACGCACATCTTTTGTTGGGATGATAGTTAGGAGCAGAGATGTTGGGATTCCGGGGAGGAGCCCTTAGTGTAATCAGATTCAATCTCAACAGGTGTTGCAAAGCTTGAAACAGCGACACGTTGAGTTGGGTGAATTGCCTCCTGGGCTTGTTTGACTTACTCTGATCAACCTGTTGCTCTGGGCGAGGTTGTGGTTGGACCTGTGAAGTGGTAGCAATTTGGAGAGGTCTATTCTCTACCATACCAGACTCTTGTCCTCTTGGAAGCTGATCAATGACCTGGTCCCTGACTTGGACTGCTTGCTTCATGTTGTATCTGTCTTGATGAAGTTGACTGATCATGGTTCTCAACTCTTCTTGCTCCCGAGCTAAGCCTTGGATGAGAGCCATTTGCCCCAACATTTGGGTTCTCATTGTATCTACCTCAGCTTGCAGACGTTTGAGCCGTTCGTCCTTGTCGTCTTCTGGACCTTTCTTGTCCAAATTCCCCATGAGGAGTGTCCTCAACTCTTCTTGCCCCTTGGATAGGCTTAGGAAGATCTCCTTGAACTGAGTCTCTTGAGCATGAAGACCCTGGTTATCTTGTTGGGCAGCCATTGCTGAAATAAACAGCGAAGAAGGTAAGTGACCTGTAACAAGGATACCTGTAATGCAATGATATGTATGTATGCATGCGATGTTTTCAAGGACCTCGCAGGATAAACAAGAAAATTTGTTAGAATCTGCATTTTATAGCTTGATGGAAGGAACTGCATATTGTTGAGAGTCCTTCTTCAAGAGTCAAGGCTCACCATATTGAGTGGGTCATAGCCCCTGACAACCTTGGCTAGAGGAAAATAAATCCTCTTTGCCCCTTGCTAGACAGTTGATTCATCATGACCTGCATCACAGACCCTTGAGATCCTTGAAATGGGTTAATCCTTATGCCGGATGTATGCAACGGTATGATGGTATGATGCTATCCTATGCGTGGAGTAATGTGAGTAAACCCTGTTATGAGTCCCGATTAAGGACTGTAAACAAAACCTACAAGAAACTCAAGTGTCAGATAACAAGCATGCAAATAGTCAAGTTTGAAGGCACACAAGTCACACAAAGAGCCCTTAGGGTTTAGGCCAGCATGAAGTTCAGGTACTACCCTCTTTCAGTTTGTTGGCTGAGACCTGTCCTATCAAAAGTAATCGGGTTCTAAGGATCTCAATATCATTGGATTGTTTTCTGTGTTCATTGTTTCGATTTAACCACTGAACTGGCGATCAAAATATTCCAAGAAAACAACCCTCAATGAGTGTAGTATCGAGTATCAACCAACTTCGGACTGCACCAAAGTCAGTTATCTCACTACCCTAAAGAGGCCAAGATGGTCAAGTAAGGTTCCTAAGGTCAGTTGATGCTTCACGCCACCACGCGGCGGCCCCGTACTCTCCTTGACTTGACTCAAGGGTTACCGGTACTCACCAAAGTGCCACATCAACGTAGCAACTGCTTCAACCGTGTCGGTATACCCCACACAGTTCCCTCACAGTTTATTGCTACTTCTAAAAGGGTATCCCCCCATATCCGAGTTAGGATCTATAAAACTCCAAGACAAGCCCACAATATTTAAAGCATTCAAGGCATACAATTGAAAACATAGTGATCTAATCCTAAGGTACACCTCACTTATTAAGTCCCCAGCAGAGTCGCCAGTTCTGTGATCGGTGGAAATAGAACTGACTGTTTTTTAGCTGGTTTCGTGAAATGTTGCGGTAAGCAAGAGTCACCATCGTCTTTTATTTTCTCCAACATGGACAGGACAAAAGCACAGCAAAATTCCTTATGAGAACGTTTCTCGGTTCGGGAGGTAGATTTATAGAAAGGGAAGGTGTTAGCACCCTTTCTATCCGTGGTTATCCATAGGCTCTTAGATACTTGCTCTTATGTTTTCAAAATGTTTGCTTTTCAAAGTGTGAGTGGGTTTGAAAAAGTTTCATTGAAAGATTTCTGAATGACTCTTGTATCTGTCCTCAAGAGTGTTTGAAAAATTTGTTTTGAAAGCTTTTGAAAGTGTGCGTGTGAAAAGATTTTTGTTTTGTTTTTTAAGAGAGCAAGTATCCATGAGTCATCTACCTACCCTAAGGAATTAGGCTGTGTAAAAGTCCTTAAGGTAGTGCCATCCCACCATTGAGAGGTAGGTAGCACCACCGTTGGAGGTGTTCGGGTCAATTCGATTTTAGGGACAGTGTGGTCACCGAAGCAACAGTTAGGACACCTTAGAAGTAACCCTAATGTCCTAGATCCTTTTTTAATCCGAGGCAACCGTTTCGAGGCAACTGTTTCGAGGCAACTGTTTCGAGGAAACTGTTTCGAGGAAACTGGATCTTGGACATAAGAGCGACCGCTAAAACGTCCTATACTTGACGACCACGTTTCGAAGGTAACGAGTGAGGCGTACCCTAGAAGTGGTGTGTGTATTGTGTGTTGTTTTCATGTTATATTATCTTTGATCATGGTATTGTGAGCTACGAGTTATTTTTAATTACCATACATTCTTTCATGCAATTTAGCAGTTAGGAGTGCGGAAAATTAAAAGACGGAAAGATAAAAGCTACGGTATTACAAGGTGCGGGTCTATACATCGCCAAAATACAAAGACCCGTTTTTGATAAAGATGCGGAAAGTAAAAATGCGGTAAACCTAATTACTATTACATCCTTGAACAGTTACATAATAATCAATAAGAAAATAATGCGCGAAAAGAATTAAAATCAGGACGTCCGAGGGTGTTGGACCCTTTTGAGAAATTAAATTAAATTAAAGCCTAATTAATTATTTAATTAAAGAAAATAAAGTGTGTTTTTTATGTTTTTGTATTTAATGAAATAAAGAAAATAAAATCAAGAGAAAACCCTAATTCTAAGTTTATTTTAATTATTAATGAAAAATATTAAAGTTAACCTAATTTAAGCTAATTAATTAATTTACATGTTATTTACAAAAATAATAGTAATTAATAATGATAATAATAATGATGAAAATAATTAATTAAGAAAAAGATAAAAATGTCAAAAACCTAATTCTATGTATTTTTTTTTATTTATTAAGATAAGAGATTAAATTTTAAACCTAAATTAAACTAAAGTTAATTGTTAACATTTATTCACAAAAAATAGGTTAGTGATGAAATTAATAAATAATTAAAATAAAACATTTTTTAGTTTCTGATTTTTTATTAGGAAAAAACTATTTTATGGTGAATTAATAAAAATAATTAAAGCATTAAAAGAATTAAAAAGAAAAGAAAATGAAATAAAATTATGCAAGGCAAACCAAGGGGGTGATTTGAGGAATTCTGGCCCATTAGACAAAGCCTGTTTGACTTTCAGGATTGTGTGCATGTTGGTTGACCCAGGCATGGCGTGTTCATCACCTCCTGGCCTTCAGATTGCTCATCAAGGCCACTTGGCAAGCATAGGCATGGGTACGTATGGTGGAGCGTTGAATGAGTGCTGCATTAGAATATGTTAGGACAAAAAAAACCAATTATGTGGGGGGACCTGGGAATCGAACCCAGGTCCCAGCGTTTGCCAAGCGTGACATCCACCATCCAGCCATTCAAGCGCGTTTGTAGTATAAGTGGAAAACAATTATTATATAAAAAAACAAATGTTAATGGTATAAAACAAAAAAAACGCGCCAGATTTAAACCTTCCAACCACATGATGCCACGCCTTCTCCTTCTTCGTTTGCCCTGCAAAATATGAAACAAGTAGCGGGGGTTTTAAACCCCCACTAAGTATAACTGTGAAAAATAGCGAATAGAAGTGGAATCAATATAAAAAGAGCGCGATAGGCTGGTTGAATTCGTCTGGCCTTGACGAATTCAACCATGGTCATGTCGTGGTCCAATTGTTCTTGATGCCTAAAGCCCTAATTTGAAGCTTCAGAAACCCTAGGTTTCATCCATGGTGAATTTCGATTCAGGCAGCTTTAGTTCAATTAGCTTATACCAATCGCTTCAGGAGGTACCTATTAGCATGAATCAAACAAGAAAACAGATTAAAAGCACATGAATCGTGTTATGCAAGTTTGAAAAATAAGGCAAACCGTATGGCTTGTTGCCTTTGATTCTTTGCGCGTTTGGACTGATTTTTTATGCCAATAGACTCCTGGCAATGTCAGCAACATATTAGAAACAATTTTAGGCCTTGAATTGTACTGCAAGTAGGATTTCAGTTTCACAACTTTCTTGATTTTTTTGCAAATTGGCTATGGCGTATGAGCAGCTTTTACGTGTGTCTTGCTTTAGGGTTAGCTTATGCCTTTGTATGTGAACGAATTTAGGTCAAAACCTTGGCCCAAAAGTCCATGAATTAATGTTTCAAATCCTTGATTTTCAATCATGCAATTTTCAATCTTTTTCAATGAAAACCTTGCCAATTATGGATGATTTTCCTTTTTTGATTGAGAAACGGTTTTGCCAGCTTGCCCTGATATGATTTGCTTCACAAAAGATCCAAAAACATATCCTTTTTTAATTTTCCTATAATTAAAATCAATTAAATGAATTAATATAAATATAAATTCAATTAATTAATTAAAAATAAGAAAATAAATTATTTTGAGCTCAATGGATCGTGCATAGTCTTTGGGTAATGATTCAAGAAAGAATTTGAGGCCCATTAGCAAAATTGGAGCTTTTTAGGCAAAGTTGACTTTTGAAAATTCCCAAAAACTTCCCAACTTCTCCAATGCATATCTTGCTCAATTTTGAAGCTATGACCATGTTCTTGGACATTTTGGAAAGTTATTGAAGTCCTTTAACCAATGCCTTTGGTCCCATGTCATTTTGATTTACCAATCTCAAGTTATGGTCTTTGACTTAAAGTGCCTTTTTGTTGACTTTTGAAAATGACCTATAATGTTGAAATTGATAACTTTTTGTAAGAGCATTTCTTCGACTTGTAATGTGAAGATTAATTGTAGGAAATGTCATCCCCTTAAAAATGAGCTTTGGATGGGATTTTTCTGATGAACCACGAAGAAGTTATGGCTTGGTCAATTTGCAGTTGACTTTTCAACTGTCCAAAAATAGAAACTTTTGCATCTTGAGACTTTTTGAGCCATGCTTGTGGAATCATGATCAAGACTTGATCAAATGATGATTGTGGCTTCAAAATAAGATGTTGACCAAAAATTTTGACTTTTGACTGTCAAATGACCATTTTGCCCCTGCAGTTGACTGTGAAGCAATTAGGGCTTTTGACTGTGCAACTTGATGCTGTGAGTCTTGAAACTTGACATATGGATGCTTGACAATGTATATAGGCATATGGGACTTGATTGGACCCTTGAAAACCTCAATTTCTTTGCAAGAACCAAAACCCTAATTTTGACTGTGTTAGGAGGCAATTGGATTGTGCAACCCTTGAGAGATTTTGAACCATGATCTTGCCAAATCTTGAAGAATATGGGAGGGCAAATTTTGGGGTACAACAGTTGCCCCTGTTCAATCTTCTTAGACATAAGGATGTAGATTGGCTGGCGTGCCTTTCGTAATCCAAAGGTGGAAGATGATTGAACACTAGAGTGCCCAGAAATTTGCACTCGCATAGTAGAGTATCAGCAGTGTGATGGCGGGAATGGACTTACATATGCCATTTGGAGGAATGATGGGTAGGAGGATGGGCTTATAGATGCCATCTGGAGCTGTGCCGGAGCCTTGTCGGGAATGGGCTTATAGATGCCATTTGGAACTGTGATGGGAGGATGGGCTTATAGATGCCACCTGGATGTTGATCGCGTAAGAGATTCCTTAGCGAGGACTTGCGTACCTGAGAAAGAAAGATAATTACCTGGCCTGTTACAGGAGTTAATCTTCAAACTCTTTATGTGGATATGCCCTGGCTGGATACAGGTATCGAATCTTCAAACTCTTCAGACGTGCCCTGGCTGGATACAGGAATCGAGTCCGGAAAATAGTCGTCAACAGATACACCCTGGCAGGATACAGGAATCGGATCTTCAAACTCTTCAGACGTGCCCTGGCAGGATACAGGAATCGAGTCCAGAAAATAGTCGTCAACAGATACACCCTGGCAGGATACAGGAATCGGATCTTCAAACTCTTCAGACGTGCCCTGGCAGGATACAGGAATCGAGTCCGGAAAATAGTCGTCAACATATACACCCTGGCAGGATACAGGAATCGGATCTTCAAACTCTTCAGACGTGCCCTGGCAGGATACAGGAATCGAGTCCGGAAAATAGTCGTCAACAGATACACCCTGGCAGGATACAGGAATCGGATCTTCAAACTCTTCAGACGTGCCCTGGCAGGATACAGGAATCGAGTCCAGAAAATAGTCGTCAACAGATACGCCCTGGTAGGATACAGGAATCGGATCTTCAAACTCTTCAAACATGCCCTGGCAGGATACAGGAATCGAGTCCAGAAAATAGTCGTCAACAGATACACCCTGGCAGGATACAGGAATCGGATCTTCAAACTCTTCAGACGTGCCCTGGCAGGATACAGGAATCGAGTCTGGAAAAGATCGCTCACAGATATGCCCTGGCTAGATACAGGTATCGAATTTGGAATTCCTACAGTTGATAGTAATCATCTTTGTATTGACCTTTGTCCTGAAAAGACAAAACGTTAGTTGTATGCGATGTCATGATGTATGAAATGCGTGATGTTCTCAAAATAAATGAGCTTGTATGTTCATGATGCGTATGTGCATGCTATAATGTATGAAGATGTGATATTTATGAATGTATTTTTTGTCTAGGAAAATAAATCCTTGACGAATGCCGGGAAGTTGAATCTTGGGCTGACGTTGAAGAGTAGAGTTTTTTTTGTTTCCGCTGGGGATGATGGTTGCATGTATAAACCGGTAGGAGGAGATGACTCCGTTGAGGAATAAACTTTGTTGAAGAGATTATTATGTGGGGAATTACTCTGTGGAGAGAGGGGTACTTTGTTGAGATGTTGATGATAACTCCGCTGGGGATACCGCTGATAAGCTATGTTGGAAGATTTGATGAACTCCGCTGGGGGTAGAAAGACTTCGCCGGGGAAGATCTTTCCGTGGTAATTAGCTGAGGATAACCCAGTTATAAGCTCTGGTGAGGAATAACCTTCTGAATAAAATCAGGGAGGCGCGTTCGTACTCTGCAGGTGAGAAGCTTCCAGAATCTACTGGGGATAAACTTCCAAAACCTACTGGGGAGATTGATTTAACTCTTCTGAGGAAACTTTTCAGGCTGGACTGGGGAATGGCTCCACTGGTTTTCCGGTATTCCGCCGGGGAACAATCTTAGATCAAGATTGTTGGGGATGCTTGCTAGGAATTTTTGTGTACTCTGCTGGGGAATATTGAGATATTCTGGGGGTACCCAACTTCCTTAAGGCTGACAGTAGGCTAACTCTGCTTGGGGAGAGTGTTGCTGACTTGCTGGAGATACTATGCCTTCGGGGCTGATGGGAGGCCAGCTCTGCTCGGGTAAGAGTATTGCTGAAACCTGTCCTTGCTCTGCGGGGAGTGGAGGTAACTTAGTCATGTTCTTCACCTGAACTTACCTTGGTACCTTGGTGGACAGAGCAACTAGATCGTTTAGATAATTCTTATTGCCCCTGTTTCTGTGGGAGAAGATACCTGTGGAGGTGCTTGATGACTGCCGATTGACAAATCTTCTTCTGGTATGCAAGTGACGAGATGTCGGGACATAGTCGTACGCTTTGATCCCTAACTTTTGCCTGGACCGCCCTTTCGGGTTTTCAGTCCACCGGGATACCCATTTTTGCCCAAGTCGCCTTTTCAGGTTTTCGACTTGCCGGGTGTACAGATTTTTTCATTTCATCCCTTATTTTTGCCCGAACCCTTTTGGTTCGCCGGGAAGCCCTAATTTTTGCCTAGGTATGTCAACCTAGCGGGTCTTTTATCATGCGTAGTATCTTTTCCGACTATGTCCGTGCTCTCAGGATGTAGAGAGGTGCCCCTGTCAATAGTGTTGCGTTGCCCTACTACCAGAAGATCTTCGTTTGATCGTCCAATGCCCCAATTGATCCAGATGGAGATTTTCCCCAAGCTGGTTGGCCTTTTGAGAGATTCTCCGAATCTTGACCTAACTGCCCCAGATGATGGACAATGATCACGTCTGCTCCTTGGTTGGAAGTACTTTTGTTCACTAGATATTCTTCGTGCGAATTTCTTTGCTGTTCAAACAAAAAAGTCATATGCAAACAATGTTATTTTAAAAATGCAAAGCCTATGTCTATCTTGAAGTTTTTGAAAATGCAGTTTTTCATAAAAACAAGTGAATTTTTGTAAACTGTGACGTCAACTCGTTATTTTACCGTAAGCCTTAAGGAGTCAGGATACCTTTCGTAACAGTATGCTTTCGAACTAACCCATGCTTCAGCTAGGACTTTTAAGGGTTGTAACGTGGCCTGGTTCACGGTTTAAGAAACAAAGGATAAAGGCTCAAAGTATATTTGTTCCCACCCGCTCTTCGTGATGTTCTTCAATCCTAAAACTCAGCTAATCGTGCGTTTGACCTTGTTTGAGTCTTTGCTCTGATATTCCGGTGATGGTTCGGATGTTGACAATTTATTTTGAATAGGAAGTCATATGTTTTTTGTTGAGGGTTTGTAGGACCTCTTTCTTTTCGATTTCGTTATCCTTGTTTTTTGCCTGAACTGTTTCTTTTGTGGTTACAGTCAGCGGGATGCCCTAGTTTTGTAAGTCTCCTTCATAGGTTTTGACTTATTGGGCTTTTGTTTTTTTTTTAAAGATAACGACTGTCTGTCTTGACGATTATAGGGAACCATCACTGTTTTCTATCTCGGAAGGACTTCTTTGATGCTATTCGCTGTGCACTTGGATCAACTGAGAGAACTACCCTGCCCCAGGTTATGATTAAAGGTTTTAATTTTCGAAAAAGAAAAACTCCTACTTCTTTGGCTCGAAGGGGTTGACGAGGGATTATCTTCCTTATAACTCCAGTGTTAGGAATTGAAACAATGCTTGTACCTCATCAGCGGGGTCTGTTCAAAAGCATACTGTAAATATCGTGGTATGGTTTTCGTCATCCTCCCTCAAGAGGCTTAGAATTTTCAATTAAGAGTTGATCATCACAAAAATATGAAAACAATTTACATATAGCGAATGCGAATATATTGATTCAAAGCAGACATATGTGATGCATTGATAAAGTAATAAAGTTTGCTATGACAGTAATTGTTTGAACAATGAAAAGAAAATTACAACTTGAAAATTCTAATGGACAAAAAGTCTTCTCATCTCAGGACTTGTTACTTCAAATGGTGAATCCTGTAGGGATGGTAGCAGAACTCAGCTTGACCCTCTTGGGTGAAATTCACTACCCCTTCATTAATCAGGTTCTGGACCTTGTTCTTCAGAGCCCAGCAGTCGGCAGTGTCATGTCCAGGACTATCAGAGTGGTACGCACATCTTTTGTTGGGATGATAGTTAGGAGCAGAGATGTTGGGATTCCGGGGAGGAGCCCTTAGTGTAATCAGATTCAATCTCAACAGGTGTTGCAAAGCTTGAAACAGCGACATGTTGAGCTGGGTGAATTGCCTCCTGGGCTTGTTTGACTTACTCTGATCAACCTGTTGCTCTGGGCGAGGTTGTTGTTGGACCTGTGAAGTTGTAGCAATTTGGAGAGGTCTATTCTCTACCATACCAGACTCTTGTCCTCTTGGAAGCTGATCAATGACCTGGTCCCTGACTTGGACTGCTTGCTTCATGTTGTATCTGTCTTGATGAAGTTGACTGATCATGGTCCTCAACTCTTCTTGCTCCTGAGATAAGCCTTGGATGAGAGCCATTTGCCCTAGCATCTGGGTTCTCATTGTATCTACCTCAGCTTGCAGACGTTTCAGCCGTTCGTCCTTGTCGTCTTCTGGACCTTTCTTGGCCAAATTCCCCATAAGGAGTGTCCTCAACTCTTCTTGCCCCTTGGATAGGCTTAGGAAGATCTCCCTGAATTGAGTCTCTTGAGCATGAAGACCCTGGTTATCTTGTTGGGCAGCCATTGCTGAAATAAACAGAGAAGAAGGTAAGATACATGTAACAAGGATACCTGTAATGCAATGATATGTATGTATGCATGCGATGTTTTCAAGGACCTCGTGGGATAAACAAGAAAATTTGTTAGAATCTGCATTTTGTAGCTTGATGGAAGGAACTGCATATTGTTGAGAGTCCTTCTTCAAGAGTCAAGGCTCACCATATCGAGTGGGTCATAGCCCCTGACAACCTTGGCTAGAGGAAAATAAATCCTCTTTGCCCCTTGCTAGACAGTTGATTCATCATGACCTGCATCACAGACCCTTGAGATCCTTGAAATGGGTTAATCCTTATGCCGGATGTATGCAACGGTATGATGGTATGATGTTATGCTATGCATGGAGTAATGTGAGTAAACCCTGTTATGAGTCCCGATTAAGGACTGTAAACAAAACCTGCAAGAAACTCAAGTGTCAGATAACAAGCATGCAAATAGTCAAGTTTGAAGGCACACAAGTCCCACAAAGAGCCCTTAGGGTTTAGGCCAGCATGAAGTTCAGGTACTACCCTCTTTCAGTTTGTTGGCTGAGACCTGTCCTATCAAAAGTAACCGGGTTCTAAGGATCTCAATATCATTGGATTGTTTTCTGTGTTCATTGTTTCGATTTAACCACTGAACTGGCGATCAAAATATTCCAAGAAAACAACCCTCAATGAGTGTAGTATCGAGTATCAACCAACTTCAGACTGCACCAAAGTCAGTTATCTCACTACCCTAAAGAGGCCAGGATGGTCAAGTAAGGTTCCTAAGGTCAGTTGATGCTTCACGCCACCACGTGGCGGCCCCGTACTCTCCTTGACTTGACTCAAGGGTTACCGGTACTCACCAAAGTGCCACATCAATGTAGCAACTGCTTCAACCGTGTCGGTATACCCCGCACAGTTCCCTCATAGTTTGTTGCTACTTCTAAAAGGGTATCCCCCCAGATCCGGGTTAGGATCTATAAAACTCCAAGACAAGCCCACAATATTTAAAGCATTCAAGGCATACAATTGAAAACATAGTGATCTAATCCTAAGGTACACCTCACTTATTAAGTCCCCAGCAGAGTCGCCAGTTCTGTGATCGGTGGAAATAGAACTGACTGTTTTTTAGCTGGTTTCGCGAAATGTCGCGGTAAGCAAGAGTCGCCACCGTCTTTTATTTTCTCCAACATGGACAGGACAAAAGCACAGCAAAATTCTTTATGAGAACGTTTCTCGGTTCGGGAGGTAGATTTATAGAAAGGGAAGGTGTTAGCACCCTTTCTATCTGTGGTTATCCCTGGGCTCTTAGATACTTGCTCTTATGTTTTCAAAATGTTTGCTTTTCAAAGTGTGAGTGGGTTTGAAAAAGTTTCATTGAAAGATTTCTGAATGACTCTTGTATCTGTCCTCAAGAGTGTTTGAAAAATTTGTTTTGAAAGCTTTTGAAAGTGTGCGTGTGAAAAGATTTTTGTTTTGTTTTTGAAGAGAGCAAGTATCCATGAGTCATCTACCTACCCTAAGGAATTAGGCTGTGTAAAAGTCCTTAAGGTAGTGCCATCCCACCATTGAGAGGTAGGTAGCACCACCGTTGGAGGTGTTTGGGTCAATTCGATTTTAGGGACAGTGTGGTCACCGAAGCAACAGTTAGGACACCTTAGAAGTAACCCTAATGTCCTAGATCCTTTTTTAATCCGAGGTAACCGTTTCGAGGCAACTGTTTCGAGGCAACTGTTTCGAGGCAACTGGATCTTGGACATAAGAGCGACCGCTAAAACGTCTTATACTTGACGACCACGTTTCGAAGGCAACGAGTGAGGCGTACCCTAGAAGTGGTGTGTGTATTGTGTGTTGTTTTCATGTTATATTATCTTTGATCATGGTATTGTGAGCTACGAGTTATTTTTAATTACCATACATTCTTTCATGCAATTTAGCAGTTAGGAGTGCGGAAAATTAAAAGACGGAAAGATAAAAGCTACGCTATTACAAGGCGCGGGTCTATACATCGCCAAAATACAAAGACCCGTTTTTGATAAAGATGCGGAAAGTAAAAATACGGTAAACCTAATTACTATTACATCCTTGAACAGTTACATAATAATCAATAAGAAAATAATGCGCGAAAAGAATTAAAATCAGGACGTCCGAGGGTGTTGGACCCTTTTGAGAAATTAAATTAAATTAAAGTCTAATTAATTATTTAATTAAAGAAAAGAAAGTGTGTTTTTTATGTTTTTGTATTTAATGAAATAAAGAAAATAAAATCAAGAGAAAACCCTAATTCTAAGTTTATTTTAATTATTAATGAAAAATATTAAAGTTAACCTAATTTAAGCTAATTAATTAATTTACATGTTATTTACAAAAATAATAGTAATTAATAATGATAATAATAATGATGAAAATAATTAATTAAGAAAAAGATAAAAATGTCAAAAACCTAATTCTATGTATTTTTTTATTTATTAAGAAAAGAGATTAAATTTTAAACCTAAATTAAACTAAAGTTAATTGTTAACATTTATTCACAAAAAATAGGTTAGTGATGAAATTAATAAATAATTAAAAATAAAACATTTTTTAGTTTCTGATTTTTTATTAGGAAAAAACTATTTTATGGTGAATTAATAAAAATAATTAAAGCATTAAAAGAATTAAAAAGAAAATGAAATAAAATTATGCAAGGCAAACCAAGGGGGGTGTCTGGCCCATGTGGAGGTGATTTGAGGAATTCTGGCCCATTAGACAAAGCGTGTTTGACTTTCAGGATTGTGTGCACGTTGGTTGACCCAGGCATAGCGTGTTCATCACCTCCTGGCCTTCAGATTGCTCATCAAGGCCACTTGGCAAGCATAGGCATGGGTACGTATGGTGGAGCATTGAATGAGTGCTGCATTAGAATATGTTAGGACAAAAAATATCAATTATGTGGGGGGACCTGGGAATCGAACCCAGGTCCCAGCGTTTTCCAAGCGTGTCATCCACCATCCAGCCATTCAAGCGCGTTTGTAGTATAAGTGGAAAACAATTATTATATAAAAAAACAAATGTTAATGGTATAAAACAAAACAAAAAACGCGCCAGATTTAAACCTTCCAACCACATGATGCCACGCCTTCTCCTTCTTCGTTTGCCCTGCAAAATATGAAACAAGTAGTGGGGGTTTTAAACCCCCACTAAGTATAACTATGAAAAATAGCGAATAGAAGTGGAATCAATATAAAAAGGGCGCGATAGGCTGGTTGAATTCGTCTGGCCTTGACGAATTCAACCATGGTCATGTCGTGGTCCAATTGTTCTTGATGCCTAAAGCCCTAATTTAAAGCTTCAGAAACCCTAGGTTTCATCCATGGTGAATTTCGATTCAGGCAGCTTTAGTTCAATTAGCTTATACCAATCGCTTCAGGAGGTACCTATTAGCATGAATCAAACAAGAAAACAGATTAAAAGCACATGAATCATGTTATGCAAGTTTGAAAAATAAGGCAAATCGTATGGCTTGTTGCCTTTGATTCTTTGCGCGTTTGGACTGATTCTTGATGCCAATAGACTCCTGGCAATGTCAGCAACGTATTAGAAACGATTTTAGGCCTTGAATTGTACTGCAAGTAGGATTTCATTTTCACAACTTTCTTGATTTTTTTGCAAATTGGCTATGGCGTATGAGCAGCTTTTACGTGTGTCTTGCTTTAGGGTTAGCTTATGCCTTTGTATGTGAACGAATTTAGGTCAAAACCTTGGCCCAAAAGTCCATGAATTAATGTTTCAAATCCTTGATTTTCAATCATGCAATTTTCAATCTTTTTCAATGAAAACCTTGCCAATTATGGATGATTTTCCTTTTTTGATTGAGAAACGGTTTTGCCAGCTTGCCCTGATATGATTTGCTTCACAAAAGATCCAAAAACATATCCTTTTTTAATTTTCCTATAATTAAAATCAATTAAATGAATTAATATAAATATAAATTCAATTAATTAATTAAAAATAAGAAAATAAATTATTTTGAGCTCAATGGGTCGTGCATAGGCTTTGGGTAATGATTCAAGAAAGAATTTGAGGCCCATTAGCAAAATTGAAGCTTTTTAGGCAAAGTTGACTTTTGAAAATTCCCAAAAATTTCCCAACTTCTCCAATGCATATCTTTCTCAATTTTGAAGCTATGACCATGTTCTTGGACATTTTGGAAAGGTATTGAAGTCCTCTAACCAATGCCTTTGGTCCCATGTCATTTTGATTTACCAATCTCAAGTTATGGTCTTTGACTTAAAGTGCCTTTTTGTTGACTTTTGAAAATGACCTATAATGTTGAAATTGATAACTTTTTGTGAGAGCATTTCTTGGACTTGGAATGTGAAGATGAATTGTAGGAAATGTCATCCCCTTCAAAATTAGATTTGGATGGGATTTTTCTGATGAACCATGAAGAAGTTATGCCTTGGTCAATTTGCAGTTGACTTTTCAGCTGTCCAAAAATAGAAACTTTTGCATCTTGAGACTTTTTGAGCCATGCTTGTGGAATCATAATCAAGACTTGATCAAATGATGATTGTGGCTTCAAAATAAGATGTTGACCAAAAATTTTGAATTTTGACTGTCAAATGTCCATTTTGCCCCTGCAGTTGACTGTGAAGCAATTAGGGCTTTTGACTGTGCAACTTGATGCTGTGAGTCTTGAAACTTGACATATGGATGCTTGACAATGTATATAGGCATATGGGACTTGATTGGACCCTTGAAAACCTCAATTTCTTTTCAAGAACCAAAACCCTAATTTTGACTGTGTTAGGAGGCAATTGGACTGTGCAACCCTTGAGAGATTTTGAACCATGATCTTGCCAAATCTTGAAGAATATGGGAGGGAAAATTTTGGGGTACAAAAATATGCATCCACTAACCAATTCAAGGATTTGGATCTTCATCTTTGTTCCTGTTTTGTAGGTAATGGATTCACTCCGCAGGAAAACTATTCAGGTCAACCTTGTAAGAATTCCTCCTCAACTCAAGGAGCTTGCTTCCAAGATTCTTGAGAACTCTCTATTCACCGAGAGGCATGGTCGTCTTCTCAACTTAGTCAACACCAACACTGAGGAAGACATGGTGAAAGTTCTCTTCCAGTTCTTTGACCCCCTACACCGCTGCTTCACATTTCCTGATTACCAGTTTGTGCCTACTTTGGAGGAATTTTCTCAACTACTGAGGATTCCTATTTTCCATCAACTACCCTACAACGGTACGGAAAGAGATCCAAAGCCTGAAGATGTTGCGTAATCCTTACACTTGCAACCATCTGATGTCAAAGGTCATTGGGAAACCATAAGTGGTGTCAAGGGTATCTTGGCAAAGTTTCTGTTTGAGAAAGCTCAAGAATGCTGGAATTCATTGGACTTACAAGCCCTTGAGGAGATTGTAGCTCTTATCATCTTTGGGTTGGTCTTGTTCCCAAACCCTGACCAGCTTATAGATGTAAGTGCTGTCAAAATTTTCATGGCTCGCAACCCAGTGCCTACATTGGTCGGGGATATCCTCCACTTATTTCACACATGAACAATGATAAAAAGAGGTGTTCTCATGTGATGTACTCCTCTTCTGGCAAGATGGTTTATTTTTCATCTTCCCCAATCAGTTTTTAAGAACGAGCAAGGTTTGAGGTGGTCACAATGATTGATGACTCTTACACATTCAGATATCTATTGGTGTTCTCGATCCCGAGAAAATGTTATCATTATTGACCGTTGTGGGGAATTCCCTAATGTCCCTCTACTTGGCATTAGGGGAGGCATTACCTACAACCCTTGTTTGGCTCTGAGACAGTTTGGGTATTCCCGGAGGGATGTCCCACATAACATGCTGATTCCAGACTTGGTTTTTGACTTCGATAACGACAATCAAGGACTTCGACAAAGGTTCATCCGAGCTTGGAGGATGCCCAACAAAGTGGACAGTAAGACCTTGGGACACAAGAATTCCATCCCTCTTGATCCTTACCTCAAGTGGGTACGAACCCGCGCCCAAAGTCTTATGATGCCTTATCCCTACATTCTGCATGTGATCAAAGAGCTTGTTATGGAAGGAGAGGTTCCATACACCCTCCTACATCCTGACATGCCAACATCACTTGAAGATTTGCAAAGGAGTTGGATACAGCTCAAGGGAGAGCGCAATACGTTCGAAGCCCAATTCTGCGCCACTGAGAAGAAGGTTTTGGAACTTACTCGTCAACTTCATGAAGATCAGACTCTCAACACCTACATTGCACCAAAAAGGATGCGCAGCGTCTTTTTACATTAGAGTTTTGTATTATTTTGCCCATGGGCCATTTATGTACTAACAAATTCTTCTTATTAATATGACGTGTGTTCCTTTTTGTTTAAAACAAATTTGAATTTCTGAATCCTTGAATGCATTACATAAATACATATCATTCATCATATGCATAAACAGGTCTTCACACCAAGTTTCCTTATCTCTCTGCTGTTTATTTCAGCAAGATGGATATAGAGCAAACGGTTAAAGACTTACAAGCGCATAATTATCAGTTTCAACAGCTGCTTCTGACCTTGGCAAAGGGGCAGGAGACGCTCAAAACCTTGCTGGAAAAGTAAAAGGAGAAAAAGAAAAAGAAAAGAGTTGGTGTGGCTACTTTGGGTAGAAGATTTGAAGGTCAAGCTAGAAGGGTCCTGGATTTTCCCTCAACATCTGATGAAGGGGCAGGAAAGGGAGCTGCAGTGCAACCTGAGTCTGAGGAAGAAGAAGAGGAAGAGGATGAAGACTATTCTGAGCAGCAGTACCCACCTGCGGATGACAAGTACAAGAATCTGGAAGAGCGTCTGGTTTCCATGGAGGTATAGAGGGTGCCTGGGCTGGACTTTGAAGATCTAGGGCTGGTTTTTGGGATTATCATTCCCCCCAAATTTAAGGTGCCTATATTTGCTAAGTACGATGGTTTGTCTTGTCCAAAGATGCATCTGCGGTCTTACATCAGAAAAATCCAACCTCATTCTTCTGATAAGGATCTGTGAGTCCATTTCTTCCAAGACAGACTTTCGGGGACACAGTTGGATTGGTTCTACCAGTTAGAGAGATCTGATGTGCACAATTGGGAGGATTTGGCGGCTGCCTTCGATAGACAATATCAATATAATGTGGATTTATCACTAACCCGTACTCAATTACAGAGTATGGGCATGGTATCAAATGAAGGTTTCAAAGAGTATGCCCAGAAATGGAGAGACTTGGCGGGACGAGTACAACCACCTCTGTCTGAGAGGGAGCTGGTAGATATGTTCTTGGGTACACTATTTGGCCCCTTTTTCAATCACCTGATTGGAAGTTCGTCTGCGGGGTTCACTGAGTTGATTCTAACTGGTGAGAGAGTTGAAGCCAGAATCAAGAGCGGAAAAATTCAAAAGGATGCATCCACTTCCGCTGCCATCAAAAAGACTTTTCCAGCCAAGAAGGAAGTCTCAACTGTCTACTCCCAAAGAAGTCAAGGAAGAGTTTAGCGCCGGCCAGTAGTGGGGGCTGTAACAATTCAGAAGTCTGCAGTTGATCAGCCTAGAAACAATCAACCAAGAACCAACCAAGCAAGGGTGGAAAGGCCTGCACGGAAATACACCCGGATCAACATGACACCTGCTTAGGTTCTCCCTCACCTCTTGAAGTTAAACCTTGTTAGTCTGAAAGAGGCACCGAAGAATCCGAATACATCTTCTCCTTTCTACCATTTAAATGCCAAATGTGTTTATCATTCAGACAGTATAGGGCACGACACCAACAATTGTTGGGCCCTCAAAAATAAGATTCAGGATTTAATAGATGCTAAAGAAGTTGAATTCGACGCCCCTGAAAAGCCTAATGTGATCTCTGCTCCAATGCCGAAGCATGGCTACCATGCCCATGTTGTTGAAGAGGATCTTTTTGTTGCTACTGTTGATGATTTGATGACTCTGCTACCGATAATCAAGTTAAATTTGCTAAAGGATGGGATCTTCCCAGGCTGTGAAGAAGATTGCTACCTCTGTTCATCCTTACCAACCGACTGTCCATTGTTGAAGTTAGGCATCCAACGCCTAATCGATAACCAAGAGATCCTTTTTGAGAAGACTCCTGTCAACGATGTTTCAATAATTACCATATCCGCCAATCTTTCCAAGGTCTCCAAAAGACCTGTTAAGATTACATCTGATCCGAAGATTGCACCTTTGAAGATAACCATGTCGGGGCCTATCCCGTACAAGTCCAACAAATCAATACCGTGGAACTATGGGGGAGAGATCTTTTACCATGGTGTTAAACAAATTGAATCAACTAAAGAGATCTCTGATGAAGAGACTTCCGACATTGGAAACATTGCTGGAACGAGTAAAATCACCCGCAGTGGAAGAATTTTCTCTCTGGAGATTGCGCCTCCAAAGGCAATCTTCGGACCCTCAGCCTCTCCTAAGGTTAATCCTATACCAGTTAACATATCTGCAAGAACTCTGGTTATTGAAGAAGTTGTAACTCCTGTGGTTATCCCCTCTGTTGTTGCTGATGATAGAGGGAAAGGGATCCAAGAAGAGCCTGTCATGACGAGGGCTCAGCCGATGGTCATCCCTGAAACCACTCAGAAAGAAATGGAAGAGATTTTGAAAATAATCAAGAAGAGCGATTATAATGTTGTGGAGCAACTGGGGCAAACCCCCTCAAAAATCTCCATGTTGGCTCTGCTGCTTTGTTCAGAACCTCATGCTAAATCCTTGATCAAATTCTTGAAGAGGGCCCATGTGCCCCAGGAAACCTCCGCGGACCAGTTCCAGGAATGTGTAGCTAGCCTAACAGCAGACAATGGTCTAGGATTCTCCGATGCTGATCTAACAATCAAAGGGAGAAAACATAATGACGCTTTGCATGTCTCGGTAG
This sequence comes from Vicia faba, assembly GCA_948472305.1. NCBI lineage: Eukaryota > Viridiplantae > Streptophyta > Magnoliopsida > Fabales > Fabaceae > Vicia > Vicia faba. The sequence goes on along the minus strand of OX451740.1, from coordinate 1,134,576,575 downwards.
AATGCAGAGGGACTACTCTGGCACACATTCTGGTAGACACTAGTTCATCGCTGAACGTCTTACTAAAGAAAGCACTGGATAGGCTAGATTGTGAAGGTTTAACCTTGAAGCCCAGCAACATCATTGTCAGAGCCTTTGATGGTTCTAAAAGGATGGTCCACGGGGAGGTGGACATCCCGATCAAAGTGGGAACTGAAACCTTCAACTCCACATTCTATGTCATGGACATCCGTCCCTCCTATTCTTTCTTGTTAGGAAGACCCTGGATTCATCATGCTGGAGCCGTTACTTCCACTCTGCACCAAAAGCTCAAGTACCCTGTCCAGGGGAAAATTGTATCAGTTCACGGTGAAGAGGAATACATGATAAGCCATCTTAATTCTTTCCGCTATATGGAATTGAATGGTGAATTCATCGAAACCCCCTTTCAGCATTTTGAGGAAGTAGCTCAGGAGATTGCAGCAACCAAGACAGTGCCTTCTGTACCCATGATTACCCGACCTCCGCCTCAGATGTCGTCAATCAAAGATGCAAAGGCTGTGATTGAAGAAGGAGGAAGCATAATCTGGAGGCAGCTTCCTGATTTTCCTTTCAAGTCTGATAAATTCGGCTTGGGTTTCACTGCTGCTAGTGATAAGGCTGTGCGCCGCTCCCGGGCTGGAGGGCCACCAGTGAAGATCACCCATCATGGATTCAATGCTTTGGAGGATGGTGAAGAGGAGAGCAACCTAAAAGACTGGATTTTCCCTACTATTAAAGGAGGATTGTGCAATTGGGAGGCAAAGGACTTTGTTCCCATTACTTTCATCAATCAGGAATTTATCTTTCGAACATTTATGTTGGTTTGTAATAATTCCTAAACAATTCGTACACTTTTTTGCCTTGTGCCTTACCCGAGATACATAGGTCCATTTGTAAGGGTTTGATTTTTCATCTTCATATGCCATTTTAATGAATCATGGACGTTTTCACATATAAACTTTTATGTTCATTTTCTTTCTTTTTTGCATTTTATTTGTTTAAAGGTGGATATCCCTTACACACACCCACACTTACAAATGCAGGTACCCTTCCACTCTGGATTCCATGGGTAACAATTATGCTATGGCCTTCAGTGACCCCGAAGATCTGGTCTACCATGCCGAATACGAAGGTGATGAAGACTGTGAAGTGCCTGGAGAATTGGCTAGACTGCTACAACGGGAAGAAAGGACTATTCTACCACATGAGGAGTTGTTAGAGACAATCAACTTGGGAACAGAGGAAGATAGAAAAGAACTTAAAGTGGGTGACAACCTAGAGCCAAGTGTCAAGGAGCGCTTAGTTCAACTGTTGAATGAATATGTTGAGATCTTTGCCTGGTCTTACGAAGACATGTCGGGACTTGATACAAATATTGTGGTTCACCGTCTCCCCACAAGAGAAGACTGTCCACTAATTAAACAAAAAGTTCGCCGCATGAGGCCCGATATGTCTGAAAAGATCAAAGCTGAAGTTATGAAGCAGTTCAATGTTGGCTTTCTTGCAGTTACTTCCTATCCATAATGGGTTGCTAACATTGTGCTTGTGCCTAAGAAGGACGGAAAAGTCAGGATGTGCATGGATTACAGAGACTTAAACAGGGCTAGCCCTAAAGATGACTTTCCACTACCGCACATTGACATTTTGGTTGACAATACAGCTCAGCATAAAGTATTTTCTTTCATGGATGGATTTTCAGGGTACAACCAGATCAAAATGGCCCCTGAAGACATGGAAAAAACTACTTTTGTTACACAGTGGGGTACGTTCTGCTATAAAGTGATGCCATTCGGACTGAAGAATGTCGGGGCAACCTATCAACGCGCCATGGTGGCTTGGTTTCATGATATGATACATCATGAGATAGAGGTTTACATAGACGACATGATAGCCCGTTCACAAACAGAAGAAGAACACCTCGACTGTCTGCAAAAGCTGTTTGTCAGTTTGAAAGAGTACAAGCTCAGACTGAACCCTAACAAGTGCACTTTCGGAGTCAGGTCCGGTAAACTCTTGGGTTTCATTGTCAGTAACAAAGGCATTGAGGTTGATCCTGCCAAAGTCAAAGCTATACAAGAAATGCCTGCCCCTCGCACGGAGAAGGAGGTCATAGGTTTCTTGGGACGCCTAAACTACATCGCAAGGTTCATCTCTCACTTAACATATACCTGTGAGCCAATCTTCAAGCTGTTGAAGAAAGATCAGGTGGTTGAATGGAATAATGACTGTCAAGTTGCTTTCGATAGAATCAAGGAATATTTGCTGGAACCTCCTATATTGATGCCTCCCATTGAAGGAATACCTTTAATTATGTATCTGACCGTCCTGGAGAATTCAATGGGGTGCATATTGGGCCAACATGACGAGTCTGGCCGAAAAGAGCATGCCATTTATTACCTTAGCAAAAAGTTTACCAACTGTGAGACCCGATACTCACTGCTCGAGAAAACTCGTTGCGCTTTGGTATGGGCTGCTCGTCGGCTAAGGCAGTATATGTTGACCCATACCACTTTGTTTATCTCTAAGATGGATCTGATCAAGTACATCTTTGAGAAGCCTGCATTATCTGGAAGAATAGCAAGGTGGCAGATGATCCTGACCGAATACGACATACAGTACACGACCCAGAAAGCTATAAAGGGGAGTATGCTTGCTGATCATCTGTCTCATCAAGCTGTCGAAGATTACCAATCCATGAGGTTCGACTTCCCCGACAAGGATATTATGACTTTGAGCAACATTGAAGTACAGACTGTATGACGGACCTAAACAAGGATCCCGATGGACCCTGTACTTTGATGGTGCCTCCAACGCACTTGGGAATGGTATCGGTGTTGTACTTATCTCTCCTGAAGGTTGCCATACACCTTTCACAGCCAGACTATGCTTCAGCTACACCAACAACATGGCCGAGTATGAAGGTTGTATCTTTAATCTCAAGGCTGCCATTGACTTGGGAATCAAATCTTTGATTGTATTTGGGGACTCAGCTTTAGTTATCAGTCAAATCAAAGGAGAGTGGGATACTAGACATCCAAACCTCATCCCTTACAAAGAACATGTCCTGACATTGCTACCTCGTTTCGAGCAGATTACCTTCGAGCACTTCCCGCGAGAAGAGAATCAGCTAGCAGATGCTCTAGCTACAATGTTATCCATGTTTAAACTTAACTGGGATAATGAGGCTCCCCAAATCACCATTGAGCGGATGGACGAACCTGCACATTGTCACAAGATTAATACCGAAGAAGTAGTAGACCGACTGTGGTTTCATGACGTCAAAAGGTATCTCGAAGCACAAGAATACCCTGAAGGAGCTTCAGTCAACGACAAAAAGTTCTTAAGGAGATTCTCAGCTAAGTTCTTCTTGAGCAATGGTATTATATACAAGCGCAATCATGATTGCATTCTGCTCCATTGTGTGGACAAAGTTGAAGCTGAGCAGATCATGGCTGAAGTGCACAATGGTACCTTTGGCACCCATCCTAGCGGACATACGATGGCTAAGAAGATTCCACGGGCAGGCTATTACTGGTCTACCATGGAAGCTGACTGCCATCAACATTCCCGTACATGCCATAAATGCCAAATCTATGTGGACAAGGTACACATACCTCCAGTTCCTCTCAATGTCTTAACAGCTCCTTGGCCATTCGCTATGTGGGGAATTGATATGATTGGAGAGATCAAGCCTACAGCATCCAATGGACACTGTTTTATCCTAGTGGCCATTGATTACTTTACCAAGTGGGTCAAAGCAGCGTCCTTCGCATTCGTCACAAAGAATGTGGTTGCCCGCTTCATCAAGAAGAACCTTATTTGCCGGTATGGTATCCCCAACAGGATTATCGCTGACAACGGTACAAACCTTAACAATACTATGATCACCGCTTTGTGTGAATAGTTCCAGATTCAACATCACAATTCATCTCCCTATCGGCCAAAGATGAATGGTGTTGTCGAAGCTGCTAACAAAAATATCAAGAAGATCATACAAAAGATGACAGTCACCTACAAGGACTGGCATGAGATGTTATCGTTTGCTCTACACGGGTACCGTACCACGGCGCGCACATCAACTGGGGAAACACCCTATTCTTTGGTATACGGCATGGAAGCTATTTTGCCTATCGAGGTTCAGATTCCCTCCTTGACAATCATGAAAGATGCTGGTTTGAGTGAAGACGATTGGATTCAGACCTGGCTTGATCAACTTAACTTGATTGACGAAAAGCGACTTACTGTTGTTTTCCATGGTCAGGCGTATCAAAAGCGTATGATCAAGGCTTTCAACAAGAAAGTCAGACGACATACATATCAAGTCGGGGATCTTGTAATCAAGCGGATCATCTTGCTACAAAGTGATCCCAGGGGAAAATGGACTCCTACTTATGAAGGACCATTTGTGATCAAAAACATCTTTTCTGGTGGGGCAATGATCTTAACCACCATGGACGGTGATGACTTTCCACACCCTACGAATGCAGACATAGTCAAAAGATACTACGCATAAACGACCCAGCAAGTTGAAAACCCGAAAGGGAGACTTGGGCAAAAATGGGCATCCCGGTGAATCGAAAACCCGAAAGGGCGGTTCAGGTAAAAATTAGGGATAAACAAAAAAATTTGTACACCCGGCAAGTTGAAAACCCAAAATGGCGACTTGGGCAAAAAAGGGTTTCCCGTTGGACTGAAAACCTGAAAGGGAGGTCCAGGCAAAAGTTAGGGAATTAAAGCATATGACTATGTCTCGTCGGATCACTTTAAGGACAATCTCTTCACAGACAAGCTTCGGGCTTCTGATCAATTCATTCATCATCGGACGAAGCAACGAGTGGACAAGATATCCAGAGTTATGAAGGCTATAGCAGAATGGGAACCCCATGGAATTTTCACACATAGCCATCTTTCTTTGTATAAATTTTTCTCATTTTTTATGACAACATTCTCTTACTAGGATGTCTGTCTCCTTTGTACAAAATACTTACACAAAGTTAATACAAAGATACTTCAAATTACAGAAAAATATTTGCCTTTCCTTCTTTTTTACACTTGTGTTTTATTTGAAAACGTCCAGTGGTTTATTAAATGAGCATATGCATTTGAATATAATCACTGTTTACAAATAAACGAAATGTGAAAGAACGATTACTGACAGGTTGAAAGGATAGGAAAACGTCTTTGGGCTATTCCAAGAAGAACCCCCTACAGTACATCATCTAGATCCCCAGTGGAGCTACAGCTTTGAAATACATATCCCCAGCGGAATCAAATTTCAAAATCCTCGCCAGAGTCCAATCTACAAACTACATATCCCCAGCGGAGTTACAATTTCAAATCCTTAATTCTCACCAGAGTTTAACCTTTAAACTCCCAATCCCCAGCGGAGCAAAAAAACTTTGGTTCATGAATCCCCAGCGAAGATGAAACGTTCTTCCCCAATGGAGTCAAATGTCCAACTATCAATCCACAGCGGAAACCATTCAGTTTTCCCAGATTCCCTAGCAAGTTGTCTTAAAGTCTGAGAATCAACCAGATGACAATTAACTTTTGTCCCCAACCTCCAGATAATTCCCCAGTAGATTGGCATACAACCCAAACTCCTGAACTTTTTCCAAACAGGAATAAGCCTTTTCCCCCCAGAGTCCTGATCTCCCCAGAAGAGTAGCTACTTTCCAGCAGTATAACTATTCCCCACAGGGTTCTTGATCCCCAACAGAATGAAGATTCTCATTCTTAACTCCCCAGTTTGAAGTCCCCAATGATTTAAATTTCCCTAGCAGATTGAAGATTCTCATTCCTGATTCCCTAGTGAAGTTGCTAGAGTTTTCATTATCCCCAACATGAATTTGTCAGAATTTTTAATCCCCTACAGATCGAAGATTCTCATTCTCACTTCTCCACTGAAGCTCCCAAGATTCAACTTCCCTAGAAGATCAAAGTTTCTCATTCTTGATTCTCCACCGAAGCCATCAAGGTCTTCCTTGCTCCCCAGCAGATCAAGGTTTTCCTTTGATTGATCCCCAGTAGAGGTCATCATAATTTCCTTATTCCCCAGCCGAGTAAGGATTCCCATTGGTGTAATCTCCAGCCATAGTCATCAAAGATCTCTGGATTCTCCAAGAAGGTTTCTCAAGCAGACTTGAAGGATCCCTATATCCCCAGGAAAGTCAAGAAGGATTCTCACATCCCTACAGAAGTTGTCAAGGTCATGTAATCCCCACAAGTCGCCAAGGATTTTCTATCCCCAGCAGTGGTCCAAGGATTTCTCATCCTCAGCAATCAAAGATTTTGATATCCAACAACGGTCAAGGATTTATTTTCCCCGATAGCAGTCAAGGGTTTTATCATCTCCAGCCATCAAGGATTTATTTTCCTCAGCAAGATAGCTAATCAGCTTACATGCGCATACATTACATTCATATACCATGAACATTGATAAAACATATGTTATTGCATCATACATTTCATGCAACATAACTTTGTGTTTTAGCTAACATTTTACCCTTTTCAGGATAAGATTAAAAGTTATCTTTAACAAATATTCAAAGAATTCAGACACGGTACAGATACGCTCCAGATACGGCAGCTATACCCTTGCTCTTACAGATTCAGATACAGTCCAGATACGCTCCAAACACGATAGACATGTTGATCACTCATGATGATGTTCCCTAGCTCGGATACGCTCCAGATACGGAAGCTATACCCTTGCTCTTACAGATTCAGATACAGTCCAGATACGCTCCAAACACGGTAGCCATGATGATCACTCATGCTGATGTTCCCTAGCTCGGATACGCTCCAGATACGGTAGCTATACCCTTGCTCGTATAGATTCAGATCCAGTTACAGCTTGGATACGCTCCAGACACGGCAGCTATACCCTTGCTCTTACAGATCCAGTTACAGCTCAGATACGCTCCAGATACGGTAGCTATACCCTTGCTCGTATAGATTCAGATCCAGTTACAGCTTGGATACGCTCCAGACACGGCAGTTATACCCTTGCTCTTACAGATCCAGTTACAGCTCGGATACGCTCCAGATACGGTAGCTATACCCTTTCTCGTATATATTCAAATCCAGTTACAGCTTGGATACGCTCCAGATACGGCAGCTATACCCTTGCTCGTACAGATTCAGTCTCCAGATTGAGTTCAGAAATGTTCTAAACACGGATACCATTCTGACACTCATTTTTCTGACTTACAACATACAATTCAACAAACATTCTTGGATGGCATCTTTAAGCCCATCTCTAACAAGATTATATCACATATCCAAATGGCATCTTTAATCCCATTCCCTCAACCACATTTTGACGAGTGCAAATTTACGGGCACTCTAGTGTCCAATCATCTTTTACCTTCGAGTCACGAAAGGCAATCTCGCCAATCTAACTCTTCAGGTTCAATCAGATTGAACAGGGGCAGCTGTTGTACCCCAAAATTTTCCCTCTCATTTTATCAAGATTTTCATCACAAGACTCTTTGGACTCCAGACAGGATTATGGTTTGCTCTGCTCAAGACATCTCCTTGCACTGATGGCCTGAAATTAGGGTTTGAGTTTGCACATGGATTTTTGGACATCCAATGCTCAATGTCACTTTCATATTTCATGTTGGACATATAAGATTGCCCATACCAAGTTTCAAGCCTTGAATCAAATTTTCGCCCAGTCAATTGGACAGTTGACCTAGAAATTAGCTGTATTGGGGAAAAAGTCAATTGTGGCCAATTTACAATCAAACCTCATAATTTTTGATCCACAACAACATTTTAGACTCATGTGAACCATTTGATCAAGTTTGGACCACAACTCCTCAAGAAATTTGATCAGATCATCAAAAGGGCAAAATGGTCATTTTTAGGGTTTTGACTGCAGAAGGGCAATTTCTGATTTTTAACCTAGCCAATTGCAAATTGGGTTCAAGTATGGATTCAAGGACTTAATGGCATCATCTTGACCTAATCACAAGGTTCAAAAGATCTCAAGTGCATTGGATTGACAGATGAATTTTCCAGTCAACTGATCAAAAATCAACTGTACACTAAAAAGTCAAACTTTGACTTTTTGGTCAAAATCAAGTGCCAAGGGTCATTTTTCATCAAGAGGTGTCAAAACATGAAACTTGTTCACTAAGAAACTCAAATTTCAAAATTAGGGTTTAAAATGGAAAATTTTCATAACTTAGAAATTTTCTAAGTTATGAAATTTTCTTATTTTTTCCCAACTTTTCCCAACATTTTCACCATGATGCAATTGGATTCAAACAAAACTTCCAACATAAAAGTTGTAGTACTCCACAAAATCTACAAATTTTATTCACAAAGTTTTCCCAAAAGATGCTTGGATCTCAAGTTATGATTTTATGAACAAGGGTCAAAAACTTTCTAACTTAGTGAAATTTTGCCCTAGTTTAGGCAGGATTTTGACCTATCTTCATGGAAATTTTTCACCTAGTTCCAATTGGAATCTCAAAATGCATTTCAAATATGGATTGTATAGCATGTTACAAGCTTTCCAAAATTTCCAAGAACTCTCCAAAACCATTTGTGGTTAGGGAGAATCGAAGGTTTGAATTTGGCAAAATGTCACTTTGGTCCATGGCATTTTTCATGTTGCTACAAGTTGCAATTTTTGTCCAGCCTTGCTTGTACTTGTTTACAGGTCCTTAAACCCTTCCAATATCATAAATTTAATGCAAACACATTGGTTAGAGGCATTTTTCTGAGCTTTAGAAGATTACACAAAGGATTAATCCATTTTTGGCAAAAAGGCAACAATGCCATTTACATAAAGCACAACTTTTGCAAATTTGTTTCTCTTGAGCATTGGACCAAGCCTTTTGCAGTAAACAAATTTCCTTAATATCATGCATATTACACCAACTTTGTGCATGCTTGGAGCTAGCCTGTACAGGCCTTGCCTTTGTCATTTCTCACTTTTACTTCAAAAACAAGTCAACTTGCAAAATCACCACAACTTTGCAATCTGATAAAACCAAAGCTTGTAAACATTTCAAACAGGTTTTTCATATTTCCTAAGGTCAGAAACACAAGCTAGCCAGTCCTCAAACACCCTTGTACACCAAAACACCAAAATCTTGCAAAACAGGGCAGGTTCTGCAGTTTCACCTCCATATTCACATTGCCTCATGCATTTTGCCCCAAACCTCTTCCAACACACTCCATACAACACACCTAAGCTATCCCAACCACTCCCAAGTCACTGTAACTCCATTTACACACTTCACCATTTTTTAATTCTGATTTTGCAGGTTGAGTTCTATAGAGAGATTCAAGCAAGTTCAAAGCAAACTAAGCATTGGGGAAGGTCAAAGGAACTTCAAGCAAGCTCACAAGTATCTCAGGCCTCACTGAAAACCCCTACATTGCCATACTCGAGCATGACTAAAACAGGTAAAGTTTAAACTTCTATCTCTCTATTTAGGAAACATTAGGCTTAGGTTTGTGAATAAAAAATGTAGTCCTCATTGCCCTTGATCTGTACATATGCATAGAATTCATTTAAGTTAACTAAGCTGGGAGAATTTGAATGATGAACTTTCTAAAAAAACTAGGTTAGAAATTAGGGCCAGAGAAATTCTCTCTGGTCTTTGAGAGTTAGATTAAGTTTTTTACATGGTTAGAATCGTGTGATCATGCTCTATAACTTTCATGTTGCAAGTTTTTGTTTTTAAGCACAAATGCAGGAGTTACCAGTTTGAACATCAAGCGCGCGTTTTTGTTTGATCAGAGGACAGGGATGAAGGCCATCTGGGTTGGGCTTGGCTTGTTCATGCTTTTTGCACCCCTCTGCTTTCTTCTCACACCCCCTTGGCCCATTTGATTTTATTTTGTATATTTTTCTATTTCTTTTTCATTTATGATTTTATTTTATTTTTCTAAACATTGAAAATTACCAAAAATATTTTCTTAAATTTTCAAATTTTATTTTATTATTTTTATTATTTTTTCTAGCATAAAAATAGTTTCTTAAATAATATACTTTTATTTTCTTAAATAAAAACTTGTAAATATTATAAAAAATATTATATATTTTTATTTTTATTATTTATATACTTAAGTAATATTTTGTCATACATATTTTATTTTTTAACATTTTGTATATATTTTATTTTATTTTTTGTACATAAATGAATAAATAAATATTATAATATATATATATTTTTCTTAAAAAAAACAAATTAGGGTTTCCACCCTTAATAAAAATAATCTTTTATTTTCTTATTTTTGATACATTAAATAATTTATTTTTACATACATAAAAATAATACAAAAAAACATTTTTTTATATTTATATTTAATTGCACATTTAAATATTGTCTATTTATTTATTTATGCAAATGAATTCAATTTGGTTGTAATAGTTGATTTAGGGCTTTTATTTTGTGCAAAATACCCCTATTCAAACTTGTATCCCCCTCCCCATATCAATGTTGTAATAGTCGTAGATTTACTTTTACACACTTTATTGCTTTCAAATATGCATGTTAGAAAGATTAGGGTTTGTATGAAAATCCAAAATCAAACAAATAGCATGACTAATACAAGACAAAAATGCATGAAAAATGACAACAATGCACACAAGCACCCCTAAGGTTTCATCCACTTGTTGCCTTAAAAAAAACATGGTCATGGTATGCATGCTAGGTATCTTGGCAAAATAAAAACAAAACAAAAAGATCATAGTCCCTCGATGACGATATCTTGGTTGCCTATACAAAAATGATCTAGTCCCTCAAAAAACTTACTAAGATACTTAGCACAATTGTTATCATGGTCATACGATGACCCACGCCTGTCCCTTTTAACATCCAAACACAAGGTTGTTTACCAAATACAATGGTAAAACAACACTGTCAAAGGGTTAAAAATGTGTAGGAAAGACTTTCGAGTAGGTAGGTAGATGCTCCTAGTTACTTGATCAAACTTGCAAACATCCTTGCTATTTTCAAACACACATCACAACACAATTTCAAAATGTTTCCCAAAACAAACTTTCAAACATTTAAATATTTTTCAAAAGACAAACACCTTTGTATACATTCAAACAAGAATTATTACAAAGGTTGCCTAGACAAAGGCCTCTTTTCAAAATATTTTCAAAACCACACACAAAAGCACCATTTCAAACAATTGAAAAGCAAAAGCAAGTAATCTAAAACAAATAACTAAGAGCCCATGGAAAACCATGGATGAAAAGGGTGCTAGCACCTTCCCTTTTCATAATCTACCCCCCGAACCCAATAAAACATCTCAAAGGTCTTTCCTGTGCTTTTTGACCTTTCCTTTGGATAAATAAAAAGTCGGTGGCGACTCTTGCTAAACCGAAACATTTGCGAACACAAACGCAAAACCTCAAGTCAGTTCTCCTACCGCATCACACCTATCTTTGGATGTAAATGGGACAGGCGGGGGTCATCGTATAGCCATGATTAACAATGTTGCAAAGTATCTTAGCATTTTTTGAGGGACTAAGATCATTTTATAAGGCAACTTTGAATAGCGTCATCGAGGGACTGTGATCTTATATTTATTTGTTTTTGCCAAGATACTTCGCATGCGTAATATGGCCATTTTTATATAAGGCAACCAAGTGGAGTAACCCTAAGGGTTCTTGTGTGCAAGTGTATTATTTTCCTGCTTGATTTTGTCTTGGATTAGGGTTTTCTATTTGATTTGTTTGGATCTTGCCATTCAAACCCTAATTACTAGCATGATATATAAAAGCCGTAAATTGCGTAATTTAAAGGTTACTACGCTATTACAACATTTTATGGGATGGGGGTATACAAATTATGAATGGGGATTTGCAATAATATAAAACTAATTTAATCTATTACAACCAAATCGAATTTGTACAAGTATTTGAATAAATAATATACCATATAATTTAAATATGCAATGATATATATATATATATATATATATATATATATATATATATATATATATATATATATATATATATATATATATATATATATATATATATATATATATATATATATATATATATATATATATATATATATATATATATATATATATATATATATATATATATATATATATATATATATATATATATATATATATATATATATATATATATATGCAAGAAAAAGGTTTTTACTTTGTTTTTTTCATATGCAAAAGAGTTTTGACCTAATCCTAATGATTTAAGAAAAGGAAAGTATTTCTTGAAAATGTGGTTAACCCTAATTTCTAATTTTAAAAGAAAATAAAATTATTTAAGTATTTTTTGTGTGTATTTTTTGTATTAAAAATAATATATAATATTTTGTGGAATATTTAGTCTTTTTATATATCAAAATAAATATTTACAAGTATGAAGGAAAAGGAATAAAATATATTTAAGTTTTATTTTATTTTAAAAGTTTGTTTAAGAAAAATAATTAGTATATAATTAAATAAAAAATATTTTTTATGTGAAAATAAAAATAAAATAAATCAAGATGCAATATTTATCACATTTTATTTTTTTCATGGTTTTTTTTATACTAAAGAAAATGTTTAATATAACAAAAATGAAAAAAACAAAGAAATAAAATGCATGGGCCAGGGGGTATCCTGAGCAAACGGGAGGTAAGTATCAGAAAAAAATGTGAAGCCCAGTAGTTAAGCCCACGCTGCAAAAATGGCCAAAAATGAAACTGGAAAATATGAAAGAAAAAAAACAAAAGGTATCGTCAAGGTTCGAACCCATGACCTATGCATTTCCAGCGCGCTACCTTGCCACTGGGGTGGCTGTACATCTGTTAGTTCATATGAAATAAAATATACATAACACAAAACAACTCCTAGCCCTGTACTTCATCTTCTTCCTCAAGCTAGCCAGAATCCCTGTATCTTTCTCATTTCTCCATGAAAATGGAAACTTCCAACATGAAAATGATAGTACTTTTTCCCGCGATTTCAACCATGTAACTCATGTAAACTAACAATCAAAGGTCAAAGCGAATTTCAAAGGCCCTAATTTTAAACCTAATTTTTACAAAAATTTGAACTCTGAAATTCTCTATACACAATGAATATAAATGAAACTTATGCATATGGTTGGCTTTAGCACAATAATATCTACATTTTCCTTTCACAAATCATGGCCAATGGATGTCTATATGAAGAGATAGAAGTTGGAGTTCTTACCTCTTTCAGCTAAGATCGTGAATGGAGTTTGAGTGAGATTTATGAAGTCCTGAAGATTCCTTTAGCTTGCCTGAACCTCCCTGGGTGTGTTCTAATCCTTACCTTGCTTTGAAAGTGCCTGAATCTCTCTATCCAAGTCAACCTGTGTGATCGGTGGATCTGGAACTGACTGTTTAACGCTGGTTCGCGAAATGTCGTGGAAGCAAGAGTCGCCACCGTCTTTTATTTTCTCCAAATGGAAAGGACAAAAGCACAGAAAAATTCCTTAAAGAGATTGCTCTCGGTTCGGGAGGTAGGTTATAGAAAGGGAAGGTGTTAGCACCCTTTCTATCCATGGTTATCCATGGGCTCTTAGATACTTGCTCACTTGTGTTTTCAAAAGGTTTGTTTGCTTTTCAACTGTGGGTTTTTTAAAAAGTTTCTTTGAAAATTCCAGTTCGACTCTTGTATCGGTCCTCAAAAGTGTTTGAAAAATTGCTTTCGAAAGCTTTTTGAAAAGGTGTCGGTGTGAAAAGTATTTTTTTGAATTTTGTTTTGAAACTAGAACAAGTATCTAGAGTCGTCTACCTACCCTAAGGAATTCGTCTGTGTAAATGTCCTTTAAAGTAGTGCCATCCCACCATTGAGAGGTAGGTAGCACCACCGTTGGAGGTGTTCGGGTCAATTCGAGGTTCGGGACATGGTGATCACCAGAGCAATGGGAAGACACCTTAGAAGCTACCCTCATGCCAGGTTCCCGGATCATGAGGACTTACTAAGACATCCTCTACTCGACGATCACCTTTCGAGGCAAGGCAACAGTGAGGCATACCCTAGGGGTGGTGTGTGATTTGTGTGTTATTTTCATTTATTTTTGTCTTTTGTCAAAGTGATCTATGCGTTTGTTTTTATTTTATCATTCATTCTTGCATGTCATTATTAATAGTTAAAAATTGCGAGAAATATAAAGTTCCTAAACTATTACAAAGGCGCGGGTCCACATCGCCAAAATTTCCAGAACCCGATTTGACAGGAAAATAAAGAATTAAAAGCGAGAAATAAATATTACATGGCCTTGGGAGAGGTACATGAATATTTACAAGAAAAAAGAAATAAATACGCGAATTAAAACTTTAAATTGAAACGAGGGCGTTGGACCCTTTTTAATGAAATTAAATTAAATTATTGAATTAATTAAAATTAAAAAGAAAAAGAAATTATTCTTTTAGTTTTTGTATTTATGAGAATTTAATGAAATTAAAACCTAATTCTACATTTTTTTAATTTATTAAGAAAATATGACAATTATCTAAACTTAAACCTAATTAATTAATTGCAACTTGATTTATAAAAATAACTAATTAAGAATTAATAATTAATATAGTAAAAATAAAAAGAGGATGAAAAATGCTTGAAACCCTAATTCTACCAATTTTAGATTTTTATTGAAAAAATGTTAAGATTAAACCCTAAATTAAAAGCTAAATTAAATTGGTGAGATTTATTTACAAACAATAATATTAAATAAAAATATTTATTTTTTGGTCTTTTCTGATTTTTTATGTTTTTTATATATTTTTTTATGAAAATATTGAATTAAAAAAAACTAATTAATTGAATCAAAATAAATAATAAAAAATATAATGGGAAGAATATTGCAAACCTAGGGGGGTGTCTGTCCCCAAATTGGAGGCTTTAGTCAGTAATTCAGGCCCAATTATCCCTGGCCCCTTTGACCTTTTCAGCTAGCATGTATGGGTGTTGACTGAGGCACGCCCTAGTCTTCAGATCCTGGCCTTTGATTGAGTACAATGGGACACATGGACGCTTGATAACGTGGATGCACAATAGACACCAGCATTGAAATTGCACACAAGTGTTAACTGAAAAATAATATAGAAAGAGTGAGGGACCTGGGATCGAACCCAGGTCCTGAAGGTCACCACTACCCATGCTTGCCACTGCTCCACTCAGCGCGTTTTGTATATTGAATAACAAATAATGAATATACAATAAACCAAAGCGTTAGTAATTTTTCCGTGCGAAAATTTGAATCAACCAGTCAGCGCCTTACACTTCATCATCTTCTTCATTGCTTTGTTTTTTCCTGAAAATAGAAAAGAGTTAGCGGGGGTTTTTAACCCCCCAAAGTATGCCATATCTGAAAATAGCGAACAGGCCGTCCGATCATATAAATTAGGCGCGAGAGCAGTTTCCAAATCGTCCAAGCCTACTGGTTTCATTCATGGCATTATGGTGTGCTAATTTTACCATATCCAAAAAGCCCTAATTTGAAAGTTGAAGAACCCTAAAAAACAACAATGGCAGATTCTCCAATAGTGCATAAAAACGCAATTAAAATATAGGGTTAGCTTCAGAACACATCGCTTAGCATGAATATATAAACAAAATGCTATGAGAATGTCTCAAAATCAAAACACGAATATGTATTTTTATGAGAAAAAATTGACTTCTATATACCGATTCAAGGCGTTAGAGTTGATGTTCTTGATTTGAAAACCTTCCTTGATATCCCAGGAAGGTGATGGAATGGTTCTTTTGGCTTGAATCAACCTAAAACTTAGTTATCAGTTTTCAAATTTTAGGCAAAAAATTCAAGTGTGGTTCTTAGTCTATGGCGCAGCTCTCAGGTCATGGGCACGAGGGTTTGCTTGTGTATGTATAGGTGAATGATTTAGGTTAAGTTTCTTGTCCAAGGAATCAAGAAATTGATGTATGGATATTGATTTTTATGGCAAAATATTTTCCAATCTTTTCATGCACATTTGCTCTCAATCATATCCAATCACCTTCAATTCTTCCCTAATCCGATTTGCATGAAATATTGAGATGTTTTATGCACAAAAAGATTTGAAACATTAGGTTTAACATTTTTCATGTATTTTAATTAATTTAAATGAATTATTAATAATAAAAATCCAAATAAATAAATAAAAAATGAAGAAAAACTTCCCTTTGGGCCAAATGGTCGTGCACATGCCTTGGATAATGAATTGTGGAAGAAAAAGAGGCCCATTAGCAATTTTAGGTCATTTGAATCAATGTTGACTTTTCAAAATATCCAAAAATTTCCCAACTTCCACAAGGCATAACTTGCTCAATTTTTAAGCTTTTCTCATGTTCCTGGACATTTTGGAAAGGCCTTTGAGTCCTCTAACCAATGTCTTTGGTCCCATGCTATTTTGATTTACCAATCTCAAGTTATGGCCTTTGACTTAAAGTCCCTTTTTGTTGACTTTTGAAAATGACCTATAATGTTGAGATTGATAACTTTTTGTGAGAGCATTTATTGGACTTGAAGTATGAAGAGGAGTTGTAGGAAATGTCTTTCTCTTCAAAATGAGCTTTGGATGGAATTTTTCTGATAATCCATGTGGAAGTTATGCCCTGTTCAATTTACAGTTGACTTTTTCAACTGTCCAAATATGGAAACTTTTGCATCTTGATGATTTTTGAGCCAAGCTTTGAGAATCATGATCAAGCATTGATCAAATGATGTTTGTGGCTTCAAAATGAGATGTTGACCAAAAATTTGAACTTTTGACTGTCAAATGACCATTTTGCCCCTACAGTTGACTGTAGTGCAATTAGGGTTTTTGACTGTGCAATTTTGTGCTGAAAGTCTTGAAACTTGATATGAGGATGCTTGACCAAATTTATAGGCATGTGAGACTTGATTGGACCCTTGGAAACTTCATTTACTTTGGCAGAACCAAAACCCTAATTTTGACTGTTAGGAGGCCCTTGAACTGTGCAACCCTTGGGGAGATTTTGAAGCTTGACTTGGCAATTTCTTGAAGAATATGGGAGGGCAAATTTTGGGGTACAACAACCTGCAAGCTTGAAAAAAAATGGCAGATGAAGAAGGAGGAGTTACAGTGAAGGGATGATGGTCTGGAACACTTAGATATGAGGTAGGTAAAGTGTTTGAGTGATTAAAACTTGAAACGCACGAGTAAATTTCTGGATTGCTATGCTTGGTCTCAAACTGCCAGTTTTGACAGGTTTTTGGTGATAGGGAGTTTTAGAGTGTTTCTGGCCTTGGGCAATCGTTCTCTAAGTTGTAATGTCTTTTTTTATAAGTATAGAGAAGGTTTTTTTATCCACTCCACAACATATTTCTCAGCTATAACCTTTTTGCACTCTTACTTGCTTTTTAAGAAAGGTGAAGAGACAAGTCTCCACATGCTTGTACTGGCCTTCTTGGAGTTTGTATAAGTCCTAGACAACTTGTATTTGGTTTATAGGACTTGTGTGTGCATAGAAAACAGGTCCAATGCTCAAGAAGTGAAAAGTTGAAAAAGTTATGCTTTTCCAAAATGGCAATGGCAACTTTGTGCCATTTATGGAATTAAAGCTTGGACAAAGACTCTTATGCTTGGATTAAGGCTTTATCATCTGTGTAAGCATTAAATTATGAAGTGAGAAACAAGTTTGATACCTGTAAATCAAGGATTAGGCAGCACAGGTTCAGATTTAAATTTTGTTCTTCATGAAATGGCTTGAAATCAAAGTGAGAAATTGCCAACTTCATCTCTTCGATTCTCCCTACTCAAAAATGATCTCAAGGGGTTCTTGGACATTTTTTAAAGCTTTAAATGTGCTCTATAACTCATCTTTGAAATGAATTTCAATATTCCTCTTGGAACTAGGTGAAAATTGCCATGAAGTTAGGTCAAAAACCTGCCTAAATTAGGGCAAAATTTCACTAAGTTACTTTAGTTCATGGGCATGTATTCACAAAATTATATCTTGAGATACAAGCATCTTTAGGGGGAAATGTGTGAAGTAAAGTTGTAGATTTCATGGAGATCTACAACTTTCATGTTGGGAACTTTCTTTGAATCATCTTGTATCATGGTAAAAAATGGTTTAAAGTTGAGAAAAAAATAAGAAATTTTCTATACTTAGAAAATTTTCTAAGAAAAATACTAATTTCAAAACCAAATATTCAATCTTTGATTTCTTGATGAACAAGTTTCACATTTTGACATATTTTTGATGAATTGTGATCCTTGGCACTTGATTTTGACCAAAAAGTCAAAGTTTGACTTTTTAGTAAACAATTGACTTTTGATCAGTTGACTGCAAATTTCATATGTCAATCCAATGAAATTGCAATGTTTTGAACCATGTTATTAGGTCAAGATGATACAATTGAACCCTTTAAATCATGCTTCAAATTAATTGGTCATTTTCTAGGTCAAAAATCAGAGATTTCCCTTTCTCAGTCAAAACCCTAATTTTGACCATTTTGCCCTTTTGATGATTTGATCAAATTTCTTGAAAAATTATGGTCCAAACTTGATCAAATGATACATATGAGTCCAAAATGTTGATGTGGATAAAAAATTATGAAGTTTGACTGTAAATTGGCCATGGTTGACTTTTTCCCCAATACAATTGATTTTTAGGTCAATTGTCCAATTGACTGATCAAAAATGTGGTTCAAGGCTTGAAACTTGTCATGAGTAATCTTAGGGGTCCATAATGATGTTTGAAAGTCATATGAAGCATTGATAGTCCAAAAATCTTTGTACAATCTCAAACCCTAATTTTGGGTGATCAGTGCATGATGAGAGGTCTTGAGATGGTCAAACCCTAATCCAGTCTTGAGTTAAAGAGATCTTGTGAGAACAATCTTGATAAATGAGAGGGAAAATTTTGGGGTACAACAGCTGCCCATGTTCAATCTTCTTAAACCTAAAGAGTTAGATTGGTAAGTTTTATCGTTCGTGAATGTTTGTTGAATTGTAAGTTGTAAGCTAAAAGAATGAGTATCAGAACGGAGTTCGTGCCTGGAGTGCATCTGAACTGTATCTGAAAGTTGAATATGAATGAGTATGAGAATGGCACCCGTGTTTGGAGCGTATATGTATTGTATCTGAAAGTAAATCTGAATGAGTATCAGAATGGTATCCGTGTCTGGAGCATATATGTATTGTATCTAAAAGTTGAATCTGAATGAGTATCACAATGGCATCCGTGTTTGGAGCATATTTGTATTGTATCTGAAAGTTGAATCTGAATGAGTATCAGAATGGCATCCCTGTCTGGAGCGTATCTGTACCGTGTTTGGAAGTTGAATCTGAATGAGTATCTGAATGGCATCCGTGTCTGGAGCGTATCCATATCGTGTTTGGAAGTTGAATCTGAATGAGTATTAGAATGGCATCCGTGTCTGGAGCGTATCAGTACCGTGTTTGGAAGTTGAATCTGAATGAGTATCATGAAGTTGAATTTGAATGAGTATCAGAATGGCACCCGTGTTTGGAGCGTATCTGTACTATATCATGATTGCATATTGTTAATGGTAGCTGTTAATCTTATCCTGAAAAGGGTAAAATGTTAGCTGAAACACCAAGTTATATTTGCATGAAATGTATGATGCAATGTATTTTCTTTATCAATGTTTATGATATATGGATGCAATGTATGTGCATGTAAGCTGATTTGTTGTATTGATGTTTGATTAAGGAAAATAAATCCCTGATTGCTACTGAGGATATGTGAATTTTCATGTCTTGAAGTCGAAGTACTGGTGAACTTTTGTTGAGAAAAGTAGACTCTGTTATGAGGGAAATGTCATGTACTGCTTGTAAGATCTGCTTGGGGAATCCTGAGAAAAATGTCAATTTCTACTGGGGATTAAAAACTTGAAATTTTGTTCCGCTGGGGATTTAAATGATGTATTATGGGGATTTCTTGGGTAATAGCCTAGAGGTATTTCCCTATCCATTCGAACCATCGGTAATTGTCTCTCTCATTTTGTTTATTTGTAAATAGTAATTATGTTCAAATGCATATGCTCAACAATGAATCATTGGACGTTTTTGTAAACAAAACAAGCGTAAAGAAAAGACAAATAGTTTTTGCACTTTCAAAGGAATATTTTGTATCGACTTTGAATAAGTATTTTTGTACAAGGAGACAAAAATTCTAGTAAGAGAATGTTGTCGTAAAAAAAAGAAAATTTTTTATACAAAGAAAAGATAGCTATGTGTACAAAAATCCCATGGGGTTTCCATTCAACTATACCCTTCGTATCTATGAGCATCTTGTCTATTTGTTGCCTTGTCCAAAGATGACTGAATTGATCAGAACCTCTGACTTTTCCAGTGGAAGCCAAAGGTTGTTTGTAAAGTGATCCGATGGGTCATAGTCATACGCTTTAATTCCCTAACTTTTTCCTGGACCGTCCTTTCGGGTTTTTAGTCCACCGGAAACCCTTTTTTGCCTAAGTCTCCCTTTCGGGTTTTCAACTTGCCGGGTGTACAGATTTTTTCATTTTATCCCTAATTTTTGCCCGAACCTTTTGGTTCGCCGTGATGCCCCTTGTTTTGCTTAGGTGTGTCAACCTAGCGGGTCTCTTACGCGTAGTATCTTTTGACTATGTCCACGTTCATAGGGTGTGGCAGGTCGTCACCGTCCATGGTGGTCAAGATCATTGCCCCACCGGAGAATATGTTCTTGATTACAAATGGTACTTTATAGGTAGGAGTCCATTTGCCCATGTGGTCACTTTGTGGCAAAATGATACGTTTGATCACTAGATCTCCAACTTGATATACTTGGCATTTGACTTTCTTGTTGAAAGCCTTGATCATCTGCTTTTGATACATCTGACCATGGCAAACAGTAGTAAGCCTCTTTTCATCAATTAAGTTCAGTTGATCAAGTCGAGTCTGGATCCAATCATCTTCATTCCAACCTGCATCCTTCATAATTCTCAGAGAGGGGATCTGTACCTCAATAGGCAAGACAACCTCCATGTCGTAAACCAAAGAATAGGGTGTTGCCCCGGTTGATGTGAGAGTCGTGGTACAGTACCCGTGGAGAGCGAATGGTAACATCTCATACCAGTCTTTGTATGTGACTGTCATTTTCTGTATGATCTTCTTAATGTTTTTATTTGCAGCCTCGACAGCACCATTCATCTTTGGCCGATAGGGAGAAGAATTGTGATGATGGATCTTGAATTGCTCGCACAAGGCGGTGATCATAGTGTTGTTGAGATTTGTAGCATTGTCAGTGATGATCCTTTCTGGGATACTGTACCGGCAAATGAGATTTTGCTTGATGAAGCGGGCAACAACATTCTTAGTAACGGAAGCGAAGGAAGCTGCTTTGACCCACTTTGTAAAATAGTCAATGGCCACTAGGATGAAGCGGTGTCCATTGGAGGTTGTCGGCTTGATCTCTCCAATCATATTAATTCCCCACATAACAAAGGGCCAAGGAGCCGTCAAGACATTTAGAGGAACCGGAGGTACGTGCACCTTGTCAGCATAAATTTGACACTTATGACAAGTCTGAGAGTGTTGATAGCAATCTGCTTCCATGGTAGACCAATAATAGCCTGCCCGTAGGATTTTCTTCGCCATCGTATGCCCACTGGAGTGGGTGCCAAAGTATCGTCATATAATTCAGCCATGATCTTTTCAGCTTCAACCTTATCTACGCACCGAAGCAAAATGGAGTCATGATTGCGTTTGTACAGGATGCCATTACTAAGGAAGAACTTAGCAGAGAATCTCCTTAAGAACTTTTTATCATTGATTGAAGCTCTTTCTGGATATTCTTGAGCCTCTATATACCTCTTGACCTCATGAAACCAAGGCTGGTCCTCTTGACAATGCGTTGGTTCATCCATTCGTTCGATGGTGATCTGGGGAGCCTCGTTATCTCAATTAAGTTTAAACATAGATGACATTATGGCTAGAGCGTCTGCTA
Source organism: Vicia faba (assembly GCA_948472305.1). NCBI lineage: Eukaryota > Viridiplantae > Streptophyta > Magnoliopsida > Fabales > Fabaceae > Vicia > Vicia faba. The sequence continues at coordinate 1,134,554,621 of OX451740.1, read as the reverse complement.
GCTGATTTTCTTCTCGCGGGAAATGCTCGAAGGTAATCTTCTCAAAATGTGGTAGCAATGTCAAAACATGTTCTTTGTAAGGGATAAGATTTGGGTGTTTAGTGTCCCATTCCCCTTTGATCTGACTGATGATCAAAGCTGAGTCTCCAAATACATCTAAGGATTTGATTCCCAAGTCTATGGCAGCTCTGAGACCAAAGATGCACGCTTCGTATTCTGCCATGTTGTTTGTACAATTGAAACAAAGTCTGGCAGTAAAGGGAGTATGACACCCTTCTGAAGATATGAGTACAACATCGATACCATTACCAAGTGCATTGGATGCCCCATCAAAGAACAGGGTCCATCGGGATCCTTGTCTAGGTCCGTCATATGGCCTGATTTCTTCACAATTGTCTAATGTCATGATGTCTTCATCCGGGAATTCAAACTTCATGGACTGATAGTCTTCTACAGCTTGATGAGCAAGATGATCGGCCAATACACTGCCCTTTATATCTTTCTGGGTAGTATACTGTATGTTGTATTCTATTAGGATCATTTGCCATCTAGCTATCCTCCCAAAAAGAGCAGGCTTCTCGAAGATATATTTTATTGGATCCATCTTAGATATCAATAAGGTAGTATGAGTCAGCATATACTGTCTTAGCCGGAGAGCAGCCCATGCCAGAGCGCAGCAAGTTTTCTCAAGCAGTGAATATCTAGTTTCACAGTCGGTAAACTTTTTGCTCAGGTAATAAATAGCGTGCTCTTTTCGGCAAGACTTATCATGTTTCCCCAATACACAGCCCCATTGAGTTTTCTAAAACAGCCAGATACATGATCAATGGTCTTCCCCTGACTGGTGGCATCAATACAGGAGGCTCTTGTAAGTAATCTTTGATTTTGTCAAAAGCAACCTGGCACTCATCATTCCATTTGACTACTTGGTCTTTCTTCAATAGCTTGAAGATTGGCTCACGAGTAGCTGTTAGGTGAGAAATGAATCTGGCAATATAGTTCAAGCGTCCCAAGAATCCTCTGACTTCCTTCTCAGTACGAGGAGCAGGCATCTATTGTATTGCTTTAACTTTGGCAGGATCGACTTCAATACCCTTGTTACTGACGACAAAACCTAAGAGTTTTCCGGACCGTACCCTGAATGTGCACTTGTTCAGATTCAACCTTAGCTTGTACTTCTTCAATCTCTCAAACAGCTTTTGTAAGTGATCCAAGTGCTCTTCTTCTGTTTGTGATATGGCTATCATATCATCTACGTAGACCTCTATTTCATGATGTATCATGTCGTGAAGTAAAACTACCATGGCGCGTTGATAGGTTGCCCCAGCATTCTTCAGTCCGAATGGCATCACCTTGTAGCAGAATGTGCCCCACTGTGTGACAAATGTAGTTTTCTCCATGTCCTCAGGTGCCATTTTGATTTGGTTGTAACCTGAGAATCCGTCCATGAAGGAAAACACTTTATGTTGTGCCATATTGTCAACCAGGATATCAATGTGGGGGAGTGGAAAATCATCTTTAGGGCTTGCCCTATTCAAATCTCTATAGTCCATGCACATTCGTACTTTGCTGTCCTTTTTAGGCACAGGAACAATGTTGGCAACCCATTGAGGATAGGAAGTGACAGCCAAGAATCCAGCATTAAATTACTTCATGAACTCCACTTTGATCTTTTCTAACATATCAGGTCTCATACATAGGACCTTTTGTTTTACTGGTGGACAATCTTCTCTTGTAGGAAGACGATGTACCATGATGTCTGTATCAAGTCCTGGCATGTCTTCATATAAACAGGAAAAGATCTCAACATAATCATGCAACAGCTGAATCAGACGCTCCTTGACACTGGGCTTTAGATTGGCACCCACCTTGACTTCTTTTTTATCCTCCTCGGTACCCAGATTGATTGTATCCACAGGTTCCTCATGAGGCTGAATGGTTCTTTCCTCTTGTTGTAGTAGTCTGGCAAGTTCCCCTGGTACTTCACAATCTTCCTCACTTTCGTCTTCGGCTTGGTAGATTAGATCCTCAGAGTCACAAAGTGCCATAGCAGTATCGTTACCATGGGATCCAGAATGGAGGGGTACCTGCATTTGTGAGTGTGGGTGTGTGTAAGGGTATAGCCATCCTTAAAAATAAAATGTAAAAGAAAAACAATGAGCACAAAAGTTTGTATGCGAAAAACGTTCATGATTCATTAAATGTCATATGAAGATGAAATAATAACCCTTACAAATGGACCATTGTGCCTCGGGTAAGACACAAGGTTTTAAGTGTGCGAATTGTTTTTCAATATTACAGATCCCACAAAATATAAAGATAAATTACTGAGGGATGAAAGTTTTTGGGATAAAGTCTCTGGCCTCCCAATTGCGAAGTCCTCCGTTGACAGTTGGAAATATCCAATCCTCCAAGCTGCAATCCTCTTCACCATCTTCTACCGTGTTGACCTCTTGGTTGCTAATCTTCAAGGGTGGCCCTCCAACACGGGCACGGCGTACAACCTTCTGAGCACTTGAAGTAAACCATAAGCCAAACTTTTCAGATTTATACGGAATATCTGGAAGTTGCCCCCGGATGATGCATCCACCCTCCTCTACTACTGCTTTGGCATCCTTCAGAGATGACATCCAGAGTGGAGGTCTCGTAATCTTGGGAATCTGGGACACGGCTTTGTTCATTGCTACCTCTTGGGGGACCTCCTCGAAGTGTTGAAAAGGAGTTTCAATGAACTCGCCATCCAATTCCATATACCTGAAGGAATTGAGGTGGCTAATCATATATTCTTCTTCTCCGTGGACAGTGATAATCTTTCCTTGGATCAGATATTTCAGCATCTGGTGCAGTGTAGAGGTGACACCGTCAGCATTATGGATCCATGGCCTTCCTAGCAGGCAGGAGAAAGAGGGGAGGATGTCCATTACATAAAAGGTTAAATTGAAAGTCTGAGTCCCAACCTTTATGGGGATATCCACCTCCCCGTGTACCATCCTCTTTGAGCCATCAAATGCCCTTACGACTATGTTACTTGGTTTCAACGTCACTCCTTCGCAGTCCAGTCTGTCGAGGGCTTTCTTCGGTAAAACATTCAAAGATGAGCCAGTGTCCACCAAGACCTGGGCCAGAGTTGTGCCTCTACATTCCAAAGAGACATGTAATGCCTCGCTGTGCTTTCTTCCCCTTGGTGTCAGATCAGCATCTGAGACGCCTATGCCTTTATCCGCTGTCAAGCTGGCCATGCAATCTTGAAATTAATCAACAGACGTCTCATGAGGCACATGGGCTATCTTTAGGAACTTTACCAGGGCTTTCGCATGTGCCTCGGAACACAGCAGCAATGCCAGCATGGAGATCTTGGAGGGAGTTTGCCCCAACTGTTCAACTACGTTGTAGTCGCTCCTCTTTATTATTTTTATAATCTCCTCCATTTCTTTCTTAGAGGTCTCGGGGATAGTCAGTGATTGAGCCTTCGTCCGGACAGGTTCCACTTGAATACTTTTTCCTCGAGTTTCAGCAGCAGGAGTGTTGGTAGGAGTGACAGTAGGGGTTGTATCGTCTTCGTCAATAGGAGCACTTGCAGAGATGATTATTGGTACGGAAGTAACCTTTGGAGCAGCCACGGGTCCAAAAACTGCCTTTGGGGGGGCAATTTCTGGAGAAAAGATTCTACCGCTTCGGGTAATCTTACTGGTTCCGACAATATTGCTAATGTCAGAGTCTTCTTCTTCGGAGCTTATCTCTTCGAAGGCCAACCCATATTGTTTGATGCCATGGTTGTTTCACCCCAAAATTTTCCCTCTCATATCTCTCAAAACATGGCAAGAAAAATCTCCAAGTGGTTCAAAGATTGCTCAAGAGTTGGACAGTTAAGCTATCTCCTAAGGCAGTCAACCTCAAATTAGGGTTTTATGTTGCATCAAGGTCCTTGCATCCAAATGACCTCAAGTTCTACCTAATGTCCTAATATGTTCTCAAGGTCATCCATGTCAAATTTCAAGCCTTGCAGAGGAAGCTTGCTCAGTCAATTGCTCAAATGGTCCAAAAATTGATTGTGCTAGGGCAAAAGTCAACTGTGACCCAAATACAGTCAAACTTCAAGATTTTTTGTCAACATTCTCATTTTGAAGGATATTTCACCATTTTATCAAGGGTTGATCATGATTCATCAAGGATTGCTCAAAATTCATCAAGACTCAAAAGTTGCTAAATTAGGGTTTTGTAGGAAAAGTTAACTCAACTTTGACCAAGCATAACTTTCTCATACTTTATGAGAAATGATCCTTACAAAGCTAATTTTGAAGAGTATTCAATTTCCTATAATCCATCTTCATACCCCAAGATCAAAAAATGCACTCACAAGAAGTTGCAAATTTGGACATTATAGGTCATTTTTAAAAGTCAACAAAAACACCTTTTTTGCCAAAGCTTATAACTTGAGCATGGAATATAAAAATGAGATGAGACAAAAAGGGTTGGTTAGAGGACATCTCAATATTTATAAAAAGCCCAAGAACACTTCCAAAAGTTCAAAATTGAAGAAGTTATGTATTGTTGAAGTTGGGCATTTTTTTAAAATTGCCAAAAGTCAACTATCCCCAAAATTTCAAATTTTGTCAAATGGGCCCATTCTTTTCCACTTGATTTGATCTTGTCACACTACACACGTGTCCTAGCTTCAGCCTTGTGTCCATTTATCAATTTTATTATTTTATTTGATTTTTTATTGAATTATTTCATTTTAAATCAATTTAAATCAAATAAAATCCCAAAACTTGATTACATGAGATCTTTTTCTATTTTTGGGACCTAATCATCATCAATGCCATGCTCAAATTCGTATCAACCATTCCATGTGCAAAAAGATTGGATTTTTGGCAAATTAAGCAAGTTTTCAATGGAGGATCAAATCCAATCTCAAAGCATTGATGTACAAGGATTCAAGACCAATTTGTTGACCTAATACATTGCAGCATACATATACAAGCAAAAGCACGCGAATTCAAGGGCTAGAAACTGCAAAAACATCAAGAACCAAACTTGAAAAAAGGTGAAAAAAGTGCAAAACTGAAATCATTCTTGGAGGCCAATTCAGAAGCAAAACTCTACACTAATCAATTGTTGGACAATCCCTGAAGTATAACCAACCCAAAACCAATCTCCATACGCGCCCTAAAGCTCTGTAAGTATCTCAAAAAACCGCTTTTCGTTTGAAATCGTAATTCCATATTCTTGCATTTTCCTGGCAAATCTTTGACATGTTTATGATGCTCATGAAATTTCAAAACTTTTGGCATTGTTTAATTGCATTTATATGGACTGTAGCCCTGTAACCGAACCTAGGGTTTTGTAGTGTGTTTTTTGGGCATTTCTTTTACAGGCGAAATCAAGATTCAAGAGGGATGTAGGTTTGTTCAGGAAGCCTAGACGAGCATAGCCATGGTCTTGGGGGTCGTTTTCATGGCCTAGAATGAATTTTAGGATTAACCTACGAATTCAGCTGCGGATATGAATTCGCAGGAAAAAGTACAGGGTTGAAGGAAGAAGACGATGACGCGTCTCCCCCTGGTTGGCCGGTTCAAACTTCGCGCGTGTTTTTTTTTTATTCTGGCATATTATTGTTTTTTCCCATATTATTATTATTGTCCAATATGCTAACAGTTGAAGCGCGTTGGTTGAGTGGTAGTGGAGCGTATGCAATTACTTACAGGACCTGGGTTCGAATCCCAGGTCCCCCATGTATTTGCTATATTTTTTCTACAGATTATCCAATGCAAGCCCAAGTGCGTAGCCTACCATGCTCCCTCATTCAATCACCTGCCAGATGGCCCCAGGTCAGATCTGGTGGCCCAGATGGGATGTCCACCATGTTACCAAGTCAAAGGGCGCGTAGAGAATCAGAAAAGTCAGTAAGGCCAGCGCCTATTGGGCCACAAAATTGCTGAACAAGCCTCCAAATTGGGCCCAAACCCCCCTAAGTCTTTCTATTTCATTCTTTTATTTATTTTATTTAATTATTTATTTTTATTATTTAACTAACCAATTAAATCTTTTTCTTCATTAAAATTAAAAAAACCAAAAAATATTTTGTTTATTAAATTAATTTTCAGTATTTTTATTTTTGTTAATAAATATTAATTTAATTAATTTAGTTTTAATTAGGAATAACTTTTAATATATTTTGCAATAATTAAAATTAACTTAGACAATTAGGTTTTATTAACATTGATCAAATTTATTTTTATTTCTTTAAATATCAAAAATCCAAAAATATTATTTTTATTAATTAATTAATTAGTTTATTAATTTAATAATTAACTTAGTTTAATTTCTTTTTAATTCAAAAATAAACCAAAAAAGTCTTTTCTTTCATTAAAGGGTCAAAACCCTAAACTTGCACCCGATTTAATTTCCCGGACGCGATCCATTTCATTTTAATATTGTATCTGTTTCCGGAATGTAATAGCTTAATAGGACTTTAAACATTTTTACCGCTTATTTATTTTCTGCATTTTTATTTTCAAGGGTTGCTTTTGGTGATGTAAATACCCGACGCCTTGTAATAGTTAGTTTAATTTTCTGCAATTTATTTTCCGCAACTTATAAACTGTTAGATGTTTGATAATAGGAAATGCATGACAAGATCGAATATTTAAACCTAAAATCAACATAGATCACCATTGACATGTACAAAGATAAATTAACTGAAAACAACACACTCGCACATGCGCGCTCCTAGGGTACAGCTCACTTGGTTGCCTTCGTAACGCGGTCATTAAGTATAGGAAGTTTAAGAGGTCGCCCTCTTGTCCAAAGATCATAGTTGCCTCGAAATGGTTGCCTCGGAAAGATGATCTAAGATATTAGGGTTACCGCTAAGGCGTCCTAACATTGCTTTAGTGACCGCACGTCCCTTAATCGAATTGACCCTTAAACTCCAACGACGATGCTACCTACTCATCAATAGTGGGATAGCGTTGCCTAAAGGAAGATAACATAGAATGATTCCATTTTTGAGTAGGTAGATGGTTCTTAAGTACTTGCTCCTTCAAAAATAAAACAAATTTTCACACTTACACTCCTTTTCAAACAAAAAACTTCTTCAAACCCACAAACACAAAGAAAGCAAATTTTTTAAAACACTATGAGCAAGTACCTAAGAGCCCGTGGATAACCACGGATAGAAAGGGTGCTAACACCTTCCCTTTTTATAATCTACCCCCCGGACCCGAGAAACATCTCGAAAAAGGAATTTTTCTGTGCTTTTTTCCTTTCCTTGTTGGATAAAATAAAAGACGGTGGCGACTCTTGCTTACCGCGACATTTTGAGAAAACAAACGCAAAACGCAAACCAGTATTCCAAAAAAACAGTCAGTTCTCTCCCACTGTATCACAATGGTAGTAGATGTCCCCACCGTAATTCCACGACACAGTTTTGTCTGATTCATTTGGGATTGGCCCAGGCATTGTGATTATAAGAGGAGTAGCTTTTGGAACAGATGTAATTCTAATGGGTCTTTTGGAGACCCTGGAAGAATTGGCGGAGATGGTAATGATTGAAACGTCTTCAACAGGAACAGGTGAAACAGGAGTACTTTCAAACAGGATCTCTTTGTTGTCTATCAAGCGTTGAATTCCTGTTTTCAACAAAAGGCAATCAGTTAGTGAGGATAACCAGAGGTGGCCGTCTTCATTACAACCCGGGAATACACCGGCTTTCAACAAGTTTATCTTAATGATTGGGAGTGGAGTCAAGAGTTCATCAACTGTGGTAACAAACAAATTTTCTTCAATAACATTGGTGTTGTGACCATATCTGGGCATAGGAGCAAAAATGATGTTTGGCTTCTCGGGCGCATCAAACTCAATTTCTTTTGCCTCTATAAGGTCTTGAATTTTGTTCTTCAAGGCCCAACAGTTGTTAGTGTCGAGACCCGGACTTTCGAAACGATATGCACAACGGGCATTTGGGTGATAATGAGGGGATGTTGTGTTGGGGTTTTTTGGAGCTTCTTTTAAAGTTGCCAAATTGGATTTCAGAAGATGTGGTAATACTTGGGACAGAGTCATATTGATTCTGGTGAATTGTCGGACCGGCCTTTCCACCCTTGGTTGATTACTTCTTGGTTGATCAGACGTAGGCTTTGGGATCATAACAGCCCCTACCATTAGTCGGCGTTCAGCTCTCCCTTGGTTCCTTTGTGGATATACATCAGCTACTTCTTTCTTCCCAACAAAAGGCTTCCTCATAGTTGTAGAAGAAGATGAATCCTTCTGAATCTTTCCATTTTTTATGCCAGCTTCCACCCTCTCTCTGGTTAGTATTAACTCAGTAAATCCTGCAGATGAGCTTCCAATCAAATGGTTGAAGAAAGGGCCCGATATAGTGCCTAAGAACATGTCCACCAATTCCCTTTCAGACAGAGGGGGCTGAACTCTTCCAGCTAGATCTCTCCATTTCTGCGCGTAATCCTTGAAACCCTCATTGGAAGCCATAGCCATACTCTGAAGTTGAGTACGGGTAGGCGCCAAATCAGCATTATATTGATATTGCTTGTAGAAAGTTGCGGCAATATCTTCCTAATTGTGGACGTAGGCTCTCTCTAGTTGGTAAAACCAGTCGAGTTGTGTTCCAGATAGACTATCTTGGGAAAAAATGCACCCACAAGTCTTTATCAGCGGAGTGTGGTTGGATCTTTCTCACATATGATCGGAGGTACATCTTAGGACATGACACCCCATCATATTTTGCGAACAAAGGCACTTTGAATTTCGGAGGAATCACAATTCCTGACACTAACCCCAATTCTTCAAAGTCTAGGTCTGGCACCTTTTGTATTTCCATAGCACTCAAACGCTCTTCAAGATGTCTGTACTTATCATCAGCTGGAGGATACTGTTCCTCAGAGTAGTCTTCCTCTTCTTCCTCCTCTTCAGATTCTGACAGGACCGTTGTTTCCTTTCCTTTCCCCTCTCCTTCACCGGATGTTGTAGCAAAATTCAAGGTTCTTTTAGTCTGCCCTTGAAACCTTCTCCCCATGTTTAAAACCTCGGTGACCTCTTTGTTTTCTTTTTCCTTTCCTCAGCCAGTAGAGTCTTCAACTCTTCTTGCCCCTTGGCTAGGGTCATGAGCAATTGTTGAAACTGCGTGTTCTGAGCTTGGAGATCTTTGACTGTCTGTTCGAGATCCATCTTACTGAAATAAACAGTAGAGAGATGAGGAAACTCATTGCAAAAGACCTGTTTATGTTATGATGAATGATATTCGCATATGCAATGTTTTCAAGGATTTTAAAGATTCAAGTTCGTTTTAGACAAAAAGGAAACACACATTATATTAATAAGATAAAGTTTGAGTACATCAATGCCGCTTGGGCAAAATAATACAAAACTCTAAGATAAAAAAATAGTGCGCATCCTCTTTGGTGCTATGTAGGCATTTAGAGTCTGCTCCTCATAAAGTAGCCTAGTGAGTTCCAAAACCTTCTTCTCGCTTGCGTAGAATTAGGCTTCGAAAGTATCTCGCTCTCCTTTGAGCTGTATCCAATCCCTTTGTAGGTCTTCAAGATATGTGGGCATGTCAGGATATAGGATAGTGTATGGAACTTCTCCCTCCTTAACAGGCTCAGTAATTACCAGAAGAATGGAAGGATAAGGCATCATAAGACTTTGAGCATGGGTTCGTACCCATTTGAGGTAAGGCTCAAGAGGGATGGAATTATTGTGCCCCAAAGTCTTGCTATCCACCTTTTTTAGCATCCTCTAAGCTCGGATGAATCTCTGGCGAAGACCTTGATCGTCGTTGTCGTAGTCGAATACCAAATCCTGAATCAGCATCTCGTGCGGGCCATCCCTTCGGGCGTAACCAAACTGTCTTAAAGCTAAGCACGGTTTGTAGGTGATGCCTCCCCTAATGCAAAGTAGAGGGACATTAGGTAATTCCCCACAACGGTCAACAATGATAACATTCTCTTTGGATCGGGAACACCAATGGATATCTGAATGTTTGAGCGTCATTAACCTTTGTGACCACCTTGAACCTTGCTCATTCTTTAAGACTGATTAGGGAAGATGAGAAATAAACCATCTTTCCGGGAGAGGAGTGCAACACATAAGGACACCACTTTTCCTTATTGTGCGAGTGTGAAAAGAGTGTAGGATATCCCCTAGCAATGTAGGCACCGGATTACGTGACATGAAGATTTTGACGGTGCTCACATCTATGAGTTGGTCAGGATTGGGAAATAAGACCATCCCATAGATAAGAAGAGCCACAATTTCCTCAAAGGTTTGCAAGTCTAAGGAATTCCAACAGCTTTGGGCTTTCTCAAACAGGAACTTTGCTAAGAAGCCTTTGACACCACTCCTAGTTTCCCAATGAGTTGTGACATCAGATGAGTGCAAGTGTAGAGCTTGAGCAATCTCTTCTGGCTTTGGGTCTCTTTCCGTACCGTTGAAAGGTAGTTGATTGAGAATGGGAATCCTCAAGAGTTGAGATAATTCTTCCAAAGTAGGCACAAGATGATAGTCGGGAAATGTGAAGCAATGGTGCAAAGGATCAAAGAACTGGAAGAGCACTTTCATCATATCCTCACCTGTGTTAGAGGTGACCAAGTTGAGTAGACGACCATGTCTCTCGGTGAACAGAGAGTTCTCAGGGATCCTTGAAGCTAGCTCCTTAAGTTGTGGAGGAACTCTCACAAGGTTGACTTGGATAGTTTTCCTGCGAAGTGAATCCATATCCTATAAAACAAGAACAAAGATGAATCTCCAAAACCCTTGAAATGGTTAGTGGATGCATGTGATGTTCATGATGTCCATGATGTTATGTACAAGTAGGCATATACAAGCAAAGCAAACAAGTTCTTAGTTTAGGCTTGCATGGGGTTTTATAGGTAAGTACCCTCTTGAAGTTTAGTTGTCTTAAACTTGTCCTAGAAATAGTAATTGGGTTCTAAGGAGCTCAATATCACTGGATTGTTTCCTTGGTCATTGTTTCAGCTCAAGCCTCTTTAATGGCGACCAAAATATCCCAAGAAAACAACCCTTAATGAGTGTAGTATCGAGTATCTATCAACTTCGGACTGCACCAAAGCCGGTCATCTCACTACATCCTAAAGGCCAAGTTGGCCAAGTAAAGGGTTCTAGAAGTTCATTAGTGGTTCATGACATCACTCAGCGGCCCTGTATTCTCTTTGATTAACTCAAAGGCTACCGGTACCCACAAATATGTCACACTAACATAGATATTGCTTAGACCATGTCGGTATACCCTGCACAATTTCCATAACATATTGCTATTTACCTATAATGTATCCCAAATTCGGGTGGAGGATTCAACCCCAAACAAAGAACCATAATGTAAAGCAAACAAGTCAAACAATGTAAGCAAATAAATATGATATAGCCTTAAGGTAACCGCACTTTTATAATAATCCCCAGCAGAGTCGTCAGTTCTGTGATACAGTGAGAGAACTGACTTGGGTGTTTTGCGTTTTATCGCAAATGTTGCGGTTAGCAAGAGTCGCCACCAACTTTTCTTTTATCCAAAAGGAAAGGTGAAAAGGCACAGGAAAGACCTTTGAGATTGTTTCTTGAGTTCAGGGGGTAGATTATGAAAAGGGAAGGTATTAGCATCCTTTCCATCCATGGTTTTCCATGGGATATTAGTTACTTACTAGATCACTTGCTTTTTGTTTGTTTTGAAATTGTGCTTTGTATGGTTTTGAAAGTATCTTGTAAAAGAGGCCATTGTTTAGGCAATCTTTGTAATGATTCTCGTTCGTAAGAATGTATACAAAGATGTTTGTCTTTTTGAAAATGTTTTCAATGTTTGTAAGATGTTTTGAAATGTGTGTGTTTGTTTTGAAAATAGCAAGGCTAGTTGTTTGAAATGTAGCAAGTAACTAGAAGTAATCTACCTACTCAAATTTCTTTCTTGTTCATTTTCTTTTCCTTTGATATTGTTTTCTTACCATTGATTTGGTAAGAAACCCTATCTTTGGATGTAAATGGGACAGACGGGGGTCATCGTATAGCCATGATTAGCAATGTTGCAAAGTATCTTAGCATTTCTTGAGGGACTAAGATCATTTTATAAGGCAACTTTGAATAGCGTCATCGAGGGACTATGATCTTATATTTGTTTGTTTTTGGCAAGATACTTCGCATGCGTAATATGGCCATTTTTATATAAGGCAACCAAGTGGAGTAACCCTAAGGGTGCTTGTGTGCAAGTGTATTGTTTTCCTACTTGATTTTGTCTTGGATTAGGGTTTTCTATTTGATTTGTTTTGATCTTTCCATTCAAACCCTAATTACTAGCATGGTATATAAAAGCGGTAAATTGCGTATGTGATGCGGTGGGAGAACTGACTTGAGGTTTTGAGTTTTGATCGCACTTGTGCGGATAGCAAGAGTCGCCACCGACTTTTCTTTTATCCAAAAGGAAAGGTAAAAAAGCACATGAAAGACCTTTCGAGATTATTTCTTGGGCTCGGGGGGTAGATTACGAAAAGGGAAGGTATTAGCACCCTTTTCATCCATGGTTATCCATGGGCTCTTAGTTACTCGTTTAGATCACTTGCTTTCATTTGACAGTGTGCTTGTGGTGTGGGCTTTGAAAGTATTTTGAAAAAATCTCTTTGTAATGGTTCTCGTCTCTATAAGAACGTATACAAAGTTTTGTTTCGAAAAGTGGTTCAAAGATGTGTTTGTGGGTCGTGTTTCGGAAAGTGTTTTTGAAAAGATGTTTTGCAATGGTTCTCGTCTCTATAAGAACGTATACAAAATGTTTTATCTTTTTGAAAATGTTTTGAAATGTAGGTATGAAAAGTTTTTTATCGTGAGCAAGCGAGTAACTAAGAGTGAATATATCTACTCGAAAGGTCTTAAATTGTTCTTTTCTTCTTCCTTTTAATGGTGCTATCTTACCATTGATTTGGTAAGAAGCCCCACCATTGGATGTAAAGGGACGGGTGTAGGGACGTTTGCGTAGTCATAGAAGGCAACTCATGGAACGTTTTAGCAATGTTGTTTAGGGACTAGATCGTTTACCGAAGGCAACATCGAGGGTCATCGAGGGACTACGATCTTTTATCGAGGATCTTTGCTAAAACGTCCATGTTCGAGGAACATGACTATTTTCCGAAATGGGACAAAGTGAGGTTATCCTAGAGGTGTTAGTGTGCGAGTGTGTTAGTTTGCATGCATTTGTCTTTGATTTTTGGTGAGCTACTTATTAGTTTTTTTATCTTGTCATACATCTTATTTTACTAACCATATATGAAAAGCAAGAAAAAATGAGGAAAATAAAATATAAGCTATTACATCATTTTAGAGGGATGAGGGGTACAGATTAACAATAGGGATGAGGTAGAAACTAAAATATTACAACCATATCAAACAATAACGAAGATAATGTAAAAACAGTGCAAAATATAGGAAGAAATGCATTTTGAACCACTATGTGTCGACCCATGCTGCTATGCATCGACACATAGCTTTTCCCTGCTCCTGTAAAACAAAAATGACTCAGTATGAGTCGATACATAATGGGATGTGTCGACTCATGCACCCTTCTTGTGTCGACGTGAAACGCGTATGTATCGACTCATAAGCCCTTCTAGCTTCTGCTCTGTAACCTGAACTCAGTATGGATCGACGCATGAGGGTTATGTGTCGACTCATACCCTGTTTTTTCACTAGGATGGGTCGATACATGATGGTATGTGTCGATGCAAGCTGCATTTTCCTGCCTTAAACATTGTTTTACTGATTGTACAAGTTAGTTTATGGCATATAATGAATAAGCATGAACAACAAATTATTGAATAAGCCTAAACAAGGTGCAGATGGCTAGTTCAAAAAGATATTAAAGTGCTACATCTTGTCTTCAAAATAAACAAATCATTATTGATGTATGATGAGATATCAAGTTAAGAAGACTTACCTCTGGACTGCACTGTTTGTTTTGAATCTGAATGTTTTTCCAAATGTGATGAGGATCTCAATGAATCTCCAGAAAGCTACTCTGGACTGTTGAAACTAAGCTGTACTGTACTGTAATGTTTTTGGTGTTTTGAGGATAGGGATGAACAGCACTACAGGGACTGTTTTTTGGTTATGTTTGGACAGTCTTTGAGGAAGAGTTTGTATGGTGGAGCAATGAGTTGAGTTTCTGTTTTGAACAAGAGCAGTTTTGGTTTTGAAAATGAGTCAAAGTTGCACAGAATATTGTTTTTCTGCTCAACAAAACTCTCTATCTTTTCTCTAGAAATTTTTTCCTCTCCTCAAAATCCAGCCTCTCCTCTTTGTCTTATGATACAGTCCTCTTTTGTAGACCCCTTGACTGTGGTTTAGGGGGGAAAACAAATAAGTCATTTTGAATTGTTTTTGCCTACTGCTTTGATACTTTTTGCACATAATTTTCCTTTGCCATTTTGGTGCAATTTTGGGGCTGTTGTGGTGCTGGTTTGGGCAGACTGCATAGAGCAGTTTTGGACTGTATTGGGCAGCATGTATAATTGGGATGCATCATTGCACAAGCTTTCTTGTAGGGCAGCCTGGGGTGTTGTGGCATATCACATTTTATTCAACTTTGGACAACATAGTTTGTAGCATGTCACAAATTTGGTCTTGTGCATATTATGTCAAAGGCAAAAATATTGTGACAAGGTTTTAATCAAGACATAGTTTTAGAATTTGTAATTTTGCAAAATGTCACTTTATAATAACTTGAATTACTTGAATTACTTGCATCATCTTGAATTATTTGGAGTTGTAGTAAAATGCCATGAAGCAAATGAAATTAACCAAGTATAGAGAATACTTAGAAAAATCTCAAAGTCTTGCAAAGTTGGATTTTTGATTCTCTTGACTTTTGATGATCAAACTTCAATTTTTTGGATGTCTTGACATAATGTGATTTTTGGGACTCAAATTTGATCCAAAAGTCAAAGTTTGACTTTTTTAGTGTCTGGTTGACTTTTCCAGCAGAAACTCCAATTTTGCTCATTTTGCCCCCTTTTGATAATTTGAATGATTCTTCTTAGAAAATGTGGTCTGAGGCTTGAAACTTGACTGAATTAATTCTAAGAATCCTTGAGTCAGGAGAGGGCAAATTTTGGGGTACAACAGTTGCCCCTGTTCAATCTTCTTAAACCTGAATAGTTAGATTGGCATGTTTTGCAAGTTGTGACTCGAAGGTGGAAGATGATTGAACACTAGAGTGCCCAGTGTTGTACCCCAAAATTTTCCCTCCCATATTCATCAACATTTCTCATCACAAGACTCTTGGAACTCAAGATCAAGCTAGGGTTTGCTCTGCTCAAGACACCTCCTTGCATTGTTGACCTAAATTAGGGTTTGAGTTTGCACAGGGATATTTTGATCTACAATGCCCAAAGTGACTTTCATACTCCATGTTGGACCCACAAGTTTGTCCATACCAAGTTTCAAGCCTTGATTCAAATTTTTGCCCAGTCAATTGGACAGTTGACCTAAAAATCAGCTGTATTGGGGAAAAAGTCAATTGTGGCCAATTGACAGTCAAACCTCATGAATTTTGACCCACATCAATATTATGAACTCATATGAATCATTTGATCAAGTTTGGATCACAATTCCACAAGAAATTTGATCAGATCACCAAAAGGGCAAAATGGTCATTTTTAGGGTTTTGACTGTACAAAAGCAATTTTTGACTGTTTGACCTAAACAATGGCAAATCAAGCTCAACCATGGACACAAGGACTCAATGACATTGTCTTGACCTATTCAACAAGTTCAAAAGATCTCAAATGCATAGGATTGACAGATGAATTTTTCAGTCAACTGATCAAAATTTGACTGTACACTAAAAAGTCAAACTTTGACTTTTTGGTCAAAATCAAGTGCCAAGAGTTATTTTTCATCAAGACATGTCAAATTATGAAACTTGTTCATCAAGAAACCCAAAAATGCAAATTAGGGTTTAAAATGGAAAATTTTCATAACTTAGAAATTTTCTAAGTTATGAAATTTTCTTATTTTTTCCTAACTTTGTCCCATTTTTTTCACCAAGATGCAAATGGATTCAAACAAAACTTGCAACATGAGAGTTGTATTCCATCATAACGTCTACAACTTTTATTCACAAAGTTTTCTCAAAAGAAGCTTTTATCTCAAGTTATGATTTTTGGAACAAGGGTACCTAAAACTTTTAACTTAGAGAAATTTTGCCCTAGTTTAGGCAGGATTTTGACCCATCTTCTTGGCCATTTTTCACATAGTTCCACTTGGAGTTTCAAGTTTCATTTCAAAGATGGATTATAGTACATGTTGCAAGCTTTCCAAATTATCCAAGAACTCCTCAAACACCTTTGTGGTTAGGCAGAATCGAATGCTTGAAGTTGGCAAAAACTCACTTTAATCCATGGCCATTACATGTTCATACCAAGTTGCAAATCTGATCTAGCTAGCTTGGTTCACAATTACAGGCCTCAAAACCAGTTTGTACTCCATAATTTAATTCATATCTATTGAGCTAAGGTATTGTCTTGGTCATTAGGGTATTATACACTAGATTAAGCCTTAAATGGAAAAAGTAACAATACCATTTTTGCTTAAACTTCACTTTATGTCAAAACAAGATCCTTGAGGCATGGGGCCATATCTCTGAGGCAAGATCAAATCTACCAATTCCAGTAACCAAGGGTAAAGTATGCAGTATAATATAGGACTTGTACAGGCCTGCATTGAGAACATACACACTCTTGCTTCAAGAAGAAGAAAACTTGTAAAACACAAGCCATCTCTCACATCTGATAAAACCAACTTACACAAACATTACAAACAAGTTTCATACCTCATAACAAGCCAGAAACACGACCCATTTGCCTCTCAAAACTCCTAGTGCACAAAACCCCCCATTTTCTTGCAAAACAGGGTCAATTCTGCATTTTGCAAGCCATCATCAAATTTCATCGTGCGTTTTGCCCAAAGATACTTCAAACACCTTCCAACCAACATACCTGAGCTATCCAGATCATCCACAAGTTGTTGTAACACCATTAACACACATTGCCATTTTTGTTTCAAAGCTTTGCAGGTTGAGTTCTGTAGCACGATTCAGGCTACTACAAAACAAGCCAAGTATTGGGAAAGCTTCCTTGGACCTAAGGCAAGCTCAAAAGAACCTCAAGCACCCTTGGAAGTTGCTGCATTGTCCAGCTCGAAGTCAACTGAAACAGTTATTTCATGAACTTCTATCTCTCTATTTAGGAATAGTTAGACTTAGGTTTGTGAATGAAAGATGTTGTATTCATAGCCCTGAAACCATACAAGTGCTTAGTTTTCATTTATATTAATCGTGCTAGGAGAATTTTGTTCATGAACTTTCTGAAAAAACTAGGTTAAGATTTAGGGCCAGAGAAATTCTCTCTGGTCTTTGAGAGTTAGCTTAAGTTTTTTATATGGTTGGATTCGTTGCTTGATGCTCTACAAGTTTCATGTTATGAGTTTTGTCAAAAAGTCAGGGAATCAGGAGATAGCAGTTGATGTATAGAACGCACGTTTTTTTGTGATCTGAGGAAGAAGATGAAGTTCCTTGGGCTGGGCCTGTTTGCTTTTGCTTCTCACACACACATTTTAAGTTTACACCCCCCTGGCCCATTTATTTGTATATTTGTTATTTTGATATTTTTATTTTTTTATTCTGACTTTATTATTTTATGTCCAAATATAAAAAATGCCAAAAAATTATTTCTATATTTTTTCATATTTATTTGATATTTATTTTTATTTTACTAGTATAAAAATGATTTAAATACTTTATATCCCTTTTATTAAAACTCAAAAATAATATAAAAAAAATGTTTATCTTTATTTATTATTTTGTGCATACTTGAAAACATTTTCTTGAAATATATACCATGTTGTAAAGAATTTATTTTATTTTTATACACACTTAGTATATTTAATATATTTAATACATATACATACATATTTTAATTAAATAATTAAGACAAAAAATACAAAAATAATACATTTTTATTTTTATTAATATGTTTTACTAAAAATACCATTTTTTAATATACTTATATTTTTGTATAAATTAATATATTATTGTATATAAATAATAAATAATACCATTTTTTTTAAAAATTAGGGTTTTGCCCTAAAGAATAAAATAATTAAAATTGACATTTTTTTTATTATTTACACTTCATATTTAAAAATACTTTTACATATATAAAAATCCTTTTTGCATAACATATTCTATCTTGTATATTCAATTTGGTTGTAATAATTTAGGATTTAATTTCTTGCAAAATAATCCCCAATTCAAATTTGAACCCCCCCCCCCTATATCATGTTGTAATAGTGTAGAATTTAAATTCTCGCACCTTTAGATGCTTTCAATTATGCCATGATTAGACCTAGGGTTTGTATTCAAAATCAAAGTAACAATTAGCTTGACCTAATCCAAAGATAACAATGCATGAAAAACAAACACAATGCACACTTACACCCCTAGGGTTACAATCCACTTGTTGCCTTCAAAAATGGGCCATGGTTGCATGTCAAGTACTTTGGAAAAACAAAAACAAAACTGAAATTCTGGCTGCAGATACTCAATGTCACGTTCAATGTTATGACACCGTATCTGACTTACTATAAGACAGTAAATACAAAAACAGTAAAGAACATAGTCAATTGTTTACCCAGTTCAGTGTGCAACAACACCTACTCTGGGGGCTACCAAGCCAGGGAGGAAATCCACTATAAGAGATATTAATTCAGGAATAAACCAACCAGTTTATCTCCTTCACTTAAGACCTACCCAATTCAACTTCAATCTAAGTACAACTTAAACCTGAGTTCCTACTCACTCCCCCTCAATCACAACAGTGATACATAAAACAATTTGACTAATGAATTGTTGAAGACACTCTTCAAAACATACACTTGATTATGCTTCACAGCTTTTTAATCAAGCAACACAAACACTCTTGCTTCACAGCTTTGAGTGATACACAAACCTAACTTGACTTTGCTTCACAACTTTAGTCAAGAGACATACAAACACTCTTGCTTCAAAGCTTTGAGTGTTACACAACCCTTACAATTAAAACCTATTCCATGTCACTTATCACAATGATAATTTCTTGGATTACAATAGTTAAAACTATACAGCTTCTAAATGATCTTCTGTCAACAAGGGATACATTCCAAGACAGCAGCTCTGTTGAATATATAGCAGCTGCATCTTCAGTTAGGGTTTCCACAAAAAGCTAGGGTTAAATCCGTTTGACCTTAAGACTAGGTCACAGGACTAGATCAACCAGGTTGGGGTTGAGCTAGGTTAACCCAAAGAAAACGCAGGATTCTGTTCTGGAAAGACTGAGTCATTTTCCTGAAAAAACTCAGAATTAACCAAACTGCATACCTGTTAGTTCAGAACAGGATGTCTTAACATCTGTTATGACATCTGAAAACCTGTCTACTGATTTAGGAAAATGTGATCATTTTGCAAAATGCTCAGATACACACTTATAAACATCAGTACCTGTATGACAATATTTTTCTGCAAAGGTACCTAATGAATCAGTACAAACTAAACTAGAATGTTATGACATCAGTCATGACATTCACACACCTGGTTTTACCAAAAATGCATGCCAATACCTAAACAACTACAAACTCCCCCTTTGGCAGATTTTTGGCTAAAGCCCCTAAGCAATCAGAGATAGATAGCAGCAGAATAAAAATGACTGCAGAAAAATGGAATGTCAAATAAAGTATCAAAATATATCTCCCCCTCTTTAGCCACAAATGGGCCAAAGATACATGTTCATAAAACTTATACAGTCATCCAGAAAAAGTAATAAGAGCAGCAACTAAAAACTGAACACACTTCCAAACTCCACCAGGGACCAGCATCAACTCCACCAAACAGCAACCAACCTTTAAGCACTGTCATCAGACTCAGAGGAGCTAGTTTCTTCAGTATTGAGATGACCTTCAGCTTCTACACCCTCTTCCCTTCTGTTTCCTTCAGCTTCCTCCTTTTCTAACCTGGCAATTAGGATTTCTAGGGTCTTTTTCCTAGCTTCCAGTTCTTTGCAGGTCTCTTTTAATACAGCTATGACATCAGATGTCTTGGACTGGGTCTTCACAGACGATGTCTCAGCTGATGTTATGACAATATCAGGAGCATGAGATCCCTGAAACAGTTTGTAGTGCAACCCAAGGGCAGGAGCTCTTTTGCAAGCAGTATCTCTTGCCACCAGGATATCAGGGTATTGTGCAAGGATAATTCCACAAAGGAGGGAGGGAAAGGCAATTGATCCTTTGACAGCATAACTACCAGCATGTTTTAAAGTTTGTTCAAAAATATACCTGCCATAGTCAAAAGCAGTCTTGGTTCCCACAGCATAAATAAATCTCCCCAATCCTATGGAGATAGTTGATTTATGGTTTGTAGGCACCCAGTTGGCTGCACCAATCTTGTGCAGGATGGCAAATTTCATGCTAAGTTTGCTGGCATTCAGCTTGCCTTTCAAGGGCCAGTACTTCACTTGCCTTGCTGTGATGGTTTGACAAACTTCATTGTCAGTGACTTCCAGATCAGGACAATCCTCATTTGTTCTTCCAAGAAATTTGTTAATTTCTGATGGAGAGAAATTAACCCTTCTTCCTCTAACAAAAACACTTTCAAAGTCAGCTGACCTTCCATCAGCACAATCATTAGACAAGTTAACTATGAACTCCTTGACCAGATTTTCATAACACTTGTTAAATTTTATCACTGTCTTCATCAGTCCAGCATTCTTGATCAGGTCCATGATGTCTTTGCACTCCATGGCATCATTGTTGAGTTCTCTTTCTAAATATATTCTCTTCAAGCAAACATACTTCCATCTGTTTGCATTGTCAGGGAGGTGGAAAGAGATGTTGTCTGTTGGGACTTCAGGAACTCTAGCAATTTTGCTGGAGGGCAGTTTCCTTCTGATGGGAATTTCTTCAGCATCAATCTCAAACTCTGATTCCTCATCAGAATCAGAATATTCAAGATCTTTTCTCTTCTTTGTAATTGGTTGTCTACCAGCATACATCTGGGCTTTCACCTTCCCTTTGGACTGACCAGTTTTCACAGATTCTACCCCAGCCTTGCCTTCAGCCTTGGATTTCTTAACAGCAGGTTTATCTTTGGACACACATTTTGCATCATTCTGATTACCCTTTCTTTTCATCAATCTCCTAGCTATGCTAGGGTTTACATTGGCAATCAGATCATTATCTGAGTAATCCTCATCCATATCAATGATAGGTGGATCAGCAGTCTTTTCTGAAGGGTTCTGAATGTTGTCATTTTGTGTCACAACATTCTCAGAGACATCTACATTCTCAGAGACGTCCACATTTGGGCTTCCAGAGGCTGCAGCTTGAGCTCTTCCTGCATGTCTAGTTCTCAGCTTTTTGACTTTGGCGGGGTCAGTTGCCATCTCTCTGAGAGGAGTGACCTCAAGAACTTCAGATTCTATGCATGTGGTGATTGCTCTAGAGTCTTGGTCAGATGATGAAGATGATGAGGATGATGAAGTCGCCTTGGTTGAAGATGATGTCTGAGACATTTTGATTGACTTAGAGCACCAGTAGCAATTTGAGAGAAAATTTTGATTGAGAGAAGGGAACAGGTTGCAAAGTCGAGAGAGGTAGGAGGCAAAAGAGAGTCTTTTCAACTTCTTAAGTATTTTGAAAGAATTTGGAAAACATATGATTAACCCTCTAAAAATAGACTTAACAAAATTAACTCCTTCAACCCTTGTTTTAAGCAAAATTAATTGCTATAATTTCTCATGTTGGCAAATACCCAACCTGCCCCTCAAGTTTTCAAGTTTATTTCCAACAAGAGCCTTGGTAGAAGAATCAGCCAGCTGAAGCTTAATGATACCATGTTCGAGTTTAATTGACTTCTTCTCTACAAAGTCAATGTGCTTGGTCCTGCTATGCTGAATAGGGTTCATGGAAATATTGATTGTATTCAGATTGTCACAATATAATGTCACAACATCTTGTGAGACATTATACTCAGTGAGCATCTGTTTTGTCCAGATATTTTGAGAACAGTTACTCCTAGCTGCAACCATTTCAGCACAGAGTTGGGAAGGCATTCTTTTGACATGAATCATAGTTCTGGTTGATTCTTGAATGATCTTATTTTTCTTTTTGTCCACTCCATTTTGATGGAGAGTTATAGGAGAAGAGACTTCACGACTCATTTCTTCAGGGAAACAGAATTTGTTGTTTCCAACATCCTTGTCATGATTACTTCTGGTTCTGACAACACATCCTTCTTCAAGTTTATTCACCACATCATAGACATGTTTCTTTTTACCAAGCCTTTCAATTTTAAGTTCACCACAAACCCTTCTTTTATCAATCTGTAGTTTTGGAGTCCTTCTGACTGCTTCCATAGAGATAGCTCTTTTCATTCTTCTTAGATGAAGATGACCAAGCTTATGGTGCCACAGTTTCATCTCTTTTTCTTCTTTTGTAATTGGACACATAGTGGAGTTATTAGTGTTCTCAGGCTGCCACAAGTAACAGTTATCTTTGGATCTGATTCCTTTCATTACAACTTCTAGTTTTTCATTAATTACTAGACATTCAGATTTTGAGAAGTTGACCTTGAATCCTAGATCACACAATTGACTGATACTAATGAGATTAGCAGTCAGCCCTTTTACCAGCAGTACTTCACTCAGACTTGGAACTTCAGGGCAGTCCAAATTACCAACTCCTTTGATTTCACCTTTAGCACCATCTCCAAAGGTCACATAACTAGTGTTGTGAGGTTTAACATGATTGAGAATGTTCTTTATTCCAGTCATGTGTTTAGAACACCCACTGTCAAAGTACCAGCCTTCCTTTGCAGACACTCTCAGGGAAGTGTGGGCTATCAGGGCAGTAGCCTTTTTCTTCCAGTGAGGAGTATGTGGTACCCTTTTTGACTTAGGTTTAACACCTGAGTTTTGATTAGGGTATCCATGCAATTTGAAGCAGAAGGGCTTTATGTGTCCATACCTCCCACAATGATGACATCTCCATCTTTGGTATTTTTTCTTCATATATTTCTGTTTCTGATGTTGAGAGTTGTGTTGAGACATCTGCTTTGACAATTGTTTAACAGGCCTGATCTTCTTGTCTGCACCAGATTTCTTAGCTTCCACAAATCCTAGTCCATATTTGTTTCCCACATTTTGTCCAACTTGAAGAATCTCTTCCAATTTATCTATTCCATTGGTCAGCATCTTGACAGATTTGGTCATTTGGTTCAGTTGTGAGTTCAGCAATTGAACTTCCCCTTCTAGATGACTTATAGTTTCAAGATCTGCCCTTTTTTCAGCCTCCAGCTTTATAATGAGTTTTGATTGTTTCTCATTCTGCACACAGACTTCAGCACTTCTGATACACAATTTCTTGTAGGTATCAGCCAGTTCTTCAAATGTCACTTCTTCATCACTGGTGTCACTTTCAGATGTACAAACACCAGTTAGAGCAGTAACTAGTTTGGCAGATTCTTCTTCAGAATTACTTTCTGAATCACAGTCAGACCAAGTAGCAGTCATTCCTTTCTTTTGTTTCTTAAGAAAGGTTGGACATTCAGCTCGAATATGCCCATATCCTTCACAGCCATGGCATTGAATTCCTCTCCCTTGGTTTCCCTTCTCTTCTGACCTTGGTCTTCTGCTGGAACTGTCAATGTCAGAGGGAATGTTATGAACATTAGACCTTGACTTTGGATATATTCTTTTGATGAGTTTGTTGAACTGTCTTCCAAGCATGGCTATAGCTTCTGAAATATTTTCTTCTTCATCCTCCTTGTTTTCAACATCAGTGTTGGATACAAGTGTTATGCTCTTGTTCTTCTTGTCACCATTATCAGTGATCCCCATCTCAAAAGTCTGAAGAGACCCAATAAGTTCATCCACTTTCAACTTGCTGATGTACTGGGCTTCTTCTATGGTAGTTACCTTCATTGCAAATCTTTTAGGCAAGGATCTGAGAATCTTTCTCACCAATTTTTCTTCTGCCATTTTTTCTCCCAGTGCTCCTGAGGTGTTGGCAATCTCCAAGATGTTCATGTGAAAGTCATGAATGGTTTCATCTTCCATCATTTTTAGATTCTCAAACTTGGTAGTCAACATCTGAAGCCTTGACATTTTTACTTTGGAGGTTCCCTCATGGGTAGTTTTGAGAGTGTCCCAAACTTCCTTGGCCAGTTCATATTGATGTACTAGTCTGAAAATGTTTCTATCAATTCCATTGAACAAGGCATTTAAGGCTTTGGAATTTCCCAGGGCTAACTCATCTTCTTCTTTACTCCAATCTTCCTCAGGCTTCAAACTGATTGTCCCATCTTTCTCAGTTATGGTGGGATGGATCCATCCTTTGTCAGCAGCTCTCCAAGCCTTTTTGTCCAGAGATTTTAAGAAGGCAATCATACGAGGTTTCCAGTAGTCATAATTTGTTCCATCCAGAATGGGTGGTCTATTTCCAAAAACTCCTTCTTTGTCCATAGTTCCAGAAAGTGATATCCCTAGATCTCACCCAGTAATACAGGCAGGGTGCCTGCTCTGATGCCAATTGAAATTCTGGCTGCAGATACTCAATGTCACGTTCAATGTTATGACACCGTATCTGACTTACTATAAGACAGTAAATACAAAAACAGTAAAGAACACAGTCAATTGTTTACCCAGTTCAGTGTGCAACAACACCTACTCTGGGGGCTACCAAGCCAGGGAGGAAATCCACTATAAGAGATATTAATTCAGGAATAAACCAACCAGTTTATCTCCTTCACTTAAGACCTACCCAATGCAACTTCAATCTAAGTACAACTTAAACCTGAGTTCCTACTCACTCCCCCTCAATCACAGCAGTGATACATAAAACAATTTGACTAATGAATTGTTGAAGACACTCTTCAAAACATACACTTGATTATGCTTCACAGCTTTTTAATCAAGCAACACAAACACTCTTGCTTCACAGCTTTGAGTGATACACAAACCTAACTTGACTTTGCTTCACAGCTTTAGTCAAGAGACATACAAACACTCTTGCTTCAAAGCTTTGAGTGTTACACAACCCTTACAATTAAAACTTATTCCAAGTCACTTATCACAATGATAATTGCTTGGATTACAATAGTTAAAACTATACAGCTTCTAAATGATCTTCTGTCAACAAGGGATACATTCCAAGACAACAGCTCTGTTGAATATATAGCAGCTGCATCTTCAGTTAGGGTTTCCACAAAAAGCTAGGGTTAAATCCGTTTGACCTTAAGACTAGGTCACAGGACTAGATCAACCAGGTTGGGGTTGAGCTAGGTTAACCCAAAGAAAACGCAGGATTCTGTTCTGGAAAGACTGAGTCATTTTCCTGAAAAAACTCAGAATTAACCAAACTGCATACCTGTTAGTTCAGAACAGGATGTCTTAACATCTGTTATGACATCTGAAAACCTGTCTACTGATTTAGGAAAATGTGATCATTTTGCAAAATGCTCAGATACACACTTATAAACATCAGTACCTGTATGACAATATTTTTCTGCAAAGGTACCTAATGAATCAGTATAAACTAAACTAGAATGTTATGACATCAGTCATGACATTCACACACCTGGTTTTACCAAAAATGCATGCCAATACCTAAACAACTACAAAAACAAAAGATCATAGTCCCTCGATGGCGCTATCTGGGTTGCCTAAACAAAATGACCAAGTCCCTCAAGAAAAATTGCCAAAAATACTTGACACTATTGCTATCATAGTCTGTACGATGACCCGCGTCTGTCCCGTTAACATCCTAACGCAAGGTTGTTCACCAAATACAATGGTGAAACAACACTGTTAAAAGGGTCAAAAACATAAGAAAGATCTTTGAGTAAAATAGGGTAGACAACTCTTGGTTACTTGATTAAAAGCTTGCAAAAACATCCTTGTTATCTTCAAAACACACTTCACAATACAATTTCAAAACCCTACTTTCAAACATTGGAAATTTTTCAAAAGACAAAAACACCTTTGTATACATTCAAACAAGAATTGTTACAAAGGTTGCCACAACGATGGCCTCTTTTCAAAACATCTTTCAAAATCACACACAAAGCACCATTTCAAACAATTGAAAAGCACCATTTCAAACAATTGAAAAGTAAAGCAAGTGATCTAAGCAAGTAACTAAGAGCCCATGGATAACCATGGATAGAAAGGGTGCTAATACCTTCCTTTTCTATAACCTACTCCCCGAACCCAAGAAAACATCTCAAAAGTCTTTCCTGTGCTTTTTGACCTTTCCTTAGGATAAAATAAAAAGTCGGTGGAGACTCTTGCTAAATCGAAACATTTGCGAACACAAACGTAAAATCCCAAGTCAGTTCTCCCACCGTATCACAGAACTGGCGACTCTGCTGGGGAAAACTTTAAGAGTGGAGTAACCTTAGGGCTTAGATCACCCTTTGAATGATTATATTGTTTGCTTTGTTTGCTTTACATTTGGTTCTCTTGTTTGGGCTTGAAATCCTCTACCCGGATTTGGGAAACATTCATAGGTAAATAGCAATACGTTGTGGAAACTGTGCGGGGTATACCGACATGGTTGAAGCAATAGCTATATTAGTGCGACATATTTGTGAGTACTGGTAGCCTTTGAGTCAATCGAAGAGAATACGGGGCCGCTGAGTGATGTCATAAAGCACTAATGAACTTTTAGAACCATACTTAACCATCTTGGCCTTTTATTAGGGGTAGTGAGATGACCGGCTTTGGTGCAGTCCGAAGTTGGTAGATACATGATACTACACTTATTGAGGGTTGTTTTCTTGGAATATTTTGGTCGCTAGTTAAGTGGCTAAACCAAAACAATGAACATAGAAAACAATCCAGTGATATTGAGCTCCTTAGAACCCGGTTACTATTTATAGGATAGGTTTGAGCCAACTAAACTCAAGAGGGTATTTACCTATGAAACCTCATGCAAGCCTGAAACTAGGGTTTTGTGTGACTTGCTTGTACATGTGTTTGTGCATACATCATGAACATCATAAAGCATCATATGCATCCACTAACCATTTCAAGGGTTTGGATCTTCATCTTTGTTCTTGTTTTGTAGGTCATGGAATCTCTTCGCAGGAAAACAATTCAAGTTAACCTTGGGAGAATCCCTCCTCAACTCAAGGAGCTTACATCCAGGATTCCAGAGAATTCTCTCTTCAGTGAAAGACATGGTAGACTTCTCAACTTGGTCAACTCCAACATTGAAGAAGACATGGTCAAAGTTCTCTTCCAGTTCTTTGACCCCCTACACCACTGTTTCACATTCCCTGATTACCAACTAGTACCCACTTTGGAGGAATTTTCTCAATTCCTGAGAATTCCTATTCTTAATCAACTACCCTACAACGGTACGGAAAAAGAACCAAAGCCTGAAGATGTTGCTCAAGCATTACACTTGCAACCATCTGATATCAAGGGGCATTGGGAAACCAGAAGTGGTGTCAAGGGTTTCTTGGCAAAGTTTTTGTTTGAGAAGGCACAAGATTGCTGGAATTCTCTTGATCTACAAGCCTATGAAGAGATTGTGGCACTCCTTATCTATGGGTTGGTTTTGTTCCCAAACCCTGATCAACTTATAGATGTGAATGCTGTCAAGATTTTCATATCCAGGAATCCTATACCCACATTGCTTGGGGACATCCTACACTCATTTTACACACGAACAATGAGGAAAAGAGGTGTTCTCATGTGCTGTACTCCTCTCCTAGCAAGGTGGTTTATTTCTCACCTTCCGCAAACAGTTTTGAAGAATGAGCAGGGTTTAAGGTGGTTACAACGATTGATGACCCTCACACATTCTGATGTACATTGGTGTTCTCGGTCCAGAGAAAATGTCATCCTCATTGATCATTGTGGGGAATTCCCTAATGTCCCACTACTTGGCATTAAGGGAGGTATTACCTACAACCCCTGTTTAGCTCTAAGACAGTTTGGATATGCTCGGAGGGATGGCCCTCATGACATGCTGATTCCTGACCTAGTTTTTGACTTCGACAACGATGTACAAGGACTTCGACAAAGATTCATCAGAGCTTGGAGGATGCCCAACAAGGTAGATAGTAAGACACTGGGGCACAATAATTTCATCCCCCTTGAGCCTTATATCAAGTGGGTACGAACCCACGCCCAGAATCTTATGATGCCATACCCTCACATTCTCCCCGTGATCAAAGAGCCTGTTATGGAAGGAGAGGTTCCATACACCCTCCTACATCCAGAAATGCCAACATCATTGGAAGAATTACAAAAGAGTTGGATCCAACTCAAAGAAGAACGAAATACTTTTGAAGCCAGCTTCTATGCCAGTGAGAAGAAGGTTTTGGAGCTTACCCGACGACTTCATGAGGAGGAGACTCTCAACACTTACATCGCACCAAAGAGGATGCGCAATGTCTTTTTACATTAAGAATTTTGTAATATTTTGCCCATAGGGCACTTATGTACTAACAATTTCTTCTTAATATGACGTGTGTTCCTTTTTGTTGGCAACAAATTTGAATTTCTGAATCCTTGAATGCATTACATGAATAACATACCATTCATCATATGCATAAACAGGTCTTCACACTAGGTTTCCTTATCTTTCTGCTGTTTATTTTAGCAAGATGGATTTGGAGCAAACGGTAAAGGATCTGCAGGCACAAAATTCACAATTCCAGCAACTCCTCATGACCTTGGCAAAGGGTCAAGAGGACCTTAAAGCTCTGTTGGAGAAGAATAAAGAGAAAAAGAAAAAGAGACCTGGAGTAGCCACTTTGGGAAGGAGATTTCAGCATCAGGCTAGGAGAGTTCTCGAGTTCCCCTCAACGTCTGACGAAGGGGCCGGTAAAGGGAAAGGGACGGTTGTATCTTCTGAATCTGAGGTTGAAGAGGAGGAGGAGGAAGAAGACGAAGACTACTCCGAACAACAGTATCCACCAGCGGATGATAAATATAAGAATCTTGAGGATAGACTGGCAGCCATGGAGTTGCAGAGGGTACCCGGTTTGGATTTTGAAGAACTAGGACTGGTATCTGGGATTGCTATCCCTCCCAAGTTCAAGGTGCCAACATTTGCCAAGACGACGGTCTGTCTTTCCCAAAGATGCACCTGAGATCGTATGTCAGAAAGATTCAACCCCACTCATCTGATAAAGACCTCTGGGTACACTTTTTCCAAGACAGTTTGTTCGGCATGCAGTTGGACTGGTTTTATCAGCTCGAGAGATCAGAGGTTCACAATTGGGAAGACTTAGCAGCTGCTTTTTACTGTCAGTATCAATATAACGCTGATTTGGCGCCCACTCGTACTTAGTTACAAAGTATGGGGATGGCTTCTAATGAAGAGTTTAAAGAGAACTCCCAGAAGTGGCGTGATCTGGCTGGAAGGGTGCAGTCGCCGTTGTCAGATAGAGAGTTAGTTGACATGTTTCTGGGGACCCTGTCGGGCCCCTTCTTTAATCATCTAATCAGGAGTTCTTCCACGGGATTTACTGACCTAATTTTGACTGGCGAAATGGTTGAGGCCAGTATTAAAAGTGGAAAGATTCAAAAGGATGCTTCTGCATCCACAGTTGTTAAAAAACCTTTCCCGGCTAAGAAGGAAGCCTCTGTTGTGTATTCTCATAAGGGTCAGGGAAGAACCGAGCGTCGGCCGACTGTAGGGGCGGTGATGATTCAAAATTCTTCAATTGATCAACCTCGTAACAATCAGTCGAGACCTAATCAACAACGGGTAGAAAGGCCACAACGGCAGTTCACCCGCATCAGCATGACGCCGGCTCAGGTACTCCCCCACTTGTTGAAGTTGAATCTTACCAGTTTAAAGGAAGCGCCAAAAAATCCTAACACCTCCTCTCCATACTACCACTCCAATGCCAAATGTGTTTACCATTCCGACAGTGTTGGGCACGATACCAATAATTGTTGGGCGCTTAAGAACAAAATCCAGGACTTGATTGATGCCAAAGAAGTAGAATTCGATGCGCCTGAGAAGCCCAATGTGATTTCTGCCCCGATTCCCAAGCACAGTAATAATGTTCATGTTGTTATGGAGGACCTTCATGTTACTGATGTTGTTGACCTGTTGACGCCGTTACTTGTGATTAAAGAAAATTTGATGAGAGTCGGGATCTTTCCTGGTTATGGTAAAGACTGCTATTTTTGTTTGAACATACGAGGTGATTGCCCAATGTTGAAGTCAGGTGTCCAACGCCTGATGGATACCCAAGAGATACTTTTTTAGAAAACCCCTGTTGATACCTTCAATCCTGTTACTCCTGATACTTTTGCTACTTTAACCAACAATATCATAATCATAACCATTTCCGACAATCCTCCTAAGGCTTGCAAAAGGCCTGTCAGGATTACACCCAACTCTGAATGTGTACCTTTAAAGATCACCATGCCGGGACCTGTCCCGTACCAATCAAGCAAAATGATACCATGGAACTATGGAGGAGAAATCTTCTATCATGGTACCAAGCAAATTGAGGCAGTCCAAGAAAATTCTGAAGAAGAAAACCCTGATATAGGGAACATTGTGGGTACAAGCAAGATAACCCGCAGTGGTCGGATCTTTTCTCCGGAGATTTCCCCCCCCCCCCCCCTCGAGCAGTTTTCGGACCCTTGAAAGCTTCTGTACCTGTTAGGTTATCTGTGCAAGACCCGATAATTGAAGAACTGAATACTCCTGAAGTAAGACCATCTGCTGATATTGCCAATAAGGGTAAGGGGATACTAGAAGTGCCTGTCAGGATGAAGGCTCATGCTGTGGTTATCCCCGAAACCACTCAGAAAGAAATGGATGAAATCTTGAAAATAATCAGAAAGAGTGACTACGACGTCGTGGAACAGTTAGGGCAGACCCCTTCTAAAATTTCAATGTTGGCTCTTCTACTCTGTTCTGAGGCCCATGCTAAGGCCCTGATCAAATTTTTGAAGGCGGCACATGTACCCTAAGAGACTTCGGCTGACCAATTTCAGGCATGTGTGGCCAGTCTTACTGTTGATAATGGCCTTGGCTTTTCCGATGCTGACTTGACTCCCAAGGGTAGGAAACATAACGACGCACTGCACGTCTCAGTTGAATGCAGGGGAACCACCCTTGCCCATGTCTTAGTTGATACTGGTTCTTCCTTGAATGTACTGCCGAAGAAAGCCTTAGACCGCTTGGACTGCGAAGGATTGACCCTCAAACCTAGTAACATCGTTGTTAGGGCTTTTGATGGGTCCAAAAGAATGGTTCATTGAGAGGTTGATATTCCTATCAAAGTAGGCACAGAAGTTTTCAACTCAACCTTTTACGTGATGGACATCCATCCGTCATATTCGTGTTTGTTAGGAAGATCGTGGATCCATTATGCTGGGGCAGTTACCTCCTTTTTGCACCAGATGCTGAAATATCCTGTTAAGGGTAAAATTATAACGGTGCACGGCGAGGAAGAGTACATGATAAGTCACCTCAACTCCTTCTGTTATGTGGAGCTGGATGGCGAGTTCATCGAAACGCCTTTTCAACATTTTGAGGAAGTTTCTCCTGAGGAGCAGTTGCGAAGACAATGGTTGAGGTACCTGTCGTTCCCAAGCATGTGCCTAGGATGGCATCTCTCAAAGACGCGGAGGCGGTGATCAAAGAAGGGAAGAGTACAGTATGGGGGCAATTTCCTGATTTTCCCCATAAGACGGACAAATTTGGACTAGGGTTTACAGCTGCAGGACAGAAGGCTATGCATCGTTCCAAGACTGGAGGGCCACCTATAAGGATCACTCATCACGGAATTAATGTTGTTGAAGATGAAGATGAAGAGAACGACTTCGAAGATTGGATCTTTCCGACCGTCGAAGGGGTCTAAGCAACTGGGAAACAAAGGATTTTATTCCCATCACCTTTATCAACCAGTAATTTTATCTTTGAACAATTTCCTATTTTCGGTCTGTAATAACTAAAACAATTCATACACTATTTTCACCTCATGCCTTGCCCGGGGCATGTAGGTCCATTTGTAAGGGCTTGATTTTCTTCATTATCATATGCCATGTTTTAATTAATCATTGGACGTTTTCTTAAACTGTTGTGTTCATTTTCTTTCCTTTTGCATTTTTGTTTGTTTAAGGATGGCTATCCCTTACACACACCCACACTCACAAATGCAGGTACCCATCCATTCCGGATTCCATGGGCAACTATTATGTTTCAGCCTTCGATAACTCTGAAGATTTGGTCAATCACGCTGAGTACGAAGTTGACGAAGATTGTGAAGTGCCGGGAGAGTTATCCAGACTTCTGCAACAAGAAGAGCGGGCTATTCTGCCTCATGAGGAGTTGCTAGAAACCATCAACTTGGGGACAAAGGAGGACAGGAAAGAAGTAAAAGTGGGTGCCAACCTGGAACCAGGTGTCAAGGAGCGCTTAGTGCAGTTGTTGAACGAATACGTTGAAATCTTCGCCTGGTCTTATGAAGACATGCCAGGGCTAGACACAGATATCGTGGTTCGCCGTCTCCCTACAAGAGAGGATTGTCCACCGGTCAAGCAAAAGGTCCGCCAAATGAGGCCTAACATGTATGAGAAGATCAAGGCTGAAGTAATGAAGCAATTCAATGCTGGCTTTCTGGCTGTTACATCCTATCCATAATGGGTTGCTAACATTGTGCTCGTGCCCAAAAAGGACGGCAAAGTCAGAATGTGTGTAGACTATCGGGATTTAAAAGGGCTAGCCCTAAAGACGATTTTCCACTACCGCACATTGACATCTTGGTTGACAACACATCTCAACACAAGGTATTTTCCTTCATGGATGGATTCTCGGGATACAACCAGATCAAAATGGCCCCCGAAGACATGGAGAAGACTACTTTTGTTACGCAATGGGGTACCTTCTGCTATAAAGTGATGCCATTCGGACTGAAGAATGTCGGGGCAACCTATCAGTGAGCCATGGTAGCTTTGTTTCATGACATGATACATCATGAGATTGAAGTCTACGTAGACGACATGATAGCCCGTTCACAAACAGAAGAAGAACACCTCGACCATCTGCAAAAGCTGTTTGTCAGATTGAAAGAATATAAGCTCAGATTGAACCCTAGCAAGTGCACTTTCGGAGTCAGGTCTGGTAAACTTTTGGGATTCATCGCCAGTAACAAAGGCATTGAGGTTGATCCTGCTAAAGTCAAAGCTATACAAGAAATGCCTGCCCCCCGCACTGAAAAGGAGGTTAGAGGATTCTTGGGGCGCTTAAATTATATTACAAGGTTCATCTCTCACCTAACATCTACCTGTGAACCAATCTTCAAGCTGTTGAAGAAAGATCATGTGGTTGAATGGAATAATGACTGTCAAGTTGCTTTTGATAAGATCAAGGAGTATTTGCTAGAACCTCCTATCTTGATGCCACCCGTCGAAGGAAGGCATTTAATCATGTATCTGACTGTTTTGGATAACTCAATGGGGTGCGTACTGGGCCAACATGACGAGTCTGGCCGAAAAGAGCATGCCATTTATTACCTTAGCAAAAAGTTTACCGACTGTGAGACTCGCTACTCACTGCTCGAGAAAACTTGTTGCGCTTTGGTATGGGCTGCTCGCCGACTAAGGCAGTATATGTTGACTCATACCACTTTGCTGATTTCCAAGATGGATCCGATCAAGTATATTTTCAAGAAGCCGGCTTTATCTGGAAGAATCGCTAGATGGCAAATGATCCTGACTGAATATGACATCCAGTATACTACCCAAAAAATCTATAAAGGGGAGTGTAGTAGCTGACCATCTAGCTCATCAAGCCATCGAAGATTATCAGTCTATGAGATTTGACTTCCCTGACGAGGACATCATGACATTGGACAACATTGAAGGTAACGGACCGTATGACGGACCTGAACAAGGATCCCGATGGACCCTATACTTTGATGGTGCTTCAAATGCACTTGGTAATGATATCGGTGCGGTACTTATTTCTCCGGAAGGTTGCCATACACCCTTCACTGCCCGATTTTGCTTCAGCTGTACCAACAACATGGTTGAATATGAAGCTTGCATCTTTGGTCTCAAGGCTGCTATAGACTTTGGAATCAAATCTTTGGTCGTATTTGGGGACTCAGCTTTGGTTATCAGTCAAGTCAAAGGAGAGTGGGACACCAAACATCCTAATCTTATCCCATACAAAGAACATGTCTTGACGTTGTTGCCTCATTTCGAGCAGATTACCTTCGAGCATTTCCCGTGAGAAGAAAATCAGCTAGCAGATGCTCTGGCTACAATATCTTCCATGTTTAAACTCAACTGGGATAACGAGGCTCCCCAAATTACCATCGAGCGAATGGACGAACCTGCGCACTGTCATGAGATTAATACCGAAGAAGTAGTGGAACAACCCTGGTTTCATGAAATCAAAAGGTATCTCCAGACTAGAGAATATCCTGAAGGAGCTTCCGTCAATGACAAAAAGTTCTTAAGGAGATTTGCTGCCAAGTTCTTCCTAAGTAATGGCATCCTTTATAAGCGCATACATGATTGTGTCCTACTTTGTTGTGTGGACAAGGTTGAAGCAGAGTTGATCATGATCGATATACATAGCGGCACATTTGGCACCCACTTGAGCGGACATATGATGGCTAAGAAGATTCTAAGGGCAGGCTACTACTGGTCTACCATGGAAGCTGATTGTCATCAACGCTCCCGTACCTACCACAAATGCCAAGTCTACGTCGACAAGGTACATATTCCTCCTGTCCCTCTCAATATTCTGACAGCTCCTTGGCCATTCGCAATGTGGGGCATTATATGATTGGAGAGATCAAGCCCACGACATCCAATGGACATCGCTTCATCCTGGTGGCTATTAATTACTTCACCAAATGGGTCGAGGCAGCTTCTTATGCCTCAGTTACAAAAAATGTGGTTGCCCGCTGTTGGCTGAAGATTTTGATAGTATTATTAGGAGCAAAATAAATGGGACGTTTCGATTGAAATAAAACAAAACGTCATGTTTCGAAATAGTAGAAGCAATGCTTCGAATGAGCATATCAGAACTTGGAACTTTGAGTGACAGTTATGAGAATATATCCAAAGAAGTCTCGAAATGACAACAAGGCTGTGTCTAAGAAGTGCGTTCGAAGCGAAGAAGTGCCAAAACATTTGAAATTCAAATGCAAGCGGGATGTTCGAAATTTGAAATATATGCGCTGGAGCATTCGAAGACGCGTGGAAGCAAGAGAGAGGCATTGCTCTGCATGTTCTGAACGTGGCAGAATCTTATAGCAAGACCGTTATGGTCGAAGTAGTATAAATAGAAGTCTTAGCATTAGGATTTCGTGTGTCATATATATTTGTACAAAAACTCAGTAAACATTCAAATTACCACATGGCTAGGGAAACGAATGCAAGAGCAATGTACGTATGATAGCACCACATGTTTATGATTTAATGAAAACCCTTTATCATTTCCAGTACTTTCTTTATCTTTATGTCAATACCATTTACAAGTTTTTGCATCTAAAGTCTTTTTATTCGAAATCTTTTCATTGATGCCTTACATTTAATTGCTTTCCTTCCATTTCAAATACATTACATTTCAGAAACTATTATACATTTCATGCCTTTATCTTCAAGTTTTTATCCTTAGAACACCTTTTTTACTTAAAGCAATTTTACAGTTTTCTTGCATTAAACGCTTTCTTCATATTTCGAATCTTTTACATTAACTGTTTTCTTTACGTTTTGAAGTCATTTACTTGTCTTTTATGCAGTTTTTACATGTCTTTACAATTAACTTTATTCATGCAATTTAGTTTCGCGCACATATATTTTGATTACACCTTTAGATCTTTAAGAGAGAAATCAAAATAAGTCAAACACCTACACAACATTCTAAATACCAACCATGAATACCTGTTCGATCATGAGAGTTACCCTAATGACCAACACGTCCTAGGATCAATCTAGTCGATCCTGCGAGTTACCAGAGGAATTGAATAACAGTCAGTAAGTTTATTCGATAGTTTGGAGGACTAGCGGTTGTTTACCAGAAATCACTGTAAACAAATTGGCACACCTGGTGGGACACATAGTTGGACATTACGGAATTTAGAACAGAAATAAAGATTGTTGAGACGTAACCATTATAAAAACGTTGGAACCTAAGAAGTTTGTTGTTTTATGAACCTGAGAAGTGGTAAAATAACCAACAGCAACCAACCCTTATCCAGAAGAAAACGTTTGAACAAGATGTCTAGTTCTGACAATCAACAAGGGGAACAAAATGCCCCACATACAACAGGCACTAACGTGTCTGCTTCAATGGGAACGTCTAATGTGATCCCTTCGAATGCACAGTCTGTTGCCTCTTCTACCAGTAATATAGCCACTAATGGAGTAAGTGGCATATCAACTAATAGTTCGATCTTAGGAAATACTGGAACCATTGGTTATCTTGGGGGATTCGTTCCACCATCAGGGACACAAACTCATTTCGCCACTCCACTAACTAGACCACCTGGTTTCGATGGTAATAGAACCAGAAATTCCTCTTATGGAATGCCAACATCTTTTATGGCAGGTTTACACAATTCCACATCAAATTCATCACCACAATTAGGGTCTGGGTCTGGGGCGAATCAGTTTATGACAAATAACCAAGGGTCAGTGGGTTATAGCATAATGCCTATTTTAACCACAGAAAACCAGTTGGCTTTTAGGCAATTGATGGATGACAGTAACCATAACATGATAGGGGTATTAGCACAAACTATGCAGGAAATATTTTCCCCAATAGTACAAAATGTGACTGTGACAAACAGAGAAAACGCAGATAACATGAGTCGAATAGCAAATTTCTTTGCTCCCCCAGATAGGCGTAGGCAGAATCAGGCGGGAGTTCGAGCAAACATGCCTGTTATGGAACAAGTTGCTAACGACCCAACTTATAGACCACCTAGAGAAGAAGTTAACTTGGGGGCAAGGGCACAAAGGCTAGAAGCCCCAATGATCCCAGGCCCACAAAGAGAAATTAGGGAACCAGGGGCAAGGGTCGAAAGGCTGGAAGTCCCAGAGTTTCGAGAGGAAGAACCTAGGGGGATTGCCATGGTGGGTCGAAATCAAGATGCTGATGTTGTCGTTCATAGAATTCGAAACGATAACATCTTGGCAGAAAACAATTTAACCACCATGATAGAGAGAGTCATGGCCCAGAATGGCCTCAACACAGGAATTAGAAGGCCAAATTATGCTTCTCCTATACTAGATTGCATAATGCATACTGATTTACCAAGGGGATATAAAGTCCCTAAATTTACAAAGTTCGCTGGGGATACCAATGAGTCAACAGTCGAACATATAGCCAGACATCTAACCGAAGCGGGAGATATAGCCAATAATGAAGACCTCAGGATCAAATACTTCCCAAGTTCCCTGACTAAAAACTCCTTCACATGGTTCACCACTTTGCCTCCTGGGTCCATTGATACTTGGGTTCTTTTGGAGAGATTATTCCATGAACAGTTTTACATGGGACAGTCAAAGATAAGCTTGAAAGAATTAGCCAGTGTCAAGAGAAAGTTCACTGAATCCATAGATGATTATCTGAATAGATTTAGGCTTTTGAAATCCAGATGTTACATAGTGGTGCCTGAACATGAGTTAGTCGAAATGGCCGCTGGTGGCTTGGATTACTCTATTCGAAAGAAACTAGACACTCAATATTTGGGGGACATGGCTCAGTTAGCCGACAGGGTTCGACAGGTCGAAAGGCTAAAGGCCGAAAAGGCCAGAGTCTTTAAAAATAACAAGAAGGAAAGGATCACCTATGTTGGAACTGAGGAGGCAGAAGATTATCCTGAATTCGAATTCGAAGAGGTCGAAATCGACCTCGCTGAATTAAAACAGGAACCACCCTACTCCTGCAAATTATTAGTTCCCACAAAAGGGAAAGAGATTGTTGAAAATGAGAAAAGTGACAAATTCCCAAAGAAGGTTTATACCTTCGATGTCACTAAATGCGACGAGATTTTTGATTTACTTGTCAAAGATGGCCAACTCATTGTGCCATCAAATGTCAAAATACCTCCTTTAGATCAAAGAAAGAAGAGAGGATTTTGCAAATATCATAGTTTCCTAGGCCACAAAACCTCACAGTGTTTTCTTTTCAGGGACCTAATTCAGAATGCAATCAAAGATGGCAGACTGAAGTTTGCTGATAAAGCAAAGATGAAAGTGGACGAAGATCCCTTGGACGTCGCAGACACCAACTACTCTGAGCATGCATGCATTGGAGAGATTAACATGGTGGAAGCTGACCAAAGTGATGTCCCAATAGGAGAGAAAGGTATTGAAAACGAAAGTTGGGTGATAGTCGAAGTCGATAAGGAGGTCACTGAAGACGTCCAGAAGCTACCAGAGACTTCGATTGAAGCAGCACCTTTAGCTGTTGCAAAAGAAATCCAGGCTACTGAAGGCCAGGAAAATCAAAACCAAAAATTGACACAGGTCACTGAAGGCCTGAGGCTGGAATTGGAGAAAGTCCAAATCACGAAGCCAACTTCCCCTCATAAAGAAATATGGGACACTTTAGGGGAACCCAGTGGAAAATTTGACTATTTGGTCAAATATTCTGCCCCAGAGAGTTCAAAAGTCCACATTGAAGATATAAAGCCCACAGGATGGGGAGATGATGAAGCTAAGGGGGAAGATGTTGAGGTAAACATGGTGGATATGGAGAGGCCTCGCTCTGAGATGGAGGAGGTAGAAAGATACTTAGAAAAAGAGAAGTATAAAATGGAGGATAATCATGCTGGAGATGCTAGTCTCAAGGATTACCTCATGACATGCCACAAGGGAGATACAGGAATGATACTGTGCCCTAGGTGCAGCATCCTCTGCAATCAGAGAATCGCTGCGAACTTCGAGAGGGTACAGAGGGCTCGAACTGGCAACAATTGGCGCCAGGATAACCAGCTATTCAGGTGTTATCCTAAGGCTGGAGAAAGTTTGCTGGAATTTTTGTTTCATTGCTACAAAGGGGCAACCAAGTGCTTGATATGCCCAAGGTGTTCTGCTGTGTATGATCAAAGCATGGCCAGAGCCTTCGAAACGATTCCCTTCGCCCCTTGCTGGAACCATCAAGAAAATGTTCAGATGGGGCCATGTTTCGATAGCCGACACAAACAACGAAGGCCTGATAGTCCTCATCCCAAGGCTGCTCGAAGAGTGACTTTCAAACTCCCTACTGAAGTGCCAACCGACAGTTGGCTGCAAGTCAGAAATGACAAAGGCAAAGACAGATGGAGAAACACCGAACGAAATGCACGCCATGCTATGACATACAGGAGGCAATTCAACATAGCAAAAAGAGAAGAGGTAAGATTAGAGAACTACAAAGGGAGGAACCCCATGTCGAGATCCCAGTGGCGAAGGCAGCAGAGGATTCGAAAGGCTGAGAGAGAAGCTGTGGAAAATAAAGGGGTAACTTCAACAAAGAATCAAGGTGAATCTAGCACCAATAAACCCACACCAAAGAATCAAACTGAAGACAAACCCCCAGTTAATAGGAGGCTTTTCTCTGAAGTACAACTGGATGAACCAAAGGAATACACTCCAGGCCCAGAAGAAGACGGAGATATGATAACTGATAACTTCGAATCGGAGGGGGAGTCTTCGTTCAACCTAAACTGCAACGTGGTATCTGTGCTTCCCTGTGAATTTGGACAGGAAACTGAAATTGATGAATATGAGGAAGAAGATACCATAGATTTGATGAAGCATAGGCCTGTGTGCTACGATGTGATGGACAATGGGGCTGTCGAGGAGCAAAATGCGTTCTTCGAACGTCCAGAACCAGCTATGAAGAACCATCTTAAGCCACTATTTATTCGGGCAAAAGTTGGTGCCCATGGCGTGAATAAGGTTCTAGTGGATGGGGGTGCTGCAGTCAATTTGATACCCCACTTCATGCTGAAAAGATTAGAGATCCGCGAAGGAGACATCAAGCCCCACAATATGGTTCTATCCAATTATGAAGGGAAAGTGGGCAAAACACTGGGAGTGGTTCAGTTGGACTTGACAATAGGCTCAAGTTGTAGGCCCACCATGTTTATGGTGATCGAAGCCAAGGCCAACTACAACTTATTGCTGGGAAGGGAGTGGATCCATGGCGTGGGGGCAGTTCCTTCGTCAATGCATCAGCGATTAGTTCTATGGAGAGAAGATGGGATCGTGGAAAACATTGAAGCAGACCAGAGTTACTTCATGTCAACAGTCAATTTAGTTGACAAAAGGAATTATGACAAACATCTGGCAAAGATTGCTCCGTGCGTTCCAAATGATGAGATCAACGAAACCAGAAACACCCACTACTACATGACCCTTCGCCATGATGGCCTATACTGGGATAGAACAATAATCAGTGAAGAAGAGGGAGTCGAAAGTACTATACAAAGACGGCCAGCAGGCTGGGACTTCGACAACCTTATCCATGACTGAGTCTACCTTTTTTGAAAGGATTTCGGCCTATATGGCTGAGAACGAATCAAAGGCGGCCTTAGAGGCTGAAATAAATAAATTAGCTGTAAAGATGAACGAAATAAGTGGGGATGGCTCGAAATGCTCACCCTTTAAAGAACTTGAGATGGATCAAAGGTTGGACGCCATCTACGATAAAGAACCCTTAGGCTTCGAAAGGGACCCCATAGACTCAGGTGCCAAAATGTTGGCACAGGATCCACTCGAAGAAGTCAACTTAGGGGATGAAAACACGAAAAGAATAACCTACATAAGTGCAAAACTTAGCCCAGGCCTCAAGCAGGAAGTAATCGAAGTCCTCAAGAAAAACAAAGATTACTTCGCATGGGATTATGACGAAATGCCTGGTTTAAAGAGGGAGTTAGTCGAACACAGACTGCCAATCAAAGATGGCAAGAAGCCCATCAAACAAACTCCTAGAAGATTCGCACCAGCGGTTCTCACAAAGATTAAAGCTGAGATCGAAAGGTTGTTGCGTTGCAAATTCATCAGAACCACAAGGTACGTCGAATGGTTAGCAAATATAGTACATGTTATTAAGAAAAATGGTTCTTTAAGAATTTTCATAGATTTTAGGGATTTAAACACTGCAACCCCTAAGGATGAGTACTCCATGCCTGTGGCAGAAATGCTAGTAGACTCTGCTGCAGGGTTCGAATACTTGAGTATGTTAGATGGATACTCTGGGTATAATCAGATTTTCATTGCTGAAGAAGATGTTGCCAAGACAACATTTCGTTGCCCAGGAGCCTTAGGCACCTACGGATGGGTGGTGATGCCTTTTGGTTTAAAGAACGCTGGGGCAACTTATCAAAGGGCAATGAATTCGATTTTTCATGATTTCATTAAAACCTTTATGCAGGTGTACATTGATGATATAGTCATCAAATTTATATCTGCAGAAACACATTTGCATCATTTGAGCCAATCATTCGAACGAATGAGAAAACATGGCTTAAAGATGAATCCCCTTAAATGTGCATTTTTTGTGCAGGCTGGAGATTTCCTTGGTTTTGTGGTTCACAAGAAAGGGATTGAGATCAACCAGAACAAAACCAAAGCCATAATGGAGACGAAAGCACCTACGTCAAAAAGGGAGCTGCAATCTCTGCTAGGAAAGATTAACTTCCTCAGAAGATTCATTTCGAATCTGAGTGGAAGAACCCAAGCTTTCTCTCTGTTGCTTCGTCTAAAGCAAGGCCAAGCCTTCGAATGGAACGAAGCCCATCAGGAGGCATTTGACAAGATAAAAAGATACCTCTCTCAGCCTCCTATCTTGTCTCCACCTTCATGGGGGAAGCCCATGAGATTGTACATATCTGCCTCTGAAGTTAGTATAGGTAGTATGTTAGCACAAGAAGATAGCAATGGTATCGAAAGAGCCATATACTATTTAAGTAGAGTATTGAATGATGCAGAGACCAGATATAGCAATTTAGAAAAGCTATGTCTCTGTTTGTATTTCTCTTGTATGAAACTCAAGTATTATATAAAGCCTGTTGATGTTTATGTTTCATCTCATTTCAATGTCATTAAACACATGCTTTCAAAACCAATAATGCATAGCAGAGTTGGTAAATGGGCTTTAGCCTTAACAGAATATTCTTTGACTTTCATGCCTTTAAAAGCTGTGAAAGGCCAAGTGATTTCTGACTTCATTGTGGACCATTCATTGGTTGAGCAGACTGTCATGAGCTACGTCGAAATGCAACCATGGAAATTATACTTTGATGGTTCAACCCACAGGAATGGAAGTGGTGTTGGAGTCCTTCTAATTTCTCCTGAAGGAATTCCAACAAAATTCAAGTATAAATTAGATGGTTCTCGTTGCTCGAACAACGAAGCTGAGTATGAAGCGCTCATTGTTGGACTTGAAGCTTTGTTGGAATTGGGGGCAACTAGAGTCGAAATTAAAGGAGACTCAGAATTAGTGGTCAAACAAATAACAAAGGAGTATAAATGCATAAAGGAAAACTTGATGATATACTTCGTCATAGTCAACAGGCTATTTAGTAAATTTGAATACATGGATATTCAACACATACCAAGAATAGAGAACCAAGAAGCAAATGACTTAGCACAATTGGCTTCGGGTTATAAAGTTTCTGTTAGGAACTTTGAGGATTTAGTTGAATTAAGGGGTAGAGTTATGGCTACTAGATTCACACCATCAGATCTAGAAAGTATGAAATTGGGATATGCTGAGAAATATGGATTCGAAATATTAGCCATAAACACTTTATCAGATGCAGATTGGCGAAGCCCGCTGGTGAGTTACTTAGCAAACCCAACTCTGAATGTGGATAGAAAGACAAAATACAGAGCATTATCATATCTCCTCATGGGGAACGAATTGTTCAAAAAGACCCAAGAGGGCGTATTATTGAAGTGCCTAGGAGAAAGTGAGGCATACTTAGCATTGTCAGAAGTCCATAATGGGGCATGTGGGGCACATCAAGCAGGTCATAAAATGAAATGGCTGTTATTTCGATATGGCATGTATTGGCCTAGCATGCTCAAAGATTGTATAGATTTTGCTAAAGGATGTGAGGAATGTCAGAAACATGCAGGGATTCAACATGCCCCTGCAAGTGAGTTGCATTCAATCATCAAACCATGGCCATTTAGAGGA
Source organism: Vicia faba (assembly GCA_948472305.1). Classification (NCBI taxonomy): domain Eukaryota; kingdom Viridiplantae; phylum Streptophyta; class Magnoliopsida; order Fabales; family Fabaceae; genus Vicia; species Vicia faba. The sequence goes on along the minus strand of OX451740.1, from coordinate 1,134,511,382 downwards.
TGGGCATTGGACTTGATAGGAGAAATAAATCCTGCTTCGTCTAAAGGACAGAAATATATCTTGGTAGGAATAGATTATTTTACCAAATGGATCGAAGCTATACCATTAATGGTTGCTGATCAAGAGGCTATTATTGAGTTTATACATAAGCATATTATCTATAGGTTCGGATTGCCAGAGAGCATAACCACAGACCAAGGCTCTGTGTTTACCGGTAGAAAGATGCAAGAATTTGCCCAAAAAGTGGGGTTTAGATTGCTAACATCAATGCCATATTATGCTCAAGCAAATGGTCAAGTCGAAGCAGCCAATAAAGTGATAATAGGATTAATCAAGAAACATATTGGTAAAAAGCCAAGAAACTGGCACAAAACTTTGGACCAAATACTATGGGCCTATAGAACATCTCCTAAGGAAGCTACTAACACTACGCCTTTCCAACTCACATTTGGTCATGATGCAGTGCTGCCAGTAGAAATTCATCTACAATCAGTTCGAATTCAAAGACAAAACGAACTTCCAGCTGCATTATATTGGGAGATGATGATGAATGAATTAGTTGAGTTGGACGAAGTTAGATTACATGCATTGGAAATCTTGATGAGACAAAAAGAAAGAGTGGCCAGGACATATAACAAAAGGGTGAAAAGAAAAGCATTCATTATTAATGACTTAGTCTGGAAAGTCATATTGCCCATGGACAAGAAAAATAAAACATTAGGTAAATGGTCACCTCATTGGGAAGGACCTTTTCGAATACTAAAGGTATTCTCAAACAATGCATATGAAATCGAAGAATTGACGGATGATAAACGTATCCTAAAGGTTAATGGGAAATATTTAAAGAAATATAAGCCACACCTGCAGGAGATTCGAATAGTAACAACGTAGCCAAAATATTATAAAAATGCCAAAATGGCAAGATGAGATGCCAAAATGGCGTTGTTCGAATATTACATATAAAAAACCAAATTGTAATCAAATGAACAATGAAATTTAGAAATAAGAATTATTCTTCAGTCTGTTGAAGGTACTTCGAAAAGATTCAAGTCTCTGTTGAGCAAAACGTCTGGCTCCTTCCAAGGTTGCCACTTCTCCCTTGAGTTGTTCTGCAGTTTCCATTTATGCAAGCCCCTGGTTGAGATGCTCTTCGAATTGGTTACCAGCAGTATTGGTTTCGAAGGCTATTTGTTGTTCTTTAGCCTCTTTAACCTTCTGTTGAAGCTCCTGAATCTGCCTTTCCCAGAGAAGGATGGACTCAGCTCGAGCCTCATAATCAGTTTTTGCTTGCTTTAGATGCATAGCTTGATCCTCAGCTTCTTGAGAGAGTTTCGAAGCTTGTTCATAAGCAGCATCCATTGCAGTGCGTTTCTCTTGAACCTTTCTGGCAGCAGATTCATCTTGGAGAAGGTAACCAGTTACGTTGTCCAACAAAGATTGAAGATTGAACAAGATAGTACTAACTGGCAAGGAGCAGGTAGCAAGGATGACTTTTGTAAGCAACTCCTTCATAGTGTAGCAAGCAGTGCTATCCTGTTTGAGCACTTCGAATATATCCACATTGAGAATTGTTTTCCTGATCTTGTTAAGAAGTACAATTCTTTCATCTGTGGAAAGAGGATAGCTAGTCGAACTTGTGCCAGCCCTAGCAATTGGAATGTCCCTTTGAGCCAGCTTCGCCTTCATGTACCCAATAGGGTCATTTCGTCTCAGGAGTGCAAGCTCCTCGTCAATCATTCGAGACAAAGACGGTTGAGGGAGTTCCACGCGTAGGGGAGTCACGTCCAATTCGACTTCCATGGGTTTGTTGGTTGTGTCACCATCCCCTTCATTCGTTTCATGCTCATTATCTTCTTCATCGTCACCCAAGTCCACCACTTCGATGTCTTCTTTTTCGCTGCTATTTGTATTGGACTCTGTCCCAGCAGTCGAACCATCGTTGGCATCCTCTTCCTCAGACTCTTCTTCTGCAGATTCTTCGTTTCTTTGACCAGAATCAGCTTTCTCTCCTTCAGCATGAGTATCCTTTGGGTCCTCTTGAAGGGTTTCAAGAGGGGACTTTTGAAGAGAAGTTCTTTGCAAAGCCTCTGCAGATTCATGAAGTGGTGTTTCATTTGTCTCTTTTAGAGGAGGGGAAGTACTCTGATCATCCTGCTGCTCAGAAGTCCCAGCCAGAACCGCCATATTGGAGGAACCTTTGTTCTGTACAAGGTTGCTGGAGTCTCCTTGAGGAGAGGAGTTGAGCGGAGCAGCAGCTTTTGATGGTGAGGTCGAAATGGTAGAAGCTGGATTTAAGATATTCTGCAAAGAGCGAAAGAATATTAAAAGCATGCACCAAGGTAATGAGAAATTATTTCCAAAAGTTTAAAGTTCAATTTACCTGTGGACTCTCGGAAGAGAGGTTGCTAGCTATGCGTTCCAACATTACATTGGAGGTCGAAGGTGGAATTTTGGATTTGGGTGAGGGAGCAGCATCCCTGGAATCGAGTCCAGAGACACTAGTTGGTACAGCGCTCTTTGAAACATCTTTCTTCTGCTTCTTCTTCGAAGCAGCTGGTAAGTTTCCTCCAGCCTTGGGGTCTTCCCCAGTGGTGTTTGATTTTTGCTTCTTTGGAGTGGTAGGCGGAAGTTTGTTGGTCTGAAAAGATTTAAACAAAGAGTTAGATGCAAATCATGAAACATTAGTAAATTCGAAACATCAAGGCTAAGTGATTACCTGTGGAGTTGGAACACTGGTTGTTGTTGGTATTGTTGTTGTTGTTGTTGCAGCAATGGTTGTTGTTTCGGATGGAGTCACATTGTCAGTGGTTTCGATAGAGGCTTGAGAGGCGCTCCCTTCTTTCGACTTCGAAGCAGCTGTCTTTATCCTGATGGCTGAAAATCGAAACAATTAAGGCAAAAGTTAAAGATATGGAAAATGAAAAACGTTTGGGATTTTTCCCAAGCATTCGCACCTGTGCCTTGATCGGATTTAATCGACATGGCAGAAAGGTCATAGCGAAGATGTCCTGGGAAATCGTGGAGCCAGTGTCGAGCCCATGTCACAGTCTCAGATGGCTTTGGTTTCTTTTGAAGATGTTTGAACATTTCTTTGCAAGTGAACCATCAAGGGTATGGAGGAAACCAAGCCAGAGCCAGTTCTGAGGTAGGTAATATAGGAAATTTAGGTGGATGCAGTTCGAATTCCAACCTATACCTATCCTCGGGTGACAACCCTGAAGGAAGTTTTAACTTAGAAACTTTTTGTTTGAATTTTTCCTTCAAGGTCTCAGCCGCTTGATGCACAGTGGATTCCAAGTGTGTGGGATCATAAGTAGTTTCGAAATAATTTTGAAAAGCTTTAATCTCTTTGGCATGAGTGAACATACCTTTCTTGGATGGTACCTGTACATCGAAGGCATCAGTTAGTTTCTGCTGAATAGTAAGAGTATCGAACATATAAGTCTGATAAAACTTTGTCCACCATTCCAGAAACCCCTTTGCTGTAAGGTGGGTAGGTTCAAAAGTTATTAGCTCAAACTGGGCAAAGCCTTGGTATTGTTCTTGCTATAATTTGGCTTCCCGTGCCTTGAAGGTTCGCCCAGAGGTAATGGCGCTCTTAGTTTGAAATAAGGGTTCAGGAATTAGTTGGCATAAGCCAAACTGTCTCGAAACAAAATTTGGCTGGTAAGCGAAAAGGAAAATCTGATTCTTGGCAGGAGTTATTCTTGAAGAGATTAGTCTGGGTAGCAAAAAGGCTCTCCATACATCTTGAATCTTTTTGCTCTTGATAGCTTCTGAGAGAGCCATGGTGAACCATGAAGGTCCATGAGCCCTTGAAGCAAAAGGCGACATGGTCTCTTCGAACTTATGCCTCTTGGAGAATATCATGATGTATTTGGAGAATAGGACTTTGAAGTCATCCTTATCATCGTTTGGAGTTAGTCTTCGCAGCCTAGTGCCTTTGATCATTCTATCCATTATTTCAGAGTCTTGTTCAGCAATGGTGTTGGCCGTTGACAATGAAGGTTCGAACATGGCATTTAGCCACAACTGAAGCAACCAAAAAGGGCCAGCTAGCAAGATATTCTTGGAGGTGTGAGATTTTAGGCTCGAAACAGCTGACCTTAGGCTTTCATAAAGATCAACTAGTAGCAATTCGCTCAAGCACACTCTTCGATTCTCGTGCAAATCTCTAGCTAGAGGAATAAACCTACTGGCTACCTGTAGGGATCTACTGCAAAAGACATATCTTGACAGCCATAAGGTAAGGAAAGCAATGTGTTCTACATCAGATACACTGTCTCCTTCAGCATGGTAGTGGCTGATAAACTTGGAAAAGCTTGCTAGTTTGACTTCGAAGTCGATTATACTCGAATGTTCTTCGTTGTCAGGGATATATGTTTCTCCTACTGGTGATAGCCCAGTGATGGCCGCTATGTCAAAGAAGGTAGGGGTAATCATTCCACCAGGGAGATGGAAAGTATTATAAGTACTGTCCCAGAAATATAGGGACGCGAATAGCAATGGGTGGTTGTAAGTAAAACCTGGCTTCGACAGCTTAATCAAGTTGTAGATACCTAATTCTTCCCATTGCTGGGATTTCTTAGCTTCTACCTTATTGAACCAGTTTTGATAAGCAGTGTCGGAGGTGGGGCAAGATCGAAATGGTTTGAAGTTACTCTTTACATAGTCTAATTTAAAAGGGTCCTTAGGAGGAACAGTTGGATTTTCCACGGTGTTTGAGCCTGAAGATTCTATTGCCTTAGGGGCGTCCATTTTATTAAACAAGGGTTTGAAATTATAGCAAACTGGGAAAAATTTTCTGGTGTCTTTTAGAATTTCAAAAACTGTAAGAGGGCCCATTAAAGCTAACCTCTTACCAGCAGCGGTGGTAGGAATAAGTACCTGGGATGCATAAAGCATTTCTTTCTCCTTTGAGATCATCTGGGGAACAAGAACAGATTGACCTTGGTGAGTGACAACCTTGCTTTCCATGGTAGTTCCTGCGGTCTTTCCTTTCTTTTTGGAAACCTTTTTTAGTTGGGATGAAGTAGAAGAAGACATTGTTGGAAGAATGTTGAAAGCTTAGGGTTTCGGTGAGAAAATAAGGAGAAAAGATTCAGAATGTGGAAAGAAAAGAAAAAGACTAAGTTGATGGGTTTTTATAATATGGAAGTTTAAGCATCCACTGAGTAAGGTTGTGATATGTGGTAATCATGGGTTGGTGTGATGAAGAGGTGGCATAAAGTTAACATTGGTAATAGGCGTGATTAAAGATAATCATTGTTTTGTAACTGCACCATACTGTGAAGTGGTTCAAGGCGGTTAAGGAATTTAAAAAGTGTTATAATTGACGTGACTGGAGTCAAATGCAATAAATGTTATGATGATTCGAAGGTCGCATCAAAATCTTGTGTATATGTTTAAAATAAGTATTTCTTAAAGGAATCGAAATACATATTTTAAAGGGGCATTTTGTTGGATGAAGATTTTGATAGTATTATTAGGAGCAAAATAAATGGGACGTTTCGATTGAAATAAAACAAAACGCCATGTTTCGAAATAGTAGAAGCAATGCTTCGAATGAGCATATCAGAACTTGGAACTTTGAGTGACAGTTATGAGAATATATCCAAAGAAGTCTCGAAATGACAACAAGGTTGTGTCTAAGAAGTGCGTTCGAAGCGAAGAAGTGCCAAAACATTTGAAATTCAAATGCAAGTGGGATGTTCGAAATTTGAAATATATGCGTTGGAGCATTCGAAGACGCGTGGAAGCAAGAGAGAGGCATTGCTCTGCGTGTTCTGAACGTGGCAGAATCTTATAGCAAGACCGTTATGGTCGAAGTAGTATAAATAGAAGTCTTAGCATTAGGATTTCGTGTGTCATATCTATTTGTACAAAAACTCAGTAAACATTCAAATTACCACATGGCTAGGGAAACGAATGCAAGAGCAATGTACGTATGATAGCACCACATGTTTATGATTTAATGAAAACCCTTTATCATTTCCAGTACTTTCTTTATCTTTATGTCAATACCATTTACAAGTTTTTGCATCTAAAGTCTTTTTATTTGAAATCTTTTCATTGATGCCTTACATTTAATTGCTTTCCTTCTATTTCAAATACATTACATTTTAGAAACTGTTATACATTTCATGCCTTTATCTTCAAGTTTTTATCCTTAGAACACCTTTTTTACTTAAAGCAATTTTATAGTTTTCTTGCATTAAACGCTTTCTTCATATTTCGAATCTTTTACATTAACTGTTTTCTTTACGTTTCGAAGTCATTTACTTGTCTTTTATGCAGTTTTTACATGTCTTTACAATTAACTTTATTCATGCAATTTAGTTTCCCGCACATATATTTTGATTACACCTTTAGATCTTTAAGAGAGAAATCGAAATAAGTCAAACACCTACACAACATTCTAAATACCAACCATGAATACCTGTTCGGTCATGAGAGTTACCCTAATGACCAACACGTCCTAGGATCAATCTAGTCGATCCTGCGAGTTACCAGAGGAATTGAATAACAGTCAGTAAGTTTATTCGATAGTTTGGAGGACTAGCGGTTGTTTACCAGAAATCACTGTAAACACCCGCTTCATCAAGCAGACCCTCATATGCCGGTACAGTATCCCCGACAGGATCATCACAGACAATGGTACAAATTTGAACAACACTATGATCACCGCTCTATGCGAACAGTTCAAGATTTATCATCATAATTCATCTCCCTACCGGCCAAAGATGAACGGTGTTGTTGAAGCCGCGAACAAAAATATTAAGAAGATCATTCAAAAGATGACAGTCACCTACAAGGACTGGCATGAGATGTTACCGTTTGCTCTGCATGGATATCGTACCACGACACGTACTTCAACAGGGGCAACTCCATTTTCTTTGGTATATGGCATGGAAGTTATTCTACCCATGGAAGTTCAGATTCCTTCCTTGAGGATTATGAAGGATGCCAGTTTGAGTAAAGACGATTGGATTCAGACCTGGATTGATCAACTTAACTTGATCGATGAGAAGCGACTTACTGCTGTTTGTCATGGTCAGACGTATCAAAAATGGATGATCAAGGCTTTCAACAAAAAGGTTAGGCGTCAGGTATATCAAGTCGGAGATCTTGTAATCAAGCGGATCATCTTACTGCAAAGTGATCCCAGGGGCAAGTGGACTCCTACTTACGAAGGACCATTTGTAATCAAGAGCATCTTTTCTGGTGGGGCAATGATTCTGACCACCATGGACGGTGACGACTTGCCGCACCCTGCTAACACAGACATAGTCTAAAGATACTACGCATAAAATGACCCGACAAGTTGAAAACCCGAAAGGGCGACTTGGGAAAAAATGGGCATCCCGGTGAATCGAAAACCCGAAAGTTCAAGAAAAAATTTGGGATAAAACAAAAAAATTTGTACACCCGGCAAATTGAAAACTCGAAAGGGCGACTTGCGCAAAAAAGGGTTTCCCAGTGGATCGAAAACCCGAAAGGGCGGTCCAGGAAAAAGTTAGGGAATTAAAGCGTATGACTATGTCTCGTCGGATCACTTTAAGAACAATCTCTTCACCAATAAGCTCCAAGCTTCTGATCAATCCAATCATCTACGGACGAAGCAACGAATGGACAGATACTCAGAGTTGTGAAGGCTATAGCAGAATGGGAACCCCATGGAATTGTTACACATAGCCATCTTTCTTTTTGTATAAAATTTTTCTCAATTTTTACGGCAACGTTATCTTACTAGGATGTCTGTCTCCCTTGTACAAAGATACTTACAAAAATTAATACAAATATACTTCAAAGTGCAGAGATTTGCTTGCCTTTCTTTTTCTTTTTTTACACACTGTTTTATTTGAAAACGTCCAATGTTTTGTTAAATAGGCATATGCATTTGAATATAATCACTACTTACAAATAAAACGAAATTGGGAAAGGATAATTACTGATAGGTTGAAGGTGTAGGAAGATATCTTTATGCCATTCAAGAAGAAATCCCCTGCATTACTTTGTTCAGATCCTCAACAAAGCTAAAACCTCAGAGTACATGTCCCCAGCGGAGTTAAGCTTCAAGATCCCCCGACGGAGCCAGTACATTCCAAACTGGATTCCCCAGCCGAGTTAAGTTTCAAAGTTCCCATCAGAGTTCAAACTCCTGATTCCCAGCGGAGCCAGAATAATCTAAACCTCCTTCCCCAGCGAAGTCAAATTTCTAACTGATCAAATTCCCTCAATTTCCCCAGCAGCTAGGATGATTCCCCAATAGATTGGCATACAACCCAAAGCTCCTGATTTCATCGGCCGAGTAAACATTCTCCCCACAGAGTTATTTCCCAGCAGATCGAGGATTCTCGATCTCTTTTTTTCCAAACAGAAACCTCCTAGGTCTTAATTTTTGCCCAGTAGAGATTTATAGAGATTTTCCTTATGTCCTAGGAAAGTCATGAAGGATTCTCATTCCCCGCAGAAGTTGTCAGAACCCTTGTAAATCCCCACAAGTCTCCGAGGACCCTCAATCTCCAGCAGTGGTCCCAGGATTTCTCATTCTCAACAATCAAGAGCTTTAATCCCCAAGCAGTTAGCAAGGATTTCACATCTTCAGTAATAAAAGATTTTTGGAATCCCCAGCTTCGGTCAAGGATTTATTTTCCCCGACAACAGTCAAAGATTTCATTATCTCCAGCTATCCAGGATTTATCTTCCTCAGCAAGACAGCTACTCAACTTACATGCATAACCATTACATTCATATATCATAAACATGGATTACAGTTCATTGCATCATACATATCATGCAATATAACTTCGTGTTTTAGCTAACGTTTTACCCTTTTCAGGATAAGATTAAAAGGCTATCATTAACAATTATTCAAATACAGTATGGATACACCCCAGACACAACGGTCATTCTACTACTCATTCAGACTTCAGCAATTAGATACAGACTAGATACGCTCCAGACACGGCGGCCATTCTATCTCTCATTCAGATTCAACTATCAACTACAAGTTCAGATATGCTCCAAACACGGATGCCGTTCTGGCCTTTACACCAGCAGTTTGACTCCCCCAGTGCAGTCGCCACAGAAGTCATTATGTCACTTATTCAGATCCCCAGTTATAGTACGGATACACTCCAGACACGAAAGTCATTCTACTACTCATACAGATCTCAACTTCAGATACAGTCCAGATACGCTCTAGACACGGTTGCCATTCTGTCACTCATTCAGCGTTTATCCCCAGCACACAGTTGCTCCATACACAGATGTTTCTCTGTTACCCAGATACAATACAGATACACTCCAGACACGGCAGTCATTCTGATATTCATTCAAAGTTCAAATACAGTTACAGCTCAGATACGCGCCAGACACGGACGCCATTCTTTTGCTCATACAGACTCAATCTCCAGATACAGTTCAAATGCATTCCAAACACGGATACCATTTTGATGTTCATTCTTCTGACCTACAATGTTGCAAATCAACAAACATTCTAAGATGGCATCTTTAAGCTCATCTCCAGCAAGATTCTACCATCTCCAAATGGCATCTTTAAGCCCATTTCCTCAGCTATATTTTGACGAGTGCAAATTTACGGGCACTCTAGTGTCCAATCCTCTTTTACCTTCGAGTCACGAAAGGCAAACTTGTCAATCTAACTCTTCAGGTTCAAGAAGGTTGAACAGGGGCAACTGTTGTACCCCAAAATTTTCCCTCCCATATTCATCAACATTTCTCATCACAAGACTCTTGGAACTCAAGATCAAGCTAGGGTTTGCTCTGCTCAAGACACTTCCTTACACTGTTGACCTAAATTAGAGTTTGAGTTTGCACAGGGATATTTTGACCTACAATGCCCAAATTGACTTTCATACTCCATGTTGGACCCACAAGTTTGTCCATACCAAGTTTCAAGCCTTGATTCAAATTTTTGTCCAGTCAATTGGACAGTTGACCTAGAAATCAGCTGTATTGGGGAAAAAGTCAATTGTGGCCAATTGACAGTCAAACCTCATGAATTTTGACCCACATCAACATTATGAACTCATATGAATCATTTGATCAAGTTTGGATCATAATTCCACAAGAAATTTGATCAGATCACCAAAAGGGCAAAATGGTCATTTTTAGGGTTTTGACTGTACAAAAGCAATTTTTGACTGTTTGACCTAACCAATGGCAAATCAAGCTCAACCATGGACACAAGGACTCAATGAAATTGTCTTGACCTATTCAACAAGTTCAAAAGATCTCAAATGCATAGGATTGACAGATGAATTTTTCAGTCAACTGATCAAAATTTGACTGTACACTAAAAAGTCAAACTTTGACTTTTTGGTCAAAATCAAGTGCCAAGAGTTATTTTTCATCAAGACGTGTCAAATTCTGAAACTTGTTCATCAAGAAACCCAAAAATGCAAATTAGGGTTTAAAATGGAAAATTTTCATAACTTAGAAATTTTCTAAGTTATGAAATTTTCTTATTTTTTCCTAACTTTGTCCCATTTTTTCACCAAGATGCAAATGGATTCAAACAAAACTTGCAACATGAAAGTTTTAGTCCATCACAAAGTATACAACTTTTATTCACAAAGTTTTCTCAAAAGAAGCTTGTATCTCAAGTTATGATTTTTGGAACAAGGGTACCTAAAACTTTTAACTTAGAGAAATTTTGCCCTAGTTTAGGCAGGATTTTGACCCATCTTCTTGGCCATTTTTCATATAGTTCCACTTGGAGTTTCAAGTTGCATTTCAAAGATGGATTATAGCACATGTTGCAAGCTTTCCAAATTGTCCAAGAACTCCTCAAACCCCTTTGTGGTTAGGGAGAATCGAATGCTTGAAGTTGGCAAAAACTCACTTTGATCCATGGCCAATACATGTTCATACCAAGTTGCAAATCTGATCTAGCTAGCTTGGTTCACAATTACAGGCCTCAAAACGAGTTTGTACTCCATAATTTAATGCATATCCATTGAGATAAGGTATTGTCTTGGTCATTAGGGTATTATACACTAGATTAAGCCTTAAATGGAAAAAGTAACAATACCATTTTTGCTTAAACTTCACTTTATGTCAAAACAAGATCCTTGAGGCATGGGGCCATATCTCTGAGGCAAGATCAAATCTACCAATTCCAGTAACCAAGGGCAAAGTATGCAGCATAATATAGGACTTGTACAGGCCTGCATTGAGAACATACACACTCTTGCTTCAAGAAGAAGAAAACTTGCAAAATACAAGCCATCTCTCACATCTGATAAAACCAACTTACACAAACATTGCAAACAAGTTTCATACCTCCTAACAAGCCAGAAAAACGACCCCTTTGCCTCTAGAAACTCCTAGTGCATAAAACCCCCATTTTCTTGCAAAACAGGGTCAGTTCTGCATTTTGCAAGCCATCATCAAACACCTTTCAACCAACATACCTGAGCTATCCAAATCATCCACAAGTTGTTGTAACACCATTAACACACATTGCCATTTTTGTTTCAAAGCTTTGTAGGTTGAGTTCTGTAGCACGATTCAGGCTACTACAAAACAAGCCAAGTATTGGGAAAGCTTCCTTGGACCTCAGGCAAGCTCAAAAGAACCTCAAGCACCCTTGGAAGTTGATGCATTGTCCAGCTCGAAGTCAACTGAAACAGGTATTTCATGAACTTCTATCTCTCTATTTAGGAATAGTTAGACTTAGGTTTGTGAATGAAAGATGTTGTATTCATAGCCCTGAAACCATACATGTGCTTAGTTTTCATTTATATTAATCGTGCTAGGAGAATTTTGTTCATGAACTTTCTGAAAAAACTAGGTTAAGATTTAGGGCCAGAGAAATTCTCTCTGGTCTTTGAGAGTTAGCTTAAGTTTTTTATATGGTTGGATTCGTTGCTTGATGCTCTACAAGTTTCATGTTATGAGTTTTGTCAAAAAGTCAAGGAATCAGGAGATAGCAGTTGATGTACAGAACGCGCGTTTTTTTGTGAACTGAGGAAGAAGATGAAGTTCCTTGGGCTGGGCCTGTTTGCTTTTGCTTCTCACGCACACATTTTCAGTTTACACCCCCCTGGCCCATTTATTTGCATATTTGTCATTTTGATTTTTTTATTTTTTTATTCTGACTTTATTATTTTATGTCCAAATATAAAAAATGCCAAAAAATTATTTTTATATTTTTTCATATTTATTTGATATTTATTTTTATTTTACTAGTATTAAAATGATTTAAATACTTTATATCCCTTTTATTAAAACTCAAAAATAATATAAAAAAATATGTTTATCTTTATTTATTATTTTGTACATACTTGAAAACATTTTCTTGAAATATATACCATGTTGTAAAGAATTTATTTTATTTTTATACACACTTAGTATATTTAATATATTTAATACATATACATACATATTTTAATTAAATAATTAAGACAAAAAATACAAAAATAATATATTTTTATTTTTATTAATATGTTTTACTAAAAATACCATTTTTTAATATACTTATATTTTTGTATAAATTAATACATTATTGTATATAAATAATAAATAATACCATTTATTTAAAAAATTAGGGTTTTGCCCTAAAGAATAAAATAATTAAAATTGACTTTTTTTTTATTATTTACACTTCATATTTAAAAATACTTTTACATATATAAAAATCCTTTTTGCATAACACATTTTATTTAACACTTATTTATTGTATTTATTTATTGTACATATTATATCTTGTACATTCAATTTGGTTGTAATAATTTAGGATTTAATTTCTTGCAAAATAATCCTCAATTCAAATTTGAACCCCCCCTCCCTATATCATATTGTAATAATGTAGAATTTAAATTCTCGCACCTTTAGATGCTTTCAATTATGCCATGATTAGACCTATGGTTTGTATGCAAAATCAAAGTAACAATTAGCTTGACCTAATCCAAAGATAACAATGCATGAAAAACAAACACAATGCACACTTACACCCCTAGGGTTACAATCCACTTGTTGCCTTCAAAAATGGGCCATGGTTGCATGTCAAGTACTTTGGCAAAACAAAAACAAAACAAAAGATCATAGTCCCTCGATGACGCTATATGGGTTGCCTAAACAAAATGATCAAGTCCCTCAAGAAAAATTGCCAAAAATACTTGACATTATTGCTATCATGGTCTGTACAATGACTCGCGCCTGTCCCGTTAACATCCTAACGCAAGGTTGTTCACCAAATACAATGGTGAAACAACACTGTTAAAAGGGTCAAAAACATAAGAAAGATCTTTGAGTAAAATAGGGTAGACAACTCTTGGTTACTTGATCAAAAGCTTGCAAAAACATCCTTGCTATCTTCAAAACACACTTCACAATACAATTTCAAAACCCTACTTTCAAACATTGGAAATTTTTCAAAAGACAAAAACACCTTTGTATACATTCAAACAAGAATCATTACAAAGGTTGCCACAACGATGGCCTCTTTTCAAAACATCTTTCAAAATCACACACAAAGCACCATTTCAAACAATTGAAAAGCACCATTTCAAATAATTGAAAAGCAAAGCAAGTGATCTAAGAAAGTAACTAAGAGCCCATGGATAACCATGGATAGAAAGGGTGCTAATACCTTCCCTTTCTATAACCTACTCCCTGAACCCAAGAAAACATCTCAAAGGTCTTTCCTGTGTTTTTTGACCTTTCCTTAGGATAAAATAAAAAGTCTGTGGCAACTCTTGCTAAACTGAAACATTTGCGAACACAAACGCAAAATCCCAAGTCAGTTCTCCCACCGTATCACACCCAGAAATTTGAACTTGGTGATGTGATGGTTAAGGGAATAGGCTTAAAGATGTCATTTGGAGAGGTGATAGAAAGTTGTAGGAGATGGGCTTAAAGATGCCATCCAGGAATTATTGTTGAATTGTGTCTGTAAGCTGAAACTGAATGAGTATCAGAATGGCGTCCGTGTCTGTGGCGTATCTAAATTGTATCTGAAATCTGAATCTGAATGAGTATTAGGATGGCATCCGTATCGGGAGTGTATCTGTACTATATCTTGAAATTAAGTCTGAATGAGTAACAGAATGACTTCCCTGTCTGGAGTGTATATGTACTGTATCGGTACTTGGAATCTGAATGAGCGGCAGAATGGCTTCTGTGTCTGGAGCGTATCTGGATTGTATCTGAATGAGAAATAGAATGGCTTCCGTGTATGGAGCATATCTAAACTGTATCTGAAATTTGAATCTGAATAAGTAACAAAATAACTTCCGTGTCTGGAGTGTATCTATACTGTATCTGAAGTTTGAGATCTGAATGAGTAACATAATGACTTCCGTGTCTGGAGTGTATCTGTACTATATCTGAATGAGAAATAGAATGGCTTTCGTGTCTGGAGCGTATCTAAAATATATATGAAATTTGAATCTGAATAAGTAATAGAATAACTTCCGTGTCTGGAGTGTATTTGTACTGTATCTGAAGTTTGAGATCTGAATGAGTAACAGAATGACTTCCATGTCTGGAGTGTATCTGTACTGTATCTGAATGAGAAATAGAATGGCTTCCGTGTCTAGAGGGTATCTAAACTATATCTGAAATTTGAATCTGAATAAGTAACAGAATAACTTTCGTGTCTGGAGTGTATTTGTACTGTATCTAAAGTTTGAGATCTGAATGAGTAACGGAATGACTTGTGTCTGGAGTGTATCTGTATTGTATTTGAATGAGAAATAGAATGGCTTCCGTGTCTGGAGCGTATCTAAACTGTATCTGAAATTTGAATCTGAATAAGTAACAGAATAACTTCCGTGTCTGGAGTGTATATGTACTGTATCTGAAGTTTGAGATCTGAATGAGTAACAGAATGACTTCTGTGTCTAGAGTGTATCTCTACTGTATCTGAATGAGAAATAGAATGGATTTCGTGTCTGGAGCGTATCTAAACTGTATCTGAAATTTGAATCTGAATAAGTAACAGAATAACTTTCGTGTCTGGAGTGTATCTGTACTGTATCTGAAGTTTGAGATCTGAATGAGTAACAGAATGACTTCCGTGTCTGGAGTGTATTTGTACTGTATCTGAATGAGAAATAGAATGGCTTCCGTGTCTGGAGCGTATCTAAATTGTATCTGAAACTTGAATCTGAATAAGTAACGGAATAATTTCCGTGTCTGGAGTGTATCTGTACTGTATCTAGAATCTTTGCACATTTGTTAAAGATAGTTGTTAATCTTATCCTGAAAAGGGTAAAATGTTAGCTGAAACACAAAGTTATGTTGCATGAAATGTATGATGCAATAAATGTGTTTTATCCATATTTATGATGTAATGTATGCGCATGTAAGCTGATTTGCTGTATTGCTGAGGAAAATAAATCCTTGACTGTTGCCGGGGAAAATAAATCCTTGACTGCTGAGGATTTTATTGTGAGAGTAATGCCATATACTTCTTGAGCAATCTGCTTGGGGAATCCAGAGAATTTTAATGACTTCTACTGGGGATTCATTGACGGGAGTCTTTGTTCTGTCGAGAAGCAATAAAAACTCTGTGGGGAAAAAGTTTATCCTGTAGTGAAAACTCTGTGGGGAAAAGCTTATTCCGCTGGGGAGTTCAGGAGTTTGGGTTGTATGCCAATCTACTAGAGAGTTACCCTAGGTTGGGGAGAAAGAGAAGTTAACCGTTATCTGGTTGATTTTCAGGCTTCAAGACCACTTGATGGGGATATCTGAAGAAATTGGATGATTTCCGCTGTGGGTTGATAGTTCAAAGTTTCGGCTCCACTGGGGATTGGTGGTTGGTAGTCTCAGCTCTGCTGGGGATATGTAGTTCAAAGTTTCGGCTCCATTGGGGATCTTAATGACGTGCTGCAGGGATTACTCATGGAATAGCATAAAGACGTTTTCCTAATCTTTCTACCTGTCAGTAATTGTTCTTTTTCATCCTGTTTATTTGTAAACAGTAATTATGTTCAAATGCATATGTTCATTAATGAATCATTGGACGTTTTTGCAAATAAAACATAAGTATAAAGAAAAAAGGCAAATAGTTTTCTGTACTTTGAAAGAGATATCTTTGTATTTACTTTGAATAAGTGTTTTGTACAAAGGAGACAGACATCCTAGTAAGAGGATGGTGTCATAAAAATGAGAAAATTTTATACAAAGAAATATAGCTATGTGTGAAAAAAAATCCCATGGGGTTCCCATTCTGCTATAGCCTTCGTAACTCCAAATATCTTGTCCATTCGTTGCTTCGTCCGAAGATGATTGAATTGATCAGAAGCCTCAGAATTTGTCTGTGAAGAGATTATCCTTAAAGTGATCCGACGAGACATAGTCTTACGCTTTAATTCCCTAACTTTTGCCTGGACCGCCCTTTCGGGTTTTCAGTCCACCGGGAAACCCTTTTTTTACCCAAGTCGCCCTTTCAGGTTTTCAACTTGCGGGTGTACAGATTTTTTCGTTTTATCCCTAATTTTTGCCTGAACCGCCCTTTCGGGTTTTTGATTCACCGGGATGCCCTTGTTTTGCCTAGGTGTGTCAACCTAGCGGGTCTCTTATGCGTAGTATCTTTTGACTATGTCTGCGTTCGCAGGGTGCGGTAGATCGTCGATGTCCATGGTGGTAAAAATCATTGCCACACCAGAAAAGATGTTCTTGATCACAAATGGTCCTTCATAGGTAGGAGTCCATTTTCTCCTGGGATCACTTTGTGGCAAGATGATGCGCTTGATCACAAGATCTCCAACTTGATACACTTGGCGTCTGACTTTCTTGTTGAAAGCCTTGATCATCCGCTTTTGATACGTCTGACCATGGCAAACAGCAGTAAGTATCTTCTCGTCAATTAAGTTTAACTGATTAAGCCAGGTTTAGATCCAATCGTCTTCACTCAAACCAGCATCTTTCATGATTCTCAAGGGGGGAATCTGAACCTCGATAGATAAAACAGCTTCCATGCCATATACCAAAGAATAGGGTGTTGCCCCAGTTGATGTGCGATCCATGGTACGGTACCCGTGGAGAGCAAACGGTAGCATCTCATGCCAGTCCTTGTAGGTAACTGTCATTTTTTGTATGATCTTTTTGATATTTTTGTTAGCAGCTTCGACAGCACCATTCATCTTTGGCCGATAGAGAGATGAATTGTGATGTTGAATCTTGAACTGCTTGCACAAGGCGGTGGTTATAGTATTGTTAAGGTTTGTAGAGTTGTCAGTGATGATCCTTTCGGGGATACGGTACCGATAGATAAGGTTCTGCTTAATGAAGCGGGCAACAACGTTCTTAATAACAGATGCGAAGGAAGCTGCTTCGACCCACTTTGTGAAGTAATCAATGGCCACTAGAATGAAGCGGTGTCCATTGGATGCTGTAGGCTTGATCTCTCCAATCATGTTGATTCCCCACATAGCAAATGGCCAAGGAGCTGTTAAGACATTTAGAGGAACAGGAGGCATGTGCACCTTGTCTGCATAGATTTGACATTTATGGCATGTTGGGGAGTGTTGATAGCAGTCTGCTTCCATGGTAGACCAGTAATAGCCTGCCCTTAGAATCTTCTTAGCCATCGTATGCCCGCTAGAGTGAGTGCCAAATGTACCTTCATGCAATTCGGCCATGATCTTTTCAGCTTCAGCTTTGTCCACACAACGGAGCAGAATAGAATCATGGTTGCACTTGTATACGATGCCATTACTTAGGAAGAACTTAGCTGAGAATCTTCTCAAGAACTTTTTGTCATTGACTAAAGCTCCCTCAGGATATTCTTGAGCCTCGAGATACCTTTTGATTTCATGAAACCAAGGCTGGTCCACTACTTCTTCGGTATTAATCTCGTGACAGTGTGCTGGTTCATCCATCCGTTCAATGGTGATCTGGGGAGCCTCGTTGTCCCAATTAAGTTTAAACATGGATGACATTGTAGCTAGAGCATCTGCTAGCTGATTTTCTTCTCGCGGAAAGTGCTCGAAGGTAATCTGCTCGAAATGTGGTAACAATGTCAGACATGTTCTTTATAAGGGATGAGGTTTGGATGCTTAGTGTCCCACTCTACTTTGATTTGACTGATAACCAAACCTGAGTCCCCAGATACAATCAAAGATTTGATTCCCAAGTTTATGGCAGCCTTGAGTCCAAAGATACACGCTTCATACTCTGCCATGTTGTTCGTACAGTTGAAGCAAAGTCTGGCAGTGAAAGGAGTATGGCAACCTTCTGGGGATATGAGTACCGCGCCGATACCGTTGCCAAGTGCAATAGAGGCACCATCAAAGTACAGGTTCCATCGGGATCCTTGTTCAGGTCCGTCATATGGTCTGATATCTTCAACATTGTCCAATGTCATGATGTCTTCGTCAGGGAAGTCAAACTTCATGGATTGATAATCTTCTACAGCTTGATGAGCCAGATGAAGAGCTAGCACACTGCCCTTTATAGCTTTTTGGGTCGTGTATTGTATGTCATACTCTGTGAGGATCATTTGCCATCTATCTATTCTTCTAGACAAAGCAGGCTTCTCAAAGATGTATTTGATCAGATCTATCTTAGATATCAGCAAAGTGGTATGAGTCAACATATACTTCCTTAGCCGGCGAGCAGCCCATACCAAAGTGCAGCAAGTTTTCTCGAGCAGTGAATATCTTGTTTCACAGTCGGTAAACTTTTTGCTAAGGTAATAAATGGCATGCTCTTTTCGGCCAGACTCGTCATGCTGCCCCAGTACGCACCCCATTGAATTCTCTAGGACGGTCAGATACATGATTAGCGGTCTTCCCTCGACGGGTGGCATCAAGATAGGAGGCTCTAGAAAATACTCCTTGATTTTATCGAAAGTAACTTGACAGTCATCATTCCATCTAACTACCTGATCTTTCTTTAACAGCTTGAAGATCGGCTCACAAGTAGATGTTAGGTGAGAAATGAACCTAGCAATGTAGTTCAGGCGTCCCAAGAAACCTCTGACCTCCTTCTCAGTGCGAGGAGCATGCATTTCTTGTATAGCTTTGACTTTGGCAGGATCAACCTCAATGCCTTTGTTGCTGATAATGAAACCCAAGAGTTTACCGGATCGGACTCCGAATGTGCACTTGTTAGGGTTCAATCTGAGCTTGTACTCCTTCAACCTGACAAACAGCTTTTGCAAGTGACTAAGGTGTTCTTCTTCAGTTTGTGAACGGGCTATCATGTCATCTACGTAGACCTCTATCTCATGATGTATCATATCATGAAACAAAGCTACCATGGCGCGTTGATAGGTTGCCCCAGCATTCTTCAATCTGAATGGCATCACTTTGTAGCAGAATGTACCTTATTGTGTAACGAAAGTAGTTTTCTCCATGTCCTCATGTGCCATTTTGATCTGGTTGTAGCCTGAGAATCCGCCCATGAAAGAAAATACTTTGTGTTGGGCTGTATTGTCAACCAGGATGTCAATGTGTGGAAGTGGAAAATCATATTTAGGGCTGGCCCTGTTTAAGTCTCTATAATCTACGCACATCCGTACCTTTCCATCTTTTTTAGGCACAGGCACAATGTTAGCAACCCATTGAGGATAAGAAGTAACAGCCAGAAATCCAGCATTGAACTGCTTCATAACTTCTGCTTTGATCTTCTCGGACATGTCAGGCCTCATGCGGCGGACCTTTTGCTTCACTGGTGGACAGTCTTCTCTTGTGGGTAGACGGTGTACCACAATGTCTGTATCAAGTCCCGGCATGTCTTCGTATGACCAGGCGAAGATTTCAACATAATCATGCAACAACTGAATTAAGCTCTCCTTGACACTTGACTCTAAATTGGCACCCACTCTGATTTCTTTTCTGTCATCCTCAGTTCCCAAGTTGATTGTATCCAACTGCTCTTCATGAGGCAGAATAGCCCTTTCCTCTTGTTGTAGAAGTCTAGCCAATTCCCCTGGCACCTCACAATCTTCCTCACCTTCGTATTCGGCTTGGTAGATTAGATCTTCAGAGTCACTAAAGGTTATAGCAGTATCGTTACCCATGGGATCCGGAATGGAAGAGTACCTGCATTTATGAGTGTGGGTGTGTGTAAGGGTATAGCCACCTTTAAACAAATAAAATGTAAAAAGAAAGACAATGAACACAAAAGTTTATATGAAAAACGTCCATGATTCATTGAAATGACATATGAAAATGAAATAAGAACCCTTACAAATGGACCTATGTGCCTCAGGTAAGACACAAGGTTAAAAAAGTACGAATTGTTTGTGAATTATTACAGATCCAATAGAAATGGAAAAGATAAATTACTGCGGTATGAAAGTAATCGGAATAAAGTCTTTTGCTTCCCAGTTGCACAGTCCTCCGTCGACAGTTGGAAATATCCAGTCTTCTAGGTTGCCCTCTTCTTCACTGTCCTCTAGTGCATTAACTCCATGATGACTGATCTTCATAGGTGGCCCTCCAGCACGGGCGTGGCGCATGGTTTTCTGAGCGGTTGAGGTGAACCCCAAGCCGGACTTGTCTGATTTGAAAGGAAAGTATGGAAGCTGCCCCCAGATTGTGGATCCTCCCCCCTTCAACCACTGCTTTTGCATCCTTGAGAGATGACATCCGAGGAGGGGGTCTGGTGATCATGGGTACAGAGGACACTGTCTTGGTCGCCGCTATCTCCTGAGCTACCTCCTCAAAATGCTGGAAAGGAGTTTCGATGAATTCGCCATCCAATTCTACATAACGGAAAGAATTCAGATGACTGATCATGTATTCTTCTTCGCCATGAACAGTTATGATTTTCCCCTGGACAGGGTACTTGAGCATTTGATGCAGAGTAGAAGTGACAGCTCCAGCATGGTGGATCCAAGGTCTTCCCAACAGGCAAGAATAAGAAGGACGAATGTCCATCACATAGAATGTGGAGTTGAAGGTTTTAGTTCCCACCTTAATCGGGATGTCCACCTCCCCGTGGACCATCCTTTTAGAACCATCAAAGGCTCTGACAATTATATTGTTTGGTTTCAGGGTTAAGCCTTCACAATCCAGTCTATCCAAGGCTTTCTTCGGCAAGACGTTTAAAGACGAACCAGTGTCTACCAGTACGTGTGCCAGGGTTGTCCCTCTGCATTCCACCGAGACATGCAAAGCATCATTATGTTTTCTCCCTTTCGAAGTTAAATCTGCATCGGAGAATCCTAGACCATTGTCAGCTGTTAAACTAGCCACACATTCCTGGAACTGGTCAGCGGAGGTTTTTTGTGGCACGTGGGCCGTCTTCAAAAATCTTATCAGAGCCTTAGCATGAGCTTCTGAACAAATCAATAGGGCCAACATGGAGATCTTCGAGGGGGTTTTCCCCAGCTGTTCCACTACATCATAATCGCTTTTCTTGATTATTTTCAAATTTTCCTCCATTTCCTTTTGAGAGGTTTCAGGGATGATCAACGGCTGAGCCCTCGTTCTGACAGGCTCTTCTTGGATACCTTTCCCTCGGACATCAGTAGCAGCAGAGGGGATAACCACGGGGGTTATGACTTCTTCTATGATTGGTGTACTGGCAGATATGTTTACTGGTGTAGAGATAACCTTAGGAGCAGCTGAGGGTCCAAGAATTGCCTTTGGAGGGGTAATCTTTGGAGAAAAGATTCTTCCACTACGGGTAACTTTGCTTGTTCCGTTACTGATGCCGGAATTGTCTTCTTCAGAACTCTCTTTCTCGGCAGTCTGTTCAATCTGTTTAACACCATGGTAGTAGATTTCTCCACCATAGTTCCATGGTATTGATTTGTCGGACTTGTACGGGACTGGCCCGGGCATGGTTATCTTCAAAGGTGAAGCCTTCGGAGCGGGTGTAATCCTAACAGGTCTTTTAGGGACCTCGGAAGGATTGGCGGATATGGTTAATATTGAAACATCGTTAACATGAGTTGATAAAATAGGAGACTTCTGAAATAGTATTTCTTGGTTATCAATTAGGCGTTGGATGCATATCTTCAACAATGGACAGTGGGTTAATGAGAATGAACAAAGGTGACAATCTTCTTCACAACCTGGGAAAACCCCAGCCTTTAACAAATTTAACTTGATTATAGGGAGCGGAGTTATCAAATCATCTACAGTAGCAACAAACAGACCCTCCTCAACAGCATGGGCGTTGTGGCCGTGCCTTGGCATTGGAGCAGAGATAACATTGGGTTTTTCAGGTGCGTAGAATTCAAATTCTTTAGCATCTATCAAATCCTGAATTTTATTCTTCAGGGCCCAACAATTGTCAGTGTCGTGCCCTGGGCTCTCCGAATGGTAAGCACACCTGGCGTTCGGATGGTAATATGGGGAAGCAGTGTTAGGATTTTTAGGGGCCTCTTTCAGCATGGCCAAATTTAACTTCAGAAGATGGGGTAGGACTTGAGCAGGAGTCATGTTTATCTTGGTGAATTGCCGTACAGGCCTTTCCACCCTTTGTTGATTGTTTCTAGGCTGATCATTCCTCGGCTGATTTTTTCCTGGCTGGTCCGATGCAGACTTCTGAATCATAACGGCCCCCACCGCTGGCCGGCGCTCAACTCTTCCTTGACCTCTCTGAGAGTAGACAGCTGACACTTCCTTCTTTCCCGTGAAAGGTTTTCTGATGGCAGCAGAAGTAGATGCATCTTTTTAAATTTTCCCGCTTTTTATACCGGCCTCCACTCTTTCTCCGGTTAGAATCAGATCAGTGAACCCAGCGGACAAACTTCCAATCAGGTGATTGAAGAAAGGACCTGATAGGGTACCCATAAACATGTCCACTAGCTCTCTTTCTAACAATGGTGGTTGCACCCTTCCAGCTAAGTCCCTCCACTTTTGGGCATAGTCTTTGAAGCCCTCATTGGTAGCCATGGCCATACTCTGTAGCTGAGTACGGGTTGGCGCCAAGTCGGCGTTGTATTGATACTGTTTATAGAAGGCGACTGCCAAGTCTTCCCAATTATGGATGTCTGCTCTCTCCAACTGGTAGAACCAATCAAGCTGTGTTCCTGATAAATTGTCTTGGAAAAAGTGGACCCACAGATCTTTGTCAGAAGAATATGGTTGAATTTTCCTGACATAAGATCGTAGGTGCATCTTTGGGAAAGACACTCCATCATACTTAGCAAACAATGGCACTTTAAACTTAGGAGGGACTACAATTCCATAAACCAACCCTAGCTCCTTAAAATCCAGCCCCGGTACTCTTTGCACTTCCATAGCAGCTAGACGTTCTTCCAAGTTTTTGTATTTGTCATCGGTCGAGTAGTCCTCTTCCTCTTCTTCTTATGCTTCAGAATCAGAAGGCATTGTCGTTCCCTTATCTTTTCCTTCCCCCTCTTCAGATGTTGATGGGAATTCCAAAGTCCATCTGTCTTGTCCTTCAAACCTTCTGCCCAAGATAGCCACACCAGCTTTCTTCTTCTTCTTTTTCTCTTTTTCCTTCTCTAGTAGAGTCTTGAGCTCCTCCTGCCCCTTGGCCAAGGTCAAGAGTAGCTGCTGAAATTGTGAATTCTGAGCTTTCAAGTCTTTAACCGTTTGTTCAAGATCCATGTTGTTGAAATAAACAGCAGAGGGATGAGGAAACTTCTTGCAAAGACCTGCTTATGCATATGATGAATGATATGTATTCATGTAATGCTTTCAAGGTTTCAGAAATTCAAATTTGTTTTAAACAAAAAAGAAACACATGTCATATTAATAAGATAGAATTTGTTAGTACATCAATGCCCCTTGGGCAAAATAATACAAAATTCTAAGGTAAAAAGACGTTGCGTATCCTTTTTGGCACAATGTAGGTGTTGAGAGTCTGCTCTTCGTGAAGTAACCGAGTGAGTTCTAAAACCTTCTTCTCGCTTGCGTAGAATTGGGCTTCAAAAGTATTGCGTTCTCCCTTGAGCTGTATCCAACTCCTTTGTAGATCTTCGAGTGATGTTGGAATGTCAGGATGTAGGAGGGTATATGGAACCTCTCCTTCCTTAATTGGCTCTATAATCACTGGGAGAATGGAAGGGTAGGGCATCATAAGACTTTGGGCACGGATTCGTAACCACTTGAGGTAAGGCTCAAGGGGGATGGAATTCTTGTGTCCCAAGGTCTTACTGTCTACCTTGTTAGGCATCCTCCAAGCTCGGATGAACCTTTATCGGAGTCCTTGATTGTCGTGGTCAAAGTCGAAAACCAAGCCTTGAATCAGCATGTCATGTGGGTCATCCCTTCGAGCATAGCCAAACTGTCTCAGAGCCAAGCAGGGGTTGTAGGTGATGCCTCCCCTAATTCCAAGTAGATGGACATTAGGGAATTCCCCACAATGGTCGACGATGATAACGTTCTCTTTGGTTCGAGAACACCAATGAATATTTGAATACGTAAGAGTCATCAATCATTGTGACCACCTCAAACCTTGCTCATTCTTCAAGACTGATTGGGGAAGGTGAGAAATAAAACATCTTGCCAGACACCTCTTTTCCTCATTGTTCGAGTGTGAAAAGAGTGTAAGATATCCCCAAGTAATGTAGGCACCGGGTTGCGAGTCATAAAGATTTTGAAAGCACTCACATCTATAAGTTGGTCAGGGTTAGGGAACAAGACCATCCCATAGATGAGAAGAGCTACAATCTCCTTAAAAGCTTGTAAGTCCAAGGAATTCCAGCAACTTTGGGCCTTCTCAAACAGGAATTTTGCCAAGAAGCCTTTAACACCACTTCTAGTTTCCCAATGACCTGTGACATCTGATGGTTGCAAGTACAGGGCTTGAGCAACATCTTCTAGTTTTGGATCTCTTTCCATAACGTTGAAGGGTAGTTGATTGAGAATAGGAATCCTCAAGAGTTGAGAAAATTCCTCCAAAGTAGGCACCAGCTGGTAGTCAGGAAATGTGAAGCAGTGATGCAAAGGGTCAAAGAACTGGAAAAGAACTTTCACCATATCTTCTTTTGTGTTGGAGTTGACTAAGTTGAGAAGACGACCATGCCTCTCGGTGAATGGAGAATTCTCAGGAATCCTGGAAGCAAGCTCCTTGAGTTGTAGAGGAATTCTCACCAGGTTGACCTGGATAGTTTTCCTACGAAGTGAATCCATAGCCTACAAAACAGGAACAAAGATTGAACTTCCAAAAATCCTTGAAATGGTTAGTGGATGCATATGATGCTTCATGATGTTATGCACAAGTATGTATGTACAAGCAAATCACACAAGTTCCTAGTTTAGGCTTGCATGGGGTTTCATAGGTAAGTACCCTCTTGAAGTTTAGTTGGCTCAACCTATCCTAGAAATAGTAACCGGGTTCTAAGGAGCTCAATATCACCGGATTGTTTCCTTGTTCATTGTCTCAATTCAGCCTCTTATCGGCGACCGAAATATTCCAAGGAACCAACCCTCAATGAGTGTAGTATCAAGTATCTACCAACTTCGGACTGCACCAAAGCCGGTCATCTCACTACATCCTAAAAGGCCAAGTTGGTCAAGTAAAGGTTCTAAAAGTTCGTTAGTGCTTCATGACATCACTCAGCGGCCCCGTATTCTCTTTATTTGACTCAAAGGCTACCGGTACCCACAAATATGTCACACTAACATAGCTATTGCTTAGACTGTGTCGGTATACCCCGCACAGTTTCCACAACGTATTGCTATTTACCTATGAATGTTTCCCAAATTCGGGTAGAGGATTCAAACTCAAAAAATAGAACCAAAGTGTAAAGCAAACAAGTCAAGCAAGATAAGCATGTAAAGGTGATCTAAAACCTTAAGGTAACCCCACTTTTATATTTCTCCCCAGCAGAGTCGCCAGTTCTGTGATGCGGTGGGAGAACTAACTTGAGGTTTTGCGTTTTGATCGCACTTGTGCGGATAGCAAGAGTCGCCATCGACTTTTCTTTTATCCAAAAGGAAAGGTAAAAAAGCACAGGAAAGACCTTTCGAGATTATTTCTCGGGCTCGGGGGGTAGATTACGAAAAGGGAAGGTATTAGCACCCTTTTCGTCCATGGTTATCCATGGGCTCTTAGTTACTTGTTTACATAACTTGCTTTCATTTTACAGTGTGCTTGTGGTGTGGGCTTTGAAATTATTTTGAAAAAATCTCTTTGTAATGGTTCTCGTCTCTATAAGAACGTATACAAAGTTTTGTTTCGAAAAGTGGTTCAAAGATGTGTTTGTGGGTCGTGTTTCAGAAAGTGTTTTTGAAAAGATATTTTGCAATGGTTCTCGTCTCTATAAGAACGTATACAAAACGTTTTATCTTTTTTGAAAATTTTTTGAAATGTAGGTATGAAAAGTTTTTTTATCGTGAGCAAGCGAGTAACTAAGAGTGAATCTATCTACTCGAAAGGTCTTAAATTATTCTTTTCTTCTTCCTTTTAATGGTGATATCTTACCATTGATTTGGTAAGAAGCCCCACCATTGGATGTGAAGGGACGGGTGTAGGGACGTTTGCATAGTCATAGAAGGCAACTCATGGAACGTTTTAGCAATGTCGTTTAGGGACTAGATCGTTTACCGAAGGCAACATCGAGGGTCATCGAGGGACTACGATCTTTTATCGAGGGTCTTTGCTAAAATGTCCATGTTCGAGGAACATGACTATTTTCCGAAAGGGGACAAAGTGAGATTACCCTAGAGGTGTTAGTGTGCGAGTGTGTTAGTTTGCATGCATTTGTCTTTGATTTTTGGTGAGCTACTTATTAGTTTTTTTATCTTGTCATACATCTTATTTTACTAACCATATATGAAAAGCAAGTAAAAATAAGGAAAATAAAATCTAAGCTATTACATCATTTTAGAGGGATGGGGGTACAAATTAACAATAGGGATGAGGTAGAAACTAAAATATTACAACCATATCGAACAATAACGAAGATAATGTAAAAACAGTGCAAAATATAGGAAGAAGTGCATTTTGAACCACTATGTGTCGACCCATGCTGCTATGCATCGACACATAGCTTTTCCCTGCTCCTGTAAAACAAAAATGACTCAGTATGAGTCGATACATAATGGGATGTGTCTACTCATGCACCCTTCTTGTGTCGACGTGAAACACGTATGTATCGACTCATAAGCCCTTCTAGCTTTTGCTCTGTGACCTGAACTCAATATGGATCGACGCATGAGGGTTATGTGTCGACTCATACCCTGTTTTTTTCACTAGGATGGGTCGATACATGATGGTATGTGTGATACGGTGGGAGAACTGACTTGGGATTTTGCGTTTGTGTTCGCAAATGTTTCGGTTTAGCAAGAGTCGCAACCGACTTTTTATTTTATCCTAAGGAAAGGTCAAAAAGCACAGGAAAGACCTTTGAGATGTTTTCTTGGGTTCGGGGAGTAGATTATGAAAAGGGAAGGTGCTAGCACCCTTTTCATCCATGGTTTTCCATGGGCTCTTAGTTACTTGTTTTAGATCACTTGCCTTTGCTTTTCAATTGTTTGAAATGGTGCTTTGTGTGTGGTTTTGAAAATGTTTTGAAAAGAGGCCTTTTGTCTAGGCAACCTTTGTAATGATTCTTGTTTGAATGTATACAAAGGTATTTTTGTCTTTTGAAAAGATTTCAATATTTTGAAAGTTGTTTTGGGAAAATGTTTTGATTTGTGTTGTGAAGTGTGTTTGAAAATAGCAAGGATGTTTTGTAAGCTTTTGATCAAGTAACTAAGAGTTGTCTACCCTATTTTACTCAAAGAGCTTTCTTATGTTTTTAACCCTTTTAACAGTGTTATTTCACCATTATATTTGGTGAAAAACCTTGTGTTAGGATGTTAAACGGGACAGGCGCGGATCATCGTATACAATCACTGAAAGCAACTTGTGAGACGCTCTAGCAATTTTGTAAGGGACGAGATCGTTTTATCGAAGGCAACATCGAGGGTCATCGAGGGACTATGATCTTTGTTTATCGAAGGGGCATTTGCTAGAGTGTCTCATATTCGAGGGATATGATTGCATTTTCCGAAGCAACAAGCGAGGTTACCCTAGAGGTGCAAGTGTGCATTGTGTTTGTCATTTTCATGCATTTTGGTTCTTGTATTAGGTTATCTAGCGATTGATTTTAGATCTTCGCATACAAACCCTAATTACTATACAGTATATTGAAAGCAATAAATTGCGGGAATTTAAAGTCTAAGTTATTACAAAAAAGTATCCGGGGATGGGGGTACAATTATTTACAAATGGGGATGAGTCTCACAAGAATAATGAAGTCCAAATATCATATGTTACAACCAAATCGAATTGTCGCAATTCAATGTAAAAATTATAACAAATGAAAAGATCAATTATGAGATACATGTATTTATTTACAAATAAACAAATAAAATTTAACCTAATAAAGATTAAGTATTGTATTATTATTTTTTATATGTTTTATTAATTATAAAAAAAAAGTAAAGTTTTTAAAGAAAGAAAAATTACCTAAATCAATGTTCTATTATTTTTATATTTTATTAATCAATAAAAAGAGTTAAAGAAAACCAAAATTATTTAAATCAAACTAAATATTCTCTTTTTTTTTGTATTTTTATTATATTAAACAAGATTAATAAAATTAACTTAAAAGAAAGTAAAACAAAATTTAATTAGTATTTTTTGTTAACTAAAAGAAAGAAAACAAATTAGTTAAGATTAAATAGGTTAGTGTAAAAAAGGATTAAAAGAGAAATGGGCTTAGGGTTTAGTATTTGGCCCAAGATGAAATAGAACGAAAAACAAAAACAGAATGAAAGGGGGGGGTGCACGCTCAGAGAAAGCTGTGGGCTTGTGGCAAAGTTGGGGCGGGTCAGGCCCAAAACAAGATGTTGTAATGTTTTTTAGGGTTTGGCATTTTTAGGGTTTAGTGAGTTTTGGCTACAGCGGTGCCGTTCTTCTTCTCTCATTCTTCTTCTTCATCTTTCTCAAGCAACGACACTATGATGTTCCTTCCATGGGCCTAGCTACTGAAGCGCCGCCCTCTTCCACTCTCTATCTTCTTACAGTGGCCCCAACATTTGTTTGAACGGTACCGTTTCGTTTCATTCGCGTTTTAGGGTTTTACAGTTTCAACGTTCGTTTTATTTTTTTGCTTGCATGTTCATGTTTTGCTTTACAGTTAATCTCTTAACCTTGGATGTTTTATGCAGTAAGGGTTTGAGGGGAGTTTACCTTGAGTTAGTTTTGGAGAAGAGATATGGAGGATGAGCCGGTGGCTCTCCTTGGAGGCTAAGGGCGGAGGAAGAACGTGACGATGGTTGCTTTTCTGGTATCTCTGTATTTTCTTGATGATGATGACTTTCTGAAAACTGAACCTCTTCCTTTCTCCTTGTTTTGATGTTGATGATGATCTTGATTCTGAAAAAACCCGTTGATTCTTGACTCTGAAACAATGTTTTGCTTCTGAATGTGTTGATGATGAACGTGATTCTCTGAACCTCTTCCTTTCTCCTTGTTAATGATGAGCTTGATTTCTGAAACTACTGTGTTTTTGTCATTTCTGAACCTCTCTTCTTGACTTATTAATGATGAGCTTGATTTCTGAAACTTGTTGTTTGTTATTGATAAGCTTGATGATTCGTTGGTTTGATGTTAGCTGATGATGTGAAAATCTGAAGTTGGTATTGGTCTTTTTTGTTGATGATGAACTTGGTTCTGAAACTATGCTTTGCTTCTGAATCTCTTCCTTTCTTCTTGGAATGATGTTGATGATGAGTGATGAAATCACCTCTGAAACAGATTTTTTGTTGGCTTGTTTTGAGTTTGTTAATTTGTGATACTGCTACTGATTTTTTTATATGCTATGTTTGAAAATTGGTTTGCAGCTTATGGTTATTGGTTTGAAGGTTTTGCAGTTTGGAACTGCAGGTATGAATGTGTTTGATTTGCAGTTTGGAAACTGCATGTTTTATTTGCAGTTTGGAGACTGCAGGTTTTATTTGTAGTTTGTTTGTTTTACAGTTGAAACTGCAGGTTTCTGGAAGCTAACAGTTTGGAAGGGTTTGGTAGGTTTTGGCCATTTGATGAGCTTGTTGAGCTTGTTGTTTTTGGGCAAGCTTGCAGGATTATGGTTCGAGCAGTTTTTTTGTGTTTTGATAGCAGTTTATGCAGGTTTGGAAACTGTAGTTTGCAGTTTGTTGCTAGCAGGCTTGAGCTTGAAAACTGTTTGGTTGTTTTCTGAGTTTGTGTTTAGGGTCCTGCAGGCTCTAATGTTCTCTTTTTTTCTCTGAACTGTTATGCAGTTTTTCTTTTATATCTCTTTTTGTTTTTGTTAACTTATGCCAGCCTTAGCCAAACTGCAAAACTTCTCACTAAAGGTCCTCTCTCTCTCTCATAAGCACTTTTTTGCTTATTATATTATTTGTTCTGAAAAGTTTGTCTAGGCTGGAAAATGATGATGGCTATTACAAGCCTCTTTGGCTTGTAATTTGGTTTTCCTCTGCATTGTGTACTTTTGATTGTATATTTTCTGCATTGTGTACTTTGCCTTGACAGTTTTGAATCTTGGCGCCTTGGTTTGCCTTTATAATGCCTATGTTTGACAGTTTTGCATTACTGCATTTTGGGATTCAGTTTGGAATTTGGCGCCTTGGTTTGCCTTTACAATGCCTTATGTTTTTGCATTTGAACCAAGTTTTTGCATCTAGTTTGACATGCTTGCATTTTATTATTTGTTTTTACTTTTCTCTTTGTGAACCAAGAAGAGTAATCTTCTTGTGATTTGCAAAGAGGAAAATAAAACATGATGAACAAATAGCATTCTGATTCCGGCCGGCAAACTTTAATGATAATTTTCTTTTTTCCTTTTCTGCTTGAAAATTCTTATACTAATTTCTTTTTCTCTGTCTTTTGCAGGTAAGTACCAATTGGATGATAGAGGAAGCAGTAGAAGCCAAAGATTTTAAGCATGGGAGAACTTGAAGCTTAAGAGATTAGGCTTAGAAATAGATAGATTTTTTCATTTGTTGTAAACCATTATTATTGTAAGTACTGTAAGTTGTAAATTTACAATATTCAAATAAATTTTGTAACAACATTTGAAATGAATAAAAAAGTCTTTATCCAAAAGAAATTTCTACTGTCAAATATCTTCCAATATTTCCCTTTGCCTCTTCACTTTTATTTAAGATTCTTGATTAAACAATGGCTGAAATTGCATTCCACCATTTCCAATACAGATGACTTAAAATCCAAGTAATCCATAAAAACTCTACAATCTCTTTGCATCAGTATTCCAATCAACATATGCGTTGTGCATTCTAAACAAACAAGCATTTCCATTAACTGGAAAACATTTCTCTCCACTAACAAGCAGATGCCTTAATGTTCCAAACAAAAGTCTCAGCTCTTATCCCAGATAATTAGGTTTTGAGAAATAACCAGTAAACTTGAACAAGCGTGAAAACAATGTAACAATTAACTGAATTTTTGAGGATTCAATTTCTTTTGAGAAATGCGAGAGAAAACCCTAATTCTGGATTGTCTGCTAAAGAAAAGTCTGTTTGATTGATTCTTGAGCTAATCTTAAAAATTAGAGAAACCCCTGGGATTGTAATGTTCTTGTGAAAAAGGGAGGGCAAATTTTGGGGTACAACAGTATGTGTCGATGCAAGCTGCATTTTCCTGCCTTAAACATTGTTTTACTGATTGTACAGGTTAGTTTATGGCATATAATGAATAAGCATGAACAACAAATGATTGAATAAGCCTAAACAAGGTGCAGATGGCTAGTTCAAAAAGATATTAAAGTGCTACATCTTGTCTTCAAAATAAACAAATCATTATTGATGTATGATGAGATATCAAGTTAAGAAGACTTACCTCTGGACTGCACTGTCTGTTTTGAATCTGAATGTTTTTCCAAATGTGATGAGGATCTCAATGAATCTTCAGAAAGCTACTCCGGACTGTTGAAACTAAGTTGGACTGTACTGTAATGTTTTTGGTGTTTTGAGGATAGGGATGAACATCACTACATGGACTGTTTTTTGGTTATGTTTGGACAGTCTTTGAGGAAGAGTTTGTATGGTGGAACAATGAGTTGGGTTTCTGTTTTGAACAAGAGCAGTTTTGGTTTTGAAAATGAGTCAAAGTTGCACAGAATATTGTTTTTCTGCTCAACAAAACTCTCTATCTTTTCTCTAGAAAATTTTTCCTCTCCTCAAAATCCAGCCTCTCCTCTTTGTCTTATGAGACAGTCCTCTTTTGTAGACCCCTTGACTGTGGTTTAGGGGGGAAAACAAATAAGTCATTTTGAATTGTTTTTGCCTACTACTTTGATACTTTCTGCACACAATTCTCCTTTGCCATTTTGGTGCAATTTTGGGGCTGTTGTGGTGCTGGTTTGGGCAGACTGCATAGAGCAGTTTTGGACTGTATTGGGCAGCAT
This sequence comes from Vicia faba, assembly GCA_948472305.1. Taxonomy (NCBI): domain Eukaryota; kingdom Viridiplantae; phylum Streptophyta; class Magnoliopsida; order Fabales; family Fabaceae; genus Vicia; species Vicia faba. Next base: position 1,134,479,074 of record OX451740.1, on the reverse strand, counting down.
GTATACTTGGGATGCAGCATTGCACAAGCTTTCTTGTAGGGAAGCCTGGCGTGTTGTGGCATATCATATTTTATTCAACTTTGGACAACATAGTTTGTAGCATGTCACAAATTTGGTCTTGTGCACATTATGTCAAAGGCAAAAATATTGTGACAAGGTTTTAATCAAGGCATAGTTTTAGAATTTGTAATTTTGCAAAATGTCACTTTGTAATAACTTGAATTACTTGCATCATCTTGAATTATTTGGAGTTGTAGTAAAATGCCATGAAGCAAATGAAATTAACCAAGTATAGAGAATACTTAGAAAAATCTCAAAGTCTTGCAAAGTTGGATTTTTGATTCTCTTGACTTTTGATGATCAAACTTCAATTTTTTGGATGTCTCGACATAATGTGATTTTTGAGACTCAAATTTGATCCAAAAGTCAAAGTTTGACTTTTTTAGTATCCGATTGACTTTTCCAGCAGAAACTCTAATTTTGCTCATTTTGCCCCCTTTTGATAATTTGAATGATTCTTCTTAGAAAATATGGTCTGAGGCTTGAAACTTGACTGAAGTAATTCTAAGAATCCTTGAGACATGAGAGGGAAAATTTTGGGGTATAACAACGTAATTTAAAGGTTACTACGCTATTACAACATTTTATGGGAGGTATACAAATTATGAATGGGGATTTGCAATAATATAAAGCTAATTTAATCTATTACAACCAAATCGAATTTGTACAAGTATTTGAATAAACAATATACCATATAATTTAAATATGCAATGATATATATATATATATATATATATATATATATATATATATATATATATATATATATATATATATATATATATATATATATATATATATATATATATATATATATATATATATATATATATATATATATATATATATATATATATATATATATATATATATATATATATATATATATATATATATATATATATATATATATATATATATATATATATATATATATATATATATATATATATATATATATATATATATATATATATATATATATATATATATATATATATATATATGAAAAAGGTTTTTGCTTTGTTATTTTCATATGCTAAAGAGTTTTGACCTAATCCTAATGATTTAAGAAAAGGAAAATATTTCTTGAAAATGTGGTTAACCCTAATTTCTAATTTTAAAAGAAAATAAAATTTTTTAAGTATTATTTTTGTGTATTTTTTGTATTAAAAATAATAGATAATATTTTGTGGAATATTTAGTCTTTTTATATATCAAAATAAATATTTACAAGTATGAAGGAAAAGAAATAAAATATATTTAAGTTTTATTTTATTTTAAAAGTTTATTTAAGAAAAATAATTAGTATATAATTAAATAAAAAATATTTTTTTATGTGAAAATAAAAAATAAAAAAATCAAGATGCAATATTTATCACATTTTATTTTTTCATGATTTTTTTATACTAAAGAAAATGTTTAATAAAATAAAAATGAAAAAAACAAAGAAATAAAATGCATGGGCCACGGGGTATCCTGAGCAAACAGGAGGTAAGTATCAGAAAAAAATGTGAAGCCCAGTAGTTGAGCCCACGCTGCAAAAATGGCCAAAAATGAAACTGGAAAATATGAAAAAAAACAAAAGGTAGCGCCAAGGTTCGAACCGATGACCTATGCATTTCCAGGGCGCTACCTTGCCACTGGGGTGGCTGTACATCCGTTAGTTCATATGAAATAAAATATACATAACACAAAACAACTCCTAGCCCTGTACTTCATCTTATTCCTCAAGCTAGCCAGAATCCTTGTATCTTTCTTATTTCTCCATGAAAATAGAAACTTCCAACATGAAAATGATAGTACTTTTTCCCACGATTTCAACCATGTAACTCATGTAAACTAACAATCAAAGGTCAAAGCGAATTTCAAAGGCCCTAATTTTAAACCTAATTTTTGCAGAAATTTGAACTCTGAAATTCTATATACACAATGAATATAAATGAAACTTATGCATATGGTTGGCTTTAGCACAATAATATCTACATTTTCCTTTCACAAATCGTGGCCAATGGATGTCTATATGAAGAGATAGAAGTTGGAGTTCTTACCTCTTTCAACTAAGATCGTGAATGGAGTTTGAGTGAGATTTATGAAGGCCTGAAGATTCCTTTAGCTTGCCTGAACCTCCCTGGGTGTGTTCTAATCCTTACCTTGCTTTGAAAGTGCCTGAATCTCTCTATCCAAGTCAACCTGCAAGCTTGAAAAACAAAAATGGCAGATGAAGAAGGAGGAGTTACAGTGAAGGGATGATGGTCTGGAACACTTAGATATGAGGTAGGTAAAGTGTTTGAGTGATTAAAACTTGAAATGCACGAGTAAATTTCTGGATTGTTATGCTTGGTCTCAAATTGCCAGTTTTGACAGGTTTTTGGTAATAGGGAGTTTTGAAGTGTTTATGGCCTTGGGCAATCATTCTCTAAGTTGTAATGTCTTTGTGTATAAGTATAGAGAAGGTTTTTTATCCACTCCACGACAGATTTCTCAGCTATAACCTTTTTGCACTCTTACCTGCTTTCTAAGAAAGGTGAAGAGATAAGTCTCCACATGCTTGTACTGACCTGCTTAGAGTTGGTAAAAGTCCTAGACAACTTGTATTTGGTTTATAGGACTTGTGTGTGCAGAGAAAATAGGTCCAATGCTCAAGAAGTGGAAAGTTGCAAAAGTTGTGCTTTTCCAAAATGGCAATGGCAACTTTGTGCCATTTATGGAATTAAAGCTTGGACAAAGACTCTTGTGCTTGGATTAAGGCTTTATCATCTGTGTAAGCATTAAATTATGAAATGAGAAACAAGTTTGAGACCTGTAAAGCAAGGATTAGGCAGCATAGGTTCAAATTTGAATTTTGTTCTTCATGAAATGGCTTGAAATCAAAGTGAGAAATTGCCAACTTCATCTCTTCGATTCTCCCTACTCAAAAATGATCTCAAGGAGTTCTTGGACATTTTGGAAATCTTGCAATGTTCTATATAACTAATCTTTGAAATACATTTCAAGATTCCTCTTGTAACTAGGTGAAAAATTGCCATGAAGTTAGGTCAAAAACCTGCCTAAATTAGGACAAAATTTCACTAAGTTACTTTAGTTCATGGGCATGTATTCACAAAATTATATCTTGAGATCCAAGCATCTTTAGGGTAAAATGTGTGAAGTAATATTGTAGATTTCATGGAGATCTACAACTTTCATGTTGGGAACTTTCTTTGAATCATCTTGTATCATGGTAAAAAATGACTTAAAGTTGAGAAAAAAATAAGAAATTTTCTATACTTAGAAAAATTTCTAAGTTAAGAAAAATTCAAATTTCAAAACCAAATCTTCAATCTTTGGTTTCTTGATGAACAAGTTTCACATTTTGATATGTTTTGATGAATTGTGATCCTTGTCACTTGATTTTGACCAAAAAGTCAAAGTTTGACTTTTCAGTAAACAGTTGACTTTTGATCAGTTGACTGCAAATTTCATCTGTCAATCCAATGAAATTACAATGTTGTGAACCATGTTATTAGTTCAAGATGATACAATTGAAACCTTGAAATCATGCTTCAAATTAATTGGTCATTTGCTAGGTCAAAAATCAGAGATTGCCCTTTCTTAGTCAAAACCCTAATTTTGACCATTTTGCCCTTTTGATGATTTGATCAAATTTCTTGAGAAATTGTGGTCCAAACTTGATCAAATGATACATATGAGTCCAAAATGTTGATGTGGATCAAAAATTATGAAGTTTGACTGTAAATTGGCCATGGTTGACTTTTTCCCCAATACAACTGATTTTTAGGTCAACTGTCCAATTGACTGACCAAAAATGTGGTTCAAGGCTTGAAACTTGTCATGAGTAATCTTAGGGGTCCATAATGATGTTTGAAAGTCATATGAAGCATTGATAGTCCAAAAATCTTTGTACAATCTCAAACCCTAATTTTGGGTGATCAGTGCATGATGAGAGGTCTTGAGCTGGTCAAACCCTAATCCGGTCTTGAGTCAAAGAGATCTTGTGAGAATAATCTTGATAAATGAGAGAGAAAATTTTGGGTTACAACACATGGAATTTGGAATGGATAATCTTGAAGGTATATTAGGACCATGGGAAGTATTTGAGACCATTGAAGCTCAACCATCTTGATGAAAATTGAAACCCTGGTTGGGGGTTCATTGCCTTAGGAGGAGAATCTGTCTGGTCAATTCTTGGTCATCCTTGGGAAAGTTGGGGACCTCAATGGGCATGTGTTGAGTAAAAAGGAAGGGAAATTTTTAGGGTACAACATTATGCATGTGAGGCGTCTTAGCAAAAACAAAAAAAAAATATAAGATCATAGTCCCTCGATGACTCTTCAAATGTTGCCTTACAAATGATCTTAGTCCCTCAAGAGAAATGCTAAGATATCTCACAACATTGCGATCATAACTATGCGATGACCCACGCCTATCCCTTTACATCCAAAGATAAGGTTTCTTTCCAATCAATGGTAAGATAGCAACATATAAAGGAGTAGGAAAAGAACAAAGACTTTTGAGTAGGTAGAAAGTTCCTAGTTGCTTGCTCATCTTCAAACACAAACACCTTTTCAAATGCACCAACACTTTACATGAAATATTTTCAAAAGTCCAACACTTTGTATACATTCTTATAGAGACGAGAATCATTACAAAGTTTACCTAAACGAAGACGCTTTTCAAAAATACTTTCAAAACTCACCACAAAGCACACTTTCAAACAAGAGCAATGATTTAGCAAGCAACTAAGAGCCCGTAGATAACTACGGATGAAAAGGGGCTAACACCTTCCCTTTTCATAATCTATCCCACGAACTCAAGAAAATAATCTCAAAGGTCTTTCCTGTTCTTTTCACCCTTTCCTTTATTGGATAAAAGAAATATCGGTGGCGACTCTTGCTATCCGCAACAATTGCGATCAAACGCAAAACACCCAAGTCAGTTCTCCCACCGTATTACAGAACTGGCGACTCTGCTGGGGATTTGGACTTAAAAGTGGGGTTACCTTAGGGCTAAATCATCTTTACTTGCTTTCCTTGTTTGACTTTCATGCTTTACATTGGTTCCTTGTTTGGGTTTGTTTAAATCCTCTACCCAGGGCTGGGGCACCTTTTTAGGTAAGTAGCAATAAGTTGTGGAAGCTATGCAGGGCATACCAACATGGTCAAAGCAATAATTATGTTAGTGTGACACATTTGTTGGTACCGGTAGCCCTTGAGTAGTCAAGGAGAATACGGGACCCATGTATAGTGTCATGAAGCACTAACTGACTTTAGAACCTTACTTAAACAACTTGGCCATTAGGAAGTAGTGAGGTGGCCGACTTTGGTGCAGTCCGAAGTTGGTTGATACTCGATACTACGCTCATTGAGATCAGACTTTTGGGATATTTTGGTCGCCAATAAAGAGGCTTACGCTGAAACAATGTCCAATGAAGAAAGATCAGTGATATTGAGATCCCCTAGAACCCAATTACTTTCTAGGACAGGTTGAGCGGACTAAACTTCAAGAGGGTACTTACCTACTGTTGTACCCCAAAATTTTCCCTCCCATTTTCTTCAAGATTTGCTAAGAGCATGCTCCAAAATCTCCCAAAGATTGCACAGTCCAATGGCCTCCTAACCGTCAAAATTAGGGTTTTGGTTCTGGCAAAGAAATTGAAGCTTCCAAGGGCCCAATCAAGTCCCACATGCCTATAAACATTGTCAAGCATTCATATGCCAAGTTTCAAGACTCACAGCACAAAATTGCACAGTCAAAAACCATAATTGCTTCATAGTCAACTGCAGGGGCAAAATGGTCATTTGACAGTCAAAAGTCCAAATTTTTTATCAACATCTTATTTTGAAGCCACAAACATCATTTGATCAATTCTTGATCATGATTCTCAAAGCATGGCTCAAAAAGTCTCAAGATGCAAAAGTTTCTATTTTTGGACAGTTGAAAAAGTCAACTGCAAATTGACCAAGGCATAACTTCCACATGGTTTATCAGAAAAATTCCATCCAAAGCTCATTTTGAAGAGAATGACATTTCCTACAACTCATCTTCACACTTCAAGTCCAAGAAATGATCTCACAAAAAGTTATCAAGCTCAACATTATAGGTCATTTTCAAAAGTCAACAAAAAGGCACTTTAAGTCAAAGACCATAACTTGAGATTGGTAAATCAAAATGACATGGGACCAAAGACATTGGTTAGAGGACTTCAAGACCTTTCCAAAATGTCCAAGAACATGATCAAAGCTTAAAAATTGAGCAAGATACGCCTTGTGGAAGTTGGGAAATTTTTGGGAATTTTGAAAAGTCAACTTTGCTTCAAATGCCTCAAAATTGCTAATGGGCCTCAATTTCTTCCATGAATCATCACCCAAAAGCTATGCACGACCCATTAAGCTAAAAGGGAGTTATTTTCTTATTTTTAATTAATTAATTGAATTTTTAATCCTATTAATTCATTTAATTAAAATTAATTATGAGAAAAATACTAAAACATGTTTTCCAAATCTTTTTGTGCAGCATATTCTCCCATTAAGACCTAAATATTTCGTGTACCACATCAAGGGACAAAATCTTCCACAATTGGCAATGATTGGCATGAAAAAGATTTGGAAAAAGATGCTTGAAAATCAAATATCAAAAACATCAATGCATGGATTATGGGCCAGTTTTCTTGACCTAATTCACTCACATACATATGCACATTGAAAACCTAATGCATTGAACAAGCAAGCTGCACAGAAACTGATAGAACAAGGTTGCATTTTTTTCACAAAATATCAAAAACTGTTTTCATAGATACAAGGTGTTTCAAGGCCTCAAAGCTATTCCAAAAGCTTGCTGACACTACCAGGAAAGGATTCCAATCAAAACCACGCCTCCATACTCAAGGAATTGGTAGAATAAAGTTTGACTTTTCATCAAAATTTTCATATTCGTGTTTCACTTTTCATGCATGATTACTGTGTTTTAATGATTGGTTTACATTAATATGAATATGCTGAAGCTATTGGTGCCCTCTAATTGAACTAACCGTGCCTGTATTCAAAGTTGCCATGAAAGCTTTCTAGGGTTTCTGAAGCTCCAAAAGAGGGGTTTACACATCTGGAAAAATTGGACAATGAAACTAGTACCACTAAAATCGTGACATTCTGACGAATTGAATCCATACCTCGCGCTCAATTTATGATCATCATGGCCCTATTCGCTATTATTTGCAGATGCTATTTAGTGGGGGTTTAAAACCCCCGCTATCTATCTTGTATTTTCAGGTAAACGAAGAAGAAGGTGGACGTGTCTCAGCCAGATTGGACAAGTTTGAATTTAGCGCGTTTTTGTTTTGCTTCAGGCCACCAGCGCTTTTTCACATATGTTATTCACGTTCCATATTAATATCAAATACGCGCGTTGGCTCAGTTGGTCGTTACGTTGGCATGCAGGTATTGGGACCTGGGTTCGATTCCCAGGTCCCCTTGTATATTTCATAATTTTTTCTCTAACATGTTCCTATGCAGTGTGCCCTTCAGTGGTCCATCAAACGCCCAACGCCTGGGCCTGCCACATGTCCCCAGGGATCAATCCAAAGGCCAAGATGTGGAGACCATCATGTACACTGGTCAGACGTCCCGCACACAAGCGCCAGAAAGTCAAAAAGGCCTAGAATTGAATGGGCCAAACTGCTTGCAAAACCTCCAAATTGGGCAGAAACCCCCCATTGTTTGTATTTATTTTTTCTAATTCCCTTTTCTTTTCTTCTTTTTTATTTTAATTGCTTTTTTTATTTAATTCCAAAAATAATTTTCACAATAAAAACCAAAAAAACAGAAATCAAAAAATAAAAGAATATTTATTTAATATTTAAAATCATTAATATTTTTGTACATAAACTCTTAATAATCAATTTAGTTTAATTTAGGGTTTCAACTTTAATGTTTTTTTTTCTAAATAAATAAAATGTGTAGAAATTAGGTTTTTTAGTAATTTTTCCTTTTTTTTCTTAATAAATAACCTCTTATTATTATTATTAATAATTATTAATTAATTTTGTAAATAAACTTGTAATTAAATCATTAGTGTAAATTAGGTCAAAACTTAAACGTTTTTTTTAACAAATTAAAAATAATTTAGAATTAGGGTTTCTAATAATAATTAATTTTCTTTCTTTATTTTCATTAAATACCAAAAAAAACATAAAAAAAACATTCCTCTTCTTTATTAAATAATTAATCAACTTCCAATTTCAATGTAATTTCTTTAAAGGGTCCAACGCTCTCGCACTTTCGCTTCTAATTTCTTTTCGCGTGTTTGTTTATATTTTTCATTTTAATATTATGTAATTACCCTAAAGCCTTGTAATAGTAATTAGGAAATTTATTTACTTTCTGCATTTTATCTAAAAACGGGTCTTTGTTAATTTGACGATGTATAGACCCGCGCCTTGTAATAGCGTAGGACCTTTATTTTCCGCATTTTAATTTCCGCACCTTTAAACTGCTAAACATCACATGAAAGAATGAATGGCCCAAATAAAATCAAAGCGTAGGTCACCCAATGCATGACAAGATAAAATATAACTGAAAATGACACACAATTCACACACCACTCCTAGGGTACGCCTCACTGTTGCCTTGCCTTCGAAACGTGGTCGTCAAGTATAGAACGTTTTAGCGGTCCTTATGTCCATTGATCTAGTTGCCTCGAAACAAGTTGCCTCGAAATAAGTTGCCTCGAAACGGTTGCCTCAGAATAGTTGCCTCGGAATAAAAAGATCAATGGCATAAGGGTAGCTTCTAAGGTGTCCTACTGTTGCTCTGGTGACCACACTATCCCTACAAACGAATTGACCCGAACACCTCCGACGGTGGTGCTACCTACCTCTCAATGGTGGGATGGCACTACCTTAAGGACATTTACACAACCTAATTCCTTAGGGTAGGTAGATGACTCGTAGATACTTGCTCTAATTCAAAACAAATCAAAAACTTCTTTTCACACCGACACTTTTCAAAAAGCTTTCAAAAAACAATTTTTCAAACACTCTTGAGGACTGATACAAGAGTCGATCTGAAACTTTCAAAGAAACTTTTTCAAACCCACTCACTTTGAAAAGCAAACAAACATTTTGAAAACACAAATGAGCAAGTATCTAAGAGCCCATGGATAACCATGGATAGAAAGGGTGCTAACACCTTCCCTTTCTATAAATCTACCTCCCGAACCGAGAGACTATCTCATAAGGAATTTTGCTGTGCTTTTGTCCTGTCCATGTTGGAGAAAATAAAAGACGGTGGCGACTCTTGCTTCCGCGACATTTTGCGAACCAGCGTTAAACAGTCAGTTCTAAATCCACCGATCACAGAACTGACGACTCTGCTGGGGATACTATAAGTGAGGGGTACCTTAGGAATAGTTCATCATCATGTTTTCAATTGCTTGACCTGTTTTGCTTTAATATTGTGGGCCTGTTTTGGGAGTTTCATAGATCCTAACCCAGATCTGGGGATACCTTCTTAGAAAGTAGCAACAAGGTTGTGAGGGAACTGTGCGGGGTATACCGACATGGTTGAAACAGTCTGCTACGTTGATGTGGCACTTTGGTGTGTACCGGTAACCCTTGAGTTCAGTCAAGGAGAGTACGGGGCCTCCGCGTGGTGTCGTGAAGCATCAACTGACCTTAGGAACCTTAATTGAACCATCTTGGCCTCTTTAGGGTAGTGAGATAACTGACTTTGGTGCAGTCCGAGGTTGGTTGATACTCGATACTACACTCAATTGAGGGTTGCTTTCCTGGAATATTTCGGTCGTCAGTTCAGTGGCTAAATCGAAACGATGAACAATGAAAGCAATCCAGTGATATTGGGACCCTTAGAACCCGGTTACTTTTGATAGGACAGGTTGAGCCCACCAACTTCAAGAGGGTAATACCCAGACCCCATGCAGGCCTAAACTCTAAGGGCTTGTCTTGTGTGACTTGTGTGCCTTACCATGTTTGCCTTTGTAAATATTTGTGGTGTGTTTAATCATAGCATCATGACATCATACATCATCATATGCATTGGCTAACCATTTCAGGGGTTCGAATCTTCATCTTTGTTCTTATTTTGTAGGACATGGAAACTGTTCGCAGAAAGACAATTCAGATCAGCCTTGTAAGGATCCCTCCTCAGCTTAAGGAGCTTATATCCAGGATTCCCGAGAGCTCTTTATTCAGTGAAAGACATGGAAGACTCATCAGCTTGGTCAACACCAACATTGAGGAAGATATGATAAAGGTCATGTTCCAGTTCTTTGACCCTCTGCGCCACTGTTTTACTTTCTTGGATTACCAACTGGTGCCTACATTGGAAGAGTTCTCCCGGCTTCTGAAGATCCCTATCCTTGATCAACTACCCTACAACGGTACAGAAAAGGAACCCAAGCTTGAAGAGATTGCTAAAGCCTTACACCTACAACCATCTGACCTCAAGGGACATTGGGAAGTTAGAAGTGGTATCAAAGGGTTCTTAGACAGGTTTCTGTTTGAGAAGGCCCAAGAATGTTGGAACTCCCTTGACCTACAAGCTTTTGAAGAGGTTGTGGCCCTCCTTGTCTATGGTTTGGTATTGTTCCCTAATCCAGATCAGCTTATAGATATCAGTGTTGGCCAGATCTTCATGTCCAGGAATCCTATACCTAAGTTGTTGGGGGACATCCTTCACTCATGTTACACTCGAACCATGAGAAAAAGAGGTGTTCTTATGTGCTGTACTCCTCTCCTGGGAAGGTGGTTTATTTCGCACCTTCCGCAATCAGTTTTAAAGAACGAGCGGGGTTTGAGATGGTCACAACGATTGATGACTCTTACACATGCTAATATACATTGGTGCTCTCGGTCCAGAGAGGATGTCACTATCATTGATCGTTGCGGGGAGTACCCTAATGTTCCTTTACTTGGAATCAGAGGAGGTATTACTTACAACCCGTGCCTGGCTTGGAGACAGTTTGGTTATGCTCTGAGGGACGGCCCCCATGACATGTTAATTCCTGACATAGTTTTTGACTTCGACAATGATGCGCAAGGACTTCGCCAGAGATTTATCAGAGCTTGGAGGATGCCAAGTAGGATAGACAGCAAGACCCTGGGGCACAGGAATTCCATCCCATTTGAGCCTTATCTCAAGTGGGTACGAGCCCGCTTCCAGAAGTTAGTAATGCCTTATCCTCATGTTCTCCCTGTGATCAAAGAGTCAGTCTTGGAAGGAGAGGTGTCCTACACCATTCAACATCCTGACATGCCCACGTCCTGGGAAGAGATGCAGAAGAGCTGGATCCAGCTTAAAGAAGAACGGAATTCTCTTGAGACCAGTCTACATGCTAGTGAAAAGAAGGTCTTGGAGCTCACTCGCCTACTGCACGAGGAAAGGAATCTCAACACCTACATTGCTCCGAAGAGGATGCGTAGTGTCTTTTGGGATTGATTTGCTTTGTAATGTGTGCCCATGAGGCTTTGATGTACCAAACAATTATTTCCTTAATAATAACGTGTCTTCCTTTTTGTCTACAACAAATTTGAACTTTCGAACCCTTGAATGCATTGCATAAACACATATCATTCATCATGTGCATAGCAGGTACTCTTCTTTTCAGGTTGCTTACTGTTCTTCGCTGTTTATTTCAGCATCATGAACCCTGAATCATCTACCGAGCTGTCTATCAAGGCCCTTCAGGCGCAGAACGCACAATTTTAGGAGCTGATCATGGGTTTGGCTCAAGGTCAAGAAGAGCTGAAGGCTTTACTCCTGAAGAAGGAGAAGAAGAAGAAGAGAACTGTTCTATTCAACTCGGGCCGGAGGTTTGGTAACACTCTGCAGAATGAGGAAGCTGGTTCTTCTGTAGGTAAAGACAGTCCCCAGGGGGGAAGGGCTCCAAGTCCGGTGGTCTCAGACAATGAGACTGAGTTTAATGAGGAACAGTATCCTCCGGCTGAAGACAGATACAAGCAGTTGGAAGACCGTCTAAATGCCATGGAAATTCAGCAAGTGCCTGGTTTGGATTTCGGAGACTTGGGTTTATCTTCTGGTATGATCATCCCTCACAAGTTTAAAGCATCATCTTTCACCAAGTATGACGGGGCGTCTTGCCCTAAGCTACACCTCAGATCTTATGTGCGGAAGATTCAGCCGTATACAGTGGATAAGAACTTGTGGATCTACTTCTTCCAGGAGAGTCTTTCAGGGACTCATCTCGAATGGTTCTATCAGCTGGATGGAACCAAAGTTCGTAACTGGGAGGAGTTGGCTACTGCTTTTTACAAGCAGTATCAATATAATGCCGACTTTGCTCCTACACGTACTCAACTCCAGGGTATGTCGCTAGGATCAGGAGAAGGTTTTAAAGAGTATGCGCAGAAGTGGAGGGACCTGGCTGGCAGGGTGCAGCCTCCGTTAACAGACCGTGAGCTAGTGGATATGTTCTTAGGGACCCTCTCCGGGCCATTCTTCAATCATCTTATTGGTAACTCGTCTGCAGGGTTTACTGACCTTATTCTGACTAGGGAAAGCATAGAGGCTGGTATGAAGTCAGGAAAGATTCAGAAGGGTGCATCTTCAAGTTCTGAGAAGAAACCTTTTAAGAAGGAGGCCAGTACTGTGTATGGGCCTAGGAGGCAAGATAAACCAGAGCGCCGCCAAACTGTCAACACGGTGGTGATTGCTAAACCTGCTGCCGCTCCTCGGCAAACTAATCAACCCAGGGCTGAAAGGCCTAGAAGAGAATTTACCCGGCTGAGTATGACCTTGTCACAAATCTTGCCGCAGTTGCTATCCACCAACTTGGTGACTGTCAGAGAGGCTCCAAAGGTTGTGAATACTACCTCTCCTAAGTATAACCCAAATGCCCGCTGTGCTTATCACTCCGATAGCCCGGGGCATTCTACTGATGACTGCTGGGCCCTGAGAAATAAGGTGCAGGACCTTATTGATGCAAAGGAAGTACAATTTGAGGCACCTGAGAATCCCAATATGGTGACAGCTCCCCTGCCTGCTCATGGAGTAAATGCTATCAGGGATGATGATGAAGTGGAAGAATATGAGTTCGACAGCTGGATTTATCCGACGGCCGACAGTGGACCTAGCAACTGGACTGCAAAGGACAACCTACCTGTTACTTTTGTTACGCAGTAATGAATTCCTTTGTTTTTGTTATTTGTAATAAACAATAAACTGAAACTTTATGGCCCGGTGTCTTACCCGGGGCACCGTTGGCTTCATTTGTGAGGGCTTATAATTGTCATTTACATATATCATGAATAAAGATCTTGGATGTTTTTTTCCGCATTTCAAATCTTGTGCTCCCTTTCTTTCTTTCTTTCTTTATATATTGCAAAACAGTTGTATTTACACACACTCACCTACACAGGTTTCAATCCACTCTGGATCTCACTGGTAACGACTCTGCTACTGCCAGTTATGACTTCGAAAATCCGATCAACTTAGCCGAAGACGAAGGTGAAGATGATTGCGAAGTGCCTGGTGAGATTGCAAGACTGTTACTCCAGGAAGAGAGGGCAATTCAACCACATGAAGAGCCAGTGGAAACGATAAATCTGGGTACTGGGACAGATAGGAAGGAGGTTAAGATTGGTGCCAATCTGGAGCTCAGCGTAAAACAACGGTTGACTCAGATGTTACATGATTATGTGGAGATCTTTGCTTGGTCCTATGAAGACATGCCTGGGTTAGATACTGACATTATGGTCCATCATTTGCCTACCAAGGAAGACTGCCCTCCGGTTAAGCAAAAGGTCCGCCGTATGCGTCCAGAGATGTCTGAAAAAATCAAAGTTGAGGTTATGAAACAGTTTGATGCCGGGTTTCTTGCAGTGACTTCTTACCCTCAGTGGGTTGCTAATTTAGTGCCGGTACCGAAGAAAGATGGTAAGGTTAGAATGTGTGTCGATTACAGGGATCTGAATAGGGCCAGCCCCAAGGATGACTTCCCCTACCTCACATTGATGTTCTGGTTGATAATACTGCTCAGCATAAGGTGTTCTCTTTCATGGATGGTTTCTCAGGGTATAATCAGATCAAGATGGCTCCTGAAGACATGGAAAAGACTACCTTTGTTACTCAGTGGGGCACCTTCTGCTACAAGGTCATGCCATTCGGGCTTAAAAATGCTGGGGCAACCTACCAACGTGCCATGGTTGCTTTATTTCATGATATGATCCATCATGAGATTGAAGTGTATGTTAACGATATGATTGCAAGGTCCCAAACTAAGGAGGAACACCTTGATCATCTGCAGAAACTGTTTGACCGTTTGAAACTGTACAAGCTGAGGTTGAACCCGAACAAGTGCACCTTCGGGGTTAGATCTGGAAAGTTGCTAGGCTTCGTCGTAAGTGATAAGGGTATTCAAGTGGACCCTGCCAAGGTTAAAGCCATTCAAGAGGTGCCGGTTCCTAAGACAGAGAAAGAGGTCAGAGGCTTTTTAGGACGCCTGAATTACATTGCCCGGTTCATCTCGCACCTAACTGCTACCTGTGAGCCAATCTTCAAGCTGCTGAAGAAAGATCAGGTAGTACGTTGGAACGATGAATGTTAGGCTGCTTTTGACATAATCAAAGAGTATCTCCAAGAACCACCCATCCTTATGCCACCGGTTGAAGGGAGACCTCTGATACTATACCTGACAACACTTGACAACTCAATGGGGTGTGTGCTGGGGCAGCATGACGAGTCTGGCCGAAAAGAGCATGCCATTTATTACCTTAGCAAAAAGTTTACCGACTGTGAGACCCGATACTCATTGCTCGAGAAAACTTGCTGTGCTTTGGTATGGGCTGCTCGCCGGCTGAGACAGTATATGCTGACTCATACTACCTTGTTGATTTCAAAGATGGATCCTATAAAATACATATTCGAAAAGCCTGCTCTATCTGGGAGAATAGAAAGATGGCAAATGATCTTGACAGAATACGACATCCAGTATACGACTCAGAAAGCTATCAAAGGAAGTGTATTGGCAGACCACCTGGCACATCAAGCAGTAGACGACTATCAGTCAATGAACTTTGAATTTCCAGACGAGAGCATCATGATAGTGACTGATTGTGAAGTACCTGGACTGGATGAAGGACCTGAGGAAGGATCCCGATGGTCTATGCACTTTGACGGAGCATTCAACGCTTTGGGTAACGGTATCGGCGCTGTGATCATATCCCCCCAAGGCACTCATACTCCACTCACTGCCCGACTATGTTTCAACTGCACCAACAACATGGCGGAATATGAGGCATGCATCATGGGTCTTCAAGCTGCGATCGACTTAAGGATCAAGTTTCTGAGTGTCTTCGGAGATTCCGCTCTCGTGATCAATCAGATCAAAGGCGAGTGGGATACGAAACATCCGAATCTTATTCCTTACAGAGAATGTGTGTTGACATTGATCCCCCATTTCACAGAGATAACTTTTGAACATTTCCCAAGAGAGGAGAATCAACTGGCGGACGCGTTGGCTACGATGTCTTCTGTGTTCAAGGTCAAATGGGATAATGAGGCTCCCCGGGTCATCATCTGGAAACTGGACGAACCGGCATACTGTTGTGATCTTGAGGCTGAGGTTGTGACTGAGAAACCTTGGTACCATGAGGTGAAAAGATACTTGGAAGCTCTGGAATACCCTGAAGGTGCATCTGTCAATGACAAGAAGTTTCTGAGAAGGTTCGCAGCGAAGTTCTTCCTCAGCAACAGCATCCTGTACAAGCGAAACCATGATTCGAACTTACTGCGTTGTGTGGATAAGACTGAGGCAGAAAGGATCATGGCGGAGCTACACGAAGGTACCTTCGGAATGCATTCCAGTGGACATACTATGGCAAAGAAAATCCTTCGGGCAGGGTATTTCTGGTCCACAATGGAAGCCGACTGTTACCAGCATTCTCGGACATGTCACAAGTGCCAGATATATGCAGATAAGGTGCACGTTCCTCCAGTTCCCCTGAATTTCTTGATAGCACCTTGGCCGTTTGCAATGTGGGGCATAGATATGATCGGCGAGATTAAACCTACGACATCCAATGGGCATCGCTTCATCCTGGTAGCGATCGATTACTTTACAAAGTGGGTTGAAGCAGCTTCCTACGCCACTGTAACCAAGAATGTTGTGGCACGGTTCATTCGGCACAACCTGATCTGTCGATACGGCATCCCAGAAAGGATCATTACAGACAACGGTACCAATCTCAATAACAAGATGATCATTGAGCTCTGCGAGCAGTTCAAGATACAACACCACAACTCTTCTCCTTACCGGCCGAAGATGAATGGGGCTGTAGAAGCAGCGAATAAGAATATCAAGAAGATTGTGCAGAAGATGACAGTGACCTATAAAGATTGGCACGAGATGTTACCGTTTGCTCTACACGGGTACCGTACCTCAGCAAGGACGTCAACCGGGGCAACTCCTTTTTCCTTGGTCTACGGCATGAAGGCAGTCTTGCCGATTGAAGTGCAAATACCCTCTCTCTGGATAATGAAGGATGCAAACCTGAGCGAAGATGATTGGATCCAGGCACGACTTGATCAGTTAAATCTAATCGACGAAAAGAGACTCACTGCTATTTGTCATGGTCAGACGTACCAAAAACGGATGATCAGGGCATTTAACAAGAAGGTCAGACCACAAGAGTATCAAGTTGGGGATCTGGTAATCAAACGTATCATCCTTCCTCAGAGTGATCCCATGGGAAAATGGACCCCTACATACGAAGGGCCATTTGTGGTTAAACATGTGTTCTCAGGAGGAGCCATGATTCTAACCACCATGGATGGTGACGACCTTCCTCACCCCGCCAATGCAGACATAGTAAAAAGATATTACGCATAATAAAAGACCCGCTAGGTTGACATACCTAGGCAAAAATTAGGGCTTCCCGGCGAACCAAAAGGGTTCGGGCAAAATGAGGGATGAAATGAAAAAAATTTGTACACCCGGCAAGTCGAAAACCTGAAAAGGCGGCTTGGGCAAAAATGGGTATCCCGGTGGACTGAAAACCCGAAAGGGCGGTCCAGGCAAAAGTTAGGGATAAAGCATAATACTATGTCTCATTGGATCACTTTACATCCAGAATCCGGTATTAACATCAAGTTTAAACGGCATCGATCAATCAACTTCATCTTCAGCTAGGTCATCAAGTGATGAGACGCTCGAAGATATAAAGGCGATAGCAGAGTTGGAACCCAATGGGATTATTCTTTTCACATAGCTGTTTTGTTTTCCCTTTGTACAAAATTGTATAAACTCTTTTATTCAGCGGCGTTCTCTTACTAGGACGTCAGTCTCTTGTACATAAACGCCTATTTACAGGCAAATTCCCAAATCAATATAAATACTCTTTTCAGACAAATTGCCAATTGTTTTTCCTTTTGCTGTTTTGTTTTGCGAAGAACGTCCAAGGTTCAATTTGTGATATATGCATTTGACAATAATTGCTAACTCATAAATATTTGCATACGAAACAAAGGATTAATTACAGGTAACATTAGAAACAGGGGCAATAATGAGTTGTCTAAGCGATCTAATTGCTCTGTCCGTCAAGGTACCAAGGTAGGTTCAGCTGAAGAACATAACCAAGATATCTTAATTCCCCAGAGAGTGAGTCAGCAAGTCAATGCACTCTCCCCAAGCAGAGTTATCCTGTCAGCCTTAAGGAAGTTGGGTATCCTCCAGCAGACCTCAACATTCCCCAACGCAATATACGGATATTCTTAACAAGCATCCCCGACAGTCTTGATCTAAGACTGTTCCCCGGTGGTATACCAGACATTCAGCGGAGCCAATTCCCCAATGCAACCTCAAAGAATTTCCCCAGGAGAGTCCAGTCTGAAGGTTTCCCCAGGAATGCTGAATCATCTTCCCAGCAGTAAGCTTATCCCCAGTAGATTCTGGAAGCTTATCACCTACAGAGCACGAACGCGTCCCCCGGCTTTATTCTGAAGGTTATTTCCCTACCAGGATATAACTGGGTTATCCTCAGCCAAAAGCCACCGAAAGACCGTCCTCGGCAAAATCTTCTTATCCCCAGCGGAGTCTATTAAAACTTCCAACGTAACAATGGTATCCCCAGCGAAGTTATCATCAACATCCCAGCAAAGTACCTCTCTTCCCACAAAGTATTGTTCCCCAGCAAGATCACTAGAATAATTTTCCCCCGCAGAGTATTCTATTCGCCAAGTTTATTCCCCAACAGAGTCATCTTCTCCTACCGGTATTCTTGCAACCATCATCCCCAGTGGAAACAAAAGCTCTACACCAGCCCAGGATTTAACTTCCCGGCATCCGTCAAGGATTTATTTTCCTAAGACGAAAACGTACATTCATAAACATCGCATTTCCATACATTATAGCATGCATATACGTATCATGAACATACAATCTCATCTCGCATGTCATACATCATGACATTATATACAACTAACGTTTTGTCTTTTCAGGACAAAGGTTAATACCAAGATGATTACCATCAACGGTTACAACTAAAGATCTGATTCCTGTATCTCGCCAGGGTGTATCTGTTGACGATCGATTCCAGACCCGATTATTGTATCTTGCCAGGGTGCGTCTGAAGAGTTCGAGGATCCGATGCCTGTATCTTGCCAGGGTGTATCCGTTGACGACTAACAGTACCAGACCCGATTCTTGTATCTTTCCAGGGTGTGTCTGAAGAGTTCGAGGATCCGATACCTGTATCTTGCCAGGGTGTATCCGTTGACGACTAACAATACCAGATCCGATTCCTGTATCTTGCCAGGGTGTGTCTGAAGAGTTCGAGGATCCGATGCCTGTATCTTGCCAGGGTGTATCCGTTGACGACTAACAATACCAGATTCGATTCTTGTATCTTGCCAGGGTGTGTCTGAAGAGTTCGAGGATCCGATGCCTGTATCTTGCCAGGGTGTATCCATTGACGACTAACAATACCAGATCTGATTCCTGTATCTTGCCAGGGTGTGTCTGAAGAGTTCGAGGATCCGATGCCTGTACCTTTCTAGAGTGTATCTGTTGACAACTAGCATTACCAGATCCGATTCCTGTATCTTGCCAGGGTGCGTCTGAAGAGTTCGAGGATCTGATGCCTGTATCTTGCCAGGGTGTATCCGTTGACGACTAACAATACCAGATCCGATTCCTGTATCTTGCCAGGGTGTATCTGAAGAGTTCGAGGATTCGATGCCTGTATCTTGCTAGGGTGTATCTGTCGACAACTAGCATTACCAGACCCAATTCCTATATCTTGCCAGGGTGCGTCTGAAAGATTCTCTCATCACCCCGTTGAGGTAGTAATCGTCCCAAGGTTCTCTCATCGTCCCATTGAGGTAGTAATCGTCCCAAGGTTCTCTCATCACCCTGTTGAGGTAGTAATCGCCCAAAGGTTCTCTCATCGTCCCGTTGAGGTAGTAACCATCCCTGATTCATTCATCACATCATTATCAACAAAAACCTTTTGAAGCTCCAGACTCGATTCCTGTATCTCGCCAGGGCACGTCTAAAGAGTTCAAAGATTTGATACCTGTATCCAGCCAGGGCGCGTCTATATAAAGAATTTTAAGGTAAACTCCTGTAACAGGCCAGGTAATTATCTTTCTTTTTCAGGTACGCAAGCTCTCGCTAAGGAAACTCTTATGCGATCGACACCCAGATGGCATCTATAAGCCCATCCACCTATCCATCACCTCTCAACATGGCATCTGTAAGCCCATCTTCCTATCCATCAATCTCCAAATGGCATCTGTAAGCCCATTCACATTGCTAACATGTGAGCGCAAATTTCTGGGCACTCTAGTGTTCAATCATCTTCCACCTTCGGATTACGAAAGGCACATCAGCCAATCTACACCCTCAGGTCTAAGAAGATTGAACAGGGGCAACTGTTGTACCCCAAAATTTTCCCTCCCATTTTCTTCAAGATTTGCTAAGAGCATGCTCCAAAATCTCCCAAAGATTGCACAGTCCAATGGCCTCCTAACCGTCAAAATTAGGGTTTTGGTTCTGGCAAAGAAATTGAAGCTTCCAAGGGACCAATCAAGTCCCACATACCTATAAACATTGTCAAGCATTCATATGCCAAGTTTCAAGACTCACAGCACAAAATTGCACAGTCAAAAACCCTAATTGCTTCATAGTCAACTACAGGGGCAAAATGGTCATTTGACAGTCAAAAGTCCAAATTTTTTATCAACATCTTATTTTGAAGCCACAAACATCATTTGATCAATTATTGATCATGATTCTCAAAGCATGGCTCAAAAAGTCTCAAGATGCAAAAGTTTCTATTTTTGGACAGTTGAAAAAGTCAACTGCAAATTGACCAAGGCATAACTTCCACATGGTTTATCAGAAAAATTCCATACAAAGCTCATTTTTAAGAGAATGACATTTCCTACAACTCATCTTCACACTTCAAGTCCAAGAAATGCTCTCACAAAAAGTTATCAAGCTCAACATTATAGGTCATTTTCAAAAGTCAACAAAAAGGCACTTTAAGTCAAAGACCATAACTTGAGATTGGTAAATCAAAATGACATGGGACCAAAGACATTGGTTATAGGACTTCACGACCTTTCCAAAATGTCCAAGAACATGATCAAAGCTTAAAAATTGAGCAAGATACGCCTTGTGGAAGTTGGGAAATTTTTGGGAATTTTGAAAAGTCAACTTTGCTTCAAATGCCTCAAAATTGCTAATGGGCCTCAATTTCTTCCATGAATCATCACCCAAAAGCTATGCACGGCCCATTAAGCTAAAAGGGAGTTATTTTCTTATTTTTAATTAATTAATTGAATTTTTAATCCTATTAATTCATTTAATTAAAATTAATTATGAGAAAAATACTAAAACATGTTTTCCAAATCTTTTTGTGCAGCATATTCTCCCATTAAGACCTAAATATTTCGTGTACCACATCAAGAGACAAAATCTTCCACAATTGGCAATGATTGACATGAAAAAGATTTGGAAAAAGATGCTTGAAAATCAAATATCAAAAACATCAATGCATGGATTATGGGCCAGTTTTCTTGACCTAATTCACTCACATACATATGCACATTGAAAACCTAATGCATTGAACAAGCAAGCTGCGCAGAAACTGATAGAACAAGGTTGCATTTTTTTCACAAAATATCAAAAATTGTTTTCATAGATACAAGGTGTTTCAAGGCCTCAAAGCTATTCCAAAAGCTTGTTGACACTACCAGGAAAGGATTCCAATCAAAACCACGCCTCCATACTCAAGGAATTGGTAGAATAAAGTTTGACTTTTCATCAAAATTTCCATATTCGTGTTTCACTTTTCATGCATGATTATTGTGTTTTAATGATTAGTTTACGTTAATATGAATATGCTGAAGCTATTGGTGCCCTCTAATTGAACTAACCGTGCATGTATTCAAAGTTGCCATGAAATCTTTCTAGGGTTTCTGAAGCTCCAAAAGAGGGGTTTACACATCTGGAAAAATTGGACAATGAAACTAGTACCACTAAAATCGTGACATTCTGACGAATTGAATCCATACCTCGCGCTCAATTTATGATCATCATGGCCCTATTCGCTATTATTTGCATATGCTATTTAGTGAGGGTTTAAAACCCCCGCTATCTATCTTGTATTTTCAGGTAAACGAAGAAGAAGGTGGACGTGTCTCAGCCAGATTGGACAAGTTTGAATTTAGCGCGTTTTTGTTTTGCTTCAGGCCACCAGCGCTTTTTCACATATGTTATTCACGTTCCATATTAATATCAAATACGCGCGTTGGCTCAGTTGGTCGTTACGTTGGCATGCAGGTATTGGGACCTGGGTTCGATTCCCAGGTCCCCTTGTATATTTCATAATTTTTTCTCTAACATGTTCCTATGCAGTGTGCCCTTCAGTGGTCCATCAAACGCCCAACGCCTGGGCCTGCCACATGTCCCCAGGGATCAATCCAAAGGCCAAGATGTGGAGACCATCATGTACACTGGTCAGATGTCCCGCATACAAGCGCCAGAAAGTCAAAAAGGCCTAGAATTGAATGGGCCAAACTGCTTGCAAAACCTCCAAATTGAGCAGAAACCCCCCATTGTTTGTATGTCTTTTTTCTAATTCCCTTTTCTTTTCTTCTTTTTTATTTTAATTGCTTTTTTTTTATTTAATTCCAAAAATAATTTTCACAATAAAAACCAAAAAATCAGAAATCAAAAAATAAAAGAATATTTATTTAATATTTAAAATCATTAATATTTTTGTACATAAACTCTTAATAATCAATTTAGTTTAATTTAGGGTTTCAACTTTAATGTTTTTTTTCTAAATAAATAAAATGTGTAGAAATTAGGTTTTTTAGTATTTTTTCCTTTTTTTTTCTTAATAAATAACCTCTTATTATTATTATTAATAATTATTAATTAATTTTGTAAATAAACTTGTAATTAAATAATTAGTGTAAATTAGGTCAAAACTTAAACGTTTTTTTTAACAAATTAAAAATAATTTAGAATTAGGGTTTCTAATAATAATTAATTTTCTTTCTTTATTTTCATTAAATACCAAAAAAAACATAAAAAAAACATTCCTCTTCTTTATTAAATAATTAATCAACTTCCAATTTCAATGTAATTTCTTTAAAGGGTCCAACGCCCTCGCACTTTCGCTTCTAATTTCTTTTCGCACGTTTGTTTATATTTTTCATTTTAATATTATGTAATTACCCCAAAGCCTTGTAATAGTAATTAGGAAATTTATTTACTTTCTGCATTTTATCCAAAAACGGGTCTTTGTTAATTTGACGATGTATAGACCCGCACCTTGTAATAGCGTAGGACCTTTATTTTCCGCATTTTAATTTCCGCACCTTTAAACTGCTAAACATCACATGAAAGAATGAATGGCCCAAATAAAATCAAAGCGTAGGTCACCCAATGCATGACAAGATAAAATATAACTAAAAATGACACACAATTCACACACCACTCCTAGGGTACGCCTCACTGTTGCCTTGCCTTCGAAACGTGGTCGTCAAGTATAGGACGTTTTAGCGGTCCTTATGTCCATTGATCTAGTTGCCTCGAAACAAGTTGCCTCGAAATAAGTTGCCTCGAAACGGTTGCCTCAGAATAGTTGCCTCAGAATAAAAAGATCAATGGCATAAGGGTAGCTTCTAAGGTGTCCTACTGTTGCTCTGGTGACCACACTGTCCCTACAAACGAATTGACCCGAACACCTCCGATGGTGGTGCTACCTACCTCTCAATGGTGGGATGGCACTACCTTAAGGACATTTACACAGCCTAATTCCTTAGGGTAGGTAGATGACTCGTAGATACTTGCTCTAATTCAAAACAAATCAAAAACTTCTTTTCACACCGAC
Organism: Vicia faba; assembly: GCA_948472305.1. NCBI lineage: Eukaryota > Viridiplantae > Streptophyta > Magnoliopsida > Fabales > Fabaceae > Vicia > Vicia faba. The sequence goes on along the minus strand of OX451740.1, from coordinate 1,134,455,634 downwards.
ACTTTTCAAAAAGCTTTCAAAAAACAATTTTTCAAACACTCTTGAGGACTGATACAAGAGTCGATCTGAAACTTTCAAAGAAACTTTTTCAAACCCACTCACTTTGAAAAGCAAACAAACATTTTGAAAACACAAATGAGCAAGCATCTAAGAGCCCATGGATAACCATGGATAGAAAGGGTGCTAACATCTTCCCTTTCTATAAATCTACCTCCCGAACCGAGAGACTATCTCATAAGGAATTTTGCTGTGCTTTTGTCCTGTCCATGTTGGAGAAAATAAAAGACGGTGGTGACTCTTGCTTCCGCGACATTTCGAGAACTAGCGTTAAACAGTCAGTTCTAAATCCACCGATCACACCTACAAACTCCATGCAAGCCTAAACCTAAGGACTTGTCTGCTTTGTGTGTATATGATTATTTGTATATAATAACTTGCTTGCTTTGCATACTTGTACATAACATCATAACATCATACCATAACATTTTCAATAACTATTTTAAGGATCTCAAAGGTCTATGATGCAGGGTCATGTTGAACCAGACGCCTATCAAGGGGCAAAAGGATTCATTCTCTAATCAAATGTGTCAAAGACCAAAGCACGGTAACTTGAATCAAGGGCTATGACCCACTTGACATGTTGAGCTTGATTCTCGCGGAAGGACATTCAACAATATGAAGTTCTCCAATCAAAGTTGTTGATCAAAATTAAACTTCTAACATCTTCTTGTGTTTACCCCGCGAGATCCTTGAAAATATGCATCCACTTACCATGCATCATATCATGTCGGGTTTCTCCCATGCAGATTTCCTTATCTTCCTACTGTTTATTTCAGTAAGATGGATATGGAACAGACGGTGAAGGATCTTCAAGCATAAAATGCTCAATTCTAACAAATCTTCCTAGCTCTAGCTAAGGGGCATGAATATCTAAAAACACTCTTCACCAAAGAGAGCAAGAAGAAGACTAAGAAAGGGGTTGTCATCCTCAACGTGGGAAGAAGGTCCAAGGGGCATACCCAACTAGCTCAAAAAGAATTTGCTTCTTCTTATGAAGAAGACAATCAAGAAGAGGAAGCTAGAAGCATTATAGCTAACATAACTATTGATGACGAAGACTATTATGAGGAGCAGTACCCACCGGCGGATGAAAAATACAAACAGCTTGAAGACAGACTAAAAGCTGCGGAGATCCAAGTTGTGCCTGGCTTGGACTTAGGAGACATGAGTTTGGTTTCTGGAGTGGTCATCCCACCAAAGTTCAAAATCCATACCTTTTCCACGTATGATGGGGTCTCTTGTCCTAAGATGCATCTGAAGTCTTATGTCTGCAAGATTCAACCATACACAACTGATAAGAAGCTCTGAATCCATTTCTTCCAAGAGAGCTTAGCTGGGATGCAATTTGAGTTTGGAAAGTTCCCACATTCACACTTAGGAAGATCTAGCTATTGCTTTCTATAAGCAGTACCAATACAACGATGATCTTGCACCAACTCGTGTGCAATTGCAGAATATGACCATGTGTTCCAACGAGGGATTCAAAGAATACGCCCAAAAATGGAGAGACTTGGCAACTTGCTATCCGCAACAATTGCAATCAAACGCAAAACATCCAAGTCAGTTCTCCCAATGTATTACATAGCACATCAAAGTGAGACGGTGAATTGAAATGAGAATGATTCCCTGATGAAGACGAAGAGTTGATAGTGGATAGAGGTTGTTGTTAATGATGTGGCTTTGGCGGACTATGGTACAAATCGAAAGTGATGAAGGAGAAGAAGTCCACGACGCTGAAATTCAAAGGAGAACTAAGTGAATCTCATGCATGGAAGAGAGGTTGAGTTGAAAGCGTCAAGCCTATACGATGAAGCCAGGAGGTGGTCTCATGGAGGTGTTGTGTTGAACGAATTAGAGTGAGAACGGAGAAGGCGAAGCCGCTGTGATGAAGTCGAGCGAGTCAGAGATGTTGTTGAGCCACACTGTTCAAAGTAGAGACAAGAGTAGGAATTTATGGTTGAGATGTTGATACAAGGAGAGTGATGACGGTGGCGGATTAGAAAAAGGCACGACTGAGTTAGAAGATAAGAGAGGGAACTCTGTTTACAACAGAGTTGAACTGTCACAACTTCTTAACCTAACAATTCCGAACCAAATGCATGTGTTTTAATCGTTTTTTATTTGCTTTTTTAATTATGTTTTCTTGAACAATAAAAAAATGAATGAATAAATAAAGATAAGAGCTGGATTGTATTTTGCTTGAGATTGGACCTTCATACTGGGCCTGTGCCACTGTTACTGATCCACACGCCTTATGCCTGTATTTTTTGTTGTTGTTTGAACACACCAATTGCATTGCTGCCGAAAATCCTCTTGGACTCACTCTGGATTGGGCCTTAGCGCCTCAAATGCTTGGCATACCATCTGATTCAGAACCTCATACCTCCCTCTTTTTCCCATTCTTTTAATTTTTCCTTTTCCATTTTTATGGTTTTATTTTATTTTATTTTATTGATTTTATGTATTAAAAAGTAATAAGAATAATAAAAAAATATATAAAATGCTTTAGGAGTATTTTAGGATTTAATTAGATTTTATTCCTATTATTTCTTCATGTTCTTAATCTCTTTTTAAGTCAAGTTTAAACATCAGGTTTTATGTGTTTTCTTTGTGTATATTAATAAAAAAAGATGCTTGAGTATTGAAGATTATCTTGTGTTGAAAGGGCATGCTCCTTTAGGATTCCATGAGACGATTAATCTTTCTTTTGATCGTCTTATGTTGATTAGACATTAGAATGTTAATACAAGTATGATAAGATTAGGATAACTTTCCCTTTAGCTCAACCTTAGGACCATTTGAGATTTTCCCCCAATAAAATACTCTAACTCATTCAAATCATTTTATGCTCTTTGTGCACTTTTCTCTTTAAAAATCTTTTCTCAGAGATTAGACTCTTGTCGATTCTTGTAGTAATGTGAGCTACTATACTTTTACAATATGTTAGTGAAGTGAGATATTTTCCACTTGGGTGTTAAGTGAGGCTTTGTTGATTTTGAAATCCAAGCTATATCCTTCACTTTGAGATGACGCAAATTTTCCTTTCTCATAATCGTAGGTAGTAAGTATATTTTCCACTCGGATATGATGATGATGTCTTGTCTCTTAAAATTAACCAACACACTTGTGTTTTTAAATTTTTAAAGGAGAACTACGAGTACCATGATCCCCTATTGCACGAAATATGGTACGTAGGCACTAAAGGTTCACAACTGCGGAGGATGCAAAAATTGTAAAAAATACTTCTCTTCTCATCCCTACAATCCATTTTTGTATACAACACTTATGGCCAAAATACACAAATTTTCAAAGAGGTTCCTATGGAGTATCGTAGATGTTTAGGGTGCTAATACAGTCGCTTTGCATAACCAACCCCCGAATTTATATTCTCTCCCCCTCTTTTTGGGTTATTAGCTCTTTTCCCATTTCTTTGGAAATGATAAAGCGCGATGGCGATTTTTATTTGATCTGTGCGAGTTAAGTCAATCCAATAGCTTAGTCTCAACATTTCTACCGCTACAATACTAACATTTTGAAAAAATTTAGAATGTAACCTTTCATCCATTAACATACTAATAGGTTGCAGTAAAAATAATTAACAAAAATTGTACCTCTCATCATTAGTTTCTTTTCAAATGTGTGAACCTGTGCAACAAATCTATATATAAACTGGTTGTCGGTATCTTATAATGACACACACACACATATGTGTGTGTGTGTGTCATTAAGTATATATTTTCTTCACTCAAAATTCACCTACCATGAATCAATATAAATATATAAAAGTTAAAGTACTATTATGTATACACTTATGACTTCATGTTATACCTTTTTTTATTCCATGGATAAAAGTGTCTAATTAGACCATTGCTTCAATTCTATGCATTTGATGTTTCACTCCTACAATTCTTCTTACTATTATATTTTATTTTAATCTAATCTATTATTTTGTTATGTTTTAGGACTTTTTTTACACGTTTAATTACACAATGCATAAGTTGGAAAGACAAATCATATTCCAATTTAAATGCACCATTGAAAATAGTCTCTCCTCAATAAACTTTCACTCTCCTCAATGCATTGAGAATTGAAAGAACACATTAATTGATAGTACTATCTTTAAATCAATTGCTCTATATTATCATTCAAATTAACTTATTCTTTAAACAAGAAATATCTCTTTTATCTCTTTTGAGTCGTTGTGGCTGTACACCCCCAGTAAACCACCACGAACTTCAAATGTTTCTTCGTTAGTCTCTCTTTGCATCATCACCCATCACAAAATCACTGAACCCTTCAGTCTCTTTTTCTATAAAAATACCATCTTTTTATTTTTCTCTCTTCCTCTCTCTCAAGCTTAAAAGTTTGTGGCTTTTCAATTTTCTGCAAACGTTTAGGTACTGGATTGAGGGTTGAGGTTCTGAGCGGTGTCAGGAAGGCGATCCAGCTTTTCTTAAACTGATTCTTGGAAGTTTTCATTCTATATTTCTGTAGCTTTAAAGTGGCGATGACAACTGCAACATATTTTCCTTTTGTTTGTTGCTAGATATTCGTCTAACATACTTTCCTTTTGTTGTGAAGATGAGAATGTTTGGTAGGAATGGTCTAAAACAAAGTATTATATTTCCTTTATAGCCTGAAAACTATTTTTCAACCTCTTCTCTAATGCATATGTCTATCGAACTAGGTTGGTCATCTCTATTTGACAAATGTGAATCGCTTGGAAAAGCTAATGTTAGAATTTGGATTCTCTGTTGACTCTAATAGGAAATCAACCAATAAGAGGAAATAACCTAACCAATGATGTCTCCAAGTTTACAAGAGATGGAAGAAGAAAACCAATTAGTATGAGAGGAGCTATCCACGGGTTTTCCAATAGAGCATAAGTCCTTCCACCACAACGACACCTCCCTACTCAAACTTACTCCACCTAAAACCTCCAACTTAACATTACCATACCTTCAAGAGAGAAGATCAGACCACAAAGAAGAATCCTCATTAAGAATCACCCACTTCCACTTACTTAAAAAAGCAAGATTGAACTATCCACAATGTCTAACTCCCAAACCACCTTCCTCCTTAGATAAACAGATAGAATCCCAACTAATCTTTTTAACATTATAACCCCTCCCTATAAAACTCTCTTTGGATATTTATGATTTCATTAATGACCACCTTAGGAGCCTTACATAAAGATAAGAAAAAGATGGGCATATTAGATAAAACAAAGTTCAAAAGAACCACCCTACCTCAAATAGATAAGAATTTATTATGCCATATCACAAATCTTATTTTAAACTTGAAAATAATCGAAGTACATAAGTCTTTTCTTCTAGGATTAATGCCAATAGGAATGCCCAGAAACACAAAGGGAATCAAATCGAACCCACTAGACAAAAAAATTACGGTTGCCTACAAAAAATCATAGTTAAGATTTTTTTTTGAACATTAAATCACAGTCAAGATTAATCCCAAACAATTTGCGTTTGTACAAATTCACCTGAAGACCCGAAACCAACTCAAATCCTCTAAGCAAGGCTTTGATGGTCCAAAGATTCTTCCAAGATTCCTTTCCAATCAAGATGGTACCGTCAACAAATTGCAACAAATTAAAGTGAGTAGAGTCATCAAAGTGGAAAGCTTCAAATCCCCCTAATGAAATCGCTTGGTGCATTAAACCGACAAAACCTCCCGCTACCAAAAGAAAAAGGAAAGGAGAAAGGGGATCTCCTTGTCTTAAACCTTTAGACACTTTAAAGTCCAAAGTATGGCTCCCATTAACAAGAACTAACATAAAACTATTAAACACCAACTCTTCCATCCACCCACACCACTTCACACCAAACCCCATTCTTCTCAACATACTTCTAAGAAAATTCCAAAAAACACAATCATAAGCCTTCTCAAATTCCACTTAAACCAACATACACTTTCTCTTTGCCTTTTTAGCAAAATCCACTACCTCGTTCAAAACTAAGACACCATCCAACATTTGTCTATTAACAACAAAAGCGATTTACCACTTAGAAATGAGCTTGGGAATCACCACTTTCAAACTAGTCACTAGAAATTTAGTTAAAATCTTATACACACTTCCCACTAAACAAATAAACCTAAATTCATCAAGAGAAAAAGAATTATTCAATTTAAAAGTCAACAATAATAAAAGATGCTATAATCACTTTTGGAATTCGAACACCACGATGAAACTCCGCAACCACTCTTAATAGATCATCCTTCACAAAATCCCAACAACTCTATAGAAACTCATGTTAAAACCATCCTTCAAAATTCACCCATGTCGGTGAACAACTCTTTTAAATATAGATAAATGACTTTAATTTATAAATAAAAAATCTATTTAGTAAAATGGTATTTCTCTAACTATCTGCTATAGTACTGTAATACTCTTGTAAAAGTTGAAAAGTGCAAGGGTGTGTTTGGTTCAAGAATTCGAAATAGATTCTCTGGAATATGTTACTTGAGAATAAAAATAAAGAAGTTTGATTCGTGAATATTTTAAAAAAAAATTTAATATGTTATTTGATATTTCTAAGAAAATTAATAATCATATTTTTAATAAAAAAAATTATGTAAAATTTCATAAGAATAAACATTCTTACCTTTTTACATGTGAATAAAATCAGTGAAATTATAGAAATTATTGAAACTTATTTTATTTTTTAGAATCTTTATTTCTGAAAATAATTTTTTTTAAACTCTTAACAAACATGAGTGTATATATATATATATATATATATATATATATATATATATATATATATATATATATCAGAAAAATAAATACCATACTCTCCTCTCCCCCCAAATCAAAACCCTAACAACATTCGAAGCTCTCACGGCAACGCCATCGATCCCCAATTCTCCTCCAAGCAGAGGTAATTCCCTCCTAATCCCTAATCATCTCTTCACCTATCGTTCTTCAATCTCAATTTTCACCAATCTTTCGTATTCTCCTTCGAATTTCTCTATCTCTACGAATGATTCAATTTCCTCGCTGAATTCGATTCACCGTTCTTGAATTATCCACTAGTGCATAAAAAATTATATTTTTTTAATCGCAACTTCTTGAATTTGCTGTAGAAGGACATAATGAGCAGACGTTCGAGCAGAACCGTTTATGTTGGGAATCTACCCGGCGATATCCGTGAAAGAGAAGTTGAAGATTTGTTCATGAAGGTTATTTCTGATTTATTAATTCAATTTGTTTTCTTTTTCTTTTTCATTTTGATCTGGAATATTTCTCACTAGTTAGGGTTTTGGTTTTGGTTTTGAAGTGTTGGGTGATCTGCTGTAATTAATTTTACCTTAATCTACAACAAAAAGCCCTCAGCTTGATACGATCTATACCTACATTGGCTTTATTGCACAATTTGTGGATTTAAGTATTCTACACTACTTTTTGTTTACCTTTCTTATAAATTTCGCTTTTGTAGTATGGACACATAGCTCACATTGACCTAAAGGTTCCGCCAAGGCCCCCTGGCTATGCATTTGTAGAGGTGAGTTGGGAGATATGTTGGCTATTGAAAATTGAAAATTTCTCTTCTGTTTCATTTTAGTTCCTAAAAAAGAATTGATTTTTGCAGTTTGATGATGCTCAAGATGCTGAGGATGCAATTCGTGGGCGTGATGGTTATGATTTTGACGGGCATCGGTTAAGGGTAGGTTATGCTTTACATTTAAATTTCTGTCAGAAGAGGGGGGCATGATAGATGCAATGTATAATATTGTTTAAACCTGGGTCTCGATAGGTGGAGGCTGCTCATGGGGGTCGTGGTACTGGTAATTCATCTTCAAGAGATAGACATAGTAGTCAAAGCAATGGCAGGGGTGGACGTGGAGTATCCAGGCGCTCTGAATACCGTGGTGTGTAGGCTTTTTAGAATATTGATTATGTTTTATTTGAGAATGCTTTTTGTATGCTTCTGAAATTTTGAGGCCCTCTTTTGCAGTTCTAGTTAGTGGATTGCCATCTTCTGCATCCTGGCAGGATCTTAAGGTGAGATATTGTGTTCACTACTGTTCTATCTTCATTTACCATTCTATCGGACTATTTATTTTGGCGCTTATCAATTAATGGTTTTCTTAAATGCAGGATCACATGCGAAAAGCAGGGGATGTTTGCTTTTCCCAAGTTTTTCACGATGGAAGGGGTACAGGACCTTCAGCTAACTTTTTTCAGTCTAGTTGTGCCCTTTGTATCACATATTAGTATTAGTAATTAAAAAGTTTTGAAATTGCTGGTTCATTATTCCCCCCTTCGCCAGCTGTCATCTTAAAGCACTCACATCCATCACACTCATTTGAGTTCTTTAAATCGGCCCAACTTGATTTTTAATATTATTTTCAGTTCCGAGTTGTTTAAACAACTCAACTACATTTTCTAAATATCCATACAATCTATCAAAAACTCTAAAATGAGTCTCACCGGACCCCATAATATATCCCACATTTTCATTTACTTTTAATTATATACATTTTTTTGATTCAACTTATTGAGATATGAACATGGTGTTGGATAGAACATTATGGCATTATTTGATCCCTGTAGCCAACGCCATTTAGTGGGATAAGACTTGATTGTTATTGTATATTTTTTCTTATCCAACTGAAATGAAAAGTACTGTTGTTTAGTATGGCAACATTGGCAAGTTAGAGAATGGTTTTATAAATGCAATATCCATAAAACTCAGACATAGTTTTGTTGGTATTGGTGAAAACACGGTATGCACTAACCAATATGTATGCTATTTGTTCTATCTATGTTGTGGTAGCCTGTTAGAAAAGTTAGATTTTTTTTGTTATGACTCGAAGAGCTCTTTAATGTAGTGTGATTGATTTTCAGGTACTACTGGAATTGTGGATTACACAAACTATGATGATATGAAATATGCTGTGAGTCACTTCTTCACTTATATGGTTATATTTATTTCAAAGGATATAATGGACATCATATGTTTTTATGAGCATTGCATTCTTGTGATTTTATAATTCTTTTTGCTGCAGATCAAAAAGCTTGATGACTCTGAGTTCAGAAACGCATTTTCCAAGTCTTATGTTCGGGTATGACCTGAATTGGGTATTTTGAAAGTATTTTTTTCCTAATGCATGCCACTTCTACTGATATTTCTTTCCTCTTTTTGCTTATGTAGGTGAGGGAATATGATTCGAGGCGGGACTCAAGAAGTCCTAGTCGTGGCCCATCTCATTCTAGAGGAAGAAGCTACAGCCGTAGCCGTAGCCGCAGTCGTAGTGACAGCCCTGTGCGGAGCCCAAGGTTTGTTCAACACATGTATTGGATTCTAAGATTCCTTCTGTGAATATTTCATCTTGTTTTTTTTTTTTCTTAAATAAAACTTTTGTCTGTCATACAGCAAATCTCCAAAGGCTAAATCCTCACAACGATCACCTGCTAAATCTCCAGCCAGATCGGTTTCTCGTTCTCGCTCAAGATCTAGGTCCCGTTCTTTATCAGGGTATGAAATGTTTAAATGTGTACACACATAGCTATTAATATTTGTCTGATGGCTAATCTTTTGAATTATATTTTGATTGTTGTTTGAGATTGATGCCCAACTTAGGTTTTTAGTAATCTATTTGGAGTTTCTTAGTCTCTTAGATATGTGCTGGGACAAAAAGTGTCCTCATAAAAGAGAGGCATGTTAACAGGTTGCATGGGGGACATTCTCTAATTATGGGTATTGATAATGAACAAAATAAAAGCAATCAGAGTTTCATTCATGAAACAATTAATTTCAAGCATAAATTGTCTTGGCAAAGTTTTTGTATAAATAACTTAGCTTCTACGGTTTTGTCTTACTGAAGTCAGTTGTCTTTGCTATCTGTTGTTTCGTGTTGATAAACAACATCCTAGTGAACTTAGTTTTGTTAAACACCCTTCTTTTATCAAAAGTGAAAGTCATAGAGCAATAGTATGCAAATAAGTTTTTTTCTTAAAACTCAAACTATTGCTCTCTTCACATCCCCTCTCGTGTCAATTTTTTCATTCATGCATTACTCGCGTGGTATCCAGAGAAACATGCCTCCTTGTCGGAATGTTCTCTTTCAGTTTCCTTTTGTTTTTGTGAAAATTACTTTGTTTTTTCTTAGATATGGAAATTGCGGCGTACTGGAAATTGGAAATTAGGGACTTGGTGGGATTTGGTTCAATTGCCTGCAACTCAATTTGTTGTGGAGGTATGATATTTTTTAGATGGGTGCCTTTGGTTACCCTCATAGTACATTTGTTCTAATACTTTTAGCATGTAAATGTCCATGGGTGCTAGATTGGGAAACAACGAGATCATGGATTGCCATTTTAGCATGTAAAGGAAATTGGATTTGGAAATCTCCACCAATGATCACTAGGGTGCACTGTCTGGATTTTGTGGTGCAGTGGAAGATTTCTTTTCTCCAGTTCACTGGTGTCTTAAAGTTGAACCCTATGATGGTTTATTTTCCATTCATTTTTCATCAAATTACTATGCATTTGATAGCCATAACTCTGCGTTCTTTAGCTTTCTCTGTTGTGTTTTTTTTTTTTTTTAATTTATATTTTATGATATTTGTTTTTTACCTCTCTTGGGTTTGCAAACTGTGACATTGGAGAGACATCAAGGCTGTTGGATCAAATTTGATAAGGGGACTTGTGGATTTAAATTCTGTTGTTTGTGGAACTTTTGCAGATCACGGTCAAGGTCAAGATCTCCATTACCTCTGGTGAGTGAATTTTCTCTAACTACCATTGAACATTAATTTTCTTCTTCTCCTTTGTATTGGCTGAATTATTGTTTTTAAAATCAACTCATGTTGTAATACGGCCAATCGTGAGGGAGACTAGAATTTCTCTCGGCACAATGTATATGATTCATGCTATTCAAAACATACATTTAGCTGTTGTCATTTGCATCATAAAATGGGAGTCTTAGCTTTTATATCATGCCATGCATTACCACAAGAACACATGTGTGAAGTAGATGATTCTCATTTTTCTTGTTATCGTTTGGTGTTTGATACTAAGGTGGAAAAGTGAATGTATGGTGTTTTGGAACTTAGAAAGGGTGTATTTGCAGTTTTAAAGTTATGTATATTTTTGGTATTTGGGCTTTCCCACTAATGTTTTTATTTATCAGCGTAACAAAAGCCCTATAAAGCGCAGTGCTAGCAGGAGTCCAAGTAGGAGCAGGAGTCCAAGTAGGAGCCGAAGCAAAAGTCTATCCAGGTCACTTTCTTGAGATCTTCTATTATCATTTTGTTGCATTTGTTTCAATTAATTTTGTTTGATACTACTGGCTTTATGCTCATCCCTATTTTGTTTGGGACTTGATCTGGCAGGTAAGCTCTAATTGTCAAAATTGAAGAAGTGGATGTGTGAGAGCTACAGAATTTTTCTAGTTAAATTCGACGTTGGCCGGGTTGAAGTTGTTTGAACTTTAAACTCCTTTGAACTGTACTCGAGAGACCCGTGCCTTATGGCACCTTAGGCTATGAGGAAACTGATGGACCTTAATTTTATATGGTAGTAAACTGCTGCATGTCAAACTTTTACTATTTAGTTTCTTGTTTGAATTTATTTTGTAATTTGTATTGGCTATATTAACATTATTATAAATGCGGGGTGATACATTTGACCAATCCTTTGTGCCTAATGGATCTTGTGTCTGCTAGGTTGAAGAATAATGGAGGGAAGTGAAACCAAATTTAGCCCTCCATAAGTGGTGGATTTAGTAGGGAACAATATTACATATAAGTTTTTATACTTAAAATTCATTTTATTTGACATAACCTCCAAATATGATTTTATACTTTTCTTATGTTTAAATTCTTCCTTTCACCTTGATCAGTCAAACTCAACATCATATAATTCCTTCTTTTCGATGAACCTATCCTAAAAAGGATTGAAACTTGTCAAATAACTTTATTTGTAGCTTTTATTATGCTATACTCTTGCAAGTTGAAATTAATGGGATACTTCTTTGTTAGAGAAAAGAAAAGGTTTAATTAAAATGATGTGTTTTTTTTTTGCAAATGATCAATTTTGGAACAATCTCAGTTTTATCTGGAGAATAAAAAAGCACGTGAAAAAAAAGGGTGTGGGTATCATTGTCATCCCTTTACTTGAGATAAGAAATGTGTGACTATGGTCTGAATTTATCTAACGGTAGATACCATACAGAAACAACTTGATTGTCAAGTCGCAACAACAACTGTGGATCGTGCTTTGTCTGTCCTTTTTCTACTCGTGTGGTTGTGTTTTGAGGTACTGTTGCTTTCAAGGGATAGTCTCTTAAATCATTGAGCTCTTCATTTATTACTACTGATGCTTGTATGTTGTGAATCTGTGGTATACCATTGCACAACAAATTGGTTTCATAAAATTATACTTGCAATCACGTATTACCTCTTTTGCTCTTCTCATCATAATGAATGATCAAGTTATATAATACAAAATATTTTTTAAACTGAATGATATTTTAATTGTATATTTTTTAAGGCCAAAGAGTCTAGTGACTTTGAATAAGTGAAATGTCGAATGTTTAAATCTGTTCTATATTGTCTCATATTTCTGTGTAATTGATTTAGTGACTTTGAATAAGTGAAATGTCGAAGGTTTAAATCTGTTCTATATTGTCTGACTTTGAATAAGTGAAATGTCGAAGGTTTAAATCTGTTCTATATTGTCTGATATTTCTGTGTAATTGGTTTAGTGACTTTGAATAAGTGAAATGTCGAAGGTTTAAATCTGTTCTATATTGTCTGATATTTCTGTGTAATTGATTTAAGACGCTGTTGTTATTTGTTTTGTATTGATATTTAATATATAAAATTGATTAACTTTTTATTTAAAAAATTATTAATTATGAAAAAAGATTGTGATTTTAAATGAATAAGTATAAATTAAAAAAACTCTCATCTACAGGAACTTTCAACAAAACAATTTTCACCGAAAAAAAATTATAAAAAAAACCAAAATAAATTCTATATGAATTATAGAATGATTGGTAGAAGAGATTCATTGAACCTTATAACAAAATATACGGTTGGACTACTGCATTTACATTGAGGTAGGTAAAATTTGACTACAAATTCAATCTTAGACAAAATTTGAAATAAATAATTTTTTAAGCACAAACAGAAAAATGAAATAATTTTTACTAACATTATTCTTATCTTGTGTCGGTAAAATTTCATTAAAATATCAAATATATAAATACACCAACCCAACACCGCAACAACATCACATTTCCAACACCAGTTCCTGGACAATTCTTGTGGTTCAGAAACAACAATCTGAAACCAAAAGAAATGTTGTCGGAATTAGCCGACGACATAATTCTCAACATACTATGGAAGGTTGAAGAAGACCCTCGCGACTGGGCTCGTCTCTCTTGCGTCTCTTCAAAGCTCAACTCTCTCATCCACGCTTTCTGCTGGAAGAACAAAACCTCACTCACCATCCCTTCAGAGCTTCTCTCTTGTTCATCACAAGAACACTCTCTTCATAAACTCTCTTTCTGTTGTCCCGGTCCTCTTCACGCCGGTATCCTCTTCAACAACACGGCTGATTTCCCCGACGAACACCACCACCAACCCACCACCACCACCACGGCAACAGTGCCAATACCGACAACATCTTCGTCTTCTCGACCTAATGAACCTAATGAATGTTCTTCCATTTGGTCACTTTACGACGATCTTTATCATGATACCCTCTATGCAGATTCTGAATTCCATCAAGAAGAACCTACCCATGAAGAGATTCGAGCTGGAGTTGTTGATGTTCCGGTTGAATCTAAGAAAAGAAAGGTTACTGGTTCATTGAGTTCGCACTTGGCGACAGGAAAATGGACGCTGAGTAGAGAACAAGGGAGTAAGCTACTTGGGAGACAGTACCGTGATGATTGTTTATATGTTTGTGATTGGCCTGGTTGTGTTCATTTGGAGGAGAAGAGAAAGTATAGGCTTTTCAGAGGGGTGTTTATGAATTTCAAGAGGACGCGTGTTTGGAAGACGGTGAATGATTGTAGTAACAGGAAGAAGATTGATTTGCCTTGTGCTTTTTGTTCTTGTAATCATACTTGGGATCTTTATTCTGCGTTTTGTTTGAAGAGAGGGTTTGGCTTTCATGATGATGGGGAGCCTGTTGTTAGGGCTTATGTTTGTGATAATGGTCATGTTTCTGGTGCTTGGACTGATGTTCCCATCTACTCTTGATCATCATTCTTTTGGTTTGTTTTGATTTCTTTTTATGTTCTGTCTTTTGTTTATTCGACTTGATGTTTGCTTTTCTTGTATGGGATTAGGATTTATTTTCATTTGTACTTCTTCATTTTGTTATTATCATTATTATATCAAGTTTGTGTGATTTCAACTGTTTGTCTCAGAATCTCATTTTGTGGAATTATGATGCTTAATCTGTTTGCACTTCTCAAATATGCTTTTCAACTGATTATGCTAAATCCACTCATGCCTGGTATTTTGTTTGTTTGGATAACCCAACTCATCAGTCATGACAGATTATTAAGATTTAGAATTCTTGTTGTCTTTTTTATCATAAATTCCTTATTCTGCAATCTTCAGAAGATTTTGTAATTACAAATCAGTGCTTTGGTTTTGGGGAATGTGGTGCCAAAAGATTTGGTCACCCTCATAGTATATGACTTTGCTGATTACATAGCTTGACCATAACTCAGTTCAGCTCGTTAGTTCGAATTATTTTTGTGTATGTAGTCTTTCATAGACGTGATAAAGTTATCGTGTTTAGGGCTGTCTTTGAGGGCGTATAAAAATTTGTCACGGTTAAAGAATGATTAGAAAGGGTCTCATAACATATTGTCATAGTAAAACTATGAAAAAATAGGGCCTCTTTGTTTTTCCGAAATTAAAACATGATAAACCTACACCGGCAAATATCAAGTAAAGAGAAAGAGTATTGAATGTGGCAGAACCACCTTACACACCTTTACACATATTATTCATTTAAGCACACAAGTGACAGAACAATCACATTTACAAACTATTTTAGTATCTTGATTATAATAAAAAAGCTAAATGAACCTTATTCTATAGAGTCAACATGACATAGAATAAACAAACCTTATTCTATAGAGTCAACATGACATAGAATAAACAAACATTATGAAAATTTTAAAAGAAATTCATGTTTTCTTTTGATGAAAAGATTTATTCTTATTGCTATAGGATAATGTAGATGCAGAGCCAATGAGATCAATGTTTGGTTTTTGGCTTCTTCACAATCATCACAGTGCAATGAGCATGATGAGCACAGTAGTCACTTACACTGCCTAAAACCGCCCTGCAAACAATAACAGTTTGAGATTATTTTGTTTCATTTGAGAATACTAAAACTGAATTTAGTACATTCATTTGTATCAGAATGAACATGTACCTTTTTATAGCTCCATAACCATGGCTACCAACAACCAATGTTGAAGCATGATGCTTTTCCACAGCATCACAAAGAACATTTCTAGGATCACCTTCAACCGTTTCCACAACTATGTCTTTTATCTGATAATAATTAAACTAGTTATCAGATCATAATCTAAACGCATGTACCCGTTGTTCAACAACGACTCTAACACAGACACACAGAAAAGGACGAGTCGATTAATCAATTACCGATCTCTTGGTGCAGATTTCCTTAGCTCTTTCAATAACCAACACAGCAGTTCTTTTCAAATCGGCATCCACAACAGGCAACACCTCAGCAGCTCCTACAAAACCATTGTTACAAAATCAATATCATCATCAAAATCAAATATCATCAACAATCATAAATATTCATACCAGGTCCAACGAATCCAACACTAGCACTAACAGAAGGTTTGGCATAAACAAGAACAAGTTTGAAGATTGGATTCGACACTGTTGTAAACAAATGATCCAAAGTCCATTCAAGAGCATAGGTACTATAATCACTGTCGTCGATGCCAACCACCATCACTTGCTTCTCCTGAGTTTCAGCCATTGATCTTGTTTTTCTCTATGCAACTTCTTCAATGTAACGTTATTTTTTGCTTAGTAATATAAATATAATGCTATTTTTAACTTTACTAAGGTGCAATATGTTGAAGTATGTATGTATGAACATATATACACCACAATAATAATAATGATAAAGCATATGAATAGGGTTCTTTACGTAGCACGCACTATTAGGGATTCTGTTCTATCTAATTCTAGAATTTACTAGCTGAAAAATGAATGGACAGAACTATATAATCGTCACAAACCTTAACAAAAAGCATCATTAAAGAACAAATGGTAGACATGTATATGTTCGTTAGTAATGGTAGACAACTTTATCTATAATTAGGTTTAATAAAACAAATTTAGTTGAAAGTAAATATAAAGTTAAGTAAAATTGTGAAGTGATTCTATTTATAACACAACACCTCTTGATAGAAAATAATTCATGCAATCAACAATTTTCTTTTTTTAAATTTCCTGTGATGAATTAATTTTATTTTTTCTACACACAAAAAATATCTGCTTTCACCCTACTTTAATTAAAATTTAATAATAGTATTAAAGTTTCTCTAGTTGTATAGATTTTTCGAAAATTCTTTTTGATCTTACATTATAAAATCTCCATCTCCTCTCTCTCACAAACATTTATGGATATATGATCAAGCTTAATGAGTGATTAAAGATTCAATTACAATATCTTTTTGTGTTTTATTACATTTTGTTGAATCATGTCCAATGGACACCAAAAGAAACTAGTGTCTTTACAAAAGGAAATAAATGCAGGAAAAAAAAAGAAATTGAAGGGTGAAATATTATAATCGCCAACTTAATCATTCTCATTAATTGGATCAAAATTTATACATCAAGGTTTATTAGTAATATTCATTTTTCTTAGCCGACC
Organism: Vicia faba; assembly: GCA_948472305.1. NCBI lineage: Eukaryota > Viridiplantae > Streptophyta > Magnoliopsida > Fabales > Fabaceae > Vicia > Vicia faba. Next base: position 1,134,438,656 of record OX451740.1, on the reverse strand, counting down.
ATAATGCCCATCAACTGAGCACCTGAAAGAAGTTATGATTTGCTCATAACGCTCATACCAAAGGGGCACAACCCTATGGAATAATACAAGTGATCTGGAGGTAGGATACAATATGTTAGTATAAAGTGATGAAATTGAGGAAGAAGAGAGAAAATGGTAAATGTTAAAAGCTGTCACTAATGATTGAAAGAGGAATTGTATTGATTAATGAAATTTAGTACACCTATTTATACACAAAAATAGTAAAGATAAGAATGCTATATAGGCTCAAAAGAGAATATTCCTAATATAGTAAATACTAAATTACCCTCTAATACCATTCCGTAATTTAGTAACTATCAGAAACTAACAACACCAATTTCATTTCTCAAATGAAGAAATTGATCTGTTTTTATTGTCTTCGTCAGAACATCTGTCAGCTGTTTCTGGGTGTTACAGTGCAGAACTTCTAACACTCCTTTCTGCACTTGACTTCTCAGAAAATGACACTTCGTCTCAATATGCTTGCTTCTTTCATGCAACACTGGATTTTTGGCAAGATTGACTGCAGACTTGTTATCAATCAACAGCTTCAGAGATTTCTCTATCTCAATCTTCAAATCCTCCAGAAGATTCAGAAGCCAAACAGCTTGACATGCAGCTACAACACCTGCAATGTATTCAACTTCACACGTTGACAGAGCCACAACAAACTGTTTCTTAGAACTCCAAGAAATAGGACCTCCCAGAAACTTGAACAAGTAACCAGAAATACTTCTTCTGTCAACTCTATCTCCACACCAGTCAGAATCAGAATAACTTATTAGTTCTGGTTCTGTCTTTCTTCCAGAAGGAAATAACACTCCATATTTCAGAGTTTCCTTGATATACCTCAGAATCCTGACAGCAGCTTGGTAATGAGATCATTTTGGTTTGCTCATGAATCTGCTAACCATTTCAACTGCATAGCAAATGTCAGATTTGATATTGCACAAGTACCTGAGAGAACCAACCAACTGCTTGAAGGTTGTAACATCTACAAAATCACCATCAGAATTAAAATCTAATTTATGATTGGTTTCTGATGGTGTCACAACACCTTTACAATTCTACAACTTAAACCTCTTCAGAAGTTCAAGTTCATACTTCAGTTGATGTGGAATGATACCCTTCTTTGAGTACAAAATTTCCATTCCTAGAAAATATACCATATTTCCCAGATCTGTCATCTCAAATTCATTCATCAGAACTTCTTTGAACTTGATTATATCTTCTGGACAACTTCCTGTTAGCAATATGTCATCAACATATAGACACACCAGAATCATATTGCCACCAGAATGCTGCACATATACACCATATTCCATCTCACATTTCTGAAACTTCTGCCTCTTGAAAAATGAATCAATTTTCAGATTTCAAGCTCTGGGCGCTTGTTTCAGTCCATACAAGGCTTTATATAACTTGTATACCATTCCTTCCCGATTCTTTTTCACATAAGCAGGAGGTTGTGACACATATACCTCTTCTTGTAACTGACCATTCAGAAATGCAGACTTCGCATCCAGATGTATCAAAGGCTAATTTCTGTTTGCAGCTAAAGCAATCACCAGTCTGATTGTTTCACGTCTAGCTACAGGAGCAAACACCTCAAAGTAATCTAGCCCAGGTTTCTGAATAAAACCTCTAGCCACTAGTCTCGCTTTGTGTTTTCCAATTGATTCATCTGGCTTAAGCTTCACCTTGAAAACCCATCTGACACGTATGACTTTCTTCTTTTCTGTAAGCTTTGTCAACTTCCAAGTTTTGTTTCTTTCAATAGTCTCAAATTCTTCCTTCATGGCATTCAACCATACTTTCTTCTTGAGATCTTCTTCAATACCCATTGGTTCAGAATATACTAACATGACACACTGAATGACTTCTCCTTCAAAATCTACTTCAATGTCATGCAACATGTCAAAATTTGCAAACCTACTTGGTATTTGTCTGATTCTCTGTGGCCTCTGAACTTGCTCTGAAGCTTCTCCAGAACTCGGAACAATGCTAGCTTCTGGATCTTGTCCAAAACTACTTCCTTCAGAATTACCACCTTCAGAGTTACTTATGGAAGCTTGTCCTCCAGACCCTATGTCTTTAGAGTTTTCCCTTTCAGAAATATAATCACCACCAGATTCTGGATCATCATTAGAATCTGGATCAGAATCAGATCCATCATCAGAATCTCCCTGAGATTCTGACTCATCTTCAGAGTCTTTAGAATCAGATTCATCTTCTGACTCTGACTCGTCTTCAGAACTTTCTGAAGAATCTTCAGAAACTAACTCTGGTGTTGGCGCTACACCAGAATCTGATTGAGGCTTATTCTAATCCCATGTTTCTGACTCTTTCACAATAACGTCTCTACTGATTTCAACTTTGTTGGTTTCTAGACAATAAAGCTTATAAGCACCTGTACTGTGGTACCCCGCCAGTAACATTACCTTGCTTCTATCATCCAGTTTTCGTGTTCTAGCTTCTGGAACGTGTTTGTAACATACAGAACCAAACATCCTCAGATGGCTAACACCTTGCTTGTCTCCAGTCCATTTTTCTAAAGGAACAATTTCCTTAATCTTATTTGTTGGACACCTATTCAGAACATATGTTGATGTGGCAACAACTTCTCCCCATAACATGTGAGGTAGCTTCTTCTCTTTCAGCATACTTCTGGTTATATCAAACAAAGTTATGTTTATTCTTTCAGTAAGACCATTGTGCTGAGGAGTATATGGAGCAATAACCTCATTTTCTATTCCATTCTCCTCATAGAACTTCTGGAACTCTGTAGAGTTATACTCACCTCCACCATCCGTTCTCAGAATCTTCAGCTTCTGACCACTCTTCTTCTCAGCCTTCACCTTAAACTTCTAGAACTAAGTAAATACTTCATGCTTGAACTTGATGAGTGTTACCCATGACATTCTTGTGAAATCATCCACAAAAGACACAAAATATTTGTTTTCTCCAAGTGAAGATACTGGAAATGGTCTACACACATCAGAATGTACTACTCCCAAAGCATGCTTTTCTCTGGGAGCTACTTCTGATGCAAATGGCAATCTGGGTTGCTCGCCTTTTATGCTTATCTCACATGACTTCTCAGGCTTCACAATCTTCGAAATGCCATGTACAAGCTTCTTAGAACTTAGATGCCCTAAGCTTCTATAGTTCAAGTACCCCAACCTCTTATGCCACAACTTATTGTTACCTTCAGCGTCTTCTGCACTAAGACACTCTGCTTCAGCTGTTTCTACATTCACCTTGAATGTTCTGTTGCTTCCTTGCTCATACTTCATAATCAACTTCTGATTGGAATCATACAATGTCAAGAGGTTGTCCTTCATAACAACTGAGAAACCTTTCTCAATGAGCTGACCTACACTCATCAGATTGCTTTTAATTCCAGGAACATACCAAACATCTTTGATCAAAATGTTTTTTCCATTCTTCACTTTGACTCTGACATTTCCCATACCTTCTGCATGAAGATACTTATCATCAACACGTCTGATCTTTGTTCTCCTTCTGGAGTCAAAGTCTATCAGCCATTGCTAGTTCCCAGTCAAGTGGTTTGAACAGCCAGTGTTTGTATACCACCAATCTTCTGAACACTTTCCATCAGAATCAAAAGCCATCAGTAGCATAGGTTCATCATCAGAATCTCCTCTGGCTATATTTTCTTCTTCTGATTTCCTTCCCCTGTTTCTACAATCTCTGATAAAATGGCCAAACTTTTTACAACAGTAACATTGAACCTTATTCTTGTCATACCTTTCCTTTCCATTCTGATATTTCTTTTCATCAAAAGTTGAGGTTTCTGACTTCTGGAATTTATCACCATGTCTATTCTGCTTCTGGTCCTTCTTGACAAAAGAAGCCTTCAGAGCTTGCTCAACTTCCCTCTCAGAAGTTCTTTCAGTCAGATGCAACTCATGCGTTTCTAGACTGCTTTGCAACTCTTCTATTCTCATGGTTTCCAGATCTTTAGAATGTTCAATAGAAACAACAATCTAATCAAACTGAGGAGTAAGCGACCTCAGAATCTTCTCTATGATTACCTGTTCAGAAATTTTTTCTCCACAAGATTTCATCTCATTAGTGACCAGAATCATTCTTGAGATGTACTCAGAAACTTTCTCACTATTCTTTATGTTGAGATTCTCATATTGCTTTCACAGGGACTGAAGCTTCACCTTCTTCACTGACGCGTCACCACCGTAACATCTGACCAGTATATCCCATGCCTCTTTCGACGTCGTCGAATCAACAATCTTATCAAACACACTTTTATCCATACACTGATGGATATAGAATAAAGCTTTCCAATCCCTCTTCCTCATAGCTCTTTCTGCAGATCTTTGTTCTTCAGTAGCATCTGCTGCAACTGAAACATAACCAATGGTAACAAGATCCAGAACATATTGAGCACCAAACAACACATGCATCTGTATCATCCATCTGTTCCAGCTTTTGCCATCAAAAACTGGAAGTTTAGTGTTCAAACTAATGCCTCCACTCATCTTAAACCTTGCACAAATCTCATATCTCAGATTCTCACTCAGTGTTTCCCAAACCCACATAATCAGTATGATTCTGTTCAGATTTTGTTGAAGATTCAACAAAAATCAAACACACAGCTCACTTTTCACTCGTGTTTCCCAGAATTTCAGAAGAACCAAGTGCTCTAGATACCAATATTATTGGTGCAAGGTGATGAAATTGAGGAAGAAGAGAGAAAATGATAAATGCTAAAAGCTACCACTAATGATTGAAAGAGGAATTGTATTGATTAATGAAACCTAGTACACCTATTTATACACAAAAATAGTAAAGATAAGAATGCCACATAGGTCCAAAAGAGAATATTCCTAATATAGTAAATACTAAATTACCCTGTAATACAATCAGCGAGTCTCCATATTTTATGCCTTAAAGATAAAGGGTGGTTAGAACTACTCGTCTATATAAATGGAAAGCACACCATTTCTAGGGAGTTTTTTTCAAATCCAAATTTATTCACGCTTTTCTCACGCATACTAAATTGAGCGTTGAACTGCTAATCTTGCATATCCGCCCTCCTCTTCCATAACTGAAGCTTAGGTCCATTGTGGTTCGCCGCTACCACCACTTCTCCGATCCATTATGGTTCTATAACAGAACAATAGCGTCATTTATGAGAATCGACATCTGATTTATGAATTTTCCACAATCCCACATTCTTTCTTTGATCCATAAATTTGAAACCTTCTCAATTTATCAAATCAAAGTTCTCAAAATCAAACAGTGAATCCACAACGTTCAACCTATTCGAGTAGCATATCAAACTTGAATTTATGATTTTCTAGGTGTCACGGTGCAAAAAAATACTCAAGTGTATCGCACACTCGAAATACAACAGAGTTGTCACCGAAATTTATTTATTCTAAAATAAAATGGAAAATATCGACAAAACCCACAAATAACTAAAACACGGTCGTCGCAACTAAGAGAGGGTTCGGGAGTCAGCTATATGAGGGGAAGGTATTAACACCCCTCATATCTATTGTACTCAACACGATCCATTCAGTTAGTTTTACGAATGAGTGTTAGTGTGATATTTATTTACTTCCTAATTACTACACGAGAAGAAAGAAATAAAGGGTTTCAGGTTTCAGTTCAGTCCCTTATGTAATAAACGTTACTTCCAGGTCCCTTATTTATAATTCTGTTAGCCAATATCATACTTTCTGTTAAAAATTGTGCATTTCCATTAGTTTTTGCTAGGGTAGCAGTCCAGCTGGGCATCCTTAAGTGACATGGATTTATGATAAGTCATTTTGAATAAAAATTAAGTGAATTTTAATTATTTTATTTTAACCCATAATTTTTCATTTTCATTTCACTTCTTCATTTGAGCTCTTTTAGAAAACCCTAACGTAGCTATCTTGCATTCTCTTCTTGTTCACAAAATAATCTTCCATTGTCATCTTTGTTCTAAAAGGTTAACTTTTTCCATCTTCATCTCCATTGTTAACTTATATCGTTTCATACATTTACGTTCATCCTTTCTTCTGATACTTGGGTCATCTTCATTTTTTGGGTTTTATACTTGAGAGGAACAAGCATATCTTCCATCATCTTCGGTCATCTTCATTAAGGTATGAATAATGTAAACTGTTGATAACACTAAAACACACTGCATATTCGACTCAGATTGCACATGTTTGTTAGGGTTTTTATTGTCATTTTCTTGTGTTATGCTTGTTTTTGTTTTGTTTTCAGGTACTTTGATTATCTAGAGCCCCACTTGAAGAAATAAAGAAAAACGAGCAAAAAATCAAGTGTTTGAGCAAATTGTACACATGGCATCCAACATGACACCTGCCATAGGGTAAGCCATTACCTGGATTCATTTCAACTGCCTTCAACTGCCACATTCTCCTCAACTTCCCACCCTTGTACACATGGCGAGCGCCATAGGGGGCATGGTGGGCGCCACCCTTGTTAAATGGTGTCCCACCCAAAAGGAGTTGGGGGACACCTTGGTAATTCCATGGAGTATTGTTCTTCTATAAATAGGAGATTCTAGTTTCATTTTCTTTTCATCCAAGCTTAGTTACAAACTTAAGACATATACTGTCAGATTTTGTAAGTGATAATCCCTTCACATCGAAGAGTTATCACACCATTGATAGAGTCTGTAATCGAGTTTGGAGCACTTTCGTAGAAGTTAATCCTGCCGCCATTTTCATTTCCATTCTCATTTATTTCCAGTTGTACCTGATTTAAAGCCTCCGATTTAGAGCAGGTTTTTATTTACAGGTCTTGCTTTACTTTACTTATGTCACCGCACTCGCTTTACTTTATTTATTTCACCGCACTTGCTTTACTTTGTTTATTTCCTTGTCTTGCACTTATTTACTTGCTTTATTTACTTGTCTTTTAAATCCTTTTTACTTTAAGAATCTACTTTAACATGATCTATTTTAACTTGTCTGTTTACATTTCCATGTCTGGCTAAATTTTAAAGGTTAGAATGTAAGAATCATAGTTAAAGTGATGTTCCATATAATGTGCCTGTAGAAATACTTAAAGGCTGTTTTGGTTTTTGACATAAGTTTTCTGCACTTTATTTTTGTTGTATAAGATCTAAAGTCGTCCAACCTTCAGTTAAACTTGGGTAGTCTTAGTTGTTCAAAGGAAGAAAAAGCGCTTTGTTCAATTAAGTAGGAATATTTTAATACTTTTAGAAAAAAGATTTCAAAACTCTTTTTGGACACATTTATGGGTTTAAAGGTCTAGTCCTCTTTTGGTTAGAAGTTCCAAGTCAAAATTACTTTTCAACTAAGTCAAGAAACTATATTTCTTAAAAATAGGTTTATTACTTTAACACAATGCACGCCTTTTTATAAGTGACAATAAGAGGGATTGATTAAAGAATAAACTCGATTTTGAATACGCCAAAGCGACGATTCCTGTTAAATTAGTTCTTTTCATGAGTAGAAAATATTGTCATATAAGTAGTTATATTTAGAAGCATTTGGAATATTATCAGACTGTGTGAATTATATTCAAGCCTATTGTTTTTATCTAAATTTATATCTTTGTACTTTACTTTCACTGTGTACTCATAAACCCCTGAATTGTTTTACCTTAGATAAACATCATAACAACAGAAATCGATAGATTGACGTTTGGTCTATGTGGAATCGATAATCTTTTATATTACTCTGACGCGTTTCGTATACTTGCGAAAATACCGCATCAAGTTTTTGGTGCCGTTGCCGGGGACCAATTATGTAAAATTTCGTACCCTGCTGTTACACCGTCTAGACTAAGTCTTTATTAAGCCGGTAAATGCGAATAACTCACAACACCAGAAGTTTATTAGATCCTTTAGCGGAACCCGAATGTTACGCCCGTGCACGTCTCTTACTCTGAAGAGTTAGGAGGGCTATGGCCAAAGAACGTAACCAAAGACCCCTTAAGGAATTCTCCCAACCCTCTAACGAGGAACTCAGATCTAGTATATTAAACCCTGCTATTCCTGCTAACAATTTTGAACTGAAACCCTCTCTATTACAATTAGTACAACAAAACTAATTCGCGGGTCTTGCTATAGAGAACCCAAATCAACATTTAAAAGTCTTTATCCAATTAGCTGACACCTTTATAACCAACGGAGCTACACCTAAGGCAATTCATTTAAGACTATTCCCTTTCTCCCTCAGAGATAAAGCACGTTCTTGGTTAGATTCCCTTCCAGCCAATTCTATAACAACCTGGGAAGACCTTAGGAGAGTGTTCCTTTCCAGATATTTTCGCCCGAGTAAGATTGCTGTCCTTCGAAATCAGATCACTAGATTTACTCAAAACTAAGGAGAATCACTTTTTGAAGCTTGGGAGAGATATAGACCTATTAAGAGCTTGTCCACACTATGGCCTAGAATAATGGTTAATCATTCATACCTTCTATAATGCACTCATTTATAACACTAAGATGACCATCGATGCTGCTGCTGACGGTGCATTGATGAACAAACCCTACCCTGAAGCTTGCGCTCTCATCGAAGATATGGCCCAAAACCATTATCAATGGGGAACTGAACGAGCATCGGTAGAGAAGAAAGAGACCCAAGGAGGAATACATGAGATAAGTTCGATAGACATGATGTAAGCCAAAATGGTCGCTTTAGCCCTTAGAGTTGAACATATGTCTCTAAACCCAGCTACTGTAGTAGCAGTCCACCCGGAATGTGAAATATGTAGAACCAAAGGGAACCAATCGGCTGAGCGCAATATGTTAAATGAAACAAGCATATACCAAGTCAACTATGCCCAAGGAAACCCATTTTCAAATACTTACAACCTTGGATGGAGGAATCACCCAAACTTCTCCTATAAAAACAATAATCCTATCCAAAATTTAGCACTTCCGAGACCATCAGGTTTTTAAGCCCAGAGACAAAACCAACCTATGTAAGTTGTACCCCCATAGCCGAACCTAGAGAAAGTTATGGAAAATTTCATCAGCCCAAACCCAGCAAAACAAAGAATTCCTAAACCAAAACATTCATGTAAATGAATTAATCATACAATTAGGAACCAAGGTTGACCAAATATTCACCCACAATAAAATGCTTGAAACCCAGATCTCTCAGGTAGCTCTCGAACAAGCCCCCCAAACTACGCCTGGAGGGAAATTTCCTGGAAAACCTCAACCAAACCCTCGAGGATAAGCCAATGCCATTACCTTACAAAGTGGGACTGCTTACGATAAACCTGCCAACCCATCATTGAATGAATCCAAAAATTCTAAGAAATATGCTGTGCCTACGGACGAAGTAGAGGAACCAGTGGAATCTGAAAAATAGAAAGATAAAGATAAAGGAGAAGCCATAGATAAAACTTATGTACCATCCCCGCCATACAAACCACCAATACCATATCGGCAAAGACTTAAGCAAACTAAAATTAACAACCAATATAAAAAATTCATAAAAATAATAGAGAAACTCCATGTAGAGATTCCTTTCACCGAAGCCATCACCCATATACCATCATATGCTAAATTCCTCAAAGGCATCCTAACCAACAAACGTAGGCTTGACTGTCCCAAACCCTTGGAATGCAATTCTATTTCTGAAAATAAACTTGCTAAGAAAGAGAAAGACCCTGGGAATTTTTTCCATACCTTGTATTTTAGGAAATCACATGGTCGACAAAGCATTCCTAGACTTAGGAGCTAGTGTGAGCTTAATGCCTCTGGTAGTTTATGAGAGATTAAACTTAGGAGAAATGTAACCTACTAAGATGTCTCTTCAATTAGCTGATAAATATGTTAAATATCTAATCGGCATATTAGAAGACGTCCTGGTTAGGATCGACGAATTGTATATCCCCATTGATTTTGTTGTCATGGACATAAAAGAAGGTGACGATATCCCAATCCTCTTAGGTAGACCATTCTTATCAACTGCAGAAGCCATAATAGATGTCAAGAAAGGAAAGTTGACTTTTGAAGTAGGTGATGAAAAGATAGAATTTATTCTTTTGAAATTTCTTATGGCACCGGTAATAAGAAATGCATGTTATGCCATAGACATCATTGATGAATGTGTTATGGAACTAGATCAAGAAGAACCCACAGAAACAATCAAGCTACTTTTAACCCTCATGAGAGGAGATGATGGATTTGAAAAGATGGAACCCTAAATTAATGATAACCTTCACGAATGTTTAACCCTTACTCCAGATCCTATACCATGCCCTAAGAAACCAACTTTAGAACTTAAAGAACTACCAAAGAATCTAAGATTTGAGTTTCTAGATGAAGGAATGAACCGTCCAGTTATAGTCAGGGCTACCTTAAACCAAGAAGAAACAAACCAACTCTTAGATGTTTTACGAAAATATCCCTCAACTTTAGGATATAATATCTCTGATTTGAAAGGTATAAGTCCATCCGTATGTATGCATCAGATTTTACTTGAGGGAGATTCAAAACCCTCCAGAGAACATCAGAGAAGGATAAATCCTATAATGAGTGATGTTGTTAAGAAATAAGTTCTTAAGTTGCTAGAGGCGGGTATAATTTATCAAATCTCTCTGATAGTAAGTGGCTAAGCCCTGTGCATGTAATACCTAAAAAGGGAGGCATCACAGTCGTTCTAAACAAGAAAGGTGAACATGTAGCAAAGCGGATAGAAGGAGGTTGGCGTATGTGCATAGGTTACAGAAAGCTAAACAAGGAAACTAGGAAGGATCATTTTCCCTTACCATTTATAGACCAAATGCTGGAACATCTAGCTATAAGTTATTACTTTTGTTATCTAGATGGGTATTCGTGATTCTTACAAATTCCTATTCACCCTGAAGATCAAGAAAAAATAACCTTTACACGCCCTTACGAAACCTTTGCCTATAGGCGAATGCCATTCGGACTATGTAATACTCCAACTCCTTTCCAACGTTGAATGATGTCAATCTTCACAGATTATCTTGATGGGATTATGGAAGTATTTATGGATGACTTCTTGGTATGCGGATTCAATTTTAAGAACTGTCTCGCTAACCTTGAGAAAATTCTAAAGAGATGCGTAGAAGTAAACCTTGTGTTAAACTGGGAGAAGTGTAATTTCATGGTTACCGAAGGTATAGTTTTAGGACACATAGTCTCTGAAAAAGGTATTGAAGTTGATAGAGCAAAAATAGAAGTTACAGAAAATCTAAAACCATCTAAGACCATTAGGGAAGTCCGGAGTTTTCTTGGACATGCCTATTTTTACCTACGCTTTATCTAGGACTTCTCTAAAATAACCAAACCTCTAACTAGTCTTTTGATAAAAGACGTTGAATTTATCTTCAACGAAAAGTGTATTGAAGCCTTTAACCTTTTGAAATAAGCACTAATTTTAGAACCTGTTATACAACCCCCAGATTGGACCGAACCTTTTGAAATCATGTGTGATGCTAGCGATTTCGCTGTGGGAGCTGTTCTAGGTCTAAGAAAAGATAAGAAATTAATGTGATTTACTATGCAAGTAGAACCCTAGATGCTTCCCAAATTAATTATGCAAAAACCGAAAAGGAACTCCTAGCTGTATTTTTCGCCATCGATAAATTTCGATCCTATCTGGTAGGAGCTAAAATTATAGTCTATACAAATCACGCAGCTATTCTTTACCTATTAAGAAAAAAGGATGCTAAGCCTAGGTTACTTCAATGGATCCTTTTACTACAAGAGTTTGATCTAGATATTCGAGACAAGAAAGGCACAGAAAACGTAGTTGCTAATCACCTTTCTAGGCTTAAATACCTAAAACCATATTTAGTAACCATAGATGATGATTTCTCCTATGAAAAGCTGTTGTACTAAAAAATTTCCCCTCTCAATTATCAATGCTTTTCTTACAAGGATTTTCAAGGTTCAAGCTTGAACAAGTGCATTGGGATTTTCCAATACCAAAATTAAAAGTAAACTGTCAAAAAGGGAGAAAACATATAAAAATAACATTTTGACAAATTTGGAGGAAAACAGGTCTCCTTCGATTCAGCATCCTTCGATTGACTCTTGGCCTCCTTCGATTGCTCAAAATGGCTGCTAGCGTGCCTCTTTCGCCTGGGCGTGTGACATCTTGTTGCAGGCTTTGTTTGTGTCTTTTGTTGCCTGCATGCTTGCTTTGAAAACCAATTTTTGCTGCCACAAGTGTCCCATGCAGGGCAAGCCTTTCGATTGGACAAGTATGCTGCCTGGATGCTTGCAATCGAAGGCCATGGCCTACTGGCCACATGTACCCCCTGCAAGGCAAAGTCTTCATTTGGACACAAGTGCCTGCATGCAAGTCTTCGTTTGGGCACTCACCTTCTGCGTGCCCGCGTGCAAACTTCAGTTGAGCAAGAGCCTCCTTCAAATGCAACTTGGATTACATCCTTCATTTTGAGCAAGAGCCTCCTTTGAATGCAACTTGGGTATGTCCTTCATTTTAAACTTAAAGCCTTATTGAATGCAAGTTTAGGTACATCCTTCATTTGGATTTGAAACCTCCTTCGAATCCACTTGCACCAAGGGCCTCTTGCAGACTCATACAAGATTTAACTAAGTTCTTGCTTCCCTTGAAGGAACACCCTTCGACTCAGAATCCAAGAGCTTCCCTCAGGCTAAAAGGTAATGACTCCCTTTATGTTTGTTTTGGTCCACATGCTTCGATTGGGAAACATGCTTCCTTCGAACACGAGCTTTCGATTGGGAAATATGTTTGTTTGGATCCAAGCTTCGACTGGGAATTAGCTTCCTTCAAGTAAGCTTGTTTCGACCACAAGCTTCGACTGAGGCAAAGGCTTCCTTCGAACAAGTGCGCTTCGATCTCATCCTTGCATTCAAATCAAGACCAAATCTCATTTGCCAGGCTATGTTGCTTCCGAATCTTTACATAATCAGAGGCTTATACAAGGGTTTTAAACTTTGCCTTTTGGATAATACTATCCTTGGTTAAAAGCTACATACCCTTTCTTTTCATAGAAAGTACTTTATCACAAAAGCAGCGTTCCACCTGAATTTCGTCTGAACAAAAAGCAGGGCCAGAGGCACAAGTCTAATCAACTGCCAACAAGCCCCCCACTTGTACCGTTTACGTTACCTATTATTTTATTGTTTTGCAAGGCTGGCTACTTCAAACATGTCCATTATTTTCTCTATAAATAGAGGAACATTTACAAAGCTAAGGGAGGATCTTTGGACCAGAGGAACGAATCCCCCAAATTTTCTCAAACACAACAAAAATCTCAAGTTCATCAACACTTGAGAAATCATAAAAAACCCAGAATCACATTAATCTCCTTCAATTCTGAAGAACAACCACACTTCAGTCTCCTTCGAATCAAAGAAGCATCACACTTGCTTTTTCTCTTCCTTCGAATCCAGCGTTCCAAGCACAACTATTGACCCCCTCTTTTGAATCCAATATCCTGGGCCTCCACTCAAGGTCCCACATCCATTCAAGGCCTGAAGCAAGGTAAGTTATTCTTACCTTTGAACTTTTCGTTTCATGGCATAGTAATTTTCCCTTTCGTTTGAAACATGTACATACCATTGTTCCTTTCGTTTCCACCCTTTTAACATATTTTTCAGAGCTAACCCTTTCGTTTTGCTTTCTGTTTACCTAGACTTGATTTAATGATTAAACTGTTTACAAGACAAATACTAGCATGGTGTCAGGCCATGTTTCTATTTAATGATTTAAACGAAAGAAATATGAAACAGGAAATAGGAAACGAAGCTTCTGGCTTCTACCCTCTTTCTCTAGGTCAAACGAAAGAGACAACCAGGAGGCAAACCATGTTGACTTCTAGGCCCAGACGAAAAGCATGCCTTCACTGATTCCAGGCTCAGTCAAAAGGCATTCCCTCACCACTTTCAACCTCCAGTTGAAGAAGGCAACAAGGCAGAACCAGAAGGCTTTGCCATACACTGACTTCCAGGCCAATCGAAGGACATGACCTCACTGGTTCCAGCTCCCAATCGAAGGCCATGACCTCACTGGTGCTAGCCCTAAACGAAGGAGGCCAACAAAATGCAAATCGAAGGGTGCTCCTGCCTGAATCGAAGGAGCTCTTTTTTACTTCTTTTTATCTTATTTTTTCCTTTACATTTCTCTGCACTTCAATATGGTTGTAATAGTGTAGGATTTATTTTTTGCACTTTTTATTACTTTTGTACAAATGCTAGTAATTAGGTGGGTATGGAAAAATAAAAACAACAAGTAGACAACCCCTAATCAAAGACATAATGCATGCAAATCAAACACACCATTCACACATGCACCCTTAGGGTAATTCCACTTGTTGCCTCAGAAATATAGTCATGTACCTCGAACATAAGTGTTTTAGCAAAGACCCTCGATAAAAGATTGTAGTCCCTCGATGACCCTCGATGTTGCCTTCGATAAAAAATCTAGTCCCTAAACGACATTGCTAAAACATACCATAGGTTACCTTCTATGACTATACAAACGTCCCACGCCCGTCCCTTCATATCTCACGATGGGGCTTCTCACCAAATCAATGGTAAGATAGCAACACCTAAAGGAGGAGGAAAAGAACATCTAAGACCTTTTGAGTAGGTAGATTCACTCTGAGTTGCTCGCTTGCTCACAAAAAAAAACATTCTATACGCAAACACTCTCACTTTGAATCCTTTTCAAAAGACAACACTTTGTATGCATTCTCATAGAAACGAGAATCATTACAAAGACACTTTTTCAAAATCACTTTGAGAAACACATCTCACAAACACTTTTTGAATCATTTTCGAAACAAACACTTTTGTATGCGTTCTTATAGAAACGAGAATCATTACGAAGTTACATTTTCAAAACACTTTCAAAACCCACACCACACAAAGAACAATTTCCAAACAAAAGCAAGTGATCTAGTAAGTAACTAAGAGCCCATGGATGAAAAGGGTGCTAATACCTCCCCTTTTCATAATCTACCCCCCGAACTCAGAAAACATCTCTAAAGGTCTTTCCTGTTCTTTTCAGACTTTCCTTTTGGATAAAAGAAAAGTTGGTGGCGACTCTTGCTAACCGCATTACGATAAAACGCAAAACCCTCAAGTCAGTTCTCCCATCGTATCATAAAACTGGCGACTCTGCCGGGGAAATTTCTAAAAGTGGGGTTACCTTAGGGTTATATCTCATTTACTTGCTTATATTTTTTGACTTGTATGCTTTACATTAAGGTTCTTTGTTTGGGTTTGAATCCTCTACCCGGATTTGGGATACCTTATAGGTAAGTAGCAAAACATTGTAGAGACTGTGTGGGGTATACCGACATAGTCTAAGCAATAGCTACGTTAGTGCGGCATATTTGTGAGTACCGGTAACCCTTGAGTAGTCAAGGAGAATACAGGGCCACTGAGTGATGTCATAAAGCACTAACTAACATCTAGAACCTTTACTTGACCAACTTGGCCATTAGGACGTAGTGAGATGACCGGATTTTGTGCAGTCTGAAGTTGGTAGATACTCTATACTGCACTCATTGAGGTTTGGTTTTTTGGGATATTTCAGTCGCCATTAAAGAGGCTTGCGCTGAAACAATGCCTGAGGAAACAAACCAGTGATATTGAGCTCCCTTAGAACCCAGTTACTAGGACAGGTTGAACCAACTAAACTTTAAGAAGGTACTTACCTACAAAAGCCTAAACCTAAGGACTTGTATGTTTTGTGTGTATATGATTATCTGTATATAAAATTGCTTACTTTGCATACTTGTACATAACATCATGACATCACACTATAACATTTTCAATAACATTGAACCATAGCATTTCAAGGATCTCAAGGGTCTTTGATACATGGTCACGTTGAACTAGACGTCTATCAAGGGGCAAGAGGATTTATTTTCCTCTAACCAAGCACCGTCAAAGATCAAGTACAACAACTTGAGTCAAAGGCTATAACCCACTCGACATGGTGAGCTTAATTGTCGTGTGTTGTACCCCAAAATTTGCCCTCCCATTTCTCATTGATTTCTCATCACAAAGCCCTTGAAGATCAGGGTCCATTGATTTCTCATTCATTTTTACACCATTTTTGCATTTTTAAAGTATTTATTTGATTATATGGACATTTATACACAAATATATATATATATATATATATATATATATATATATATATATATATATATATATATATATATATATATATACTATTATTTAGAAATATTAGAAAAAATAATGTAAACATATTATATTTCTGATTTTTATTTCTTTTTTCCCTTTTGAAACATTTTGTATAAAAAATACTTTTTTATGAAAAAATTAAATATTATTATTTTGTGCATATTTAATATATATATATATATATATATATATATATATATATATATATATATATATATATATATATATATATATATATATATATATATATATATATATATATATATATATATATATATATATATATATATATATATATATATATATATATATATATATATATTTATTTATTTATTTATTTATATATATTAATACACTTAGGATAAAATACCAAAAATATACATATTTTTATTTTAGTAATATTTAACATTAAAAATACATTTTTCACAATTAGACTTCATTTTTATTTTATTCTTGTATGTAAATAATAAATATAGTATATATTGAATAAATAATGCATTTTATTTTATAAACTAGGGTTTTGACCTAAAAATGAAAATACTCCAAAAAATACTTTTATTTTTATTTTTGTGACATAAATAATACTTCTTTTTTACATATAAAAACTTTTTTTGCATTCTTGCATATTTGTTTTATTTCTATTTAATTTATGCTTTTAATTATATTGTAAATATTCAAAGAAAATGATGTAATAGCTAGATTTAATTTCTTGTCTAAATATCCCCCCATTTGAACATTTGTACCCCCTCCCCATATTATTGTGTTGTAATAGTGTAGGAATTTTATTTCTCGCATTTTTACGCTTTCTAAATATACCATGCTAGAATTAGGGTTTGTATGCGAATAAAACGAACAAAATAGTTTGACCTAATCTCAAGATAAACAAGCATGAAAATGGACAAGACATCTCACACTTGCACCCCTAGGATATTCCACTTTGTTGCCTTCAAATAAATTGGGCCATATTGCATGTTGGGTTTCTTTGGGTAAAACAAACAATCACATGATCATAAGTCCCTCGATGACGCTTTCAAAAAGTTGCCTAAAATGATCAAATCCCTTTCAAAGAAAAATTGCCCAAAGACATTTAACACTATTGCAATTATGGTCTAAACGATGACCCGCGCCCGTCCCTTTCACCTCCTAATGCAAGATTGTCCACCAAATACAATGGTGGAACAAAATTGTCAAAAGGTTTAAAACATAACAAGAATCTTTGATAAAACTTTAGGGTAGATAACTCTTAGGTACTTGCCAATTTGCAAAGAAAACACTTGCCTAATTTAAAACCACACTTCACAAATACTTTCAAAACAAACTTTCAAAAAACCTTGAAACATCTTTTCAAAAGACAAAACACCTTTTGTAAAACATTCGAGTAAAGAATTGTTACAAGGGTAGCCTATACAAGGCATCTTTTCAAAACATTTTCAAAACCACACACCGAGCACCATTTCAAACAATTGAAAACCAAGGCAAGTTGATCTAAGCAAGTACCTAAGAGCCCATGGATAACCATGGATAGAAAGGGTGCTAATACCTTCCCTTTCTATAATCTACTCCCCGAACCCAAGAAAAATCTCAAAGGTTTTTGCTGTGCTTTTTAAACCTTTCCTTAGGATAAAATAAAAAGTCGGTGGCGACTCTTGCTCAACCGAAACATTTGCGAAAACAAACACAAAACCACAGTCAGTTCTCCCACCGTATCACAGAACTGGCGACTCTACTGGGGAGAAATTTTAAAAGTGGCGTTACCTTAGGGTTTAGATCACCTTTACTTTCTTACTTTGATTGACTTGATTGCTTTATCTTTTGGGTTCTTTGTTTGGGTTTGTTGTAAATCCTCCACCCGGATTTGGGGCACCTTTTTAGGTAAATAGCAAAAAAACTGCGAGGGAACTGTGCGGGGTATACCGACATGGTTGAAGCAGTAAGCTATGTTAGTGTGACATATTTGTGAGTACCGGTAACCCTTGAGTAGTCAAGGAGAGTACGGGGCCGCTGTGTGATGTCATGAAGCACTAACGAACTCTTAGAACCTTAATTGACCATCTTAGCCTTTTAGGGGTAGTGAGATGACCGACTTTGGTGCAGTCTGAAGTTGGTAGATCCTCGATACTACACTCTTTTGAGGATTGTTTTCTTGGAATATTTTGGTCGCCAGTAAGTGGCTAAACCGAAACAATGAACACAGAAAACAATCCAATGATATTGAGCTCCTTAGAACCCGGTTTCTATTTTAGGACAGGATGAGCCAACTAACTTCAAGAGGGTAGTACCTGAACCTCATGCAAGCCTAAACCTAAGGACTGGTTTGCTTTGTGTGAATATGTTTGCCTGTATATACACTCACTTGCTTTTTGCATACATGTACATAACATCATGACATCATACCATAGCATTTTCAATAACCGTTTCAAGGATCTCGAGGGTTCTTTTGATGCAGGGTTACGTTGAACCAAACATCTACCAAGGGGCAAGAGGTTTTCTCCTCTAAACAAAGTTCTCCAGTCAAAGTTCAAGTACAACAACTTGAATCGGTGGCTATGACCCACTTGACATGGTGAGCTTGATTCTCGTGGAAAGACATCCACCGAAGCAAAGTTCTCCAAACAAAGATCAAGTACAACAACTTGAATCAGTGGCTATGACCCACTCGACATGGTGAGCTTGATTCTCGTGGAAAGACATCCACCGGTGCGGAGATCTCCAATCCAAGAGCAAAGCTCAACCTCTAACATTTTCTTGTGTTTACCCCAAGAGATCCTTGAAAACATGCATCCACATATCATGCATTGCATTTTGACAGTCTTTCCTTTTTCAGGTTTCCTTACTCTCCTGCTGTTTATTTCAGCAAGAGATGGCTCTAGAAAGGTCTGTCAAAGACATCCAAGACCAGACTGCTCAGCTGCAGGAGATGTTCCTGAACTTGTCTCTAGGGCAAGAAGAGATGAAAGCTCTCCTCACAAAGGGCTTGGAGAATTCCAACAATGCCAGGAGTGATCAGCTTGCGGAACTGCAGTTTGATCTGACAACCTTGAGGACCCAAGTGATGGGACAGTTGGTGGGCCAGATGGCCCTCATCCAAGACTTATCTCAAAGACAAGAGGAACTCAGAGTTCTTGTCCGCCAACTGCTTCCAAACAACCAACTGGGGCAAACATCTGAGGTTAAAGAGCAAGTCACCACTCAGTTTCCATCCACTCAAGAAGACAAGGGGAAAGCTCCTTTGCTTGCTTCAGGGTCACAAGCCCGTCAACAACCTCGCTAGCGTCAACAGAGTAATCGGCGTAAGCAAGAAACGTTGGGAAGACAGTTCACGGAGACTGAAATACCATCATTCTTCATACTGAAGCGCCTGTTGGAGGTCAACTTGCTTACCGTAAAGGACCCTCCTCAGAAGCTCAATACCTCCTCTCCTAACTACCATCCCGACGCATTTTGTGTTTACCACTCCTACAGCCCGGGACACGACACCAACGACTGTTGGGCCTTGAAGAACAAGATTCAAGATCTGATCGACATTGGAGTGCTGGAATTCATGCCAGACGGCGAGATGAAGATCTTCCGTTAAAGGGTTCTCCACTTGAAGTGACAAAGCTCGAGCTGAAAGACTTTTGCTTCTTTTTGAATTTTCAAAGTTATAGTTTCTTTTGTTGTCAAACAATTATCTGTTGATGTTAAACTCTGTTTTCATTAATGCATTGCATATGTTTGTCTTGAATTCATCCATGCGTTTCACTACTCTTATGCTTTTCTTTATGATATTTAAACTCTTGATAAAAAGCTGCAAGCCTTTAGAGGGAGGATGACGAAACAATACTATTATCTTATACAGTATGCTTTTGAACAGACCTTGCTGATGATGTACAGGCATTTCTTTCAATCCCCAAACACTGGATTTATAAGGAAGTTAATCCCTAGTCAACCCCTTCGAGCCAAAGAAGTAGGAGTTTTCTGTTCTAAACGATCAAAACCTTTGATATAAACCTGGGGCAGGGTAGTATCTCAGTTAATTCAAGAGAAAACGCGCATTGAAGTCACAAACTCTCAAATTCGTAATACGACGAACGACATCGAAAAAGAAAGCATTCCTTCGGAATCAAAAGACAAGGGTGGTTCCCTATCACATAGACAGTCAATCTCTCAAAAGAGAAAAGCCCACCAAGCCAAAACCTGTAAAGGAGGCTTAAGAAAGCTGGGGCATCCCGCTGACAGTAATCTCGAAAATGGGAACAGTCAGGCAAAAGTTAGGGATAACAAATCAAAATCAAAATAGTGAGGTCATTACAAAATCCTCAACAACATGAAAAATGTTGAAAAAGAAAAAGGAGATGATGACTGTCTCCCCAAATTCAACTGGTGAACCGTCGCCCAAAAGTCGTTCCAAACTCAAAGCAGAGTGTGCCGCACAATTAACTGAGCTTAGGTATGAAGAACATCACGAAGAGCGGGTGGGTACAAATATACTTTGAGCCTATATCCTTTGTTTCTTAAACCGTGAACCAAGCCACGTTATAACCCTGCAAAAGTCCTAATTGAAGCATGGGTTAGTTCGAAAGCATACTGTTACAAAAGGTATCCTGACTCCTGTAAGGCTTTGCTCTGAATCTTGTGTTGGTCTGTCTTATCAAAAGTTTTCTGCTAAAAACGCATTTTTCAAAACATCGAGACAAACATAAACTTTGCATTACTTGAATATCACTGTCTGCATTTGGCTTTTTGTTTGACAGCGAAGAAATTCATACAGCGAATGTTCGGAGGAACGAAAACTCTCTCAGTAAGTATAAATCACTTCAAGAGGATAACACTTCCTTTACAAATCTCCTATCCGCAAGGGGCATGACATGTCACAATTCAATTAACCTGGGGCAGTCCAGTCAAGGTCCAACAGATCTTTCAAAGTTCAGTTAACCTGGGGCAGTCCAGTCAAGATTTCAAGAAATCTCTCAATATGTAAAGTAATCTGATTCAAGACTCCTTCACCACCACTTGGGGCATTCGAATGTCAAAAGTGTTCATCAAATCAACTATTACAATTCCAGATTCGACTCCTGTATCCAGCCAGGGCATATCTGTTGACCACATTTCCAGACTCGATTCCTGTATCTAGCCAGGGCACGTCTGAAGAGTTTGAAGATTCGATTCCTGTATCCAGCCAGGGCATATCTATCAACTATCACATTTCCAGACTTGATTCCTGTATCTATCCAGGGCACGTCTGAAGAGTTTGAAGATTCGATTCCTGTATCCAGCCAGGGCATATCTGTTAACTATCACCTTTCCAGATTCGATTCCTGTATCCAGCCAGGGCACGTCTGAAGAATTCCAGATCAACACCTGTAACAAGCCAGGAAAACATCTGTGAACGACCGATTGTAGACCAACACCTGTAACAAGCCAGAAATTATCTACATCACCACTTGGGGCATTCAAATGTCAAAAGTGTTCAAAAACCCGATGCAGTTTTACACGGACTCATCGTCTGGAAATCCTACACAGATCTCCTCAAAACAGGAAGACCCCAGTAGTTTGGCATACAACCCAAGCTTCTGATTCTCCCAACAGTGGTCCCAAGACCTCTCATTTTCAACAATTGAAGACTCTTGCCCTCCACAGCAGCAACCAAGGATTTATTTTCCCCAGCAACAATTAAGATTCTTTTATCTTCAGCCGTCCATAATTCATCTATCCTCAGCAAGATAGCTCATCAGCTTACATGCGCATTCATCACATTCATGTCATAAACATTGATGTCACATACATTGCATCATGCATCATGACATTGCATACAACTAACCTTTTACCTTTTCAGGTAAGATCAGTCGGCAGACAAAGATCATCTTCCAAGTTTACTCAGATGTGACCCGGACACGGCGACATTCTGATACTTATTCCAGATTCATCCAAATGCAGCTTTACACGAGCTCATCATCAGGAAACCCTACACCGGTTCCTCTTCAAGACGTCTGAAAACAGTTTACGGATTCTTCCCAACAACAGATGTCAATCTACCAACTTGTTCAGACGCAACTTTTGAAAATAGTTTACGGACGCTTCCCAACAACGGATGCTGCTCTATTGCTTATTCAACCTCTTCAAGACTTCTGAAAACAGTTTACGGATTCTTCCCAACAACGGATGTTAATCTACCAGCTTGTTCAGATGCAACTTTTGAAAACAGTTTACGGATGCTTCCCAACAACGGATGCCGCTCTATTGCTTATTCAACTTCAAGATTTCTGAAAACAGTTTACGGGTTCTCCAAGTAACGGATGTTAACCTATCGCTTGTTCAGTTTCTTCTCAAGACTTCTGAAAACAGTCTATGGATTCTTCCCAACAACGGATGTTAATCTATCACTTGTTCAGATGCAACCTTTTGAAAACAGTTTACGGACGCTTCCCAACAACGGATGCTGCTCTATTGCTTATTCAACTTCAAGATTTCTGAAAACAGTTTACGGGTTCTCCAAGTAACGGATGTTAACCTATCGCTTGTTGAGTTTCTTCTCAAGACTTCTGAAAACAGTCTATGGATTCTTCCCAACAACGGATGTTAATCTATCACTTGTTCAGATGCAACCTTTGAAAACAGTTTACGGATTCCTCCCAACAACGGATGTTAATCTATCACTTGTTCAGATGCAACCTTTGAAAACAGTTTACGGATTCCTACCAACAACGGATGTCAATCTATTGCTTATTCAGACCCCCAGTTCGAAGATGGTCCAAAACATGGACGCCTTCCTGATACTCATTCCAGACGGCATCTTTAAGCCCATCTCCAACAAGTTTCTGTCACCCCTCAAGATGGAATCTCTAAGCCCATCTCCAAATGGCATCTCTAAGCCCATTCCCGCATCCATTGCTTTGACGAGTGCAAATTTCCGGGCACTCTAGTGTCCAATCTCATTTTACCCTCGAGTCACGAAAGGCAAACTTGCCAATCTAACTCTTAGGATTCAAGAAGATTGAACAGGGGCAACTGTTGTACCCCAAAATTTGCCCTCCCATTTCTCATTGATTTCTCATCACAAAGCCCTTGAAGATCAGGGTCCAGTTGGGGTTTCATCTGTTCAAGACTTCTCCTTGCACTGCTGACCCAAATTAGGGTTTGTGTTTGCACAAAGATGTTTTGACCTAAAATGCCTAAGATAACTTTCTTGCTTCATATTGGACTCATAAGTTTATCCACATCAAGTTTCAAGTCTTGATTTCAAGTTTTGCCCAGTCAATTGGACAGTTGACCTAGAAATCAGCTGTATTGGGGAAAAAGTCAACTGTGGCCAATTGACAGTCAAACCTCATGAAAATTGACCCACATCAACATTATGAACCCCTATGAACCATTTGATCAAGTTGGGATCACAATTCCACAAGAAATTTGATCAGATCACCAAAAGGGCAAAATGGTCATTTTTAGGGTTTTGACTGCACAAAGGCAATTTTTGACTGTTTGACCCAACCAATGGCAAACCAAGCTCACATATGGACTCAAGGACCCCATGGAATTATCTTGACATGCTCAACAAACTCAAAAGATCCCAAGTACACAAGATTGACAGTTGAATTTCCCAGTCAATTGATCAATTTTGACTGTATACTGAAAAGTCAAACTTTGACTTTTTGGTCAAAATCAAGAGTCAAGATTCATTTTTCATCAAAACATGCCAAATCATGAAACTTGTTCACCAAGAAATCAAAAAATGCAAATTAGGGTTAGAAATGAGAATTTTTCATAACTTAGAATTTTTCTAAGTTATGAAAAACCCTAATTTTTTCCCAACTTTGCCCCACCTTCTCACCAAGATTCATTTGGATTCAAACAAAAGTCAAAACATGAAAGTTATAGCTTGTTTCATAATCTACAACTTTGATTCACAAATTTTTCCCAAATGAGGCTTGTATCTCAAGTTACAAATTTTTGAATAAGGGCACTAAACCATTCTTAACTTAGTGAAATTTTAACCTATTTTGACAAGGTTTTCTACCCAACTTCAAGGCCATTTTCCACACACCTCCACTTGTAATTTCAATTTGCATTTCAAAGATGGATTGTAGTACACATTCCAAGATTTCCAAAATGTCCAAGAACTTCTCAAACAACCTCATAACTTGAGAGAATCGAATTTCACAATATGGCAAAAACTCACTTTTGAATTGGCTATTTTCCATGTTCATAATTTGTGCAAACTTCTCAAACCAGCATGCCCCTTGATTACAGGTCCTTAAACCATCCAACACTCAATAATTTAATGCATGTTCATTGTGCTAAAGCATTGTTCTTTGAGTTCAAGCATTACATACAAGTTTAATCCATTTATAGAAAAAGCAAAATAACCATTTTTGAAAAGTTAAGCTTTATGTCCAATTGAAAATCCAACAAGTACAGATGAGATCTAATTGGCACAAGATTATGAGCAAAACACTCTGATCAAGGAGAGATTATGCAGCACATTAGGGGGCCTCTACTGACCTAGAATACAACTTGGGCATTTGTTGCTTAAAGTGTAAGTAACTTGGCATTTTGTAACACAACTCTCATATCAGCTTACAAACACTTAGGCAAACTTGTAAAACAGATCCAGGACATCCCAACCAAGCTAGTACACGACCCTAACATCCCTCATACACTCCCAATCCCAGAATCACCTTCAAACTGCAAGAACAGGGCAAGGCCTGCAGTTTGAGTGCCATCTTTCATTCCTCTCAAGCTTTCTTGCCCAAACCAGTTCACACACATTCCCTACCATCAGTGCAAGCTAACCAAGACCTGAAACACGATCTGTAATTCCTCTAACAAGTTCCACCATTTTCACTTTTTCATTTTGCAGTTGAAGTTCTACAGCTCAATTCAAGGTGTCTCAAGGCAAAGTAAATATTGGAACAGCATCACCACACCTCAAGGAAGCTATACCAACCATTATCTTGCACTAAAAGCTTCCCCATTGCCAGATAGAACTTCAACTGAACATGTACTTTGGTGAACTTCTAACTCTTAGTATAGGCATCATTAGCTCTAAGTTTGTGAATAAGGAATGTTCTACTCATGCCACTGAACCTGTACATGCTTTTACTTTTCATTTCTTTTGCTTAAGCTGTGAGAATTTAAGGTTTGAAAATGGCAGAAAACTTAGGTCAGGATTTGGGATTGTTAAAATTCTCTCTCATTTCTGAGAGTTAGGATGAGTTTTTTTATATATTTAGAATCGTGATTCAATGCTTAACATTTCTTATGTTGGAAGTTTGTTCAAAAAATCAAGGAATCAGGATATTCGAATGAAGGTTCTTGCGCGCGTTTTTTGAATAGTTTTGTTCAGAGGTTGAAGAAGGTGCCTCATGGGTTGGGCCAGCTTTGGTTCTGCTTTTTACACCATATTTTGTGATTCATACCCCCCTAGCCCATTTGTTTGATTTAATGTTTTTTTTGATTTTTCTTTTTTCATTTTGACTCATTTATTTTTTCTAATAATGTTTAAAACTTGAAAAATCATTTTTACACCATTTTTGCATTTTTTAAGTATTTATTTGATTATATGGACATTTATACACAAATATATATATATATATATATACTATTATTTAGAAATATTAGAAAAAATAATGTAAACATATTATATTTCTGATTTTTATTTCTTTTTTCCCTTTTGAAACATTTTGTATAAAAAATACTTTTTTATGAAAAAATTAAATATTATTATTTTGTGCATATTTAATATATTTTGTAAATAATATATATATATATATATATATATATATATATATATATATATATATATATATATATATATATATATATATATATATATATATATATATATATATATATATATATATATATATATATATATATATATATATATATATATATATATATATATATATATATATATATATATATATATATATATATATATATATATATATATATATATAGGATAAAATACCAAAAATATACATATTTTTATTTTAGTAATATTTAACATTAAAAATACATTTTTCACAATTAGACTTCATTTTTATTTTATTCTTGTATGTAAATAATAAATATAGTATATATTGAATAAATAATGCATTTTATTTTATAAACTAGGGTTTTGACCTAAAAATGAAAATACTCCAAAAAATACTTTTATTTTTATTTTTGTGACATAAATAATACTTCTTTTTTACATATAAAAACTTTTTTTGCATTCTTGCATATTTGTTTTATTTCTATTTAATTTATGCTTTTAATTATATTGTAAATATTCAAAGAAAATGATGTAATAGCTAGATTTAATTTCTTGTCTAAATATCCCCCCATTTGAACATTTGTACCCCCCTCCCCATATTATTGTGTTGTAATAGTGTAGGAATTTTATTTGTCGCATTTTTACGCTTTCTAAATATACCATGCTAGAATTAGGGTTTGTATGCGAATAAAACGAACAAAAATAGTTTGACCTAATCTCAAGATAAACAAGCATGAAAATGGACAACACATCTCACACTTGCACCCCTAGGGTATTCCACTTTGTCGCCTTCAAATAAATTGGGCCATATTGCATGTTGGGTTTCTTTGGGTAAAACAAACAATCACATGATCATAAGTCCCTCGATGACGCTTTCAAAAAGTTGCCTAAAATGATCAAATCCCTTTCAAAGAAAAATTGCCCAAAGACATTTAACACTATTGCAATTATGGTCTAAACGATGACCCGCGCCCGTCCCTTTCACCTCCTAATGCAAGATTGTCCACCAAATACAATGGTGGAACAAAATTGTCAAAAGGTTTAAAACATAACAAGAATCTTTGAGAAAACTTTAGGGTAGATAACTCTTAGGTACTTGCCAATTTGCAAAGAAAACACTTGCCTAATTTCAAACCACACTTCACAAATACTTTCAAAACAAACTTTCAAAAAACCTTGAAACATCTTTTCAAAAGACAAAACACCTTTTGTAAAACATTCGAGTAAAGAATTGTTACAAGGGTAGCTTATACAAGGCATCTTTTCAAAACATTTTCAAAACCACACACCGAGCACCATTTCAAACAATTGAAAACCAAGGCAAGTTGATCTAAGCAAGTACCTAAGAGCCCATGGATAACCATGGATAGAAAGGGTGATAATACCTTCCCTTTCTATAATCTACTCCCCGAACCCAAGAAAAATCTCAAAGGTTTTTGCTGTGCTTTTTAAACCTTTCCTTAGGATAAAATAAAAAGTCGGTGGCGACTCTTGCTCAACCGAAACATTTGCGAAAACAAACGCAAAACCACAGTCAGTTCTCCCACCGTATCACATCGTGGAAGGACATTCATCAATACAAAGTTCTCCAATCAAAGCTATAAGTGACTACTAACATTTACCCCGCGAGATCCTTGAAAACATTTGCATGTCATATACATCATTACATAATAGGTAGTCTCTGGTACATGTCTCTCATGTTCTCGCTGTCTATTTCAGCAATGGCTCTCCAAAAAGACAACAGAGATCTTCAAACTCAAGAGGCTTAGTTCTGGAAAATGTTCCTTAACTTATCCAAGGGGCAGGAAGAATTGAAAGCACTCCTCGCTGGAAATATGACCAAGAAACATCCTGATAACAATAAGGATAACCAGATTGAACAACTTCAGGTTGAGATGGAAGCAATGAGAATCCAAATGCTAGGGCAGATGGCTCTTATCCAAAGCCTAGCCCAGGGACAAGAAGAGTCGAGGACCATTGTCAACAAGCTCCATCAAGACAGATGCAACCGTATGAAACAAATAGTCGAGGTTGGGGACCAAGTCATTGGTCAACCTCCGAGAAGACAAGAGGTTAAACTTCTCAAATTGCTACTACCTCACGGGTCCAACAACAACCTCACCAACAACAACAGGGTAATCGACATAAGCGAAATACATCTGAAAGATGCTTTACCGAAGTCAATATGTCATTAGCTCAAGCACTGCAACACATGTTGGAGGCCAAGCTGATTACGTTAAAGGACCCTCCTCAGAATCCCAACATAGCCTCCCCAAGGTATAATCCAAATGCAAGATGTGTGTACCACTCCAACAGTCCTGGACATGACACCAATGGTTGTTGGATGTTGAGAAATAAAGTTCAAGACCTGATTGATGAGGGAACACTAGAATTCACACCAGACGGTCAACTGGAATTCTTCTTCCATCCCTCAAAGGCTCACCACCTAAAGTGACAAGTTCAGACAAAGAGGCTTCTGTTCATTTGAATTTTCAATTGTAATATTTTTTGTTGTTCAAACAATTATCTATTAATGTCAAACTTTGTTTCATTAATGAATTGTATATGTTTGTCTTGAATCCATCCATTCGTTTTCACTATATTTAAACTATGATTTTTACTCTCTTTATGACATTCAACTCTTGCTAAAAGTTACAAGCCTTTAAATGGAGGATGACGAAAACAATGCCATAAATCTCATACAATATGCTTTTGAACAAACTTTGTTGACGATGTACAGGCGTTATTTCAAATCCTAAACACTGGAGTTATAAGGAAGATAATCCCTAGTCAACCCTTTCAAGCCAAAGAAGTAGGAGTTTCCTTTTTTTACACAAATTGAAACCTTTAAATCAAAACCTGGGGGAGGGTAGTCTCAGTTAATTCAAATACGCGTTCAGTCGCAAACTTTCACTTTGTAATACAACGAGTGACATCAAAAACATTCCTATGGAATCAAAAGACAGTGATGGTTTCCTATCACATAGGCAGTGTGATACGGTGGGAGAACTGACTTGAGGTTTTGCATCTGTGTTCGCAAATGTTTCGGTTTAGCAAGAGTCGGCACCAACTTTTTATTTTATCCAAAGGAAAGGTCAAAAAGCACAGGAAAGACCTTTGAGATGTCTTCTTGAGTTCTGAGGGTAGATTATGAAAAGGGAAGGTGCTAGCACCCTTTTCATCCATGGTTTTCCATGGGCTCTTAGTTACTTGTTTAGATCACTTGCTTTTCTTTTCCAATTGTTTGAAATGGTGCTTTGTGTGGTTTTGGAAGTATTTTGAAAAGAGACCGTCGTTTTGGCAATCTTTGTAATGATTCTTGTTTGTAAGAATGTATACAAAGATGTTTTGTCTTTTGAAAAATGTTTCAATGTTTGAAAGTTGTTTGGAAATGTTTTGAAATTGTATGTGTGTTTGTTTGAAAATAGCAAGGATGGTTTGCAAATTGATCAAGCAACTAGAAGCTTATCTACCTACTCAAAAGTATTTCCTACACATTTTTAACCCTTTGACATTGTTGTTTTACCATTGTATTTGGTAAACAACCTTATCCTTGGATGTTAAACAGGACAGGCGTGGGTCATCGTATGACCAAGATAACAATATTGCCAAGTATCTTTAGCATGTTTTTGAGGGACTAAGATCATCTTTGTTTAGGAAACCAAGATAACGTCATCGAGGGACTATGATCTTTTGTTTTGTTTGATTTTGCCAAGATACCTAGCATGCATACCATGGCCATTTTAAGGCAACAAAGAGGGTGAAACCCTAGGAGTGCTTGTGTGCAATGTGTTGTCTTTTTTCATGCATTTTTGTCTTGTATTTAGTCATGCTATTTGTTTGATTTTTGGTCTTTGCATACAAAACCCTAATTTACTATCATGGTATATGAAAGCAATAAAATGCGTAAAGTAAATCTATACTATTACAACAATATTATGGGGAGGGGGATACAAGTTTGAATAGGGGGTATTTGCACAAAATAAAACCCTAATTTACTATTACAACCCAATTAAATTTATACAACAATAAATAAATAAACAAGTATTTAAATATGGAATAAATTTTAAATATGCAAAAATGTTTTTGTATTTGTTTTATTCATGAGAAAATAAATTTATTTATGTCTTAAAAATAATAAAATAAAATGATTATTTTTGAAAGGGTGAAAACCCTAATTTTTGTTTTAAAAGAAAATATTGTTTTCTAATTATTTATTTATTCAATTTATGTACAAGAAAAATAATAATAGTATATACAAAATGTTAAGAAATTAAATATTGTATGAAAATATTATTTTAAGTGTATAAGTAATAAAAATAAAAATATATGATATTTTTAATATTATTTACAAATTTATTTAAGAAAATAAAAGTATATTAACATAATAACTAATTTTATGCTAAAAAAAATATATAAAAAAATGATAAAATGCAAAAAATAAAGAAAATATTTTTTATGATTTTAAAATGTTCAAAAAAAATAATAAAGTCAGAAAATATAAATTATGCAAGAAAATATAAAAAATAAAAGAAAATGATCAAGGGGTGCAGAAGTAAAAAAAAGGGGTGTGAATAGAAAACAGGCCCAAGGCCCTGGCCCAGGACAACACTTAATCCCTGTCCTTGCTCCCTGCGCACATTTCTGAGCTTGATTCTGTTCTTGCTCATGCTTGCATGAAATCAAAAATTTATAACATGAAAGTTATAGCATTTTCAATCACGATTCCAACCATATCCATTTTGTGACCTAACTCTAAGAAACCAGGGAGAATTTTAGTGGCCCTAATTCCTGACCTAGTTTTTTCAGCAACTTCAACTATCAAATACTCCTAGCTCAGTCAATATAAATGGAAGCTATGCATATGTACAACTCAAGCACATTAAGGACTACATTTTTGCTTCACAAACCTAAGCTTAATGATGCCTAAATAGAGAGATAGAAACCTGACAAATACCTTGTTCAGTTGAGTTTGAATATGGCAATGTAGAAACTTTGAGTGAGGCCTGAAGGTCGTATGAGCTTGCTTGAAGTTCCCTCAAGCTGTCCCAATGCTCAGCTTGCCTTGAAGTTGCCTGAATCTCCCTGTAGAAGTCAACCTGCAAAGCTTCAAAATGAAAATGGTGATCCTCGAAACAAAGGTTACAGTTGCTGGACAAGGGCCTGGATAGTTTAGGTGTAATGTATGGAATGTGTTTGAAGTGGTTCCAAGCAAAACGCACGGGGCAAAATGGAAACGGCTTGGTGTTTGTAGAAGATGCCCTGTTTGGGCAGGAACTTGGTGTTTTTGTGTTTTTGGGTGTTTGAGAGCTTAGCAAATCGTGTCTTAGGCTTGTTACAATATGCTGAAATTGGTTCAAATGATGCTTAGGCTTGGTTTTATCAGATGGAAGAGTTATGTGGACTTTTGCAAGTTTACTTGCTTTTGAAGCAAATTTGAGATGACAATGCCCAAGGCCTGTGCAGGCTACCTCCTTAGCTGCACATAGTTGGTGAACTTTGCCTGATATTTGTGGACTTTGTTTGCAGCAATAGATTAGGTCCATGGCTCAAGATAAACAAAGTTGCAAAAAGCAAACTTTATCAAAGTAGCATTGTAACCTTTATGCCATTTTTGGAATAATTCCTTGCGCAATGCTCCATAGCTCAGAACAAAGATATTGTCCAATGTATTTGCATTAAAATTTGGAGTTTAAAAAGGATTAGAACCTGTAATGCAAGTACAAGCATGATTCAAACTGATTTGCAACTTGAACCAATGTGAAAAATGCCTTGGACAAAAGTGATAAATTACCATTTTCCTTTCTTCAATTCTCCCTAACCACAAATGATCTTGGAGAGTTCTTGGACATTTTTGAAAGCTTGTAACATGCTATAAAATCCATATTTTAAATTCATTTTGATATTCCACTTGGAACTATTTGAAAAGTTGCCATGAAGTTAGGTCAAAAATCTGCCTAAACTAGGGCAAAATTTCACTAAGTTAAAAGTTTATGGACCCTTATTCACAAAATCATAACTTGAGATCCAAGCCTCTTTTGGGAAAACTTTGTGAATAAAAGTTGTAGATTTTGTGGAGGAATGCAACTTTCATGTTGTAAGTTTTCTTTGAATCCAATTGCATCATGGTAAAAAAGTTAGGAAAATTTGGGAAAAAATAAGAAATTTTCATAACTTAGAAAAATTCTAAGTTATGAAGTTTTTCAAACATAAACCCTAATTTCCAAATTTAGGTTTCTTGGTGAACAAGTTTCATGTTTTGACACATCTTGATGAAAAATGACCCTTGGCACTTGATTTTGACCAAAAAGTCAAAGTTTGACTTTTCAGTGTATAGTTGATTTTTGATCAGTTGACTGGAAAATTCATCTATCAATCCAATGCATTTAAGATCTTTTGAACCTGGTGATTAGGTCAAGATGATGATATTGAGTCCTTGAAACCATGCTTGAACCCAATTTGCCATTGGCTAGGTGAAAAATCAGAAATTGCCCTTCTACAGTCAAAACTCTAATTTTGACCATTTTGCCCTTTTGATGATCTGATCAATTTTCTTGAGGAGTTGTGGTCCAAACTTGATCAAATGGTTCATGTGAGTCTATAATGTTGATGTAGATAGAAAATTATGAAGTTTGACTGTAAATTGGCCACAATTGACTTTTTCCCCAATACAACTGATTTTTAGGACAACTGTCCAATTGACTGGGCAAAAATTTGATTCAAGGCTTGAAACTTGGTATGAGCAATATTAGGAGTCCAACATGAAGTATGAAAGTAACATGAGGCATTGGAAGTCCAAAAATCCTTATGCAAGCTCAAACCCTAATTTCAGGTCATCAGTGCAAGAAGATGTCTTGAGCTGTGCAAACCCTAATCTGGTCTTGAGTCCAAGAAGTCTTGTGAGGAGAATCTTGATAAAATGAGAGGGCAAATTTTGGGGTACAACAACTTCCCCTGTTCAATCTTCTTGAACCTGAAGAGTTAGATTGGCGAGTTTTCCATTCGTAACTCGAAGGTAAAAGATGATTGGACACTAGAGTGCCCGTAAATTTGCACTCGTCAAAATGTAGTTAAGGGAATGGGCTTAAAGATGCCATTTGGAGATGTGACAAAATCTTGTTGGAGATGGGCTTAAAGATGCCATCCAAGAATGTTTGCTGAGTTGTAAGTTGTAAGTCAGAAGAATGAGTATCAGAATGATGTCCGTGTCTGGAACGTATCTGAACTGTATCTAGAGACTGAGTCTGAATGAGCAAAGGAATGGCGTCCGTGTTCGGAGCGTATCCAAGCTGTATCTGAATGTGATTCTTGAATGATTAACAGAATGACTTTCATGTCTGGAGTGTATCTGTATTGTATCTGAATCTGAAATCTGAATAAGCGACATAATGACATCCGTGTCTGGAGCATCTCTGGGCTGGGGAAAAAGTCAGAATAAGTGACAGAATGGCAATCATGGATGGAGCGTATCTGGACTGTATCTGAAGTTGAGAACTGTATGAGTAGCAGAATGACTTCCGTGTCTGGAGTATATCTGAACTGTATCTTGGCTCTGAATAAATGACAGAATGACTTCCGTGTCTGGAGTGTATCTGAACTTGACAGTGACAGTTGAATCTGAATGAGAAATAGAATGGCTTCCGTGTCTGGAGTGTATCTAATCTGTATCTGAATAAGAGATCTGAATGAGTAACAGAATGACTATCGTGTCTGGAGTGTATCCGTACTGTATCTTAACTTTGAATTCTGAATGAGTAACATAATGACTTCAGTGTCTGGAGTGTATCCGTACTGTATCTGAATAAGAGATCTGAATGAGTAACAGAATGACTTCCGTGTCTGGAGTGTATCCGTACTGTATCTTGACTTTGAATTCTGAATGAGTAACAGAATGACTTCCGTGTCTGGAGTGTATCCGTACTGTATCTGAATAAGAGATCTGAATGAGTAACATAATGACTTTCGTGTTTGGAGTGTGTGATCGGTGGATCTGGAACTGACTGTTTAAAGCTGGTTCGCGAAATGTCGCGGAAGCAAGAGTCGCCACCGTCTTTTATTTTCTCCAAATGGAAAGGACAAAAGCACAGAAAAATTCCTTAAAAGAGATTGCTCTCGGTTCGGGAGGTAGGTTATAGAAAGGGAAGGTGTTAGCACCCTTTCTATCCATGGTTATCCATGGGCTCTTAGATACTTGCTCAATGTGTTTTCAAAATGTTTGCTTGCTTTTCAATGTGGGTTTCAAAAATATTCTTTGAAAAGTTTCAATTCAACTCGTACGTCAGAGTGTTTGAAAAGTTTGTTTTGAAAGTTTTTGAAAGTGTGTCGGTGTGAAAAGATGTTTTGATTTGTTTGAATTTAGAGCAAGTATCCTTGAGAACCTACCTACCCTAAGGAATTCGTCTGTGTAAATGTCCTTTAAAGTAGTGCCATCCCACCATTGAGAGGTAGGTAGCACCACCGTTGGAGGTGTTCGGGTCAATTCGGGTTTGTAGGGACATGGTGATCACCAGAGCGATGGGAAGACACCTTAGAAGCTACCCTTATGCCATTGATCTTTTATTCCGAGGCAACTATTCCGAGGCAACTTGTTTCGAGGCAACTAGATCAATGGAACATAAGGACTTACTAAGACGTCCTATACTCGACGATCACCTTTCGAAAGGCAACAGTGAGGCGTACCCTAGGGGTGGTGTGTAAATTGTGTGTC
Organism: Vicia faba; assembly: GCA_948472305.1. Classification (NCBI taxonomy): domain Eukaryota; kingdom Viridiplantae; phylum Streptophyta; class Magnoliopsida; order Fabales; family Fabaceae; genus Vicia; species Vicia faba. The sequence continues at coordinate 1,134,404,024 of OX451740.1, read as the reverse complement.
ATTTTCAGTTTATTGTTTGTCTTGTCATGCATTGGTGATCTAACGATTCGATTTTATTTTTGGGCATTCATTCTTTCATGTTATGGTTTAACAGTTAAAAGTGCGGGAATTTAAAGTGCGGAAAAGATAAAAGTCCTACGCTATTACAAAGGGCGAGGGTCTACAACGCCAAATTAATCCAGACCCGTTTTAAAATAAATTGCAGAAAAGAAATGTCTAATAGCTATTACATGGCTTTGGTACAAATACCTTATTATTTAAACGATTATAAAATAAATGCGCGAAACAAAGAAATTAAGACAAAACTAGGGCGTTGGACCCTTTTGCAAACAATTACAATTAACAAGGAATTTAAAATTAAAATTAAATGAGAATGATATTTTTGTGTTTTTTAAATTTAATGAGAAAAAGGAGTTAATTGAAATTAAATTAAATATTAGAACTAATTCTATTGTTTTTTAAGTTTATTATGAAAATATTGACTTTTAACCTAATTTAATTCTAAATTAATTTATGTACATTTTTTAATTTATGAAAATAAATAAATAACATTATTATTCTGAAAAAAGAGGGAGAATTAAAAGAAAATAAAAAGTTATTAAACCTAAACTCTATTTTTTGGATTTTTAGTTATTAAGAAAGTATTAAAATCTAACCTAAAATGCAACCCTAGTTTAATTATGAAAAATACTAATACTATGGCAAAAAACAAGGAAAGTTAAAAGGAAAAAGTCATTAACCTAATTCTATGTTTTTGTTTTGATTTTTATTAAAAGGAATTAAAGTTGAAAACTTAATTACAACTAAACATTTTACATGTTATTATTTATACAAAAAAAAAACAATATTTAAAATAAAATAATTATTAAAATTTTTGACTTTTCTGATTTTTTGAATGTTTTTTATGTTTTGTAGAAAAATAAACTAATTATATTTAAACAAATAAATAAAATAGCAAAATCAAACAAGAAGAAAAATAGAAAAATAAATGCAAACCAGGGGGGGGGGGGGTAGCCCCAAATTGGAGGTGAGGCCTAGTAAATCAGGCCCATTTGCTTGAAGTCCATTGACTTTTGGAATTCTGTATCAGCGCATTGACTTTTGATCATGGTACACCTTGATTCTGAGCCCTTGGATGATTGTCTGGGACACGTATGCGTTTGGATCAGGAGGGCATATGGTGCACCTGGATATTAGCAAAGCATGGAATTCTATTTTGAAAAATAATATGGAATTGTGTAGACCTGGGACTTGAACCCAGGTCATTGAGGTTAACGCATTGATACTTGTCCACTGAGCCACTTTGAATTCATTTAATATATATTAATCAACAAACATTATAAAAGAAAAAGGTTAGTGCTATTTGAACTGCGCGCGAGATTTGAACTGGCCTGTCCCTGGATGACACGACATCATCATCTTCATCCCTGTAAAAAGAAAACACATTGGCCACGGTTTTTCATGCGTGGTCTGAAGCTAGCTTTCAAAAAATAGCGATTAGGTCCACAAGCTTCATAAATTGTTCGCGAGGTGTGCTTCTTCTTCGTCCCTAAACGCTGAGTTCAAACATGGTGGTCCTGAGTCCTAATTTTTCCTCTAGGCAAAATCCCCAATTTCAAAAACCTGTAACCCTAAATATCGTTCATGGCCAAATCACATGTATTGCTCAAAAACGAAATCAATTATTATGGTTAGCTTTGAAACTTTGCAAGGAATAAGAATCTACAATTAAAATGCAATGATCATGCTTAGAATTGAGAACACGATTTCAAAAAAAGTTCTGTACAGTTTGAGTATGATCCACCAATTCCTTACGCTTTTGTTGTTGTTTGTGATTGAGATTCGTTCAGGAGTGCCTCAGGATGCTAATGGGAAAAGAATTAAGGCTTGAAAGGTCCTCTAGCACTGATTTCAGCTTTTGTGTTTTAAGGAGAAATTTTCAATCTTCAAAAGCTTGCTTGGGCGCAGCTTCTGATGTCCTCAGCCTAGGGTTTGACTTAGTGATTATCATGGAATGGAATTGGCTTACTCTTTGACCTAGATTCAAGCTCATGAAGGAATTAGTCTTAGGGTTTTCACTCTTAACCATTTTTCCTCCTTTTTAGCCAAAACCTAGACCTAGTGTGCAAATGAACCCTAGCCTGATTTCTTGAGTTGGTTCATGATACATAGAAATTGTCCAAGTTCACATGACACTATTCCATTGGTTTTTAAATTTTATTTGAATTTTCAAAGAATTAAAATGAATTAAATCATCAAAAATTAAATAAAATAAAAAAATCAATATTTGGTCTTGAAATTAACCATGGGACACGTGTGTGGCATGACAAGGATGAACCAAGTGGAAAAAATGGGGCCCTTTTGTCAAAAATTGGATTTTCAAGGATAGTTGACTTTTGCCATTTCACAAAAATTTCCCAACTTCTACAAGGCATAACTTGCTCAATTTTTAAGCTTTTCACATGTTCTTGGACATTTTGGAAAGGTCTTTGAGTCCTTTAACCAATGCCTTTGGTCCCATGTCATTTTGATTTACCAATCTCAAGTTATGGCCTTTGACTTAAAGTCCCTTTTTGTTGACTTTTGAAAATGACCTATAATGTTGAAATTGATAACTTTTTGTGAGAGCATTTCTTGGACTTGAAGTATGAAGATGAGTTGTAGGAAATGTCTTTCTATTCAAAATGAGCTTTGGATGGAATTTTTCTGATAATCCATGTGAAAGTTATGCCCTGGTCAATTTCAGTTGACTTTTTCAGCTGTCCAAATATAGCAACTTTTGCATCTTTGATGATTTCCGAGCCAAATTTTGAGAATCATGATCAAGCATTGATCAAATGATGTTTGTGGCTTCAAAATGATATGTTGACCAAAAATTTGAACTTTTGACTGTCAAATGACCATTTTGCCCCTACAGTTGACTGCAGTGCAATTTAGGGTTTTGACTGTGCAATCTTGAGCTGAATGCCTTGAAACTTGATATGAGGATGCTTGACCATGTTTGTGAGCATATGAGACTTGATTGGGCCTTTGAAAACTTCCTTTTCTTGATCAGACTCAAAACCCTAATTTTGACTGTATGGGAGACTGTTGCACTACACAACCCTTGGGGAATTTTGTAGCTTGGCTTGGCAATCTCTTGAAGAATATGGGAGGGCAAATTTTGGGGTACAACAGTTGCCCCTGTTCAATCTTCTTAGACCTGAGGATGCAGATTGGCTGACGTGCCTTTCGTAATCCGAGGGTAAAAGATGATTGGACACTAGAGTGCCCAGAAATTTGCGCTCACATAGTGGCAGTGTGGTGGGAATGGGCTTATAGATGCCATTTAGAGATTGATCGCGTAAGAGATTCCTTAGCGAGAACCTGCATACCTGCAAAAGAAAAAATGAGTACCTGACACGTTGCAGGAGCTGATTTTAGATGCTTGGTATAGATGTGTCCTGACTGGTTACAGGAGCTGAGTCTGGAGCTTCAAACGCTGATGAATGAACCAGGGATGGTTACTGCCTCAGCATGGATGGTAAGAGAACCTTGGGCGATTTTAACTTCAACAACGCTCGTTGAGAAAAATCTTGGGTGTCTTCTACTGGAATAAGAATCAGGGAGATCTTAGGGTCGATCTGACTGAACCAGAGGAGGCCTTTGACTGGATAAGCATCAGGAAAATCTTAGGGTCGATTTAACTGAACCGGTCTAGGTCTTGAAATATCTTCAACTGGATAAGCATCAGGGAGATCTTAGGGTCGATCTGACTGAACCAAGAGAAGGCCTTTGACTGGATAAGCATCAGGAAAATCTTGGGACGATTTAACTGAACCGGTCTAGGTCTTGAAATGTAGCTTGAGAACTTAACTGGATCTTTCCTGAAAGGTAAAAGTCAGTCATATGCAATGCATGATATGGATCAAGCAATGATGTTCTCAACATAAATGAGATTTGTAAGATATGATGTGTACATGCATGCTATAATGATGTATGTGATGTTTTAGAATGTATGTTTTTGTCTAGGAAAGTAAATCCTTGACGGGTGCCGGGAAGTCACTCCTGGGCTGATGTTGAAGTGTTGATTTATTGCTTCCGCTGGGGATGAGAGTTGCAAGAATACCGGTAGGAGAAGATGACTCCGTTGCGGAATAAACTTGGCAAATGGAAGATTCTGCAGGGGGAAAAGATGCCCTAGCGACCATGCTGGGAAGCAATACTCTGTGGGAAGAGGGATGCTTTGCTGAATTTTGTAAGTTGAAAGAGGGCACATATGTAGAGTTGCCTGCTGATGAGCTCGTGTAAAACCGCATCTGAAATGGAGAAGGAACCTGGGTAGGGCTACTTTGATGATGAGTTCGTGTAAAACTTCGTTCTTGGAAAGGGAGAACCTGTGTAGGGTTTCTGGGTGACGAGTCCTTGTAAAACTGCATCTTGAAGCGAGAGAACCGGTGTAGGGTTGCTTGGTGGGGTAAGTTCATGTAAAACTTCTTGATGAACCGGGGTGAGGTTATCTTGAGCTAAATCCATGTAAGACTTCTGGGGGGGAACCGGGGTTAGGTTTCCGCAAGATAAGTTCGTGTAAAACTTCTTGGCGAATCGAGGTAAGGTCATCTGGAGATAGGTCCATGTGAGACTCTTAGAGGAACCGGGATTGGGTTTCTTGAGATAGGTCCATGTAAGACTTCTGGAGGGAACCGGGGTTAGGTTGCCGCAGGATAAGTTTGTGTAAAAACTTCTAGATGAACCGGGGTTAGGTCATCTTGAGATAGGTCCATGTAAGACTTCTGGAGGAACCGGGGTTAGGTCACTTCGGGATAAGTTCGTGTAAAACTTCTTGACGAACCGGGGTAAGGTTACTTGTGATAAATCCATGTAAGATTTCTGGAGGAACCGGGGTAAGGTTACTTGGATAAGTTTGTGTAAAAACTTCTGGAGGAACCGGGGTAAGGTTACTTGGATAAGTTTGTGTAAAACTTCTTGATGAACCGGGGTTAGGTCATCTTATGGAGGAGGAGTCTGTGTATGACTTTGTCTGAAGGTTGAGCAGAAACCGGTGTTGGGTTGCATGATTTTGATTAAGTGGATAATTGTCCTGTTTGGTCTCGGACGTTAGCCCACGATCTGGAATTTGTAAAGGTAGATGGTAATCATTTTTATGTTGATCTGTCCTTTGTAATTTGGTTGACAGAGCAATTGGATCGCCTGGATAGCTCATTATTGCCCCTGCTTCGGAGGTGAGGGAAGAGGATACCTGTGCGGGTGATCGACAAATCTTCGGGTAGGCAAGTGACGAGATACCGGAACATAGTCGTACGCTTCGATCCCTAACTTTTGCCTGGACCGCCCTTTCGGGTTTTCAGTCCACCGGGATGCCCATTTTTGCCCAAGCCGCCTTTTCAGGTTTTCGACTTGCCGGGTGTACATGTTTTTCGTTTCATCCCTTCATTTTGCCCGAACCCTTTTGGTTCGCCGGGAAGCCCTTATTTTTGCCTAGGTGTGTCAACCTAGCGGGTCTTTGATTATGCGTAGTATTTTTTCGACTATGTCCACTCTCTCAGAATATAGGGAGTTGCCCCTGTTAGAAGTGTTTGGTTGCCCTGCTACCAGAAGATATTTGATCAGGCAAGATTCGTTGCTGGAGTACCCCAAGTGACTCAGGCAGAGATTTGCCCCAGGCTGGTTGGCCTTTTTGAGAGATTCTCCGAATCTTGACTTAACTGCCCCAGATGATGGACAATAGTCATGCCATGCCCCTTGATTGGAGGTACTTCTGTTCATTAGGCATTCGTCGTGCGAATTTCCTTGCTGTTCAAACAAAAAGTCATATGCAAACAAAGTCATGTTAAAAATGCAAAGCTTATGTCTGTCTTGAAGATTTTGAAAATGCGTTCTTTTCATAAAACAAGTGAATGTTTGTAAAACGTGATGTCAACTCTGTATTTACCGTAGGCCTTCAGGAGTCAGGATACCTTCGTAACAGTATGCTTTCGAACTAACCCATGCTTCAGCTAGGACTTTTAAGAGTTATATCGTGGCCTGGTTCACGGTTTAAGAAACAAAGGATAAAGGCTCAAATTATTTGTACCCACCCGCTCTTCGTGATGTTCTCCAAACCTAAACTCAGTTGATCGTGCGTTAGACCTTGTTTGAGTCTTTGCTCTGATTTTCCGGTGATGATTCGGATATTGAACGTTTATTTGAATAGGCAATCATCCCTTTTTTTGCTGAGGGTTTGTGAAACCTCTTTTTTTTTTTGATTTAGTTATCCCTTTCTTTTTTTTTGCCTGAACTGTTTCCTTTTTGGGATTACAGTCAGCGGGATGCCCCAGTTTGGTAAGTTTTCTTTATTGGTTTTGACTTTTTGGGCTTTTCATTCATGAATTTTTTTGATAATGACTGCCTGTCCTTAGGATTGTTCGGAACCATCACTGTCTTTTGTTTTTGAAAAACTCATTTAGTGACATTCATTGTGCACTTGGATCGACTGAGAGAACTACCCTGCCCCAGGTTATGATTAAGGGATTTGATTTTCGAAAATACAAACTCCTACTTCTTTGGCTCTGATGGGTTGACGAGGGATTATCATCCTTATAACTCCAGTGTTTAGGAATTGAAACAATGCCTGTACCTCATCAGCGGGGTCTGTTCAAAAGCATACTGTAAATTGTGGTATTGTTTTCGTCTCATCCCTCAAGAGGCTTAGAATTATTAATCGAGAGTTGATATCAGAAAAAATATGAAAATAATTTGCGTATAGTGAATACGAATATATTGATTCAAAATAGACATAAACGATGCATTAATGAAATAACAATGTTTTAACAATGAGCAAATGTTTGAACAATCAAAAGAAAATTACAATTTGAACATTCGAATGAACAAAAATTTCTAGTCTCAGGGCTTGTCACTTCAAATGGTGAGCCTTGGAGGGATGGTAGAAAAATTCAGCCTGACCATCTTGTGTGAATTCCAGTGTTCCTTCATCAATCAGGTCCTGGATCTTGTTTTTCAAAGCCCAACATTCATTTGCATTATGTCCTGGACAGGCAGAGTGGTAGGCACACCTTTTATTGGGATCATAAGCAGGATGTGCTGTGTTGGGGTTCTGGGGATGATCCCTTAATGTGATCAGGGTTCAATCTCAACAGGCGTTGTAAAGCTTGAAACGGCGACATATTGAGCGGGGTGAACTGCCTCCCTGGGCTTGTCTGTCTGAAGTTGGTGAAGTTGCTGCTGAATTGGTAATACTGGAGCCATATGAGGAGCTTTCTCCTTGCCTCTTTGTCTCAAAGGTGGTGGGAACGATGATTGGCTTTTTACCCTTAGATGTTTGCCCCAGTTGGTTACCCTGAAGCAGTTGGTTGACGAGAAACCGGAGCTCATCTTGTCTTTGAGCTAAACCTTGAATGGCATTCCTCTGCCCCAGCATTTGGGCTTTCAATGCATCCACCTCAGCTTGTAGGTGTTCTAGCCTTTCATCCTCAGCACTGTTCCTGACAAAAGTCTCCATGATAAGTGTCCTTAGCTCTTCCTGCCCCTTGGATAGATTCAGGAGGATTTCCTCGAACCGGGTCCCTTGAGCAAGAAGGTCCTGGTTATCTTGTTGGGAAGCCATTGCTGAAATAAACAGCGGAGATGATAAGTGACTTGTCCAAAGGGTACCTGTTATGCAATGATATGTATGATATGCATGCAATGTTTTCAAGGACCTCGCGGGGTAAACAGAGAAACTTGTTAGAGTTGGAAATTGGCAACTTGATTGAAAGTACTTCATATTGTTGAGAGTCCTTCGTCACGGGTCAAAGGCTCACCATATCCAGTGGGTCATAGCCTCTGACAACATTGGCTAGAGGAACATAAATCCTCTTTGCCCCTTGCTAGATGTTTGATTTATATGACCTATATCACAAGCCCTTGAGATCCTTGAAATGGGTTAGGAGGTATGCAATGGTATGATGTCATGATATGCATGGGGTAATGTGAGTAACCCTGTTATGAGTCCCAATTAAGGACTGCAAAAACCTGCAAGAAACTTAGGATACCCTGTTATGAGTCCTAATTAAGGACTACAAACACAACCTGCAAGAGACAAATGTCAGGTAATAAGCATGCAAATAATTCAAGTAGGAAGGCACACAAGTCACACAAGAGAAGCCCTTAAAGTTTAGGCCAGCATGGAGTCTGGGTAGTACCCTCTTGAAGTTGGTGGGTTCAACCTGTCCTATCAAAGTAACCGGGTTCTAAGGTTCCCAATATCACGGGATTGCTTTCATTGTTCATCGTTTCGATTTAGCCACTGAACTGGCGACCGAAATATTCCAGGAAAGCAACCCTCAATTGAGTGTAGTATCGAGTATCAACCACCCTCGGACTGCACCAAAGTCAGTTATCTCACTACCCTAAAGAGGCCAAGATTGTTCAATTAAGGTTCCTAAGGTCTGTTGATGCTTCATGACACCACATGGAGGCCCCGTACTCTCCTTGACTGACTCAAGGGTTACCGGTACACACCAAAGTGCCACATCAACGTAGCAGACTGTTTCAACCATGTCGGTATACCCCGCACAGTTCCCTCACAGCCTTGTTGCTACTTTCTAAAAGGGTATCCCCCAGATCCGGGTTAGGATCTATAGAACTCCCAAGACAGTCCCACAATTTTAAAGCACACAAGGAAAACAATTGAAAACATAGTTATGAACTTAGTCCTAAGGTACACCTCACTTTAAGTTTTTCCCCAGCAGAGTCGCCAGTTCTGTGATCGGTGGATCTGGAACTGACTGTTTAAAGCTGGTTCGCGAAATGTCGCGGAAGCAAGAGTCGCCACCGTCTTTTATTTTCTCCAAATGGAAAGGACAAAAGCACAGAAAAATTCCTTAAAAGAGATTGCTCTCGGTTCGGGAGGTAGGTTATAGAAAGGGAAGGTGTTAGCACCCTTTCTATCCATGGTTATCCATGGGCTCTTAGATACTTGCTCAATGTGTTTTCAAAATGTTTGCTTGCTTTTCAATGTGGGTTTCAAAAATATTCTTTGAAAAGTTTCAATTCAACTCGTACGTCAGAGTGTTTGAAAAGTTTGTTTTGAAAGTTTTTGAAAGTGTGTCGGTGTGAAAAGATGTTTTGATTTGTTTGAATTTAGAGCAAGTATCCTTGAGAACCTACCTACCCTAAGGAATTCGTCTGTGTAAATGTCCTTTAAAGTAGTGCCATCCCACCATTGAGAGGTAGGTAGCACCACCGTTGGAGGTGTTCGGGTCAATTCGGGTTTGTAGGGACATGGTGATCACCAGAGCGATGGGAAGACACCTTAGAAGCTACCCTTATGCCATTGATCTTTTATTCCGAGGCAACTATTCCGAGGCAACTTGTTTCGAGGCAACTAGATCAATGGAACATAAGGACTTACTAAGACGTCCTATACTCGACGATCACCTTTCGAAAGGCAACAGTGAGGCGTACCCTAGGGGTGGTGTGTAAATTGTGTGTCATTTTCAGTTTATTGTTTGTCTTGTCATGCATTGGTGATCTAACGATTCGATTTTATTTTTGGGCATTCATTCTTTCATGTTATGGTTTAACAGTTAAAAGTGCGGGAATTTAAAGTGCGGAAAAGATAAAAGTCCTACGCTATTACAAAGGGCGAGGGTCTACAACGCCAAATTAATCCAGACCCGTTTTAAAATAAATTGCAGAAAAGAAATGTCTAATAGCTATTACATGGCTTTGGTACAAATACCTTATTATTTAAACGATTATAAAATAAATGCGCGAAACAAAGAAATTAAGACAAAACTAGGGCGTTGGACCCTTTTGCAAACAATTACAATTAACAAGGAATTTAAAATTAAAATTAAATGAGAATGATATTTTTGTGTTTTTTAAATTTAATGAGAAAAAGGAGTTAATTGAAATTAAATTAAATATTAGAACTAATTCTATTGTTTTTTAAGTTTATTATGAAAATATTGACTTTTAACCTAATTTAATTCTAAATTAATTTATGTACATTTTTTAATTTATGAAAATAAATAAATAACATTATTATTCTGAAAAAAGAGGGAGAATTAAAAGAAAATAAAAAGTTATTAAACCTAAACTCTATTTTTTGGATTTTTAGTTATTAAGAAAGTATTAAAATCTAACCTAAAATGCAACCCTAGTTTAATTATGAAAAATACTAATACTATGGCAAAAAACAAGGAAAGTTAAAAGGAAAAAGTCATTAACCTAATTCTATGTTTTTGTTTTGATTTTTATTAAAAGGAATTAAAGTTGAAAACTTAATTACAACTAAACATTTTACATGTTATTATTTATACAAAAAAAAAAACAATATTTAAAATAAAATAATTATTAAAATTTTTGACTTTTCTGATTTTTTGAATGTTTTTTATGTTTTGTAGAAAAATAAACTAATTATATTTAAACAAATAAATAAAATAGCAAAATCAAACAAGAAGAAAAATAGAAAAATAAATGCAAACCAGGGGGGGGTAGCCCCAAATTGGAGGTGAGGCCTAGTAAATCAGGCCCATTTGCTTGAAGTCCATTGACTTTTGGAATTCTGTATCAGCGCATTGACTTTTGATCATGGTACACCTTGATTCTGAGCCCTTGGATGATTGTCTGGGACACGTATGCGTTTGGATCAGGAGGGCATATGGTGCACCTGGATATTAGCAAAGCATGGAATTCTATTTTGAAAAATAATATGGAATTGTGTAGACCTGGGACTTGAACCCAGGTCATTGAGGTTAACGCATTGATACTTGTCCACTGAGCCACTTTGAATTCATTTAATATATATTAATCAACAAACATTATAAAAGAAAAAGGTTAGTGCTATTTGAACTGCGCGCGAGATTTGAACTGGCCTGTCCCTGGATGACACGACATCATCATCTTCATCCCTGTAAAAAGAAAACACATTGGCCACGGTTTTTCATGCGTGGTCTGAAGCTAGCTTTCAAAAAATAGCGATTAGGTCCACAAGCTTCATAAATTGTTCGCGAGGTGTGCTTCTTCTTCGTCCCTAAACGCTGAGTTCAAACATGGTGGTCCTGAGTCCTAATTTTTCCTCTAGGCAAAATCCCCAATTTCAAAAACCTGTAACCCTAAATATCGTTCATGGCCAAATCACATGTATTGCTCAAAAACGAAATCAATTATTATGGTTAGCTTTGAAACTTTGCAAGGAATAAGAATCTACAATTAAAATGCAATGATCATGCTTAGAATTGAGAACACGATTTCAAAAAAAGTTCTGTACAGTTTGAGTATGATCCACCAATTCCTTACGCTTTTGTTGTTGTTTGTGATTGAGATTCGTTCAGGAGTGCCTCAGGATGCTAATGGGAAAAGAATTAAGGCTTGAAAGGTCCTCTAGCACTGATTTCAGCTTTTGTGTTTTAAGGAGAAATTTTCAATCTTCAAAAGCTTGCTTGGGCGCAGCTTCTGATGTCCTCAGCCTAGGGTTTGACTTAGTGATTATCATGGAATGGAATTGGCTTACTCTTTGACCTAGATTCAAGCTCATGAAGGAATTAGTCTTAGGGTTTTCACTCTTAACCATTTTTCCTCCTTTTTAGCCAAAACCTAGACCTAGTGTGCAAATGAACCCTAGCCTGATTTCTTGAGTTGGTTCATGATACATAGAAATTGTCCAAGTTCACATGACACTATTCCATTGGTTTTTAAATTTTATTTGAATTTTCAAAGAATTAAAATGAATTAAATCATCAAAAATTAAATAAAATAAAAAAATCAATATTTGGTCTTGAAATTAACCATGGGACACGTGTGTGGCATGACAAGGATGAACCAAGTGGAAAAAATGGGGCCCTTTTGTCAAAAATTGGATTTTCAAGGATAGTTGACTTTTGCCATTTCACAAAAATTTCCCAACTTCTACAAGGCATAACTTGCTCAATTTTTAAGCTTTTCACATGTTCTTGGACATTTTGGAAAGGTCTTTGAGTCCTTTAACCAATGCCTTTGGTCCCATGTCATTTTGATTTACCAATCTCAAGTTATGGCCTTTGACTTAAAGTCCCTTTTTGTTGACTTTTGAAAATGACCTATAATGTTGAAATTGATAACTTTTTGTGAGAGCATTTCTTGGACTTGAAGTATGAAGATGAGTTGTAGGAAATGTCTTTCTCTTCAAAATGAGCTTTGGATGGAATTTTTCTGATAATCCATGTGAAAGTTATGCCCTGGTCAATTTCAGTTGACTTTTTCAGCTGTCCAAATATAGCAACTTTTGCATCTTTGATGATTTCCGAGCCAAATTTTGAGAATCATGATCAAGCATTGATCAAATGATGTTTGTGGCTTCAAAATGATATGTTGACCAAAAATTTGAACTTTTGACTGTCAAATGACCATTTTGCCCCTACAGTTGACTGCAGTGCAATTTAGGGTTTTGACTGTGCAATCTTGAGCTGAATGCCTTGAAACTTGATATGAGGATGCTTGACCATGTTTGTGAGCATATGAGACTTGATTGGGCCTTTGAAAACTTCCTTTTCTTGATCAGACTCAAAACCCTAATTTTGACTGTATGGGAGACTGTTGCACTACACAACCCTTGGGGAATTTTGTAGCTTGGCTTGGCAATCTCTTGAAGAATATGGGAGGGCAAATTTTGGGGTACAACAGTTGCCCCTGTTCAATCTTCTTAGACCTGAGGATGCAGATTGGCTGACGTGCCTTTCGTAATCCGAGGGTAAAAGATGATTGGACACTAGAGTGCCCAGAAATTTGCGCTCACATAGTGGCAGTGTGGTGGGAATGGGCTTATAGATGCCATTTAGAGATTGATCGCGTAAGAGATTCCTTAGCGAGAACCTGCATACCTGCAAAAGAAAAAATGAGTACCTGACACGTTGCAGGAGCTGATTTTAGATGCTTGGTATAGATGTGTCCTGACTGGTTACAGGAGCTGAGTCTGGAGCTTCAAACGCTGATGAATGAACCAGGGATGGTTACTGCCTCAGCATGGATGGTAAGAGAACCTTGGGCGATTTTAACTTCAACAACGCTCGTTGAGAAAAATCTTGGGTGTCTTCTACTGGAATAAGAATCAGGGAGATCTTAGGGTCGATCTGACTGAACCAGAGGAGGCCTTTGACTGGATAAGCATCAGGAAAATCTTAGGGTCGATTTAACTGAACCGGTCTAGGTCTTGAAATATCTTCAACTGGATAAGCATCAGGGAGATCTTAGGGTCGATCTGACTGAACCAAGAGAAGGCCTTTGACTGGATAAGCATCAGGAAAATCTTGGGACGATTTAACTGAACCGGTCTAGGTCTTGAAATGTAGCTTGAGAACTTAACTGGATCTTTCCTGAAAGGTAAAAGTCAGTCATATGCAATGCATGATATGGATCAAGCAATGATGTTCTCAACATAAATGAGATTTGTAAGATATGATGTGTACATGCATGCTATAATGATGTATGTGATGTTTTAGAATGTATGTTTTTGTCTAGGAAAGTAAATCCTTGACGGGTGCCGGGAAGTCACTCCTGGGCTGATGTTGAAGTGTTGATTTATTGCTTCCGCTGGGGATGAGAGTTGCAAGAATACCGGTAGGAGAAGATGACTCCGTTGCGGAATAAACTTGGCAAATGGAAGATTCTGCAGGGGGAAAAGATGCCCTAGCGACCATGCTGGGAAGCAATACTCTGTGGGAAGAGGGATGCTTTGCTGAATTTTGTAAGTTGAAAGAGGGCACATATGTAGAGTTGCCTGCTGATGAGCTCGTGTAAAACCGCATCTGAAATGGAGAAGGAACCTGGGTAGGGCTACTTTGATGATGAGTTCGTGTAAAACTTCGTTCTTGGAAAGGGAGAACCTGTGTAGGGTTTCTGGGTGACGAGTCCTTGTAAAACTGCATCTTGAAGCGAGAGAACCGGTGTAGGGTTGCTTGGTGGGGTAAGTTCATGTAAAACTTCTTGATGAACCGGGGTGAGGTTATCTTGAGCTAAATCCATGTAAGACTTCTGGGGGGGAACCGGGGTTAGGTTTCCGCAAGATAAGTTCGTGTAAAACTTCTTGGCGAATCGAGGTAAGGTCATCTGGAGATAGGTCCATGTGAGACTCTTAGAGGAACCGGGATTGGGTTTCTTGAGATAGGTCCATGTAAGACTTCTGGAGGGAACCGGGGTTAGGTTGCCGCAGGATAAGTTTGTGTAAAAACTTCTTGATGAACCGGGGTTAGGTCATCTTGAGATAGGTCCATGTAAGACTTCTGGAGGAACCGGGGTTAGGTCACTTCGGGATAAGTTCGTGTAAAACTTCTTGACGAACCGGGGTAAGGTTACTTGTGATAAATCCATGTAAGATTTCTGGAGGAACCGGGGTAAGGTTACTTGGATAAGTTTGTGTAAAAACTTCTGGAGGAACCGGGGTAAGGTTACTTGGATAAGTTTGTGTAAAACTTCTTGATGAACCGGGGTTAGGTCATCTTATGGAGGAGGAGTCTGTGTATGACTTTGTCTGAAGGTTGAGCAGAAACCGGTGTTGGGTTGCATGATTTTGATTAAGTGGATAATTGTCCTGTTTGGTCTCGGACGTTAGCCCACGATCTGGAATTTGTAAAGGTAGATGGTAATCATTTTTATGTTGATCTGTCCTTTGTAATTTGGTTGACAGAGCAATTGGATCGCCTGGATAGCTCATTATTGCCCCTGCTTCGGAGGTGAGGGAAGAGGATACCTGTGCGGGTGATCGACAAATCTTCGGGTAGGCAAGTGACGAGATACCGGAACATAGTCGTACGCTTCGATCCCTAACTTTTGCCTGGACCGCCCTTTCGGGTTTTCAGTCCACCGGGATGCCCATTTTTGCCCAAGCTGCCTTTTCAGGTTTTCGACTTGCCGGGTGTACATGTTTTTCGTTTCATCCCTTCATTTTGCCCGAACCCTTTTGGTTCGCCGGGAAGCCCTTATTTTTGCCTAGGTGTGTCAACCTAGCGGGTCTTTGATTATGCGTAGTATTTTTTCGACTATGTCCACTCTCTCAGAATATAGGGAGTTGCCCCTGTTAGAAGTGTTTGGTTGCCCTGCTACCAGAAGATATTTGATCAGGCAAGATTCGTTGCTGGAGTACCCCAAGTGACTCAGGCAGAGATTTGCCCCAGGCTGGTTGGCCTTTTTGAGAGATTCTCCGAATCTTGACTTAACTGCCCCAGATGATGGACAATAGTCATGCCATGCCCCTTGATTGGAGGTACTTCTGTTCATTAGGCATTCGTCGTGCGAATTTCCTTGCTGTTCAAACAAAAAGTCATATGCAAACAAAGTCATGTTAAAAATGCAAAGCTTATGTCTGTCTTGAAGATTTTGAAAATGCGTTCTTTTCATAAAACAAGTGAATGTTTGTAAAACGTGATGTCAACTCTGTATTTACCGTAGGCCTTCAGGAGTCAGGATACCTTCGTAACAGTATGCTTTCGAACTAACCCATGCTTCAGCTAGGACTTTTAAGAGTTATATCGTGGCCTGGTTCACGGTTTAAGAAACAAAGGATAAAGGCTCAAATTATTTGTACCCACCCGCTCTTCGTGATGTTCTCCAAACCTAAACTCAGTTGATCGTGCGTTAGACCTTGTTTGAGTCTTTGCTCTGATTTTCCGGTGATGATTCGGATATTGAACGTTTATTTGAATAGGCAATCATCCCTTTTTTTGCTGAGGGTTTGTGAAACCTCTTTTTTTTTTTGATTTAGTTATCCCTTTCTTTTTTTTTGCCTGAACTGTTTCCTTTTTGGGATTACAGTCAGCGGGATGCCCCAGTTTGGTAAGTTTTCTTTATTGGTTTTGACTTTTTGGGCTTTTCATTCATGAATTTTTTTGATAATGACTGCCTGTCCTTAGGATTGTTCGGAACCATCACTGTCTTTTGTTTTTGAAAAACTCATTTAGTGACATTCATTGTGCACTTGGATCGACTGAGAGAACTACCCTGCCCCAGGTTATGATTAAGGGATTTGATTTTCGAAAATACAAACTCCTACTTCTTTGGCTCTGATGGGTTGACGAGGGATTATCATCCTTATAACTCCAGTGTTTAGGAATTGAAACAATGCCTGTACCTCATCAGCGGGGTCTGTTCAAAAGCATACTGTAAATTGTGGTATTGTTTTCGTCATCCTCCCTCAAGAGGCTTAGAATTATTAATCGAGAGTTGATATCAGAAAAAATATGAAAATAATTTGCGTATAGTGAATACGAATATATTGATTCAAAATAGACATAAACGATGCATTAATGAAATAACAATGTTTTAACAATGAGCAAATGTTTGAACAATCAAAAGAAAATTACAATTTGAACATTCGAATGAACAAAAATTTCTAGTCTCAGGGCTTGTCACTTCAAATGGTGAGCCTTGGAGGGATGGTAGAAAAATTCAGCCTGACCATCTTGTGTGAATTCCAGTGTTCCTTCATCAATCAGGTCCTGGATCTTGTTTTTCAAAGCCCAACATTCATTTGCATTATGTCCTGGACAGGCAGAGTGGTAGGCACACCTTTTATTGGGATCATAAGCAGGATGTGCTGTGTTGGGGTTCTGGGGATGATCCCTTAATGTGATCAGGTTCAATCTCAACAGGCGTTGTAAAGCTTGAAACGGCGACATATTGAGCGGGGTGAACTGCCTCCTGGGCTTGTCTGTCTGAAGTTGGTGAAGTTGCTGCTGAATTGGTAATACTGGAGCCATATGAGGAGCTTTCTCCTTGCCTCTTTGTCTCAAAGGTGGTGGAACGATGATTGGCTTTTTACCCTTAGATGTTTGCCCCAGTTGGTTACCCTGAAGCAGTTGGTTGACGAGAAACCGGAGCTCATCTTGTCTTTGAGCTAAACCTTGAATGGCATTCCTCTGCCCCAGCATTTGGGCTTTCAATGCATCCACCTCAGCTTGTAGGTGTTCTAGCCTTTCATCCTCAGCACTGTTCCTGACAAAAGTCTCCATGATAAGTGTCCTTAGCTCTTCCTGCCCCTTGGATAGATTCAGGAGGATTTCCTCGAACCGGGTCCCTTGAGCAAGAAGGTCCTGGTTATCTTGTTGGGAAGCCATTGCTGAAATAAACAGCGGAGATGATAAGTGACTTGTCCAAAGGGTACCTGTTATGCAATGATATGTATGATATGCATGCAATGTTTTCAAGGACCTCGCGGGGTAAACATAGAAACTTGTTAGAGTTGGAAATTGGCAACTTGATTGAAAGTACTTCATATTGTTGAGAGTCCTTCGTCACGGGTCAAAGGCTCACCATATCCAGTGGGTCATAGCCTCTGACAACATTGGCTAGAGGAAAATAAATCCTCTTTGCCCCTTGCTAGATGTTTGATTTATATGACCTATATCACAAGCCCTTGAGATCCTTGAAATGGGTTAGGAGGTATGCAATGGTATGATGTCATGATATGCATGGGGTAATGTGAGTAACCCTGTTATGAGTCCCAATTAAGGACTGCAAAAACCTGCAAGAAACTTAGGATACCCTGTTATGAGTCCTAATTAAGGACTACAAACACAACCTGCAAGAGACAAATGTCAGGTAATAAGCATGCAAATAATTCAAGTAGGAAGGCACACAAGTCACACAAGAGAAGCCCTTAAAGTTTAGGCCAGCATGGAGTCTGGGTAGTACCCTCTTGAAGTTGGTGGGTTCAACCTGTCCTATCAAAGTAACCGGGTTCTAAGGTTCCCAATATCACGGGATTGCTTTCATTGTTCATCGTTTCGATTTAGCCACTGAACTGGCGACCGAAATATTCCAGGAAAGCAACCCTCAATTGAGTGTAGTATCGAGTATCAACCACCCTCGGACTGCACCAAAGTCAGTTATCTCACTACCCTAAAGAGGCCAAGATTGTTCAATTAAGGTTCCTAAGGTCTGTTGATGCTTCATGACACCACATGGAGGCCCCGTACTCTCCTTGACTGACTCAAGGGTTACCGGTACACACCAAAGTGCCACATCAACGTAGCAGACTGTTTCAACCATGTCGGTATACCCCGCACAGTTCCCTCACAGCCTTGTTGCTACTTTCTAAAAGGGTATCCCCCAGATCCGGGTTAGGATCTATAGAACTCCCAAGACAGTCCCACAATTTTAAAGCACACAAGGAAAACAATTGAAAACATAGTTATGAACTTAGTCCTAAGGTACACCTCACTTTAAGTTTTTCCCCAGCAGAGTCGCCAGTTCTGTGATCGGTGGATCTGGAACTGACTGTTTAAAGCTGGTTCGCGAAATGTCGCGGAAGCAAGAGTCGCCACCGTCTTTTATTTTCTCCAAATGGAAAGGACAAAAGCACAGAAAAATTCCTTAAAAGAGATTGCTCTCGGTTCGGGAGGTAGGTTATAGAAAGGGAAGGTGTTAGCACCCTTTCTATCCATGGTTATCCATGGGCTCTTAGATACTTGCTCAATGTGTTTTCAAAATGTTTGCTTGCTTTTCAATGTGGGTTTCAAAAATATTCTTTGAAAAGTTTCAATTCAACTCGTACGTCAGAGTGTTTGAAAAGTTTGTTTTGAAAGTTTTTGAAAGTGTGTCGGTGTGAAAAGATGTTTTGATTTGTTTGAATTTAGAGCAAGTATCCTTGAGAACCTACCTACCCTAAGGAATTCGTCTGTGTAAATGTCCTTTAAAGTAGTGCCATCCCACCATTGAGAGGTAGGTAGCACCACCGTTGGAGGTGTTCGGGTCAATTCGGGTTTGTAGGGACATGGTGATCACCAGAGCGATGGGAAGACACCTTAGAAGCTACCCTTATGCCATTGATCTTTTATTCCGAGGCAACTATTCCGAGGCAACTTGTTTCGAGGCAACTAGATCAATGGAACATAAGGACTTACTAAGACGTCCTATACTCGACGATCACCTTTCGAAAGGCAACAGTGAGGCGTACCCTAGGGGTGGTGTGTAAATTGTGTGTCATTTTCAGTTTATTGTTTGTCTTGTCATGCATTGGTGATCTAACGATTCGATTTTATTTTTGGGCATTCATTCTTTCATGTTATGGTTTAACAGTTAAAAGTGCGGGAATTTAAAGTGCGGAAAAGATAAAAGTCCTACGCTATTACAAAGGGCGAGGGTCTACAACGCCAAATTAATCCAGACCCGTTTTAAAATAAATTGCAGAAAAGAAATGTCTAATAGCTATTACATGGCTTTGGTACAAATACCTTATTATTTAAACGATTATAAAATAAATGCGCGAAACAAAGAAATTAAGACAAAACTAGGGCGTTGGACCCTTTTGCAAACAATTACAATTAACAAGGAATTTAAAATTAAAATTAAATGAGAATGATATTTTTGTGTTTTTTAAATTTAATGAGAAAAAGGAGTTAATTGAAATTAAATTAAATATTAGAACTAATTCTATTGTTTTTTAAGTTTATTATGAAAATATTGACTTTTAACCTAATTTAATTCTAAATTAATTTATGTACATTTTTTAATTTATGAAAATAAATAAATAACATTATTATTCTGAAAAAAGAGGGAGAATTAAAAGAAAATAAAAAGTTATTAAACCTAAACTCTATTTTTTGGATTTTTAGTTATTAAGAAAGTATTAAAATCTAACCTAAAATGCAACCCTAGTTTAATTATGAAAAATACTAATACTATGGCAAAAAACAAGGAAAGTTAAAAGGAAAAAGTCATTAACCTAATTCTATGTTTTTGTTTTGATTTTTATTAAAAGGAATTAAAGTTGAAAACTTAATTACAACTAAACATTTTACATGTTATTATTTATACAAAAAAAAAAACAATATTTAAAATAAAATAATTATTAAAATTTTTGACTTTTCTGATTTTTTGAATGTTTTTTATGTTTTGTAGAAAAATAAACTAATTATATTTAAACAAATAAATAAAATAGCAAAATCAAACAAGAAGAAAAATAGAAAAATAAATGCAAACCAGGGGGGGGGGGGGTAGCCCCAAATTGGAGGTGAGGCCTAGTAAATCAGGCCCATTTGCTTGAAGTCCATTGACTTTTGGAATTCTGTATCAGCGCATTGACTTTTGATCATGGTACACCTTGATTCTGAGCCCTTGGATGATTGTCTGGGACACGTATGCGTTTGGATCAGGAGGGCATATGGTGCACCTGGATATTAGCAAAGCATGGAATTCTATTTTGAAAAATAATATGGAATTGTGTAGACCTGGGACTTGAACCCAGGTCATTGAGGTTAACGCATTGATACTTGTCCACTGAGCCACTTTGAATTCATTTAATATATATTAATCAACAAACATTATAAAAGAAAAAGGTTAGTGCTATTTGAACTGCGCGCGAGATTTGAACTGGCCTGTCCCTGGATGACACGACATCATCATCTTCATCCCTGTAAAAAGAAAACACATTGGCCACGGTTTTTCATGCGTGGTCTGAAGCTAGCTTTCAAAAAATAGCGATTAGGTCCACAAGCTTCATAAATTGTTCGCGAGGTGTGCTTCTTCTTCGTCCCTAAACGCTGAGTTCAAACATGGTGGTCCTGAGTCCTAATTTTTCCTCTAGGCAAAATCCCCAATTTCAAAAACCTGTAACCCTAAATATCGTTCATGGCCAAATCACATGTATTGCTCAAAAACGAAATCAATTATTATGGTTAGCTTTGAAACTTTGCAAGGAATAAGAATCTACAATTAAAATGCAATGATCATGCTTAGAATTGAGAACACGATTTCAAAAAAAGTTCTGTACAGTTTGAGTATGATCCACCAATTCCTTACGCTTTTGTTGTTGTTTGTGATTGAGATTCGTTCAGGAGTGCCTCAGGATGCTAATGGGAAAAGAATTAAGGCTTGAAAGGTCCTCTAGCACTGATTTCAGCTTTTGTGTTTTAAGGAGAAATTTTCAATCTTCAAAAGCTTGCTTGGGCGCAGCTTCTGATGTCCTCAGCCTAGGGTTTGACTTAGTGATTATCATGGAATGGAATTGGCTTACTCTTTGACCTAGATTCAAGCTCATGAAGGAATTAGTCTTAGGGTTTTCACTCTTAACCATTTTTCCTCCTTTTTAGCCAAAACCTAGACCTAGTGTGCAAATGAACCCTAGCCTGATTTCTTGAGTTGGTTCATGATACATAGAAATTGTCCAAGTTCACATGACACTATTCCATTGGTTTTTAAATTTTATTTGAATTTTCAAAGAATTAAAATGAATTAAATCATCAAAAATTAAATAAAATAAAAAAATCAATATTTGGTCTTGAAATTAACCATGGGACACGTGTGTGGCATGACAAGGATGAACCAAGTGGAAAAAATGGGGCCCTTTTGTCAAAAATTGGATTTTCAAGGATAGTTGACTTTTGCCATTTCACAAAAATTTCCCAACTTCTACAAGGCATAACTTGCTCAATTTTTAAGCTTTTCACATGTTCTTGGACATTTTGGAAAGGTCTTTGAGTCCTTTAACCAATGCCTTTGGTCCCATGTCATTTTGATTTACCAATCTCAAGTTATGGCCTTTGACTTAAAGTCCCTTTTTGTTGACTTTTGAAAATGACCTATAATGTTGAAATTGATAACTTTTTGTGAGAGAATTTCTTGGACTTGAAGTATGAAGATGAGTTGTAGGAAATGTCTTTCTATTCAAAATGAGATTTGGATGGAATTTTTCTGATAATCCATGTGAAAGTTATGCCCTGGTCAATTTCAGTTGACTTTTTCAGCTGTCCAAATATAGCAACTTTTGCATCTTTGATGATTTCCGAGCCAAATTTTGAGAATCATGATCAAGCATTGATCAAATGATGTTTGTGGCTTCAAAATGATATGTTGACCAAAAATTTGAACTTTTGACTGTCAAATGACCATTTTGCCCCTACAGTTGACTGCAGTGCAATTTAGGGTTTTGACTGTGCAATCTTGAGCTGAATGCCTTGAAACTTGATATGAGGATGCTTGACCATGTTTGTGAGCATATGAGACTTGATTGGGCCTTTGAAAACTTCCTTTTCTTGATCAGACTCAAAACCCTAATTTTGACTGTATGGGAGACTGTTGCACTACACAACCCTTGGGGAATTTTGTAGCTTGGCTTGGCAATCTCTTGAAGAATATGGGAGGGCTAATTTTGGGGTACAACAGAGTGTATCCGTACTGTATCTGAAATCTTTGAATATTTGTTAAAGATAGCTGTTAATCTTATCCTGAAAAGGGTAAAATGTTAGCTGAAACACAAAGTTATGTTGCATGTATTGTATGATGCAATAAATGTGCCTTATCAATGTTTATGATATATGAGTGTAATGTATGCGCATGTAAGCTGATTTGATGTCTTGCTGAGGAAAATAAAATCCTTGGGCCGGGGATAATGAAATCCTTGACTGCTGCTGAGGAAAATAAATCCTTGACCCTGCTGGAGATTCAAAATCTTTGATTGCTGAGGATGAGAAATCCTTGGTGACTGTTGGGGATGGAAAATCCCTGACAACTTCTGTGGGGATGTGAGAATCCTTCATGTCTTAAAGTTGGAGGATGACAAAATTCGGCTGGGGAATAGGGAAAATTCTGATGATTTATGCAGGGAACAAAGAATGAGAATCTTCATTTTGTTGAGGAGTGAAAAACTTTGGTGACTTCATGCTGGGGAGTAAAGAAGGCTCTGGCAACTTTAATGGGGAATCAAAAATGAGGATCTTCATTCTGTTGGGGAGTGAAAACTCTGGGGGAGTAGCTATACTGCTGGAGAGTAAGTTCAGGAGTCTGGGGGAAAAGCTTATTCCTGGTTTGGAAAAAGCTTAAGAGTTTGGGTTGTATGCCATTCTACCGGGGAATTATCCTAGTTTGGGGATAAGACAAAAGTTAACTGCTATCTGGTTGATTTTCAGACTTTAAGATAGAATGCTGGGGAATTTGGAGAAACTGGATGGTTTTCGCTGGGGATTGATAGTTGGAAATTTGACTCGACTGGGGAAGAAGGTTTCATCTCTGCTGAGGGTTTATAGTTCAAAGTTTTTACTCCGTTGGGGATTGGGATTTTGAAGCTTTAACTCTGATGGGGATTAAGGATTTGAAATTATAACTCCGCTGGGGAATGTATTTCAAGGTTTTAGCTTCGCTAGGGATCTAGATGATGTACTGCAGGGGATTTCTCTTGGAATAGTCCAAAGACGTTTTCCTATACTTTTAACCTGTCAGTAATTATTCTTTCCCATTTTGTTTATTTGTAAACATGTGATTATATTCAAATGCATATGCTCATCAATAAATCATTGGACGTTTTCAAATAAAACACAAGTGTAAAAAAGAAGAAAAGGCAAATAGTCTGCACTTTGAAGTATCTTTGTATTAACTTTGTGTAAGTATTTTGTACAAAGGAGACAAATATCCTAGTAAGAGAACGTTGTCATAAAATTGAGAAAAATTTATACAAAGAAAGATGGCCATGTGTGAAAATTCCATGGGGTTCCCATTCTGCTATAACCTTCGTAACTCTGAATATCTTGTCCATTTGTTGCTTCGTCCGAAGATGATTGAGTTGATCAGAAGCCCGGAGCTTGTCTGTGAAGAGATTGTCCTTAAAGTGATCCGACGTGACATAACCATACACTTTAATTCCCTAACTTTTGCCTGGACCGCCCTTTCGGGTTTTCGATCCACCGAGAAACCCTTTTTTGCCCAAGTCGCCCTTTCGGGTTTTCAACTTGTCGGGTGTACAAATTTTTTTTATTATCCCTAATTTTTTCCTGAACCGCCCTTTCGGGTTTTCGATTCACCGGGATGCCCTTTTTTTTGCCTAGGTGTGACAACCTAGCGGGTCATTTATGCGTAGTATCTTTTGACTATGTCTGCGTTCGCAGGGTGCGGCAGGTTGTCGCTGTCCATGGTGGTTAAGATCATTGCCCCACCAGAAAAGATGTTTTTGATCACAAATGGTCCTTTATAGGTAGGAGTCCATTTTCCCCTGGGATCACTTTGCGGCAAGATGATGCGCTTGATCACGAGATCCCCAACTTGATACACTTGTCGCCTGACTTTCTTGTTGAAATCCTTGATCATTCGTTTCTGATAAGTCTGACCATGGCAAACAACAATAAGTTTCTTCTCGTCAATCAAGTTAAGTTGATCAAGCCGGGTCTGAATCCAATCGTCTTCACTCAAACCAGCATCTTTCATGATTCTCAAGGAGGGAATCTGAACCTCAATAGGTAAAACAACTTCCATGCTGTATACCAAAGAATAAGGTGTTGCCCTAGTTGATGTGCGCGCCGTGGTATGGTACCCGTGGAGAGCAAACGACAACATTTCATGCCAGTCCTTGTAGGTGACTGTCATCTTTTGTATGATCTTCTTGATATTTTTGTTTGCAGCTTCGACAACACCGTTCATCTTTGGCCGATAGGGAGATGAATTGTGATGTTGAATTTGGAACTGCTCGCACAAGGAGGTGATCATAGTGTTGTTAAGGTTTGTACCATTGTCAGTGATGATCCTTTCGGTGATGCCATACCAAAAAATGAGGTTCTGTTTGATGAAGCGGGCAACAACATTCTTTGTGACGGATGCGAAGGAAGATGCTTCGACCCATTTGGTAAAGTGATCAATGGCCACCAAAATGAAGCGGTGTCCATTGGATGATGTAGGCTTGATCTCTCCAATCATGTCGATTCCCCACATAGCGAATGGCCAAGGAGCTGTTAAGACATTGAGAGGAACTGGAGGTATATGTACCTTGTCCGCATAGATTTGACATTTGTGACAAGTACGGGAATGTTGATAGCAGTCAGCTTCCATGGTAGACCAGTAATAGCCTGCCCGTAGAATCTTCTTAGCCATCGTATGCCCGCTAGAGTGAGTGCCAAAGGTACCATTATGCAATTCAGCCATGATCTGTTCAGCTTCAATCTTGTCCACACAACGGAGCAGAATGCAATCATGATTGCGCTTGTATAGGATACCATTACTCAGGAAGAACTTGGCAGAGAATCTCCTTAAGAACTTTTTGTCATTGACTGAAGCTCCTTCTGGGTATTCTTGAGCCTCGAGATACCTTTTGACTTCATGAAACCAAGGTCGGTCCACTACTTCTTCGGTATTAATCTCGTGACAATGTGCAGGTTCGTCCATCCGTTCAATGGTGATTTGGGGAGCCTCATTATCCAGTTAAGTTTAAACATGGATGACATTGTAGCTAGAGCATCTGCTAGCTGATTTTCTTCTCGCGGGAAGTGCTCGAAGGTAATCTGCTCGAAATGTGGTAACAATGTTAAGACATGTTCTTTGTAAGGGATGAGATTGGGATGCTTAGTGTCCCACTCTCCTTTGATCTGACTGATGACCAAAGCCGAGTCTCCAAACACAACCAAAGATTTGATTCCCAGGTCTATGGCAGCCTTGAGACCAAAGATGAAAGCTTCATACTCGGCCATGTTGTTGGTGCAGCTGAAGCAAAGTCTGGCGATGAAAGGTGTATGGCAACCTTCTGGGGAGATGAGTACTGCGCTGATACCATTGCCAAGTGCATTGGAGGCACCATCAAAGTACAGGGTCCATCGGGATCCTTGTTCAGGTCCGTCATACGGTCTGAAATCTTCAACGTTGTCCAATGTCATAATGTCCTCGTCGGGGAAGTCGAACCTCATGGATTGGTAATCTTCGACAGCTTGATGAGCCAGATGGTCAGCTAGTACACTCCCCTTTATAGTTTTTTGGGTCGTGTACTGTATATCGTATTCTGTCAGGATCATCTTCCATCTAGCTATCCTTCCAGACAAAGCAGGCTTCTCAAAGATGTACTTGATCGGATCCATCTTAGATATCAACAAAGTGGTATGAGTCAACATATACTACCTTAGCCGGCGAGCAGCCCATACCAAAGCGCAACAAGTTTTCTCGAGCAGTGAGTAACGAGTCTCACAATCGGTAAACTGTTTGCTAAGGTAATAAATGGAATGCTCTTTTCGGCCAGACTCGTCATGTTGGCCCAATACGCACCTGTGATCGGTGGATCTGGAACTGACTGTTTAACGCTGGTTCGCGAAATGTCGCGGAAGCAAGAGTCGCCATCGTCTTTTATTTTCTCCAAATGGAAAGGACAAAAGCACAGAAAAATTCCTTTTAAGAGATCGCTCTCGGTTCGGGAGGTAGGTTATAGAAAGGGAAGGTGTTAGCACCCTTTCTATCCATGGTTATCCATGGGCTCTTAGATACTTGCTCAATGTGTTTTCAAATTGTTTTGCGTGCTTTTCAATGTGGGTTTAAAAAGTTTCTTTGAAAAATTTCAGATCGACTCATACGTCAGAGTGTTTGAAAAGTTTGCTTTGAAAGCTTTTGAAAATGTGTCAGTGTGAAAAGTCTTTTTGAATTTGTTTTGAGATTAGAGCAAGTATCCTTGAGAACCTACCTACCCTAAGGAATTCGTCTGCGTAGATGTCCTTTAAAGTAGTGCCATCCCACCATTGAGAGGTAGGTAGCACCACCGTTGGAGGTGTTCGGGTCAATTCGATTTTGAGGGACATGGTGATCACCAGAGCAATAGGAAGACACCTTAGAAGCTACCCTCATGCCAGGTTCCCGGATCATGAGGACTTACTAAGACATCCTCTACTCGACGATCACCTTTCGAAAGGCAAGGCAACAGTGAGGCGTACCCTAGGGGTGGTGTGTGCGAATTGTGTGTCATGTTTCAGTTATTTGTCTTGTCATGCTTATTGGTGTTCTACGCTTGATTTTATTTTAAGTCCATACATTCTTTCATGCTTTTGTTAACAGTTAATATTTTGCGGGAAATAAAGCTAGACTATTACAAATGGCGCGGGTCCACATCGCCAAAATTAAACCGGACCCGATTTAGCGGAAAAGTAAATAATGCGAAGAAATAAAGTGCGAAAAGTAAATTACAATGCTTTGGGACAATTACAGAATTATAATGAACGATAAAAATAAATCATGCGAAATTAAATGATTAACGACGGGCGTTGGACCCTTTTGCAAAATATTAACAGTTTAATGAGAATTAAGAATTAAATGATTAAATGTTTTGTTATTTTTTGTGTTTTTTAGATTTGAAAGAAAAAAGGAAAAAATTAATTAAAATTAAAATGCTAAACCCTAATTCTAGTATTTTTTAAGTTTATTACGAAAGATTTAAATTAAAACCTAAATTATACTCTAAATTAACTTATGTACAATTTTTAATTTATGAAAATAAAATAATAAATAAATAATATTGTTATTCTGAAAAAAAGGGAAAATTAAAAAAGAAAATAAAAAGTTATTTAAACCTAAATTCCATTTTTTTTGATTTTTTATAAAAAAGATTAAAACTATAACCTAATTAACCTAAATTATTTACATGTTTATTTGAAAATAATCATAATAAAATAAATATCATATTGTTTTGTATTTTCTGGATTTTTATGATGCTTTTTATATTTGTAAAAGAGAGAAAATCAATTAATTAAAGCAATAAAAAATAAATAATACAATAATTAAAATAATAAAAGAAAAGAAAAGCAAACCAGAGTGGGGTGTTGCCCCAAATAAGGAGGTTCAAATTTAAGAGGCCTGGCCCAATAAGCTGGAACTTGGTTGACTGTTTGGATTATGTGCAACGCGTTGACTGGTGCTTATGGCATTCTTTGAATCCTGGCCCTTGATCTGGGTGAGATGGACGCGTGTGTGGCTTGAGAGGGTGAGCGTATGGTGCACTGGGACACTAGCGCTGCATTGAATCAATTATTGAAAAATAATGTTAAGTATTTGCCAGACCTGGGACTTGAACCCAGGTCTTGAGGATTATTCACGTCACATGTTACCAACTGAACCAAGCGCATTTAGTTAACATGTAATATAATACAAACAATATAAAAGAAAAGTGGATTCACGCTTGGAACGCGCGCCAAAATTTGAAACGGCCACTCAGATGATGCCATGTATTCGTCTTCTTCATGTTTCTTTCTGCCTGAAAAAAGAACAAACGTTTAACGGGGGTTTTGAACCCCCTCAATATACGCGTGTTTCCAAAATAGCGATTAGGTCTTGAATGCTCATAAATTGAGCGCGAGCATCCTGTCTTCTTCGTCTCAACCTGCAGGTTTCAATCATAGCATTGGTATGTCTTAATTTTACAAGAATTGATAACGCCCAATTTGGAAGTTTCGGAACCCTAGGCCTCTCTAATGGTGAATTGGCATATGTGGCTCAAAAACACAATCAAACGTATCAGTTAGTTTAGAAACATCAATATAAACATGAATCAACAAAGAAAAATGCAAAAAGATGATGGAATCATGCAATGCGATTTCAAAAATTTCAAGGTTCAGTCTGAGTCCTGGGTACCAATTCAGGGCGTTTCAAGGGATGTTCTTGGTTGGAATTTTATCAGGAATGCCTGAGGAAGCTTTTGGTATAAGAATTAGAGCTTGACTCGGCTTCAAACCTTGATTTCAGTATTTGAGTTTTATGAGAAATTTTCAATATGCAATCCTTGTTTTGGGCGCAGCTTCTCGTCCTCTTGGCATTAGGTCTTGTCCTTGTATATGTAAGGAATGATTTAGGTCAAAAACATTGAACAAAATCCATGGCCATAATGATTTTGAAGATTTGATTTCACAAGATCTTTTTTGAATCTTTTTTTCATGGTTTTTGTTCAATCATGATCCAAATCTCATCCAAATTTGCCTAATTGGGATATGCACGAAATATTATGAATAAACATGCATGAAAAGATTTTTTTAGGTTAAGTTTGATATTTTTCATATATTAAAATCATTTAAATGAATATAAATCAATATTAATTCAAATAAATAATTAAAAAATATGAGAATACTTCCCTTTGGGCCTAGTGGTCGTGCATAGGCTTGGCATGAAGAAATTTGGAAGAAAAATGGGCCCATTTGCATTTTTAGGCCTTTTGCATCAATGTTGACTTTTCAAAATTCCTAAAAATTTCCCAACTTCCACAAGGCATAACTTGGTCAATTTTTAAGCTTTTCACATGTTCTTGGACATTTTGGAAAGGTCTTTGAGTCCTTTAACCAATGCCTTTGGTCCCATGTCATTTTGATTTACCAATCTCAAGTTATGGTCTTTGACTTAAAGTCACTTTTTGTTGACTTTTGAAAATGACCTATAATGTTGAAATTGATAACTTTTTGTGAGAGCATTTCTTGGGCTTGGAACATGAAGATGAATTGTAGGAAATGTCTTTCTCTTCAAAATGAGCTTTGGATGGAATTTTTCTGATAATCCATGTGAAAGTTATGCCCTGGTCAATTTCAGTTGACTTTTTCAACTGTCCAAATATAGCAACTTTTGCATCTTTGATGATTTCTGAGCCAAATTTTGAGAATCATGATCAAGCATTGATCAAATGATGTTTGTGGCTTCAAAATGATATGTTGACCAAAAATTTGAACTTTTGACTGTCAAATGACCATTTTGCCCCTACAGTTGACTGTAGTGCAATCTAGGGTTTTGACTGTGCAATTTTGAGCTGAATGCCTTGAAACTTGACATGAGGACACTTGACCATCTTTGTAAGCATATGAGACTTGATTGGGCCTTTGAAAAGTTCATTTGCTTGACCAGAACTCAAACCCTAGTTTTGACTGTATAGGAGACAGTTGAGCTGCACAACCCTGGGGGAATTTTGTGACCTTGACTTGGCAATTTCTTGATGAATATGGGAGGGCAAATTTTGGGGTACAACAGTTGCCCCTGTTCAATCTTCTTAGACCTGAGGATGCAGATTGGCTGACATGCCTTTCGTAATCCGAGGGTAGAAGATGATTGGACACTAGAGTGCCCAGAAATTTGCGCTCACATAGTAACAGTGTGATGGGGGAATGGGCTTATAGATGCCATTTAGAGATTGCTGGATAGGATGATGGGCTTATAGATGCCATCTGGATGTTGATCGCGTAGGAGATTCCTTAGCGAGAACCTGCATACCTGCAAAACAGAAAAATGAGTACCTGACACGTCGCAGGAGAGATTTTAGATGCTTGATATAGATGTATCCTGACTGGTTACAGGAGCTGAGTCTGGAGCTTCAAACGCTGATGAATGAACCAGGGATGGTTACTGCCTTAGCATGAATGGTAAGAGAATCCTGAATGATTTCAACCTCAACAACGCTCGTTGAGAAAATCTTGGTGAGAATTACCATCTTCGTAGTGTCAGGAAGAGAACCAAAGGACATTATAATCTCAAAGGGAGTCACCTCACTCACCGTTGGAGAGGGAACTATAGGAAATTATAATCTGAAAGGAAATATCACCTCACGCTCATGCCGGAGAGGGAAACATCTTGAAAGGGAATTACCACCTCACACGCCGTTGGAGAGGGGACCATAAGAGAATATCACCTCACGCTCACGCCGGAGAGGGGAACATCTGAAAAAAGGAATTACCACCTCACACGCCGTTGGAGAGGGGACCATAAGAGAATATCACCTCACGCTCATGCCGGAGAGGGGAACATCTGAAAAAAGGAATTACCACCTCACACGCCGTTGGAGAGGGGACCATAAGAGAATATCACCTCACGCTCATGCCGGAGAGGGGAACATCTGAAGAAGGAATTACCACCTCACACGCCGTTGGAGAGGGGACCATAAGAGAATATCACCTCACGCTCATGCCGGAGAGGGGAACATCTGAAGAAGGAATCACCACCTCACACGCCGTTGGAGAGGGGACCATAAGAGAACTTCTACTGAGTCTTTATCAGAAAAATCTGTTTGGAGTCGATTTAACTGGACTAGCGAAGTCTTTGAAATATGTTTGAGAATTTCAACTGCACCCTTCCTGAAAGGTAGAGGTCAGTTAATATGCGATGCATGATATGGATCAAGCAAACATGGATACGATTTATATGACATGATGTGTACATGCATGCTATAATGATGTATGTGATGATTCATGTATGTTTTCGTCTAGGAAAATAAATCCTTGACGGGTGCCGGGAAGTCATATCCTGGGCTGATGTTAAGGAGGAGATTTTGCTTCCGCTGTGGATGATTGTTGCAAGAATACCGGTAGGAGAAGATAACTCCGTTGAGGAATAAACTTGGCAAATGAAATAATTCTGCGGGAGAAAAGATACTCTAGCGATCATGCTGGGGAGTGCTACTCTGTGGGGATAGCGATGCTTTGCTGAGTTGATGAAGATAACTCCGTTGGGGATACCGTTGATGAGTTATGCTGGGGATATTTGATGAATTCTGCTGGGGATATCCTTGTTGTGCTGGAAGTGTTGATAGACTTCGCTGGGGGTAGGAAGATACTTTGCCGAGGACGCTCTTTCCGTGGCTTTTGGCTGAGGATAACCCAGTTATATCCTGTTACGGAAATAACTCTTTGAATCAAGCCGGGACGACGCGTTCGTGCTCTGAGGATAAGCTTCCAGAATCTACTGGGGATAAGCTTACTGCTTGGGGATATGAATTCCATCTTTCCGGGGGAACTGGATTGGATTCTCCTGGGGAGATTTTGAACTGTAATGCTGTAGGTTGAAAGAGGGAACCTGTGTAGGGTTGCCTGCTGATGAGCTCGTGTAAGACCGCATCTGAAATGGAGAAGGAACCTGGGTAGGGTTACTTTGATGATGAGTTCGTGTAAAACTGCATCTTGAAGAGAGGGAACCGGTGTAGGGTTGCTTGGTGAGGTAAGCTCATGTAAAATTTCTTGATGAACCGGGGTGAGGTTATCTTGGGCTAAATCCATGTAAGACTTCTGGAGGAACCGGGGTTAGGTTATCTTGGGGTAAATCCATGTGAGATTTCTTGACGAACCGGGGTAAGGTTACTGGAGACGAGTCCATGTGAGACTTCTGGGGGAACCGGGGTTAGGTTACCTTGAGATAGATCCGTGTGAGATTTCTTGACGAACCGGCGTAAGGTTGCTTCGGGATAAGTTTGTGTAAAAACTTCTGGATGAACCGGGGTTAGGTCATCTTGGGATAGGTCCATGTGAGACTCTTGGTTAGGTTATTTGGATAGGTCCATGTAAGACTTCTGGAGGAACCGGGGTTAGGTTACTTGGATAAGTTTGTGTGAAAACTTTAATGAACCGGGGTTAGGTCATCTTGAAATAAATCCATGTAAGACTTCTGGAGGAACCGGGGTTAGGTTACCTGGATAAGTTTGTGTAAAACTTCTTGATGAACCGGGGTAAGGTTACTTGTGGGATAAGTTTGTGTAAAACTTCTTCTGAAAATTGAGAAGGAACCGGTGTAGGGTTGCATGATTTTGATTAAGTGGATGATTGTCCTGCTTGGTCTCGGATGTTAACCCACGATCTGAAATTTATAAAGGTAGATGGTAATCATCCTTATGTTGATCTTTCCTTTGTACTTTGGTTGACAGAGCAATTGGATCGCCTGGATAACTCATTATTGCCCCTGCTTCGGAGATGAGGGAAGAGGATACCTGTGTGGGTGATTGACAAATCTTCGAGTAGACAAGTGATGAAATACCGGAACATAGTCGTACGCTTTGAACCCTAACTTTTGCCTGGACCGCCCTTTCGGGTTTTCAGTCCACCGGGATACCCATTCTTGCCCAAGCCGCCTTTTCAGGTTTTCGACTTGCCGGGTGTACAGATTTTTCATTTTGTCCCTTCATTTTGCCCGAACCCTTTTTGGTTCGCCGAGAAGCCCTTATTTTTGTCTAGGTATGTCAACCTAGCGGGTCTTTGATTTTGCGTAGTATTTTTTCGACTATGTCCGTGCTCTCAGAATGTAGGGAGTTGCTCCTGTTGGAAGTATTTTGCCATGCCCCAGATAATGAGCAATGTGCCCCTTGATTGGAGGTTCTTCTGTTCACAAGGTGTTCATCGTGCGAATTTCCCTGCTTGTTCAAACAAGTAGTCATATGCAAACAAGGTTATTTTAAGAATGCAAAAGTCTATGTCTGTCTTGAATTTTGAAAATGCATTTTTTTTTGTAATACAGTGCGATATCAACTCAATATCTTACAGCAAACCTTCAGGAGTCAGGATACCTTCGTAACAGTATGCTTTCGAACTAACCCATGCTTCAGCTAGGACTTTTAAGGGTTATATCGTGGCCGGGTTCACGGTTTAAGAAACAAAGGATAAGGCTCAAATTATTTGTACCCACCCGCTCTTCGTGATGTTCTCCGAACCTAAACTCAGTTGATCGTGCGTTAGACCTTATTTGAGTCTTTGTTCTGATGTTCCAATGATGGTTCAGATGTTGATGATTTCTTTTGGATAGGCAGTCATTTTTGCTTTGGTTGTGAGACCTCTTGCTTGATTTTTGTTATCCCTTTCTTTTTTTTTTTTTTGCCTGAACTGTTTCCTTTTTGGGATTACAGTCAGCGGGACGCCCCAGTTTGGTAAGTCTTCTTTATTGGTTTTGACTTTTTGGGCTTTTCATTTATGGTCTTTGATGATGACTGCCTGTCTTTATGACTGTTTTGAACCGTCACTGTCTTTGTTTGTTTTGTAAAGATCTCTTCGGTGCCATTCGTTATGCACTTGGATCAACTGAGAGACTACCCTGCCCCAGGTTATGATTAAGGGTTTTGATTTTCGAAAATAAAAACTCCTGCTTCTTTGGCTCTGATGGGTTGACGAGGGATTATCATCCTTATAACTCCAGTGTTTAGGGATCGAAACAATGCCTGTACCTCATCAGCGGGGTTTGTTCAAAAGCATACTGTAGATTGTGGTATCGTTTTCGTCATCCTCCCTCAAGAGGTTTAGAATTTTCAATTAAGAGTTGACCATTGCAAAAATATGAAAGCGGTTTTAAGCATAGTAAACATAATTAATCAAGACAGACATGTGTAATGCATTCATGAAATAAAGAGTTTAACATAATAATTGTTTATCTGAACAAGAAAGGAAAAATACAACTTGAATTCAAATGAACAAAAAAAATTCTCAATCCTAGCCACGTTTCGGCAATGGAGCATTGATCACGTTGGGAGTCTCAGCAGGCTCGAACTCGATCTCTTTGGCATCGATCATGTTCTGAATTTTGTACTTTAGTGCCCAACAGTCTTCAGTATCGTGCCCCGGGCTATCAGAATGATAAGCGCACCTGGCTTCTGGATTGTAGCTGGGAGAGGAGGTCTTAGGATTGGCAGGAGGGTTGATCACCGCAATCAGGTTCATCTTCAACATATGTTGCAGTGCTTGCGACCATGGCATGTTAATGTTGGTGAACTGCCTTTTAGGCCCGTCCGGTCTTTGCTGGTTTCCCCTCTGTGGTTGGCGGCGTGGTGCAGAACCAGAGATCATGACTGCCCCTGCATGTTGATCACGGCGACCCTTTTGACCGTATGCAGCATTAGATTCCTTCTTTCCCGTGTAAGGCTTTTTATGAATATCAGAAGGTGTGGCCTCTTGAATTTTCCCGCTCTTGATACCAGCTTCAATTCTTTCGCCGGTCAGGATGAGGTCGGTGAATCCAGCAGATGAGTTACCAATGAGGTGGTTGAAGAATGGACCAGACAGGGTCCCCAAGAACATGTCCACAAGTTCACGGTCAGTCAGAGGTGGTTGTACCCTTCCAGCGAGATCCCTCCATTTCTGCGCGTACTCCTTAAAACCTTCGTTTGCACCTAACGACATACCCTGGAGTTGAGTACGCGTGGGGGCAAGGTCGGCATTGTACTGGTATTGCTTATAGAAAGCAGTTGCCAACTCCTCCCAGTTACGAACTTTGGTCCCATCCAGCTGATAGAACCATTCGAGGTGAGTCCCTGAAAGACTTTCCTGGAAGAAGTGGATCCACAAGTTTTTGTCCACCGTATATGGCTGAATCTTCCGAACATAAGACCTCAGATGCAGCTTGGGGCAGGATGCCCCGTCATACTTTGAGAAGGATGGTGCTTTGAATTTATGTGGGATAATCACACCAGTCGACAAACCCAGATCTCCGAAATCCAACCCAGGTACCTGTTGAACCTCCATAGCTTTCATTCTGTCCTCCAGTTGCTTATATCTGTCATCAGCAGGAGGGTACTGCTCTTCATCAAAATCTGTCTCGTTGTCGGAGACCACTGGACTGGGAACCTCTCTCTCATGATGACTGCTTTTTCCCACAGATGGGGTTGTCCTCTCGGCTTCAACTTGTGGTGTATTCCCAAATCTGCGTCTAGGGCTGAACAGAACAGTCCTCTTCTTTTTCTTGTCCTTCTTTAAAAGCAGAGCTTTCAGGTCTTGTTGCCCCTGGGTCAAATTCAGGATCAGCTCTTGGAACTGGGCGTTCTGAGCCTGGAGGTCCTTGATGGACTGTTCAGCTGATGATCCAGGATTCATGACGATCGGCTGAAATGAACAGCGGAGAAGGGTAAGCAACCTGTTAACGGGATACCTGCAATGCAATGAGATGTATGACATGCATGCAATGATTTCAAGGATCTCGCGGGATAGACAGAGAAACTTGTTAGAGTTGAAAACCGGTAACTTGATTGAAGAAACTTCCTGTTGTAGAAAATCCTTCCTCAAGGGTCAAAGGCTCACCATATCCAGTGGGTCATAGCCCCTGACAACCTTGGCTAGAGGAAAATAAATCCCCTTTTTGCCCCCTGCTGGGATAGTTGATTCACCATGACCTGCATCACAAGCCCTTGAGATCCTTGAAATGGGTTAGGATGTATGCAGGATGCATGCAATGGTATGATGTTATGCTATGCATGGGGTAACGTGAGTGAACCCTGTTATGAGTCCTGATTAAGGACTGAAACAAAACCTGCAAGAAACAAGTGTTAGGTCACAAGCATGCAGATAGTCAAGTACGAAGGTACACAAGTCACACAAAAGAACCCTTAAGGTTTAGGCCAGCATGAGGTCTGGGTAGTACCCTCTTTCAGTTTGTTGGTTAAGACCTGTCCTATCAGAAGTAACCGGGTTCTAGAGGATCCCAATATCACTGACTACCCTCAATCGGTCATAACTCCAGCATCGCAATCTTTTCTTGCGGCCAGAACCATCACGAGAGTTTAGCCTCAATGGGCGTAGCATACTGCTACTGTTTCTATTGGCCAAGTTGGGTCATTTAAGGTTCTAAGGTCGGTTGGTGCTTAATGACTCCTTGGAAGACCCATATTCTCCCCGTTTCAACACGAGGGATATCGGTACAGACCAAGGCGCCACACCAACGTAGCCACTGCTTCACCCATGTCGGTATACGCCGGACAGGTCCCTCACAGCTTATGCTACCTAAACAGGGTATCCCCAGATCCGGGTTAGGATCTATGTATCTCCGTTGCAACCCACAATAGTAAAGCAAACAAAACAATACAAGTGAAAACACAGTTATGACCTAGCCCTAAGGTACACCTCACTTTAAAGTATTCCCCAGCAGAGTCGCCAGTTCTGTGATCGGTGGATCTGGAACTGACTGTTTAACGCTGGTTCGCGAAATGTCGCGGAAGCAAGAGTCGCCACCGTCTTTTATTTTCTCCAAATGGAAAGGACAAAAGCACAGAAAAATTCCTTTTAAGAGATCGCTCTCGGTTCGGGAGGTAGGTTATAGAAAGGGAAGGTGTTAGCACCCTTTCTATCCATGGTTATCCATGGGCTCTTAGATACTTGCTCAATGTGTTTTCAAATTGTTTTGCGTGCTTTTCAATGTGGGTTTAAAAAGTTTCTTTGAAAAATTTCAGATCGACTCATACGTCAGAGTGTTTGAAAAGTTTGCTTTGAAAGCTTTTGAAAATGTGTCAGTGTGAAAAGTCTTTTTGAATTTGTTTTGAGATTAGAGCAAGTATCCTTGAGAACCTACCTACCCTAAGGAATTCGTCTGCGTAGATGTCCTTTAAAGTAGTGCCATCCCACCATTGAGAGGTAGGTAGCACCACCGTTGGAGGTGTTCGGGTCAATTCGATTTTGAGGGACATGGTGATCACCAGAGCAATAGGAAGACACCTTAGAAGCTACCCTCATGCCAGGTTCCCGGATCATGAGGACTTACTAAGACATCCTCTACTCGACGATCACCTTTCGAAAGGCAAGGCAACAGTGAGGCGTACCCTAGGGGTGGTGTGTGCGAATTGTGTGTCATGTTTCAGTTATTTGTCTTGTCATGCTTATTGGTGTTCTACGCTTGATTTTATTTTAAGTCCATACATTCTTTCATGCTTTTGTTAACAGTTAATATTTTGCGGGAAATAAAGCTAGACTATTACAAATGGCGCGGGTCCACATCGCCAAAATTAAACCGGACCCGATTTAGCGGAAAAGTAAATAATGCGAAGAAATAAAGTGCGAAAAGTAAATTACAATGCTTTGGGACAATTACAGAATTATAATGAAC
Source organism: Vicia faba (assembly GCA_948472305.1). Classification (NCBI taxonomy): domain Eukaryota; kingdom Viridiplantae; phylum Streptophyta; class Magnoliopsida; order Fabales; family Fabaceae; genus Vicia; species Vicia faba. The sequence goes on along the minus strand of OX451740.1, from coordinate 1,134,366,758 downwards.
GATAAAAATAAATCATGCGAAATTAAATGATTAACGACGGGCGTTGGACCCTTTTGCAAAATATTAACAGTTTAATGAGAATTAAGAATTAAATGATTAAATGTTTTGTTATTTTTTGTGTTTTTTAGATTTGAAAGAAAAAAGGAAAAAATTAATTAAAATTAAAATGCTAAACCCTAATTCTAGTATTTTTTAAGTTTATTACGAAAGATTTAAATTAAAACCTAAATTATACTCTAAATTAACTTATGTACAATTTTTAATTTATGAAAATAAAATAATAAATAAATAATATTGTTATTCTGAAAAAAAGGGAAAATTAAAAAAGAAAATAAAAAGTTATTTAAACCTAAATTCCATTTTTTTTGATTTTTTATAAAAAAGATTAAAACTATAACCTAATTAACCTAAATTATTTACATGTTTATTTGAAAATAATCATAATAAAATAAATATCATATTGTTTTGTATTTTCTGGATTTTTATGATGCTTTTTATATTTGTAAAAGAGAGAAAATCAATTAATTAAAGCAATAAAAAATAAATAATACAATAATTAAAATAATAAAAGAAAAGAAAAGCAAACCAGAGTGGGGTGTTGCCCCAAATAAGGAGGTTCAAATTTAAGAGGCCTGGCCCAATAAGCTGGAACTTGGTTGACTGTTTGGATTATGTGCAACGCGTTGACTGGTGCTTATGGCATTCTTTGAATCCTGGCCCTTGATCTGGGTGAGATGGACGCGTGTGTGGCTTGAGAGGGTGAGCGTATGGTGCACTGGGACACTAGCGCTGCATTGAATCAATTATTGAAAAATAATGTTAAGTATTTGCCAGACCTGGGACTTGAACCCAGGTCTTGAGGATTATTCACGTCACATGTTACCAACTGAACCAAGCGCATTTAGTTAACATGTAATATAATACAAACAATATAAAAGAAAAGTGGATTCACGCTTGGAACGCGCGCCAAAATTTGAAACGGCCACTCAGATGATGCCATGTATTCGTCTTCTTCATGTTTCTTTCTGCCTGAAAAAAGAACAAACGTTTAACGGGGGTTTTGAACCCCCTCAATATACGCGTGTTTCCAAAATAGCGATTAGGTCTTGAATGCTCATAAATTGAGCGCGAGCATCCTGTCTTCTTCGTCTCAACCTGCAGGTTTCAATCATAGCATTGGTATGTCTTAATTTTACAAGAATTGATAACGCCCAATTTGGAAGTTTCGGAACCCTAGGCCTCTCTAATGGTGAATTGGCATATGTGGCTCAAAAACACAATCAAACGTATCAGTTAGTTTAGAAACATCAATATAAACATGAATCAACAAAGAAAAATGCAAAAAGATGATGGAATCATGCAATGCGATTTCAAAAATTTCAAGGTTCAGTCTGAGTCCTGGGTACCAATTCAGGGCGTTTCAAGGGATGTTCTTGGTTGGAATTTTATCAGGAATGCCTGAGGAAGCTTTTGGTATAAGAATTAGAGCTTGACTCGGCTTCAAACCTTGATTTCAGTATTTGAGTTTTATGAGAAATTTTCAATATGCAATCCTTGTTTTGGGCGCAGCTTCTCGTCCTCTTGGCATTAGGTCTTGTCCTTGTATATGTAAGGAATGATTTAGGTCAAAAACATTGAACAAAATCCATGGCCATAATGATTTTGAAGATTTGATTTCACAAGATCTTTTTTGAATCTTTTTTTCATGGTTTTTGTTCAATCATGATCCAAATCTCATCCAAATTTGCCTAATTGGGATATGCACGAAATATTATGAATAAACATGCATGAAAAGATTTTTTTAGGTTAAGTTTGATATTTTTCATATATTAAAATCATTTAAATGAATATAAATCAATATTAATTCAAATAAATAATTAAAAAATATGAGAATACTTCCCTTTGGGCCTAGTGGTCGTGCATAGGCTTGGCATGAAGAAATTTGGAAGAAAAATGGGCCCATTTGCATTTTTAGGCCTTTTGCATCAATGTTGACTTTTCAAAATTCCTAAAAATTTCCCAACTTCCACAAGGCATAACTTGGTCAATTTTTAAGATTTTCACATGTTCTTGGACATTTTGGAAAGGTCTTTGAGTCCTTTAACCAATGCCTTTGGTCCCATGTCATTTTGATTTACAAATTTCAAGTTATGGTCTTTGACTTAAAGTCACTTTTTGTTGACTTTTGAAAATGACCTATAATGTTGAAATTGATAACTTTTTGTGAGAGCATTTCTTGGGCTTGGAACATGAAGATGAATTGTAGGAAATGTCTTTCTCTTCAAAATGAGCTTTGGATGGAATTTTTCTGATAATCCATGTGAAAGTTATGCCCTGGTCAATTTCAGTTGACTTTTTCAACTGTCCAAATATAGCAACTTTTGCATCTTTGATGATTTCTGAGCCAAATTTTGAGAATCATGATCAAGCATTGATCAAATGATGTTTGTGGCTTCAAAATGATATGTTGACCAAAAATTTGAACTTTTGACTGTCAAATGACCATTTTGCCCCTACAGTTGACTGTAGTGCAATCTAGGGTTTTGACTGTGCAATTTTGAGCTGAATGCCTTGAAACTTGACATGAGGACACTTGACCATCTTTGTAAGCATATGAGACTTGATTGGGCCTTTGAAAAGTTCATTTGCTTGACCAGAACTCAAACCCTAGTTTTGACTGTATAGGAGACAGTTGAGCTGCACAACCCTGGGGGAATTTTGTGACCTTGACTTGGCAATTTCTTGATGAATATGGGAGGGAAAATTTTGGGGTACAACAGCACCCCATTGAATTCTCTAGGACGGTCAGATACATGATTAACGGTCTTCCTTCGACGGGTGGCATCAAGATAGAAGGTTCTAGCAGATACTCCTTGATTTTATCGAAAGTAATTTGACAGTCATCATTCCATTTAACTACCTGATCTTTCTTCAACAACTTGAAGATTGGCTCACAGGTAGATGTTAGGTGAGAAATGAACCTAGCAATGTAGTTTAGGCGTCCCAAGAAACCTCTGACCTCCTTCTCAGTGCGAGGAGCAGACATTTCTTGTATAGCTTTGAATTTGGTAGGATCAACCTCGATGCCCTTGTTGCTGACAATGAAACCCAAGAGTTTGTCGGACCTGACTCCGAAGGTGAACTTGCTCGGGTTCAGTCTTAACTTGTATTCCTTCAACCTGACAAACAAATTTTGCAAGTGGTCGAGGTGTTCTTCTTCCATCTGTGATCGGGCTATCATGTCATCCACGTAGACTTCAATCTCATGATGTATCATGTCATGAAACAAAGCTACCATGGCGCGTTGATAGGTTGCCCAGGCATTCTTCAGTCCGAATGGCATCACTTTGTAGCAGAGCGTACCCCACTATGTAAGAAAAGTAGTTTTCTCCATGTCTTCAAGTGCCATTTTGATCTGGTTGTAACCTGAAAATCCGTCCATGAAAGAAAATACCTTGTGCTGAGTTGTATTGTCAACCAAGATGTCAATGTGCGGTAGTGGAAAATCATCTTTAGGGCTAGCCCTGTTTAAGTCTCTATAATCCACGCACATTCTTACTTTGCCGTCTTTCTTAGGCACGAGCACAATGTTAGCAACCCATTATGGATAGGAAGTAACAGCCAGAAATCCAGCATTGAACTGCTTCATAACTTTGGCTTTGATCTTTTCGGACATGTCGGGCCTCATGCAGCAGACCTTTTGTTTAACTGGTGGACAGTCTTCTCTTGTGGGCAGATGGTGAACCACAATATCTGTATCGAGTCCCGACATGTCTTCATAAGACCAGGTGAAGATCTCAACATATTCATGTAACAGCTGAATTAAGTGCTCTTTGACATTTGGCTCTAGGTTGGCGCCCACTCTGACTTCTTTTCTGTCTTCCTCAGTACCCAAGTTGATTGTCTCTAACAGCTCCTCATGAGGTAGAATAACCCTTTCTTCCTGTTGTAGCAGTCTAGCCAATTCTCCCGGCACCTCACAATCTTCCTCACCTTCGTATTCGGTATGGTAGACCAGATCTTCAGAGTCACTGAAGGCCATAGCATAATTGTTACCCATGGAATCCGGAATGGAAGGGTACCTGCATTTGTGAGTGTGGGTGTGTGTAAGTGATAGCCACCTTTAAACAAATAAAATGTAAAAAGAAAGACAATGAACATAAAAGTTTATATGTGAAAACGTCCATGATTCATTAAAATGGCATATGAAGATGAAAAATCAAACCCTTACAAATGGACCTATGTGCCTCGGGTAAGGCACAAGGTTAAAAGTGTACGAATTGTTTGAGAATTATTACAAACCAACAGAAATGTTTGAAAGATAAATTACTGCGGTATGAAAGTAATCGGAACGAAGTCTTTTGCTTCCTAGTTGCACAGTCCTCCGTCAACAGTAGGGAAAATCCAGTCTTCCAGGCTGCTCTCCTCTTCACTATCCTCCAAAGCATTGACTCCATGATGGGTGATCTTCACTTGTGGCCCCCCTGCACGGGCGCGGCGTACAACCTTTTGAGCAAAAGATGTGAACCCCAAGCCGAATTTATCTGATTTGAAAGGAAAGTCTAGAAGTTGCCCCCATATTGTGCTTCCTCCTTCTTCAATCACAACCTTTGCATCTTTGAGAGACGACATCCGTGGCGGAGGCCTGGTAATCATGGGTACAAAAGGCACTATTTTGGTTGCCGCAATCTCCTCAGCTACCTCTTCAAAATGCTGGAAAGGGGTTTCAATGAATTCACCATCCAATTCTACATAGCGGAAAGAATTTAGATGGCTTATCATGTATTCCTCTTTGCCATGAACAGTTATAATTTTCCCCTGGACAGGGTATTTGAGCATTTGATGCAGAGAAGAAGTGACGGCTCCAGCATTGTGAATCCAGGGTATTCCCAACAAGCAAGAATAGGAAGGACGAATGTCTATCACATAGAATGTGGAGTTGAAGGTTTCAGTTCCCACTTTAATCGGGATGTCCACCTCCCCGTGAACCATCCTTTTAGAACCGTCAAAGGCTCTGACAATTATATTGCTGGGTTTCAAGGTTAGGCCTTCACAGTCCAGTCTACCCAAGGCTTTCTTTGGCAAGACATTTAAAGACGACCCAGTATCAACTAAAACATGAGCTAGGGTGGTCCCTCTGCATTCCACCGAGACATGTAGCGCTTCGTTATGTTTTCGTCCCTTGGAGGTCAATTCGGCATCGGAGAAACCCAAGCCATTGTCGGCTGTCAGACTGGCTACACATTCCTGGAACTGATCCGTGGAGGTTTCTTGTGGCACATGGGCCGTCTACAAAAATCTGATCAGAGCTTTAGCATGAGCTTCTGAACAAAGCAGCAAGGCCAACATAGAGACCTTTGAAGGGGTTTGCCCCAGTTGTTCCACAACATCATAATCACTTTTCTTGATTATTTTCAAAATCTCTTCCATTTCTTTTTGAGAGGTCTCAGGGATGACCAATGGCTGAGCCCTCGTCCTGACGGGCTCTTCTTGGATTCCTTTCCCTCTATCAGCAGTAACAGCAGAGGGGACAACCACATGAGTTACAACTTCTTCAATAATTGGAGTTCTCGTAGATATGTTTACCGGTACATAGGTAACCTTAGGAGCAGCTGAGGGTCCAAAGATTGCCTTTGGAGGGGCAATCTCTGGAGAGAAAATTCTTCCACTGCGGGTGGTTTTGCTCGTTCCAACAATATTTCCAATGTCGGAAGTCTCTTCATCAGAACTCTCTTCAGTTGATTCAATTTGTTTAATACCGTGGTAGTAGATTTCTCCACCATAGTTCCACGATATTGATTTGTCGGACTTGTACGGGACAAGCCCGGGCATAGTTATCTTCAAAGGTGCAATCTTCGGAGCATATGTAATATTAGGTCTTTTGGAGACTTTGGAAAGATTAGCGGATATGGTTATTATTGAAACATCGTTGACAGGAGTCGGTGTAACAAGAGTCTTTTCAAAAAGGATTTCTTGGTTATCCATTAGGCGTTGGATGCCTAACTTCAACAATGGAAAGTCGGTCGGTAAGGATGAACAAAGGCAACAATCTTCTTCACAACCTGGGAAAATCCCAGCCTTCAGCAAATTCAACTTGATTATCGGTAGCGGAGTCATCAAATCATCAACAATAGCAACAAAAAGATCTTCTTCAATAGCATGGGCATTGTGGCCATGCTTTGGCATTGGAGCAGAGATTACATTTGGCTTTTCAGGGGCGTCGAATTCAACTTCTTTAGCATCTATCAAATCCTAAATCTTATTCTTGAGGGCCCAACAATTGTTGGTGTCGTGTCCTATACTCCCTGAATGATAAGCACGCTTGGCATTCGAATGGTAGTAAGGAGAAGCTGTATTCAGATTCTTCGGGGCCTCTTTCAGACTGGCAAGGTTTAACTTCAAGAGATGGGGTAGAACCTGAGCAGGAGTCATGTTTATCTGGGTGAATTTCCGTACAGGCCTTTCCACCCTTGCTTGGTTGGTTCTGGGTTGATTGTTTCTGGGATGATTAGCTGCAGACTTTTGAATCATTATGGCCCCCACCGCTGACCGGCGCTCAACTCTTCCTTGACCTCTTTGGGAGTAGATAACTGATACCTCCTTCTTTGCTGGAAAAGTCTTTTTGATGGCAGCGGAAGCAGATGCATCTTTTTGAATTTTCCCGCTTTTTATGCCGACTTCAACTCTCTCACCAGTAAGAATCAACTCAGTGAACCCCACAGAAGAGCTTCCTATCAGGTGATTAAAGAAAGTCCCTGACAGAGTCCCCAAGAACATGTCTACTAGCTCCCTCTCAGATAGAGGTGATTGTACTCGTCCTGCCAAGTCCCTCCATTTCTGGGCATACTCTCTGAAGCCTTCATTTAAGACCATGCCCATACTCTGTAATTGAGTACGGGTTGGTGCTAAGTCCGCATTGTATTGATACTGTTTGTAGAAGGCGGCCGCCAAATCTTCCCAATTATGCACGTCAGACCTCTCTAGCTGGTAGAACCAATCTAACTGTGTCCCCGATAAACTGTCCTGAAAAAAGTGGACCCACAAGTCTTTGTCAGAAGAATATGGTTGAATTTTACTGACATAAGATCGTAGGTGCATATTGGGACAAGACACCCCGTCGTATTTAGAAAACAAAGGAACTTTAAACTTCGGAGGGATAACTATTCCAGATACCAACCCTAACTCTTCAAAATCCAGCCCAAGCACTCTCTGAATCTCCATAGCTGCCAGACGCTCTTCCAGATTTTTGTATTTGTCATCTGCAGGAGGGTATTGTTGTTCTGAGTAGTCCTCATCTTCCTCTTTTTCAGCTTCAGAATCTGAGGGCATGGCAGTCTCTTTACCCTTTCTCTCTCCTTCCTTAGAGGTTGATGGAAAATCTAGGACCCTTCTGGCTTGACCTTCAAATCTTCTGCCCAAGGTAGCCACACCAGCTCTCTTTTTCTTATTTTCTCTTTTTCCTTTTCTAGCAGAGTTTTGAGCTCCTCCTGACCCTTAGCCAAGGTCATGAGTAGCTGTTGGAATTGTGAATTCTGAGCTTGTAAGTCTTTGACTGTTTGTTCAATATCCATCTTGCTGAAATAAACAGCAGAGAGATGAGGAAACTTGGTGTGAAGACCTGTTTATGCATATGATGAATGATATGTATTCATGTAATGCTTTCAAGGATTCAGAATTTCAGATTTGTTTTAAACAAAAAAGAAACACACGTCATATTAATAAGATAGAATTGTTAGTACATCAATGCCCCATGGGGCAAAATAATACAAAATTCTAAGGTAAAAAGACGTTGCACATCCTCTTTTGGTGAAATGTAGGTGTTGAGAGTCTGCTCTTCGTGAAGTTGACGAGTAAGTTCTAAAACCTTCTTCTCGCTTGCGTAGAATTGGGCTTCAAAAGTATCGCGTTCTCCCTTGAGCTGTATCCAACTCCTTTGCAGATCTTCGAGTGATGTTGGCATGTCAGAATGTAGGAGGGTGTATGGAACCTCTCATTCCATAACAGGCTCTATAATCACAGGGAGAACAGAGGGGTAAGGCATCATAAGACTTTGGGCACGGGTTCGTACCCACTTGAGATAAGGCTCAAGGGGGATGTAATTCTTGTGTCCCAAGGTCTTACTGTCCACCTTGTTGGGCATCCTCCCAGCTCGGATGAACCTTTGTCGAAGTCAAAAACCAAGTCTGAAATCAGCATGTCATGTAGGCCATCCCTTCGGGAATAACCAAACTGTCTCAAAGCCAAGCAGGGGTTGTAGGTGATGCCTCCCCTAATGCCAAGTAGAGGGACATTAGGGAATTCCCCACAATGGTCGATGATGATAAAATTTTCTCTGAATCGAGAACACCAATGAACATCTGAATGTGTAAGAGTCATCAGCCGTTGTGACCACCTCAAGCCTTGCTCATTATTCAAGAGTGATTGGGGAAGATGAGAAATAAACCATCTTGCCAGTAGAGGAGTGCAGCACATGAGAACACCTCTTTTCCTCATTGTTCGAGTGTGAAAAGAGTGTAAGATATCTCCAAGTAATGTAGGCACCGGGTTGCGAGCCATGAAGATTTTGACAGCATTCACATCTATAAGCTGGTCAGGGTTTGGGAACAAGACCAACCCATAGATGATAAGAGCTACAATCTCCTCAAAAGCTTGCAGGTCTAGAGAATTCCAGCATTCTTGAGCTTTCTCAAACATGAATTTTGCCAAGAAACCCTTGACACCACTTTTGGTTTCCCAATGACTTGTGACATCTGATGGTTGCAAGTGCAGGGCTTGAGCAACATCTTCAGGCTTTGGATCTCTTTCCGTACCGTTGAAAGGTAGATGATGGAGAATAGGAATCCTCAAGAGTTGAGAAAATTCCTCCAAAGTAGGCACCAGCTGGTAATCAGGAAATGTGAAGCAGTGGTGTAGGGGGTCAAAGAACTGGAAGAGAACTTTCACCATGTCTTCCTCTGTGTTGGAGTTGACCAAGTTGAGAAGTCGACCATGTCTCTCAGTGAATGGAGAATACTCTGGAATCTTGGAAGCAAGCTCCTTGAGTTGTGGAGGAATTCTCACAAGATTGACCTGAATAGTTTTCCTGCGAAGTGAATCCATAACCTACAAAACAGGAACAAAGATGAAAATCCAAAATCCTTGAAATGGTTAGTGGATGCAAATGATGCTTCATGATGTTCATGATGTTATGCACAAGTATATATGTACAAGCAAATCACACAAGTTCCTAGTTTAGGCTTGCATGGGGTTTCATAGGTAAGTACCCTCTTGAAGTTTAGTTGGCTCAACCTGTTCTATAAATAGTAACTGGGTTCTAAGGAGCTCAATATCACTGGATTGTTTTCTGTGTTTATTATTTTAGTTTAGCCACTTTACTGGCGATCGAAATATTCCAAGAAAACAACCCTAATGAGTGTAGTATCGAGTATCTACCAACTTTGGACTACACCAAAGTCGGTCATCTCACTACATCCTAAAAGGCCAAGATGGTCAAGTAAAGGTTCTAAAAGTCCATTAGTGCTTCATGACATCACTCAGCGGCCCCGTATTCTCTTTGATTGACTCAAAGTCTACCGGTACCCACAAATATGTCGCACTAATATAGCTATTTCTTAGACCATGTCGGTATACCCCACACAGTTTCCACAATGTATTGCTATTTACTTATGAATGTTTCCCAAATCCGGGTAGAGGATTCAAACCCAAACAACAGAACCAAAGTGTAACGCATACAAGTCAAGCAAGATAAGCATGTAAAGGTGATCTAAACCCTAAGGTAACCCCACTTTTATATTATTATTCCCCAGTAGAGTCTCCAGTTCTGTGATACGGTGGGAGAACTGACTTGAGGTTTTGCGTTTGTATTCGCAAATGTTTCGGTTTAGCAAGAGTCGCCACCGACTTTTTATTTTATCCAAAGGAAAGGTCAAAAAGCACCGGAAAGACCTTTGAGATGTCTTCTTGAGTTTGGGGGGTAGATTATGAAAAGGGAAGGTGCTAGCACCCTTTTCATCCATGGTTTTCCATGGGCTCTTAGTTACTTGTTTAGATCACTTGTTTTGCTTTTCCAATTGTTTGAAATGGTGCTTTGTGTGGTTTTGAAAGTATTTTGAAAAGAGGCCGTCATTTTGGCAATCTTTGTAATGATTCTTGTTTGTAAGAATGTATACAAATATGTTTTATCTTTTGAAAAATATTTCAATGTTTGAAAGTTGTTTGGAAATATTTTGAAATTGTGTGTGTGTTTGTTTGAAAATAGCAAGGATGGTTTGTAAAATTGATCAAGTAACTAGAAACTTATCTACCTACTCAAAAGTCTTTCCTACACATTTTTAACCCTTTGACATTGTTGTTTTACCATTGTATTTGGTAAACAACCTTATCTTTGGATGTTAAACGGGACAGGCGTGGGTCATCGTATGACCATGATAACAATATTACCAAGTATCTTTAGCAAGTTTTTGAGGGACTAAGATCATCTTTGTTTAGGCAACCAAGATAGCGTCATCGAGGGACTATGATCTTTTGTTTTGTTTGATTTTGCCAAGATACCTAGCATGCATACCATGGCCATTTTAAGGCAACAAAGTGGGTGAAACCCTAGGGGTGCTTGTGTGCAATGTGTTGTCTTTTTTCATGCATTTTTGTCTTGTATTTAGTCATGCTATTTGTTTGATTTTTGGTCTTTGCATACAAAACCCTAATTTACTATCATGGTATATGAAAGCAATAAAATGCGTAAAGTAAATCTAGACTATTACAACAATATTATGGGGAGGGGGATACAAGTTTGAATAGGGGGTATTTGTACAAAATAAAACCCTAATTTACTATTACAATCCAATTGAATTTATACAACAATAAGTAAATAAATAAGTATTTAAATATGGAATAAATTGTAAATATGCAAAAATGTTTTTGTATTTGTTTTATTCATGAGAAAATAAATTTATTTATGTCTTAAAAATAAGAAAATAAAATGATTATTTTTGAAAGGGTGAAAACCCTAATTTTTGTTTTAAAAGAAAATATTGTTTTCTAATTATTTATTTATTCAATTTATGTACAAGAAAAATAATAATAATATATACAAAATGTTAAAAAATTAAATATTGTATGAAAATATTATTTTAAGTGTATAAATAATAAAAATAAAAATATATGATATTTTTAATATTATTTACAAATTTATTTAAGAAAATAAAAGTATATTAACCTAATAACTAATTTTATGCTAAAAAAAAAATAAAAAAAATGATAAAATGCAAAAAATAAAGAAAATATTTTTTATGATTTTAAAAATGTTCAAAAAAAATAATAAAGTCAGAAAATATAAATTATGCAAGAAAATATAAAAAATAAAAGAAAATGATCAGGGGGGTGTAGAAGTAAAAAAAAGGGTGTGAATAGAAAACAGGCCCAAGGCCCTGGCCCAGGACAGCACTTCATCCCTGTCCTTGCTCCCTGCGCGCGTTTCTGAGCTTGATTTTGTTCTTGCTCATGTTTGCATGAAATAAAAAATTTACAACATGAAAGTTATAGCATTTTCAATCACGATTCCAACCATATCCATTTTGTGACCTAACTCTAAGAAACCAGGGAGAATTTCAGTGGCCCTAATTCCTGACCTACTTTTTTCAGCAACTTCAACTATCAAATACTCCTAGCTCAATCAATATAAATGGAAGCTATGCATATGTACAGCTCAAGCACATTAAGGACTACATTTTTGCTTCACAAACCTAAGCTTAATGATGCCTAAATAGAGAGATAGAAACCTGACAAATACCTTGTTCAGTTGAGTTTGAATATGGCAATGTAGCAACTTTGAGTGAGGCCTGAAGATCGTGTGAGCTTGCTTGAAGTTCCCTCAAGCTGTCCCAATGCTCAGCTTGCCTTGAAGTTGCCTGAATCTCCCTGTAGAAGTCAACCTGCAAAGCTTCAAAATGAAAATGGTGATCCTCGAAACAGAGGTTACAGTTGCTGGACAGGGTCCTGGATAGTTTAGGTGTAATGTATGGAATGTGTTTGAAGTGGTTCCAAGCAAAACGCACGAGGCAAAATGAAAATGGCTTGGTGTTTGTAGAAGATGCCCTGTTTGGGCAGGAACTTGGTGTTTTTGTGTTTTTGGGTGTTTGAGAGCTTAGAAAATCGTGTCTTAGGCTTGTTACAATATGCTGAACTTGGTTCAAATGATGCTTAGGCTTAGTTTTATCAAATGGAAGAGTTATGTGGACTTTTGCAAGTTTACTTGCTTTTGAAGCAAATTTGAGATGACAATGCCCAAGGCCTGTACAAGCTAGTTCCTTAGCTGCACATAGTTGGTGAACTTTGTCTGATATTTGTGGACTTTGTTTGCAGCAAGAGATTAGGTCCACGGCTCAAGATAAACAAAGTTGCAAAAAGCAAACTTTATCAAAGTAGCATTGTAACCTTTATGCCATTTTTGGAATAATTCCTTGTGCAATTCTCCATAGCTCAGAACAAAGCCATTGTCCAATGTATTTGCATTCAATTTTGGAGTGTAAAAATGATTATAACCTGTAATGCAAGTACAAGCATGATTCAAACTGATTTGTAACTTGAACCAATGTGAAAAATGCCTTGGACAAAAGTGATAAATTGCCATTTTCATTTCTTTGATTCTCCCTAACCACAAATGATCTTGGGGAGTTCTTGGACATTTTGGAAAGCTTGTAACATGCTCTACAATCCATCTTTCAAATGCATTTTGAGATTACACTTGGAACTAGTTGAAAAGTTGTCATGAAGTTAGGTCAAAAATCTGCCTAAACTAGGGCAAAATTTCACTAAGTTAAAAAGTTTATGGACCCTTATTCACAAAATCATAACTTGAGATCCAAGCATATTTTGGGAATACCTTGTGAATAAAAGTTGTAGATTTCGTGGAGGACTACAACTTTCATGTTGGAAGTTTTCTTTGAATCCAATTGCATCATGGTGAAAAAGTTGGGAAAAGTTGGGGGAAAATAAGAAATTTTCATAACTTAGAAAAATTCTAAGTTATGAAGTTTTTCAAACTTAAACCCTAATTTCCAAATTTAGGTTTCTTGGTGAACAAGTTTCATGTTTTGACACATCTTGATGAAAAATGACCCTTGGCACTTGATTTTGACCAAAAAGTCAAAGTTTGACTTTTTAGTGTACAAGATTTTTGATCAGTTGACTGGAAAATTCATCTGTCAATCCAATGCATTTGAGATCTTTTGAACCTGGTGATTAGGTCAAGATGATGCTATTGAGTCCTTGAAACCATGCTTGAACCCAATTTTCCATTGGCTAGGTGAAAAATCAGAAATTACCCTTCTACAGTCAAAACCCTAATTTTAACCATTTTACCCTTTTGATGATCTGATCAATTTTCTTGAGGAGTTGTGATCCAAACTTGATCAAATGGTTCATATGAGTCTATAATGTTTACGTGGATAAAAAATTATGAGGTTTGACTGTAAATTGGCCACAATTGACTTTTCCCCCAATACAACTGATTTTTAGGTCAACTGTCCAATTGACTGGGCAAAAATTTGATTCAAGGCTTGAAACTTGGTATGAGCAATCTTAGGAGTCCAACATGAAGTATGAAAGTCACATGAGGCATTGGAATTCCAAAAATCCTTGTGCAAACTCAAACCCTAATTTCAGGTCATCAGTGCAAAGAGATGTCTTGAGTTGTGCAAACCCTAATCTGGTCTTGAGTCCAAGAAGTCTTGTGAGGAGAATCTTGATAAAATGAGAGGGCAAATTTTGGAGTACAACAGACAGTCATTAGCTCTCAAGAGAAAATCCCTCTAAGTCAAGACCTACAAAGGAGACTTAAGAAAAACTGGGGCATCCCGCTGACCGTAAGAACAGTCAGGCAAAATTAAGGATAACAAATCAAAAGGAGGTCACTATAAATCCTTAACAACATGAAAAATGCTGCAAAAATGACTGCCTTCCGACAAACTTAACTTGTCTGAACCATCACCAAAACGTCATTCCAGACTCATTTGGAGTTCAAACGCACAATTAACTGAGTTTAGGACTGAAGAACGTTACAAAGAGTGGGTGGGTACAAATACATTTTGAGCCTTTATCCTTTGTTTCATAAACTGTGAACCAAGCCACGTTACAACCCTTCAAAAGTCCTAATTGAAGCATGGGTTAGTTTGAAAGCATACTGTTACAAAAGGTATCCTGACTCCTGTAGAGCTTTACTCTAAATCCTAAGTTGAAATTTTCTTACAAAATTTCTTTACTTGCTAAAACCATTTTCAAAAAGTTCAAGACAAACATAAACTTTGCATTACTTCAATATCACTGTTTGCATATAGCTATTTGTTTGACAGCAGAGAAATTTACACAACGAATATCCAGTGAATGAAAGCTCTCTCAATCACAGCAAGTGGGATGACACTTCCAATGACAAATATCCTATCAACAAGGAGGCATGACTATCCAAGCACACCTGGGACAGTCCAGTCAAGATTCCAAGAAATCTCTCAAGAAGTACAGAATAACCAGGGGCAGGTCTCCATCTCCATTACTTTGGGCATTGAATGCCAATCTCAGCAAAGGGTTATGTACAATCAAACATTTCCTGGCAGTGCCACAAACACTCGCTACTAGGGGCAGTGACAAATATCCCCTAAATTCTTCTCATAGGATGATTCCCCAGCCAGATTTTCAATCTCTGAAAACCTCTTCCCAACTGAGTCGACTTCAAGAATCCTCGAGGATTTCTGCCAATGAATTTGCCGCCTCTCCAACAGACTGAGCAACAGGGTTTGTTTCCCCAACAAATGGCAGGATTCCCCAACTTTAGTTTGCCTCTCCGACTACTACAAATCAAAGGACCACAACTCCTCTTTCCCAGTAGACTACTCTACAATCCCCAGCAAGTTACTGTAAAGCCCAGACCTGACCAAATATCAGTTCAACTTCGTCCATCAAGAGATAACTCCTGGTAGAGCAACAGACAACCGAGAATTCTAATCTCTTTTCCCCAAGCTGGAATAAACACTCTCCAACATAGTATTCTCAAACAAAGTCGATATTCCCCAGCGGAGTTCTCCTCAACAAAACAAGAATCCTCAGTGGAAACATTCTAAACATTCAATACAAATTTCAGATACAATTCAAATATGCTCCAGATACGGATGCCATTCTGATACTCACTCAGATCCAACTTTCAGATACAGTTCAGATACACTCCAGATACAAATGCTATTTTGATACTTATTCAGATTCAACTTTCAGATACAATTCAAATATGCTTCAGATACGGATGCTATTCTGATACTCATTCAGATTCAACTTTCAGATACAGTTCAGATACGCTCCTGACACGGATGCCATTCTGATACTCATTCAGATTCAACTTTCAGATACAGTTCAGATACGCACCTGACACAGATGCCATTCTGATACTCATTCAGATTCAGCTTTCAGATACAGTTCATATACGTTCCTGACACGGATGCCATTCTAATAGTCATTCAGATTCAGCTTTCAGATACAATTTAGATACGCTCCAGATATGAATGCTATTATGATACTCATTCAGATTCAGCTTTCAGATATAGTTCAGATACGCTCTAGATACAGATGCCATTCTGATACTCATTCAGATCCAACTTTCAGATACCGTTCAGATACGCTCCAGATACGGATGCTATTCTAATACTCATTCAAATCCAGCTTTCAGATACCATTCAGACACACTCCAGATACGGATTCTGTTCTGATACTCATTCAGATCCAACTTTCAAATACAGTTCAGATACGCTCCTAACACAAATGCCATTTTGATACTCATTCAGATTCAGCTTTTGGATACAGTTCAGATACGTTCCTGACACAGATGCCATTCTGATACTCATTCAGATTCAGCTTTCAGATACAGTTCAGATACGCTCCAGATCCAGATGCTATTCTGATACTTATTCAAATTCAGCTTTCAGATACAGTTCAGATACACTCTAGATAGGGATGCCATTCTGATACTCATTCAGATTCAGCTTTCAGATATAATTTAGATACGCTCTAGATACAGATGCTATTCTAATACTCATTCAGATTCAACTTTCAGATACATTTCAAATACGCTCCAGATACGGATGCCATTCTAATACTCATTCAGATCCAACTTTCAGATACAATTTAGATACGCTCCAAATACGGATGCTATTCTGATACTCATTCAGATTCAACTTTCAGATACAGTTTAGATACGCTCTAGATACGGATGCTATTCTGATACTCATTCAGATTTAGCTTTCAAATACAATTCAGATACGCTCCAGATACAAATTCCATTCTGATACTCATTCAGATCCAGCTTTCAGATACAGTTTAGATACGCTGCAGCTACAGATGCCATTTTGATACTCATTCAGTACATTTTTCCATTCAGATACAATCACAACATAGATTCATTCTGACACTCCCTCACACAGCTGCCAGATACATGCGACACAATCTCATTTATTTTGAGAACATCATTGTACCATACATTTCATACATCATGATATTGCATACAACTAACCTTTCATTTTTCAAGAAAGATCAATCAACATAAAATTATCGTCAAAATTTTCAGCAAGTCAAATACAGATCAATTCCCAAGAAAGGATTGGTCAACCATCTACGTAGTAGATGCCTTCTCTGGTTCAGATAAATCACTCAAAGACTTA
Source organism: Vicia faba (assembly GCA_948472305.1). NCBI lineage: Eukaryota > Viridiplantae > Streptophyta > Magnoliopsida > Fabales > Fabaceae > Vicia > Vicia faba. The sequence goes on along the minus strand of OX451740.1, from coordinate 1,134,350,064 downwards.
CTATACTTCTCTCCAGTTAAAGAATATTCAAGACCTCTTTTGGTTCAGTTTAAATCTCTTAATGGTTTATCCTGATACTTTCCAAAAGAAACATTTCTGGTTCAGATAAATCTCTCAATGATTTGTTCTAATTCTTCTCCAGATCCCTGCCGGTTTAGTTTAAATCTATCAATGTTTTATTCTGATTCTTTCCCGCAGGCGTCTTCTCTGGTTCAAATAAATCTCTCAATGATTTGTTCTGATTCTTCTCCAGATCCTTGTCGGTTCAGTTTAAATCTCTCAACATTTTATTCTGATTCTTTCCTGCAGACGTCTTCTCTGGTTCATATATTCTTTCCCGCAGACGTCTTCTCTGGTTCAGATAAATCTCAATGATTTATTCTGATTCTTCTCCAGATTCCTGCCGGTTCAGTTTAAATCTCTCAATGTTTTATTCCGATTCTTTCCCGCAGACGTCTTCTCTGGTTCAGATAAGTCGCTCCAAGATTTATTCTGATTCGTCTCTGGACCACTTATGGTTCAGTTTAAATCTCTCAACGGTTTATCCTAATTCTTTCCCACAGACAGTTTCTCTGGTTCAGATAAGTCGTTCCAAGATTTATTCTGATTCTTTTCCAGTGGAAGTCAAGTTTAGACTTGATCTAGTTTCCATCAACAATCACCTTTGAATGGCATCTTTAAGCCCATTCCCTACGCAATCAACCACCACACCATCGAGTACAAATTTCTGGTTACTTTAGTGTTCAATCATCTTCTACCTTCAAGTCACGAATGACAGATTCTCCAATCTAACTCTTCAAGCGTAAGAAGATTGAACAGGGACAGCTGTTGTACCCCAAAATTTTCCCTCTCAATTCTCAAGGCTTTTCTTAAAAGGATTTTCAAGGTTCAAGCTTGAACAAGTTCATTGGGATTTTCCAATACCAAAATTAAAAGGAAACTGTCAAAAAGGGAGAAAATAGATAAAAATAACATTTTGACAAATTTGGAGGAAAACAGGTCTCCTTCGATTCAGCACCCTTCGATTGATTCTTGGCCTCCTTCAATTGCTCAAAATGGCTGCTAGCGTGCCTCTTTCGCCTGGGCTCGTGACTTCTTGTTACAGGCTTTATTTGTGTCTTTTGCTGCCTCCATGCTTGCTTTGAAAACCAATTTTTGCTGCCACAAGTGTCCCATGCAGGGCAAGCCTTTCGATTGGACAAGTATGCTGCATGCATGCTTGTAATCGAAGGTCATGACCTACTGGCCACATGTACCCCCTGCAAGGAAAAGTCTTCGTTTGGACACAAGTTCCTACATGCAAGTCTTCATTTGGGCACTTACCTTCTGCGTGCCTGCGTGCAAACTTCAGTTGAGCAAGAGCCTCCTTCGAATGCAACTTGGATTACATCCTTCGTTTTGAGCAAGAGCCACCTTTAAATGCAACTTGGGTATGTTCTTCATTTTGAACTTAAAGCCTCATTCGAATGCAAGTTTAGGTACATCCTTCGTTTGGATTTGAAACCTCCTTCGAATTCACTTGCACCAAGGGCCTCTTGCAGAGTTTATCTCTCACAAGTTTCGTTTGAGCCAAGAGATATCTTCATACAAGATTTAACTAAGTTCTTGCTTCCCTTGAAGGAATATCCTTTGACTCAGAAGCCATGAACTTCCCTCACTCTAAAAGGTAATGACTCCCTTTATGTTTGTTTCGATCCACATGCTTAGATTGGGAAACATGCTTCCTTCGAACACAAGCTTTCGATTGGGCAATATGTTTGTTTCAATCCAAGCTTCGACTGGGAATTACCTTCCTTAGAGTAAGCTTGTTTCGACCACAAGCTTTGACTGAGGCAAAGGCTTCCTTCGAACAAGTGCACTTTGATCTCATCCTTGCATTTGACTCAAGACCAAATCTCATTTGCCAGGCTATGTTGATTCTAAATCTTTACATAATCAGAGGCTTGTACAAGGGTTTTAAACTTTGTCTTTTGGATAATACTATCCTTGGTTAAAGACTACATACCCTTTCTTTTCATAGAAAGTACTTTATCACAAAAGCAGCTTTCCACCTGAATTTCGTCTGAACGAAAAGCAGGGCCAGAGGCACAAGTCTAATCAACTGCCAACAGGCCCCCACTTGTACCTTTCACGTTACCTATTATTTTATTGTTTTGCAAGGCTGGCTACTTCAAACATGTCCATTCTTTTCTCTATAAATAGAGGAACATTTGAAAATCTAAGGGAGGATCTTTGGACCAGAGGAATGAATCCCCTAAAATTTCTCAAACACAACAAAACTCTCAAGTTCATCAACACTTGAGAAATCATAAAAAACCCAGAATCACATTCATATCCTTCAATTCTGAAGAACAACCACACTTCAGTCTCCTTCGAATCAAAGAAGCATCACACTTTCTTTTTCTCTTCCTTCGAATCCAGCGTTCCAAGCACATCTATTGACCCTCTCTTTTGAATCCAGCATCCTGGGCCTCCACTCAAGGTCCCACATCCATTCAAGGTCTGAAGCAAGGTAAGTTAGTCTTACCTTTAAACTTTTCGTTTCATGGAATAATAATTTTCCCTATCGTTTGAAACATGTACATACGATTGTTCCTTTCGTTTCCACCCTTTTAACATATTTTACAAAGCTAACTCTTTCGTTTTGCTTTCTGTTTACCTGAACTTGCTTTAATTATTAAACTGTTTACAAGACAAATACTAGCATGGCCTCAGACCATATTGCCATTTAATGCTTTAAACGAAAGAAATAGGAAATAGGAAATAGGAAACGAAGCTTCTGGATTCTACCCTCTTTCTCCAGGTCAAACGAAAGAGACAACCAGGAGGCAAACCATGTTGACTTCCAGGCCCAGACGAAAAGCATGCCTTCACTGATTCCAGGCTCAGTCGAAATCCATTCCCTCACCGCTTTCAACCTCCAGTAGAAGAAGGCAACAAGGAAACAAGGCAGAACCAGAAGGCTTTGCCATAAACTGACTTCCAGGCCAATCGAAGGACAAGACCTCACTGGTGCCAGCCCCCAATCGAAGGCCATGACCTCACTAGTGCTAGCCCCAATCGAAGGAGGCCAACAAAATGCAAATCGAAGGGTGCTCCTGCCTGAATCGAAGGAGCTCTTTTTTACTTCTTTTTATCTTATTTTTGCCTTTACATTTCTATGCACTTCAATATGGTTGTAATAGTGTAGGATTTATTTTTTGCACTTTTTATTACTTTTGTACGAATGTTAGTAATTAGGTGTGTATGGTAAAATAAAAACAACAAGTAGACAATCCCTAATCAAAGACAAAATGCATGCAAATCAAACACACCATTCACACATGCACCCTTAGGGTAATTCCACTTGTTGCCTCGGAAATATAGTCATGTCCCTCGAACATGGGCATTTTAGCAAAGACCCTCGATAAAAGATCGTAGTCCCTCGATGACCCTAGATATTTCCTTCGGTAAACGATCTAGTCCCTAAACAACATTGTTAAAACGTACCATAGGTTACCTTCTATGACTATACAAACGTCCCACGCCCGTCCCTTCATATCCCATGATGAGACTTCTCACCAAATCAATGGTAAAATAGAAACACCTAAAGGAGGAGGAAAAGAACATCTAAGACCTTTTGAGTAGGTAGATTTGCTCCTAGTTGCTCGCTTGCTCACAACAAAAAAAAATATTCTATACGTCAACACTCTCACTTTGAAACCTTTTCAAAAGACAACACTTTGTATGCATTCTCATAGAAACGAGAATCATTACAAAAACATCTTTTCAAAATCACTTTCAAAAACACATCTCACAAACACTTTTTGAATCATTTTCGAAACAAACACTTTTGTATGCGTTCTTATAGAAACGAGAATCATTACGAAGTTAAATTTTCAAAATAATTTCAAAACCCACACCATACAAAGCATAATTTCCAAACAAAAGCAAGTGATCTAGCAAGTAACTAAGAGCCCATGGAAAACCATGGATGAAAAGGGTGCTAATACCTTCCCTTTTCATAATCTATCCCCTAAACTCAAAAAACATCTCTAAAGGTCTTTCCTGTTCTTTTCAGCATTTCCTTTTGGATACAAGATTCGTGCATTTGACAAATCGTTTGAAGTCACTTGGTAAGACTCTTACTAATGATGAAATTAATCTTAAAGTGCTTAGATCTTTATCCAGGGAATGGAAACCAAAAGTGACGACAATCTCCGAAAAGAAAAGTCTATCCATAATGACTTCCGCAACATTATTTGAAAAACTTCAAGAATATGAGATGAAACTTGGAAGACTAGAAAAGCATGAGAATCAAGAGAAGAAATCCAAAAGTATTGCATTAAAGGTTGACTCCAAGGAAATTGAAAAGGGAGATGATCCGGAAGATGATGAGAACTTCATGCTTCTTGTAAAAAGGTTAGGTAAATTTTTTGGTAATAATGAAAATGCTAACTTTGTGAAAAAGAAGAAATTCTTCAACAAGAAAGAAGCCTCTACATCAACACAAAATGTGACTTGCTATGAATGTTTGGAAACAAGGACACATAAAGTCGGAATATTCAAATCTCTTCAAGAAAAATAGTTTCAAGAAAAGAGAGGAGTCAAAGTCTAAAAGAGCCTATATTGCATGAGATGATAATGAAGTAAGTTCATCATCTGATTCAGAAAGCGAAGAATGTGTAAATCTTGCATTGATGGTATTATACCATTCTAATGATGAAAATGAAGAGGTTATTAATGAATTTTTTTCTTTTTGATAATGATGTTCAAGGTGTTATTGATGAACTTTTCAACGAATGTAAGATTTTATATAAAACAATGTCAACTCAAAAGAAATAAATTATATCTCTTGAACAAGATTGTTAAAATCGCAATTTAAAACCTAAAATCTATAGTTTTCACCTTTCTAGGTCGACATTTGGTGTTAAATCACATGATCGTTTTTAAGTAAAATTGTTTACTGAAATGATTTTACACATTTAAATCGGTCTAAAATCTACAAAATCGTGTAAAATTCAACGATTTTTACTCTCTAACTTGATTTTACCTTTTTTTTTTTAAAATAAAATTAAAAGCCCATCCCAATAAAAATTCTCTCACTTTATTATTTTATTAATTTTAAATAACCTTTCTTTTCATTATATGTGAAACTTTTCATTTACCAAAGCAATCAAAATTGAAAACTTTTAAACCGTAACGTCAATTCACTTCTACGACGTCGGACCGGAACTTCAACGGCAATATTATGGGAATGTTAGCTTTCTTATTCAATCGGTAAGTATCTAAATATTCTAATTTATTCTTCTTCTCAAATAAAAAACCATGATTGCTTATTATTACTATGTTTGTTACACTGTTGCTAGTTTTTCTATTTTGTGTTTTTGAATGCTACTAGTACCATGGTTTCTAATCTAACTGTACCATAATTTTGCCTAGTTTTGATTCAAACATCATCTTGTGGGACCTAGTGAAGGTTCTGAACCGTGTGCACAAGTCATAGATGATGTGAAATTAATAATGTTAAATATAGAAAAAAAAACGTTCAATTTATAATTTTATGGTGAATAGTTCTAAAGAGACAGTTTTTCTCTATCCGTGGGACACGTCTGATATTTCTAAAACAACTGATAATGTTTGTAAGATGTTAGATGATGCGATTGAATTTCTAGGAGAGAAGAATGTAATCCAAGTGGTCACCGATAATGCTGCAAATTTCAAAGCTGGTGGGGAACTGTTGGTGCTAAAGCGAAAGAATTTGTATTGGACTCCATGTGTAACCCATTGCATTGATTTGATATATGAGGATTTTGAAAAAGGGTTGATTATTCATTAGGTCAGTATAAAGAATGCAAGAAAGTTCACAGCCTATATTTACTCAAGAACGATGCTAATTACTATGATGAGGAAGTTATATATATATATATATATATATATATATATATATATATATATATATATATATATATATATATATATATATATGAGGTAAACTCTACGATTTTACGTTTTGATTTTACATGGGCAAAATGAGTAAAGATAAAAACTCGATTCTGACAACCTTGCTCTTTATGAAAATATTGACACCATGGAAAATAATTTTGAAATTGAAAAACAAAGTTTTTTTGAAAAAGAGAAACAAAATATTACATGCAAAGTTGGAAAGATATGAAAAAGGACAAGTTGAATTGGAAAATGTCCTTAGTCAATGAAGGTACTTAAATGATAAAAGTGGTATTGATTATTCTAAATCTAACAAACCAAATACTAGTAAAACTATCTTTGTTAAGGCAAGTGATCAATCCAACAAGGAAAAAATGAATAAAGCACAAAAGGTTCATCATTGAACTAAGAAGAGATTTTCTAAAAATAAATCTTATGTTCCTAGATATAGAAGTAATTTTTTTTCCTACATGTTTTTAGTGTGGTATAAGTGGCCATACATCTAATGTTTGCTATGTAAGAAACTTTAGTGTAGCAAGTGGACATTATGTGTGGGTTAAGAAAAAAACTAATTATGAATGACCTAAAGCACATTGGGTACCTAACCAGACATAATTTGTTTTGTAGGCTTGTTTGAAGACCACTACAAATCTATGGTATCTCGACAGTGGTTGTTCTAAGCATATGACGAGAGATATAAGCAAATTTTCAAATCTAGTGCTTAGGGCCAATGGTTTTGTCACTTATGGAGACAATAATAAGGGAAAAATTCTTGGCATTGGCAAAGTTGGTGCACCACCTTTCACATCCATTGAAGATGTACTTTATGTTGAAGAATTAAAGCATAATCTTTTAAGCATAAGCCAACTTTGTAACAAAGGCTTCAAGATCAAGTTCACCAAAGATGAATGTTTGATTATAAATGAAGTCACCAATGAGGTAAAACTCAAAGGTAAAAGAATTAACAATATTTTTATGATATCTTTAGATGATTTATCTTTGAAAGTAAAATTTCTCATGATAAATAACAATGAATCATGGCTTTGGCATAAAAGGGAAGTCCATATTCATATGGAACATTTAAATAAACTAGCCAAACATGATATTATCATTGGTTTACTAAAGATAAAGTTTGTCAAAGATAAAGTTTGTCAAAGATAAATTATGTGATGTTTGTTCAAATGGAAAACAAACCAAATCAACTTTCAAATCAAAGAATGTGGTATAAAAAATACCACTTCAATTGTTGCATATGGACTTATTTGGTCCATCAAGAACAAAAAGCTTCAGAGGTAATGTATATGCCTTAGTTATCGTTGATGATTTTTCTAGATATTCTTGGACTTTGTTTCTTGTGCAGAAAAGTGATGCTTTCAAGGCTTTTAAGAAGTATGAAAATCAAATTCAAAATGAAAAGTCATTGAAGATTGTATCAATTAGAAGTGACCATGGTGGAGAAATTCAAAATGCGTCTTTTGAAGAATTTTGTGAAGAACATGGTATCTCTCATAATTTTTCAGCACCAAGGACTCCACAATAAAATTGAGTAGTTGAAAGAAAGAATCAATTCCTAATGGAACTTACAATAACAATGCTTAGTGACGCAAATCTACCAAAGTACTTTTGGGCAGATGCGGTTAGTACAACATGTTATGTTGAAAATTGAGTCCTTATTAGACCTATCTTGAAAAAGACTCCACATGAACTCTTCAAAGAAAGAAAGTCGAATAATGCTCGCTTTCACATATTTGGATGCAAGTGCTTTATGCTAAAAAATGACAAAGAAAATCTCAGTAAGTTTGACGAGAAATCTAACAAAGGTATATTTCTTGGTTTTTCCCTCTCTAGTAAAGATTATAGAATTTATAATAAAAGAATTTTAACTATTGAAGAATTTATGCATGTTTCTTTTGATGAAACTAACACCTCTAAGGAGGACATAGTTGTTTGTGATGATGATGATGATATTATAAAATTACCCTCAAAAGAAGTTTCTATCGATCAAAGTGTGAAACAACCATAACACCAATAAGATGTTTCACAACAAAATACAAATCATAATTATCTTCCTCAAGAATGGAAAACCCATCATGATCATCCAATTGAGAAAGTAATTGGTGACATAAGCAAAAGAGTTTCAACAAGACTAAATCTCAAAGGTGCTTACTTGAACATGGAATTTGTTTCTCAAATAGAACCATCCAAGATTTCTGAAGCCTTAGGAGACGATCAATGGATTATATCTATGCAAGAGGAATTAAACCAAATCGAAAGAAATCAAGTTTGCGAACTTGTTCCTAGGCCAAGTGATAAACACATCATAAGTACTAGATGGGTGTTTAAAAACAAACTTGACGAGAATGGTATAATTTTTTAGAAAAAAAGAAAGATTGGTGGCTCAAGGTTATAATCAAGAAGAAGGAATTGACTTTGAAGAAAAATTCACTCTGGTTGCAAGGTTAAAAGCTATTCGTCTTTTACTTGCTTATGCTTGCTCATTAAATTTTCAGCTTTTCCAAATGGACGTCAAGAGCGCTGTCTTGAATAGATATATTAGTGAAGAAGTCTATGTCAAACAACCTTCTGGTTTTGAAGACTTCAAGAATCCTTCACATGTCTTTAAATTGAAGAAAGCTCTTTATGGCTTGAAACAAGCACCAAGAGCATGGTATGATAGACTTAGCAACTTTCTATGCGAAAGAGGATTTAAATAATTTAAAGTAGATAAAACCTTATTTATTAAGAAAATCAAAGGTAATACTTTATTGGTTCAAGTCTACATGGACGACATCATATTCAGTTCAACAAATAAATATCTATGTGAAGAATTTTCATTGATGATGCAAAGAGAATTCAAAATGTCTATGATGGGTAAGATGAACTATTTTCTTGGACTAAAAATCAAGCAATTAAAGGATGGCATCTTAATCAATCAATATAAGTATTGCAAAGAATTATTGAAAAAGTTTGATATGTATAGTTGCAAAGAGATGGCTACTCCTATGGGATCTGGTACATTGTAGATCAACACGAATTTAGTGTTTCAATTAATGTTACAAAATATCGAGGTATGATTGGTTCATTGTTATATTTGACGGAAATCCATCCTGACATTATGTTAGTGTTTGCCTTTGTGCTCACTTTCAAGCAAATCCAAAGGGATCCCATCTCATGACGGTAAAAAGGATCATGAAGTATCTCAAAAGAATAACGAACGTAGGCTTATGGTATCCAAAAGATAGTAAAAATGATTGAAAAAGCATTAGTGGTACATGCCACATTCTTGGAAATGCATTAGTATCATGGGCTTGCAAGAAATAAGCACATGTTGCTCTTAGCACGACTGATGAGAAATACATAGTAGCAGATAGTTGTTGTACACAAATACTTTGGATTAAGCAACAACTTCGTGACTACAGACTCGATCTAGGATGCATCCCTCTATGTTATGACAAGACAAGTGTGATTAATATTACAAAAAATCCAGTCATGCACTCAAGAACTAAACATATTGACATAAGACATCATTTTCTTCGTGATCATGTCCTTCAAGGAGATGTCAAAGTTACTTTCGTAGGTACTCATAATCAACTCGCGGACATATTCACAAATTTTTTGGCATGAGAACCTTTCTTCAAAATCCGAAGAGAATTGGGAATTTTGGATGAAAAAGACATATGATAACCGGTACACGTATTTATTTGTTTAAATTTTCATAATTTTTCCTAATCTATGAAACAATGATTTAATATGTTTTTGTATGAAAATATATGATTACATGATGCCTAAACATGTATATAGATGTTATGTAACTTTTTATGTGGTTATGTTTGGTAAATTTCATGTTCCATTGCCACTGTTTTTTGTATTTGGCAAAAAATTTATGCGGGATTCGATTATCCATTATGCAGAAATCAATTTCCTGAGACAAAATTTTCACTTCCTGGGCCTCTGATGCATTTTGTGTGATGGAAATCGATTACCCCTATGTGGAAAATTGATTTCCTGTACGAATTTTTGTTTTATTTTTCAGCTTTCCATTTAAGTTGTTTGATTGTTTTAAATGTTAGTCAAACTTTCATCTCTCTCCCATCTTCCACCTTCCACCCACTCCTTGGAACTCAATCCCATTCGCACTTATCCTTTACTATTCACTCAAAACTCCCCACTTACGAATACAATCTCCTTTAAATCTCACTATCATAAAATCAATATATATCAATTTTCTCACACCTAAACACAAATAAGTTATTTTTCAGAATCACTTCTTCTCACTCAAAGGCAAAAACGAAAATCCCTTCTCAAAACTTAACTCCTCCAAGCTCCTTATGTGGCTCCTTCTAGACATGCAAAGGGAAAAGCAAAAATTTGTGAAAGCTCTAATGCTCATGATTTTGACCCAGAAAAAGTTTAACCTATTATGAAGCAGAGAAGATTAACGACAAACTTTAGATAGAGGGCTATACTCCTTCCAAAATTCGGTAAACTTGAAACTTTTCCCTCTAATAGTTTCACTTTTCCTGCTTTGCTAGAAACATAAGGGGTTGTGGATTTTGTGTCTGATTCGGAGTTGTATTATCCAGATTTGGTTAGATATTTTTACTCTCATTTTACGCTACATCTGGGTTGTGCTTTTAGCACTATTGTTAGAGGTAAAGATATTTCTATGTCATTGGTAGAATTTGGCGCTTTTTTAGATGTTCCATCTGAAGGTTTCAAAATTGTTCGTGGTTTTACTCCTGACACTCTGGGTTGGGAAAATTACAATAAGATGGATTATTTCTTTAGCGTTTATCGGATTATGCAACAAGAATTTTATGTTCGACTAGCTCGTTCATCCTCTACCAAACTGTTAGTGTCAAGCAAAAATTTGTCAGTAAGTGACTTTATGCTTCACTACTTTCTCGCTTATGTGCTTGCTCCAAAAGGGAACAATTACATTAAAATTAGCGATTTGGAAATGATGCTTCTCTTTGCTATGAAGAATGATATGAAAATCAATTGGGCCTATGTAATTCTCCATCATATGGAATACTCCAAAGGGTTGACAAGTGGTTATCCTTATGCTAGAGCAATTACAAGGATTTTGGAAAATTGTGGAATTAGTTTGCATCGGGAACCTACTAAGAAAATGGGAAATACAAGTGTGATCACTAGTAGCAATTGTTTAAAGAACATGACATTTTTTAAGGATGTGGATGGAATCTTCAAGCATACGGATGGGGAAAACGTATATGCTCCTCCTCCCGCCCCCGAAGGTGGATATACCATAGAATTTCTCTATAACAAATTACATGAGATAGATATTTGTCACTCGTCTGAACTTAGGGCTATTCGCGATGACCTAAACTTTATCAAACAACAAAACTATCATCAAAGTAAGGATGAAGAAGAGAAATAGAAAGAAGGGAATAAGGATAGTGAAGAAATGGATGAAAGTGACTAATATGTTTTTGTCTCATTTACTTATGTTTTCTTTAAATGTTTTGTCTATGTTTATCTTTATGTTATTGCTCTCTAAGACAATGTTGTTTCCTTGTAGTTTTTATTTTGTTGTTAAAGACTTAGTCTATTATGTTATGTTTTCAAGTCTCTTGTTATGTTATGGTTGTTAATTATGCTATGGTTTCTCTATGCTTTGTGTGATAGATTATACTTTGCTATTATTATGCTTAATGTTTCAATCTTGAAACTTTTTCCATCCTTTTTGCTAATGACAAAGGGGAAAAAGTTATTATGTTATTATGTTATTTCTTTCTCTAACAAAATATACAACAAGATTTGAATTGTAAAACAACTCTCATACGTGGATGCATGGATCAAGGGGGAGAAATTATTTCTAGGGAGAACATTGATCATAAAGCTTCAATTGTTTCTCATCATCAAAAAGGGGGAGAATGTGAAGTCAAGACTCTTCATCCAATGTGTTTTGATGAAGACAAAGTACAAAGTGCAATTCAAATAATCTTCTCAAAAAGTATGGAAAAATCCTTAAGTGCAAGACTCATCATAATGAAAGCTAGCATCAAATAAACTCAAGAATTGTACTTTGAAGACTAGCTTGGATCTTAATTGATAGAGATACAAGCATGCATTTATATTGATAACTTAGTGCTCAATATTCTCTAAATATTCACTTGCATGCATAACAAGGTTTAACTAAAAGTTTCAATCTATTTCTGCACTGAAAAACAAATATTTTTTCAAAAAACAGTTCAGAAAATCGACTACCCCAATATGGGAAATTGATTTCCTCTTCTTTTTTCAGCCTGCCAGCCTTTTCCAGTAAACAAAGTTTAGTTATGGAAATCGATTACCCTATATCTGGAAATCGATTTCTTTCACGATTTTTTGAAAAATCATTTGCATTGATTACCCCATATTTTAAAATCGATTTCCTGAGTTGGCAGTAGCATTTCAAGTCTATTTTGCATCTAAACATTTTGAAAATCGCATACCTTAACCTCTTTCACTGAATCACTGAATCACACTCATTTATAGAGGTGTTAAGGTGTTACATATATCCTACTTTTTCAGATTTAAAATTGACCTCTTTCATTGCAATTTAACATCATTATATTCATTCAAATTTCAAACAAGTGTTTTTTATTCTTAAACTTTCATAAAAAAAATTATGCATTTGTCTCCATATTAGTCCAGAAAAATTCACCTTGTATTCATAAATACTTGAGCACTATACTACCCTTATAAATTGCTTGTTTAGAAGGGAAGATCAATCTTATTGATTGATACATTTTCATATACTTTCTAACTTAATATTTTTCCATATTATTGGAAGTGAGACGATTGTTCTCGTTTCAACTTAATGGTTCACAAGAGGATTGTTCTTGTGATTATGGTTAGTCTTGTACAAGTCTTAACAATAATGAAATCTTTTTTGTGTTGAAAGGGGACTGGACGTACCTTAAGATTGAAGGGAACCAATGATATATCCCCGTGTCATTTATTTTTCTGCGCTTTATTACTTTCATATAACTTCACCATAAACCAGAAAAATAATTCCAACATCACTAAAAACTGATAAAATTTTAAAGTGCCTAATTCACCCTCTCTTAGACGCACTTATTACTTACAAATAGGACGAATAAGCACCATATTTAAGACATAACATGCCGTGCTAATAACATCGGCCCTAAAATATTTTGGTAGACCGCAATCATTGAGCATTGTTCTTTCCAACTCCTCTAAAACATAATTTTTATACCCCACAACACCATTTTGTTGTGGAGTTCTAGGAGCTGAAAAGTTATGTTCAATACCAAATTTATTACAATATTCATCAAAGAGGTAATTTTCAAATTCAGCTCTCTGATCGCTTCGGATGACAACAATTTTAGAATTCAATTTATTTTAGGATAACTTGAAAAAAAATGTAAAATCCGCAAGTGTTTCATCTTTGCTACGTAAGAAAATAGTCCAACAAAATCTAGAGTAATCGTCTACAATTACAAAACCATAGTAGTTTCCACCTATGCTTTTGGTCCGTGATGGTCCAAATAAATCCACGTGAAGGAGCTCAAGAGGTCTCGACGTTGAAATAAATTTTTTATATTTAAAAGAAACTCTTGTTTATTTGCCTTTTTGACACGCATCATATAAGTGATCTTTTGAGAAATTTATTTTAGGTAGACCAATTACTAAATCTTTTGCAACTATTTTATTAAGTAGATCAAAATTGATATGTGCCAAACGTCTATGCCATAGCCAAAAGTCTTCACTCATGGTAACAAGACATTGGGCATTATTCAAGGAACCTTCTCTTAAGTCAAGCATATAGATATTATCTACCCTAACACCATTAAACATACAATCCTTATTTTCATTATGTACTATCATGCAACACTCTTTGGCAAAAGTTACCTTATACCCATTATCATACAATTGACTAATGCTAAGAAGGCTATGTCTAAGGCCTTCAACTAACATAATATTTGAGATAATAACAGTTGAGGTATTATCTATACTACCTTTTCCAAGTATTGCAACTTTATTGTAATTATCATAGGATACATAACCTTTCTTCTTCTCCATAAAGTCAGAGAATAAAGAAATGTCTCCTATCATGTGTCTTGAACATCCACTATTGAGAATCCATCTTCCCGTCATAGCATCAAGACACTCAACCTACAAAATCAAACAAAAGTTATAGGTACACAATTCTCATTGGGTCCTTGGGAGTGAGTGAAAGAATTTTTGCTTTTGGGAAACAATTCGAAATTGCCTTTAGGAACTAAAAGGCACCTAAATTTTCATTTTTCAATGGTGTGACCTTTCTTGCAACAATAGTGATAAAGCAACCTATGTTGATATTTAAATTTTCTATTTGAATCCTTCTTAATAAAATTATACTTTTTATAAGGCTTTTCAACCTTTGAAGAATTAATAGCAAAAGTAACACAAGATTGTGATGCCTTGTCCACTTTTGTTTCAAGAGTACTCACCTCTTGTTGCCAAATTTGACAAGTTTCACAATCGAGACGACATGATTCCTCATTCTCCTTTTTATGATTTTGACTATCTACAATAGATCACTTTAATGCTTAAAATTTCTTATTGTTTTCTTCAACCTTTGCTTTCAAATATGTAAAAAAAAATCATTGGAAGCTAATTTCTTATAAGCATGTAATGCCTCTTTTTTTAGATTTTCAGACACATTTTTCAATTTAATAAAATAAAACCTATCAACATTGGAGTATTTAGAATGACTTATATTCTTTTTCTTGATTTGACGTTGATTAGCCATGAAACGATAATTTGCCTCTTCATCACTATCACTTGAGCTTTCATTACTCAAGGCATCACAATCGCTATCCCAAGCAAAATAGGCTTTTCTAGAATTTATAGAGTTGTTTCGTTGGCTCTTTCATTCCATATTAGCAAGAGATGGATAATCCGGTCTAAAATGACTCAACTTTCCGCATTCATAGCACACACCTCTTGTCTTATCCTTTTTGCTATTTTCATCTTTAGAGGATGTAGATTGTTTTCTAAATTTCACAAGATTTTTATCGGAGTGTTTGACACCATTCTTTTGAATGTATCGATTGTACCTTCTCACAAATAATTCATCATCTGAATCTTCTTCATCACAAGAAATACTATCATTAGTGTTCTCATTATCTGAGGATCTTGAACTTTAAGCCCTAAGAGCTTTAGAATTCTTTCCTTCCTCTTTATCAGTGTCTTTCTCTTTTTTCTTCTTTTTCTCAAGCTTCTTTTCAAGTTTATCCAAGCAAGTGAGTTCTTGCTCGTTTCTTCCAAATTTCCAAACAAAGTGGTCAAATCAAGTGTTGCAAGATTATTGGCTTCCTTTATCGCGGTGACCTTCGGTTTCCAATTCCTAGTAAGATATCTCAAAACCTTGTTAGTAGAAATAACATTGGAAATAGGAATACCTAGCAAATTTAAATAATTAATAAGATGCAAGAGTCACTTTTGCATTTGAGCAATGGTTTAACCATGCTTCATGCGAAAGAGTTCAAACTCTTGATTAAGTGTATTAATTCTAGCTTATTTGGCCTCATTAGTTCCCTCATAGATAACTTGTAGAGTATCCCACATAGCTTTAGCAGTCTCACAACAGGAAATGCGATAAAACTCATCAACATCAAGAGTGAATATGATAATGTTTTTCGCTTTCCAATTATGTGACCACTTCTTATTATCTTCCTCATTCCATAATGTTTCCGACTTAGGTGTAACAACACTTTCAACCTAATATGTCACCGGTGTTGGACTATTTTGAATGGCTTCCCACACATCTTTGTCATATGAGTTGACATGAATTTGCATACAAGCTTTTCAATAACTATAATTTTCTCCCGTAAAAATTGGGGCTCTTTTATAATCCCCTTTAGGTTTGTACGCCATTTTCTAATAAGTTTTGAAGCTGGAATGAACAAGGCTCTTGATGTCACTTGTTAGACGATGTCACCTTATCTAGAGGGAGGGGTGAATAGATCACCAAGCCAAAAAATTCAGATAAAAACTCTGGTTTCAAAGATAGTTAAAAAGAGTAACGCGAAAGATTTTGATATAGATCAAAAATGTCGTCTATATGAACCTAGCTATTGGACGTCGAATATGAAAATATAAAGATATTTATGGAATGAAAAACACAATTTTTTTTTTATAAACTTAAATCAATTAACAGAGTAGTAATCGTTTATAGCAAGTTACTATCAATATTATTTCCAATGGTAACTAACAAAAGAACAAATAAAACAATTTGTCGAACACTTGGTGTGCGATCGAATTTTCCTTTGAGATGTATTGATATAAAAAAGCACTTATAATCAAAAGTGATTATAAGAAAATCAACACCTAATTCAAAATAAAACAACCACAAAAAAAATCTTATGAGTCGATCGATTACTCAATGCTATTTGACAAATTGATTAATGAAAATTAAAGCAAGTAAAGTGATAAGAAAAAGAGACACGAGGATTTGTTTAGGAAGTTCTCCAATCGTCCTCTCTATGGCTATGTCTCCGCCCAATTCTAATTTTGGAATTAGAATAATTTCTTAATATGCAAAAAGGCGTTATAAGAGAAGTGTTTCAAGAGCAACCCTTACAAATCCTAACCGTTTGTTGTTGATTCAACCCCTTCTCTTCTTTTGATTTTGAGAAAGACTAAAATACAATAGCTACCAATTAATTTATCGACTATTGCCACTCCTTTGCATTTTTATCTCCAAATCTTCCGCGCACGATCAATTGTACCTATTGCACACAAGACACTTCAATTCGATTCGTCGTTCTCGTGCTACTTCCTTTGTGTTCTTTATCTCCAAAGGCCTTTACTAGGCTGCAATCCTCTCTTGAATGTTTTGCACAAAAACCCTAAATCTATCAACGATCTTGAAGGATAAACTCATGGTTTTTCCGGATGAAACCCCTACAAATCTCAACCCAATATTCCCGGCTACACAAGAACCTAATTGGACATTATCAAACCTTTCCTAGATGACACCCCGACAAAAGATGATTATGTGTGATTTATCAGTGTGTATGCATAGGTTGGAGGTTAAAGGTGAAGAGAAAATGCAGTATGTATTTATAGTTTCATCATGTTGGAATGATGCATGAATGGTGTATTTATAGTTATGGAAGTTTAGACTAAAAAAGGTAATTTTGAGAATTAAAAAGAATTGAAAAATTGACCTAATCAAATAGTATGAGCCGAACTTAAAATCGTATGTGCTGACACATAAGTCAAAATTAAACTGTATGTGCCGACCTGAAAAGCAGATGTCTCAATCTAAGAATGGCAAAAGCGTTTTGCTTTAAAAACTACAATACATGTGCTGCCTTGAAAATCGTATGCCAACACATAAAATAACAAAAAACTACAAATTCTTAAAGTTTCAGTATGTGCCATCCTGTAATGATGTATGTGTCGGCCTAAGGCCTCCAGAGGCTACAGGCTTCAAAATCAAGTTGCATGTGTCGGTCTGAAACACATATGTGCCGACACATGCAAGAAAAATTTATGCTAAAACTTTTTTTCAAGACTTTGGTCAAATTCAAAATAGTTTTTAATAATTCCTAAGACCTCTAATGCAAGGGAGTGCCACATGGTATAGAGATATTGTTCAATATACAAAAATGCCAAGTTTTCCTAGTTTTGACATCATGCAAAATATCTACTGGTGAAGTTGTACTCACATTCTACTCTGGATGGTTGGTTTATGGACCACGTTTGTTGTTACCACAACTGTTTGAGCGCGTCATGCGACAATTTGACTATATGTCGTTTGTTTCTAGAAACTCTTATGAGTTTTCTCCTTCGTTATAACACGCAGAGATGTGGTTGCCATATACGATGATTACCTTAATCATCTAGTACTTGATACGGTACATGCTACCATAGCTCCTAATGAATAGAGTTTTGCACACAACTACATGTAGTGGTTTTTTAGAGTGTCACATCCTTATATGATATCAAATGCTCCAAAAGATCCACCTAAGCCAACTCATCAGAAGATACTAGAGGAGGAGCATGTTAGGGTAAATGTTGTTGTCGATGTGTCGCCTAGATGTCTCTATATCATAGAGCTTGGGCAGACGTATATAGAAAGACGATTCTTTCCTGATTGCTCTAAGATGAGGAACATTCTAGATGCCTTCATGGAGGAGGCACGTGCGATACTGTAGTACATGAGACAACGTTGGAACAAGGGGCTTGAGTCCGACATACTCAGTAATGATTAGTATTTGTATTAGGAGCACTACTATCGTTTGTACATTGTTTTGACTTTATTATGTGTTCCTGATTTATTCATTTATATATGGTATTTTCATATTATTTGATAAGTGTATGGTTTAATTTATATAAAATTAAATATGATAGTATAACTATCACGCACCATAAATTACATAAGTGTATCTTTAAAATAGTGTAAAAAACTACTGTCTGGCATGAATACAAAAATGCATCTCCGAATTTTGCATGGTGTGAATACTGTTAAGAGATTTGGAGTATTTTAAGTGTTGTAACCGTTAACACGGGGTGTAACCTGTTACAGGCATAAAATAAGTCAAATAAGTTGAGAAAAGTGCTTTTAGAGTTAGCATAAACGGTTACGCATTCGCAGTAACCAGTGACACCTATTTGGTAATTTATGTTATTTTACTCTTGTAATCAGTTACAGCTTTTGTGTAACCAGTTATAGGTCTGAGT